>CM069923.1:11330272-12008430 GCA_036172225.1 Cryptocoryne crispatula var. balansae | reverse complement strand
CAAGGTTGGCATGTCGAGGATCAAATCACCTCCATGCCCGCCATACCAACCCCACCTTACAAACCGCACTTCCATACTCTCCCATGCAAGAGCTGCCCTCATCCCACAAAACTACCCGGCTTCCTACTACCCTCACCAACCATTAACCCTGCAAACGGCGCTTAATCATTGAGACCGTACCAGCCTCCCAAGCAGCACCACTGACCCATCACCCCAACCCTAACCCACCAACCTTGTTAATCCTATATAGGCGTGTCATTGTTTATGCCAACTTTTCAGTTTAATCACCTAACCTACCGATCCTTTGCCATGAGCACAAGTACGTCGTTAGACCATCACCACCAACACCGCCATCACCCAGCAATACCGGCCTCCACCAATCCACGACCCCTCATCATCCGATCCTCACCACCCCTGCCCACCGTGGGCTCACCAAACCTACCAACCAACCCTACCATCACCATCATCACCACTTCCCCTACGAGGGCGGCGGCGGTGCCCATGCTTTGAGGAGGATATTCGAAAGGGTCTTCCCCGAGTCGGGACTCCACAACCACGAGGAACGGGCGAGAAGAGGAAGTGGTAGAAGAACCGTTGCCCGGCATGGCGTATGACCTATTGAAGCACTTGGACAAAATGCCGCTTGCACGGATTTCAACTACGGGTGAGCCAAGAAAGTGGTCAAAGAACCATCGGGACATCCTGACAATATACCGGCGAATTCATGAGTCATTGAGGACCTCCCACGAGAAGATCATTCTTGTCCCCAACCCCGAGGAGTGAACATACGGCACTCGCATTTACACGGGAGGAGTTGTCACGACGGAGAGATCGGAAAGTATACCTTGCGTGTATGTAAGGTAGTCATCCGAGGGCGTGGAGATCTGAGTCTCGCAGTTGACAGCAGGAGCATCCATAAGTAGCCATTACCGCTGAAACATTGCAACTTTGCGACGCATCTCCGATGAAAGAAATCCCGACCTTCGCCGTCACGGTGACCGCATATGACAACTCTCGGAGGCCGGCACGAGGGTGGTTACATTGAAAGTAGGGCTCGGGCCGTGTCTTGTCGCCGCCCGAGTTTCACGTTCACAGGGTGGACCCTACATTCAAAGCTATCTTGGAACGCGCGTACTTGATCGATCTGCTCGATCCTTCACCCATTATTAATACCACCTTTTCGATTCCATCTTCTTTAGGAGTAGTTAGGGTAGAAAAGAAGAAAATTCGAGGTAATGGCGTGTGCCGAGAGAGATATCTAAAATAAAATGGCCTGAAAATTGCAAGGAATGTGCAAGGCTACCAAAGTTTTTGAAAAATGCTATCCGGCTTGATGAAATACAATATGAGGATGAATCCAATGTAGATCATATCACAGGAGTTTACGAGGTCTTATCGTAAAAGATCCTGATTTCGAGGATGGAATTGAGGACTTAGGCAGAGTACGTATGCATACGAGACTTAAAAGATTTGAAGAGCCATTAGCCACGGTGGATGAATCGACAAAAGAATTGAATCTCGGAACACCGGAAGATCCCAAGACAATCACTCCTAAGCACAAACCTCACTCCCACCGATGAACGAGTTTAATTAAAAGTTTGGAAGAATATAAGGACACGGTCGCGTGGACGTACGAGGACATGCGGGGGTTAGACAACTCGTCAGTTGAACATCGTCTAACTTTGAAACCTGGAGTTACCCTGGTGAAACAAAAATTGGGGAAGTTCCACCCTAATGTTGCACTTAAGATGAAAGAAGAGGTCGGCCAGTTACATCGAGCGAGATTCGTGGAGGTCATCCTTTATCCGCAATGGGTGGCAAACATGGTCACATCATGAAGAAGGATGGCCGAGTTCGGATCTGTATATACTTCGAGGGGACTTGAACCGAGCGTGTCCTAAAGATGACTTTCCCCTGCCTCATATTGACCAATGCCTGGTTGATAACACTACTTGAGATTCGAAATGGTTGTCATTCGGGATATAATCAAATACTGGATTTGGCCGAAGAGGACCGAGGAGAAGACCCTCGTTCACCACACCTTGGAGAACCCTCTACGCGCTATGTCGTCATGCCCTTTGGAGTGAAGAATCACGCGAGTGCTACCTATCACGAGAGGGCAATGATGGCTATCTTCCATGACATGATGCATACCCTTGTAGAGGTGTACGTGGATGACCTAGTCGTTAAGTCCAAAAGCGAGAAGATCACCGGAAGTGTTAAGAAAGGTCTTTATGCAAATGGCTAGGAAATATAAATTGAAAATGAACCCGAAAGAAATGCACGTTTTACAGGTATCCTCGAGAAAAATTATTAGGGATCATAGTGAGAAAAAGGGGCATAGAGATCGACCTTCGAAACAAGGCCAAGGCAATCATTGGTAAATGCACTCCTCCAAGAAATATGAAAGAACTTCGAGGATTAATCGGGGAGGCTACGGTTTGTCCGCATCGGTTCATCTGCTCACGACACTCCCAAAGGTGTAAACCATTCTATGAGTTGACCAAGGCGGGGGCCGAGTTCAAATGGGATTCAAAGTGCCGGGATGCATTCGATGGATTGAAAAGATACCTAGCTAGTCCCCGGTGCTTAGACCACCAGAGTCCTAGCAACCGCCTTAGTTTTATATATCTCGGTTTTGGAGAATTCTCTTAGGCAGTCCTTGCGCAAGAGGAAGTGGATGAAGAAGGGAAAGAGAGGAGCAACTTACTATTCGTCAAAGAGATCTTTGATCCATCTAAGCGAAGTATACTTGCTTAGTGGAGAAGACTTTGTGTTGCACTAGTCTGGGTAGTTCGAAGCTTAAACACTATTTCTTAGCTCATGAGGTCAACCTTATTGCCCGCATCAATCCCATCGAATTCATACTGGAGAAAGGTATTTGTTATTCTGAGCGATGGAGTTTAGGTCGTTGGCGAGCTTCCTCTCCCCGATTTGATATCACCTATGTTCCACTAGAAATGGCGATTAAGGCCTATGCCATTGCCCTTAGAACATCTAGCCCATCACCCTATAACCCCTCTTTGACCCGGTCCAATATGAAGCTCCCGGATGACGAACTAATGTTGATCCAATCTTCCCACCTTTGGACATTATATTTTGACGGAATGCTCTGAATTCACACGGTAAGGGAATAGGAATCATCCTTCTATCACCCGAGGGAACTGTCACCAACAATATAGGCTTTGGAAGATATGGAGAGCCTTGTTGTGGCAGCCAGGTGGAGAGCCGCTCGTAGCTCTATGGTGCCACGAAATTAAGGGTGATAGGTGATAGCCAACTAATCCTTCACTTACAAAGTCCTAGCACCATATACCGAACTTCTCATCCCAAACTCTCAAACCTTACCGAAGAGAACTCACCTCTTGCTACATCAAACTCTTTTTCCAAACTCCACTTTTGTCATTCATGTTCCTCGAGCTCGGAACATTCTTGGCCGATGCCCTTGCCTCCTTAGCTCTCATCTCTATCGGTCCGCTAGGTAGACGAGTGCGGACTATTCATGTTACGTAGAACGTCAATGCCGTCGACGGTTAAGGATGGATTTGATTTCTAAAAGTCAAGGAGATATTTGGCGAGGAAGGAATATTTGGAGCAGAAAGAAGAAGTTTCTCCAGAATCGTAGTTGGAAGAGTTAGATGAGGGTGAGAGGACTCTGGTTGTGATGAGATCGCAAGGTATTGTTAAGATCGAGACATATCCACCGGGATCAAATGCAAAAGAAAAGAAGGCCATCGGGAGTATCCAGAGGTATACCATCCTAGGAGGGGTGCTCTACAAGAGGAGCCCTGAGCGGAATTTTATTGAGATGCGTTCATGAAGAAGAGGCGGTGGTGCTTAAGGAAGCACATTCGCAGGGTCCGTGGGGGTCATGTCAATGCTCAAGCTCTTGCCAAGAAAATCATCGAACGGGGGTATTATTGGCCAACCCTAGGAGAGGATTGCTCCGTCTTTGTCCGGCATTGTCATTCTTGCCAACTCCATGCCGACAAGATCCATTCTCCCGCATCTTCCCTTCATCCGATTCATGCCCCATGGCACTTCGCCATGTGGGCTTTTGATATCATTGGCCCTCTAAGTGATCTTAACTGCGAAATCCGTTCCAAATCATTCATCCTGACGGCAACAGAGTACTTCACCAAGTGGGGAGAAGCGGAAGCGTTCGTGGAGATCAAGGCATCAACACTGTGCTCCTTCATCAAATGCAACATCATTGCCAGGTTCGGGATACCCAGCGACATTATCACCGACAATGGACCGCAATTTCTCTCTTAAGATCTGCGTGATCTTTGCAACAGGTACCGCATTGCATTGCATCATTCATCTTCTTATTACCCGCAAGGCAATGGTCAAGCAGAAGCCACCAACAAAACTTTGATTAAAATCAGCAAGTTCGCAGACTGGCCAGATAAGCTTGTAGATGCCCTATGGGCTTATCGTACTTCTGTATGGACCCCCACTGGTCAAACCCCTTATGCTCTTGCATATGAGATGGAAGTGGTGGTCCTGTACGAAGTATTCCTTCCATCACTCCAAGTTCAACTCTATAGGGACATCCTTATCGATGAGAGACGAGAATCTCTCCTTGCACAACTTGAACTCTTAGATGAAAGAAGGTTGGCCGCCTTCGAGCATGCCGGACTTATCGTAACCGATTGAAAAGATTTTATCAAAAGAGGGTGGTAGAGAGAAAGTTTGAAATCGGTGAGATGGTAGTTAAACGCATATTCGTTAAGCGGGGTGGTCCCCTGCTCCAAGTTGCAACCTAACTAGGAAGGGCCTTTTGTTATAACCGAAAAATATCCGGGCAATGAATATGAGCTAACCAACGCCGAAGGAGAAAAATTGAACCATCCATGGGCTAACGTTTACCTCAAAAAATATTTTCCTTAGAAGAGAATATGGAGAATTTGTAGTATGATATTAAGTCATCAATCCAAGGGTGTTAGCTAAGAAGTCAAGGGTAGACATCACCTTGCACACACAACATCTCCTTATCCCAGAATCTAGATAGCGCAACACTCAAGAGAGGCAAGGCAGAACCCTGAAGGCAGAAAGGAAACCTTACCCTATTCTCTTCTATTCGGTCCGAAATAGGTGAAGGGGACTAGAGGAGGATAGTATCGAAAATGCCCGCCGCCTTAGTAGGAGGCCGTCTCATAAGGTGCAAAAGGGTGCCAAAAGATGGGCAATGAACCCCACAGGTTTAAACAAATATGGGCCTGTCTGAATGAGTACCCGAAAGAATAGAACATGAAGAAAAGACACCAAAAGATGGGCAATGACCCCACAGGTCAAAGACCTGTCTAAATACGTGCCACATGTAGAAAAGACACCTGAAGAGGTCGAACCCCAACGGGCAATTTGGGTATGAGTAGAGAAACCCTCCTCAACGCCCCCAAATCCTATCAAAGACTTCCTCTATTATTCTTCCATCTTAAAACCCCTAGGGTAGGGTAAGCTTGTCCAAACTCAAGGGGAAACCAAGCCGATCGGGGAGAAGAGGGCAAGAAAGATTCGGGTAGGGAACCTTATTCACACGTGGTGCTTATTGCTTGAATCTTGATCAACTCTCAAAGATCGATGAATGGTCTCAATACAGGCACATTCTCCACAAAAATCCAAAAAAATGAATATTTTCAAAATACAAAAAAAATGAATATTTTTCAAAAATCCAAAAAAATGAATATTTTGAAAAATCTAAAAAAAGTAAATATTTTCAAAAATCCAAAAAAAGTTGAATATTTTATAAAATGCATCATTTAGCTTGGCATAACCTTGATTTTTTTGCCTTTGCAAGCATTCATGTTTATTTTTGTGTCTTGCGTATTTCATTTTTACGCATCGCATATTTATCTTCATTATCACCCCATTAAGAGGGCTCCTCCCTTTGACCTAAGTCAAAGTTGGCCATAATAGGCAAAGGGATGAGTCATTGTAAAGATCTAATCCTCTTTTATCAAGTGTTTTCGGGGACTTTAAAATAAGAGGAGAAGGTTCTCTCAACGACAGTAAGTTCTCTTAACCATTTCATTTCGGTCATCTAGTCTATTTTTATACCTTGTTAATAAGGCTCCTCTCTTTGACCTAAGTCATGGCGAGACAACACTAGGCAAAGAGATAAGCCATGGTGAAAGATTTAATCCCCTTCATTAAGCGTTTCGGGATTACGAGATTAAGAAGGGAGAAACTCTCGCCATAGCGAGGTAAGTCATCTTAACTTTTACCTTGTCTGTCATTTTGTGCATTCTACTTGGTTGATAAGGCTACCCCCTTGACATATAAGCAAGGCAAGACAACAATAGGCAAGGGGATAAGCCATAGAGCGAATTTAACCCTTCTATTAAGTATTTCAAGAAAGAAACACAAGTCAAGGAGGGGTGAGAATCTCGCCATCGTGTCAAACAACAATGAAGCAAGAAGTGCTATAACAAGGAAGAAAAGCGACTACAACACTAGAAGAAGATTAAGCACATATACGAGATATCGGTGTCGGTGCCACCGACTCCAGAAGAATGACCACGTGGAGAAGGCATGGAAACCATACCGCCGCAACCGCCTCGTTCCGGTGATGCTCCAAAGGAGTGGCCAAGAAAATGCTCGCGAGAAATGGAAGAATGGACATGGGAAACCCCCATAACTTGCGGACTAGCATATATGTCGCTAGTCGTGTGTTATTATCTTATACATTATTTGTTGAAGACCATGAGCACGGAGAAGACTTGACCCGAGATCCCCTTCATCAAAATCTACGACGGTCGGGTCATCTCTATTGCTCACGGATAAGCCAAATTTGTGCTGTGAGGGACGATAGTTCTCGAATGGGTATCTTGACCTCATAGACAATCTATATCTTCAACTATTTGTTATACAAGTTTGTTTTTGTTTTCTTGAGCCCAACATGCATCATGTAGCATTAATTGCATTACATTTTGTTTTATCATTGCATACATCATTTCCCTAAACTTCACCTTCTCACTCTCTCGATCATTCTAAATCCCACCGTGTTTTCTAATCCCATCATGTTCTCCTAATCCCACCAACCTCTCTAATTTCCCACCGTGTTCGGTAATCACTTTGTGCCCTCAAATCTTTCTTTCCTTTTCACCACTGTGGCCATTTCAACACTTCTTTGCTATTCATCCCACCATGGCAGCCAATTCGTCCCGCCAAGGGTCTTCTATTTGATCAGAACTTGCACAGTCATTATCTTCATGGTCTATGCTTAAAAATTTGCCTTTCACAATGTGAGATCATTATATTCAGAATCGAATCTTGTCTCATGGAAGACTTAAATGAATCTAAGAGCTTGAATGTGCTCGATTGGTATTCTTTTACTTTTTCAAACAAATCTCTTTTTAAACTTTAGCACATCACAGTACAGGAACACCGCAAAGATCGGGTTACCGGCTGATGATGAACCTACGAACCCATGTTTCGGGAACTCCCCACCGCGTTGGGGGTTGGCTATTCTTCTCTCGTGCCAATGGCACATCTCTTACCAATCGAACATAGGAAGACTTGATGAAACATGGCGGTTAACCAGGAGACTTGAAGAGATTCATCTTGCCGAATTTGGTCGTTGAGCGTGTCTATATCTACACCTTGATGCCACCTTTTCAGTCCATCACCATTTCACTCCACTACATTCCTCTACGATCCATCTCGTTTCACTACGCTTTCTCTTCGTTTCACTCCGCTCCGCTACATGCCATTCCCTTGCAAAGCCGACATCAAGGCGAGGCAAGCTGTAGACATGCCAATTTGGCTTGATTCGGAGCCCTAGACTCTTATTCCATAGGCGATAACTTTTATTTGACCGTCATCTAATCCGGATTATCTCATGGACATGAGCTAAGTACATGGGTGGAGCCCCTCGCAAGTTGAGAATGGACCAATCATTTCCGGAATATTGCCGTAACCTCCAAGCGAGAGCCGCACGTGAGCTGTAAAACACGAAGCACCTTTGATGACAAACCTTGAATGATCCATAATTGAAGGTCTCGGGAATCCCGCATGTGTTCAGTAACATTCAGGGTTTCCGAGAAGTCGTTTCGGTAGCTGTCGGTCATTGACGGCTTTCGTTACGGCTTTTTTGATCTATGGTGACACAGGTATCCTAGACCACATGTTAGGCCTTTCCGGCCATCACCGGGTCTTTTCAAGTCATCCGGGTCGATTCTAGGCGAATATTTTCATCAACCGGGGCCATATGGCCATTTCGGTCAATTTTAGGGTTTTTCGGCTTTTTAGAGTTTCGGTTCACGTTTAGGGTTAATATCAAATTTTTTGATGACTTCGGGTTTTCTCGGTCATACCGGACTTGTTTGGTCATCATTTTAAGTTATCCCGAGTTGACCCGAGTTTTCTCGATCGAAACCGTGCTCTTTCGGATCTTCGCCTCGGGTTTCAGCTTTCCGCGAGAGGGTAAACCGGTAGAAAGCCCCGTGCAAACATATAGGGAGTCATGCCGGCTGTTTTACCGACTTGAGGAGGTGTGCTTTTAGGCGCTCTTTCAACGCGACAAACGGGATCCAAATCGTACATCCCGTTTGCAAGATACGGCTCGCGGAACACGCGCGCGGGGAGAGAGAGAGTGTCTTGCGCCCTAAAATCGGGGCGCACCTGCGTGCCCCGGTTCCTTTAAAAGGCGGGCGCGGTCAGTTTCTTTAAATCTCAAATTACCCCGATTAGCACCTTCTAAACCGGATTTTTGGAAGGTTTCCGTGGAGGATTTTGGATTAATTGTACCGTGCCCCCGGTTCGGGGGCGCGTTACGTATGTCAAGTCGATTTTTAGCAATTTCCGGAAGTTTCCGTCGATTTTTAGCAATGAGACGCATAACGCGCCCCTGCTTCCTTTGAAACAGGGGGGCGCGCAGACTGCGCCCCCGAACTGGGGGCGCGCCCTTGGTTTGAGGGCGCACCCTGCGCGCCCTCGTCCTCTTTGAAACGCGGGGGCGCAGTCGGTCCAGTTTCTAAATTTTGCACCGGCTTCCTTCCCCTATAAATTGAAGGCCATTCTCAAAGACCCAAGGTTAATCCCCGGTGCCTAGCTCGTCTAGAGGTTGTCCAAACTCTTCTCCAAAGCCATCCCGACGTCCAAAGGCGATCCGAAGTCAAGAAATCGATCCCGAGGTGAAGGAGAAGGCTCGATACGGGTGTTCTTCATCAACCATCTTCATCGACTTCTGCAGAAAATACGGGTCTTCTGATGCAAAAGTCTTCAACAAATAAATTGTTCCACTTTTCGTCCTCTCTCATCTCCAACTGACGGCACTCAATTCTGACTTGCCGTTTGTTTGTGACGATTGCTACACTGAGGGCGCGCATCCAGGTTCTGTTTTCTATATCCGCCCACTTTAAGAATTTTTACTGACTTATACAAGAGAATTTAGGAGAAGTCATCAACATAGGAACTATTTCTATCTTAGTTATACGTCTACTCCAACAAACGGAACTCGATTCTGACATCAGTGTCATCCGTAGCATCCTCTCGCACCGAAGTCGCACCAGAAGGGTGAAAAGCTACCCGAACCGGCCTTTTTCAACCAACTCGGCTTCAACTCAAGCCGATCCATTCCATAAGCTTTCTCACCTCATTTAACTCAGTTCATTTACTATTTTAAGGGATATTTCAGTTTATTTTCATCATTTTTACATAATCAAAAATACAAAAAAAGGGTTAAGGCTCACCCCAATCCGTTGCACGCGAGTTGAACAAGCTAGCATTGATTGGAGACTCTTCTTCATCGGTCGGCCGAAGAAGAAGAAGGTTGAACCCATATCCCGATCTCCCACGCTAAGGAACACGGTCAATTCAACTCATCTTTTAATTTACATCCCATAAAGCGTAGCCCGCGGCTCCTGGCGACCACATTCTTTCATGTTTTAATTTCCTCTTCTCCTCACTCTCCTCCCACATGACCCGAACCATCTCCGGTGCTCGAGCGACGCCGTGAGATGAAAGTGCGGGGATCAATGTGAGTGTGGGACTGAGGTGAGGAGTCTTTACCGCTTTCCGAGTGTCTTACGATTCACTCCCCTTTTCCCCTATTCCATCTTTCACATTTTCTGGAGGTGCCGATCCGGAACCCGTTTTCGGAGTCGACACACATGTCTTAATTTTCTTTTTCTCACTCTCCTCCCACATGACCTGAACCGTCTCCTTGGTGATCGAGCGACGCCAAGAGATGAAACTTCGGGGATCAATGTGAGTGTGGGACCGAGGTGAGAGTTACTTTCCGAGTTTTATTCCTTTCTTTTCTCATCCCCTCTTGAGTTGACGATCTGGGTTCACGGACTTCCATGAAAAGGAGAGGACCCCGTCGAATTTTCAGAGTCGATAGCAGTCACCGCGCTCTCAACCTGGGGGCGCACCCTGCGCGCCTTGCATGCCCCCACTTCCTTTGAAACACGGGGGCAGGGTACTTTTTTGAAAACCAGAAATTACCTCGGTTTACACCTTCTAAACGGGATTTTTGGAAGGTTTTCGCCGTTGATTATCATCTATTTTGACCGCGCCCCCGGGTCGGGGGCACGTTACGTTTGTCAAGTCATTATTTTAGCAATTTTCGGAAGGTTCCGGTGGATTTTAGCAATAAGACGTGTAATGCGCCCCCCGTTTCTTTGAAACGGGGAGCGCGCGAACCCGTGCCCCCAAGGTGAGGGCGCGCCCTACGCACCCTCGGATCTAGGGCACGCCCCCGCACGCCCTCGCTTCCTTTCAAAGGCGGGGGAGCGGTTGGTCCGATTTTCATGTTTTGCGCTGGTTTCCATTCCCTATAAATTGAGGGCCATTTTCAATGACCCAAGGTTAATCCCCATGCTGAGCTTGTCCAAGCTCTCTCTCAAAGCCATCCCGATGTCCAAAGGCGATCTGACGTCGAGAGATCAATCCCGAGGCGAAGGAGAAGCCTGATCCATGAGTTCTGCAGAAACCAACTTCATTGGCTTCTATAGAAAATATGGGACCCCTTCTGCGAAAGACTTCAACAGAAGAGTTGTTCATCTCTTCGTCTTCTTTCATTTGAAACTGGCGGCACGTGATTCTGACTTTACATCTGTTCGTGGTGATTTCTTAACTGAGGGCGCACATCTAGGTTCTATTTTCCATATCCGCCCACTTTTGGATTTTTTACAGGCTTCTACAGATAGATTCCAGAGAAGTCATCAACATAAGATCTCTTCCACTCCAAGTTATCCATCCATATAAATAAACATCACTCAATTTTGACATTGGTGTCATCCACAACATTTTCTATACCAGGGTGCAAGGCTACCGGATCGGCCTTCTACAACCAACTTGGCTTCAACTCAAGACAATCACTTCATAAGTTCTTATTAACTCATTTTATTTAGTTTATTTACTATTTTAGAACATTTTTAGTTCATTTGCATCATTTTTACATTATTAAAAGCACAAAGGGGTTAAGGCTCACCCCGAAGCCGGTGAGTTCGATTCCAATTCCTTCATTTCTTATCTTTTTACTACAATTACTACACTTCTCACAAGTCTAATCAAACTCTTCACTTGTTTTATAGTCTTAAGTTGCACAGATTGATCAAGCTAGCATCGGTTGGACTCTCCCTCATCGGCCGGCCGACGAGAAAGAAGGTTTAACTCACATATCATCTCTCGCGCTAAGGTACACACGATCAACTCATCTCTAGATTTACATTTCATAAAGCGAGAGCCCGCGGCTCTAGGTGACCACCTCTTTTATGGTCTAGGTCATTCTATTCCTCACTCTCCTCCCAAATGACCCGAAGCATCTGTGGTGCTCGAGCGACACCGTGAGATGAAAGTTCGGGGATCAATGTGAGTGTGGGACCGAGGTGAGGATGCCTTACCGCTTTCAGAGTGTTTTCCAATTCACTCCCCTTTTTCCCCTATTCTATCTTTCACCCTCTCTTGAGGTGCCGATGCGGAACCCGTTTATGGAGTCGACGGCTTTTTGGTGACCACGGTGGGACAACCAATGTCTTCAACCGTGTTAGCTTGATTGATACGTGCAACTAGTTATTTTCCGATTTGGTTCTCGCACGAACCGGCTTATCCTTTACCTTTTCCATGTCAATTTTTTAGACACACCAAATTTGCCTAATTCGAGCATAAAACTCATGTTTTATAGGGTAACATGTGTGATTGACCTTAGAATGATGCCGGGTCTTTTAAAATTGATTTGGAGCTTCACCGAATGAAATCGGATGTTTTCCGAAGTTTTCCGCAAAAAAGTCATAATTTTCGAGCGAAAGCCACACATAAATCATGTAAACATAGAAATTGGATGAATGACCAATGCCTAATGATCATGCATTGAAAGTTACGGTCAGATTCACACTCCGGACAAGTTTTGTTGCATACCGTGCCTTTCCGGTTTGCCGGCGGAGTCATTTTGACCTGTATCAGATCTTATGTTCACTGCCATAACTTCCGGACAAAATTATGAAGTTTTGGAGGGTGTGATGGCTGATATGATGCTATATAAATCTTTTTCGGCCTCTTATCTTTCCAATGCAACAAACGACGTCGAATTCCAAGTTCGGGAGTGTCCGCAATGGCTTCGGAAGAAGGACGCACAAAATAGTCCCATGCACCCGGGTCCCTGGGCACATGCGACCAAGATCCGGGGCACGTGGCCATGTGCCCTACCCCGAGGCATGTGGCCTTGTGCCCCCTATCGAGGACACGAGGGAACCAATTTTTCATCGGAACTCTACCTGCGAACGGATCGGACCGGATAAGATCGAAAATTTTGAATAGAATGGATGTGCCCCCAGCAGGAGGCACATGCACCCCTAAGTGTTGTGCATGCGCCTTGCACGGGGTGCATGTGTCTGGGGTAGGGCGCAAGGTGCCACTGTTTTGTAGTGTTGATAAGACCGGTCGTTCTCCTTTAAATAAACTCTGATTCCGGTCATTCCAAAGGCATGTGCATGACCCCAGGCATATCAAGACATCCAAGCTCCCTTATGCATATATTTTGTGATTTTTAGAGAGAGAATTTTGAGTTTTTAGAGAGATAAAAGTTGGTTCAGGAGAGAGGAAGGCTGGTCTGCAGGTGATCTGCCAGGTCTCTCTTCTTTGGCTTCTACAGCAGTGTGTAGACGTTCTCTACCCAAGCTCTCAACATCAAAGTTCTTCCTCTCCAAGTCTTCTTCAGTTTGCTTAAACATTATTCTAAGGTAAGGGATGATCGTGATGAGAGCAGAAGCAAAGTCGTGCCTGGCAGATCCTGGACTGCTGTTTGGCTTTTTCGACAAACCAGATTTGGCCATATCTCTCTCTATTCTTATCAGAATCTTTCTGTTCATCTTCCTATCTCTTTGTTTTGTGATTCTCCCTATTATTTTTTTACATTTTTTTGCACTATTATTAATCTGTTAATCTGAAAATAGAAAAAGAGGGGTTAGAGATAACCCGAATACGAGTCGATTTCTAGACAATTGTGTGTTTAATGTTATTTTCTTTACATATACTCCACTTTTTCTAGTTATAAATGTCTTTTTCACTTGTTTATTTGTCTAGTTGCATAGAAAATCAAGCACCCACACGTTGAGAACTCTTCTTCATCGACCGGCCGAAGAAGGAGAAGCTTTGACCCACACTCTTCAAGCTAAGGTACACACGGTTATCTTTAATTTCATAAATCGAAACCCGCGGTTCCTGGCGACCACTTGTCTTAATTTCCTTCTTATCACCCTCCTCCCACATGACCCGAACCGTCTCTTTGGTGATCGAGCGACACCAAGGGATGAAAGTTCGGGGATCAATGTGAGTGTGGGACTGAGGTGAGAGTTGCTTTCCATGTTTTCTCCTTTCTTTCTCATCCCCTCTTGAGGTGACGATTTGGATTCACGGACTTCCCGAAAAAGAGAGTCCCATTGAATTTTTTGAGTCGACAAATTTACCTTTAAACTTGTTGTTTACTCTTTCTTTAAGATTGTCTCCCATGTGGACTTGACTTGTTTGTCTTTAATTTCAACCCGGTTCCCGCGTGAACCACTCTTTTCTACTTAAAAATTGATTCCCACGTGAACTACCTTTCTTTTCCAACTCAGATCCCATGTGAACCAACTTATTTTCAAATCGGTCCCCACGTGGACCACCTCTTTATAGCACCTTCGATTGGCCCCACGTGGCCCTCTTTTCATATTGTCACCTTTTACACCGGTTCCTACGTGAACCAAAACACTTTCAGATCGGTCCCCGTGTGGACCACCCCTTCACACCACTTTAGATTGGCCCCACGTGGCCCTCCTTTCCTTTTCCAATCAAACAAATCGGTTCCCGCGTGAACCACCCCTTTTCCTTCAAAAAACACCGGTTCCCGCGTGAACCACCTACCTTTTCAAAACCAGGCTCCCACTGTCGACTCCAGAAACGGGTTCCGGATCGGCACCTCAAGAGAAGGTGAAAGATGGATGGAATTGGGAAAAAGGGGGAGTGAATCGAGAAACACTCGTAAAGCGATAAAGACTCCTCACTTCGGTCCCACACTCACATTGATCCCCGAACTTTCATCTCACGGCGTCGCTCGAGCACCGGAGATGGTTCGGGTCATGTGGGAGGAGAGTGAGGAGGATATGAATTTAGAACATGAATAAAAGAAGGTGTGGTCGCCAGGAGCCGCGGGCTCCGCTTTATGTAATGGAAATAGAAAGAAGTTGACCGTGTGTACCTTAGCGTGGGAGAAAGGGATGTGAGTTCAACCTTCTTCTTCTTCGGCCGGCCGATGAAGAAGAGTCTCCAATCCAATGCTAGCTTGATAAACCTGTGCAACTAGAAAAATAAACCAAGTGAAGAAAATAATTAGAACTATGGGAAGTGTAGTAAATTGTAGAGAGAATATGAGAATGAAGCAATCGGACTTAAACTCACTGGATTGGGGTGAGTCCTAACCCCTTTTTGTATTTTTGATTAGGTAAAAATGATGTAAATAAACTAAAATATGCTTTAAAACAATGAATAAACAGAGTTAATGGAGTTGAGAAAGCTTATAGAATGGATCGGCTTGAGTTGAAGCCGAGTTGGTTGAGAAAAGGCCGGTTCGGGTAGCTTGGTACCCTTCTGGCGCGACTTTGGTGCAGAGGATGTTACGGACGACCCCGATGTCAGAATCGAGTTCCGTTTGTTGGAGTGGACAGAAGACTCAGAGAGGAAGGATTTCAATGTTGAAGACTTCTCCGAAATTCTCCTGTAGAAGTCAGTAAAAATTATGAAAGGGGGCGGATATCAAAATCAGAACCTGGATGCGCGCCCTCAGTGTAGCAACCGTCACGAACAAACGGCAAGTCGGAATGGAGTACCGTCAGTTGGAGATGAAAGAGGACGAAGAGATGAACATCTTCTATGTTGAAGACTTTTGCAGAAGAAGCCTCGGATTTTCTGCAGAAGTCGATGAACATGGTTGATGCAGAACGCCCGGATCGAGCCTTCTCCTTCACCTCGGGATCGATTTCTTGACTTCGGATCGCCTTTGGACGTCGGGACGGCTTTGAAGAAGAGCTTGGACGACCTTGGGACGAGCTAGACACGGGGGATTCAACCTTGGTTCGTTGAGAATGGCCCTCAATTTATAGGGGAAGAGAGCCGGTGCAAAATTTAGAAACTGGATGTACCGCGCCCCCGCGTTTCAAAGGAGACGAGGGCGCGCAGGGCGCGCCCTCAAACCAAGGGCGCGCAGGGCGCGCCCCCAGTTCGGGGGCGCGGTCTGCGCGCCCCCCTGTTTCAAAGGGGGCGGGGGCGCGTTCGGCGTCTCACTGCTAAAAATCGACGGAAACTTCCGGAAATTGCTAAAAATCGACTTGACATACGTAACGCGCCCCCGAACCGGGGGCGCGGTACAAATAAGTGAAAATCCTCCCCCCGGAAACCTTCCAAAACCCCGGTTTAGAAGGTGCTAATCGGGGTAATTTCCGATTTAAAGCAACTGACCGCGCCCCCGCATTTCAAAGGAACCGGGGGCGCGTAGGGCGCGCCCCCAGTTTGAGGGCGCGCAGGGCGCGCCCCCGGGTTGAGGGCGCGCAGGGCGCACCCTCCCCTTTCAAGCGGAGCGGGGGCGCGGTACACTCTCTCTCCTGCGCGCGTGTTCCGCGAGCCGTATCTTGCAAACCGGATGTCCGATTCGGCTCCCGTTTGTCGCGTTGGAAAGAGGGCCTTCAACCGCACCTCCTCAAGTCGGTAAACCAGCCGCATGACTCCCGATATGTTCGTACGGGGCTTTCTACCGGTTTACCCTCTCGCGGAAAGCCGAAACCCGAGGCGAAGATCCGAAAGAGCACGGTTCCGGTCGAGAAATCTCGGGTCAACTCGGGATGACTTGAAATGATGACCGAACAAGTCTGGTACGATCGGACAATCCGAAGTCATCGAAAAATCTGAGATTAACTCGGTAAACGTGAATCGAAAGCCGTAAAAGCCGCGAAACCCTAAAATTGACCGAACCGGCCTTATAGCTCCGGTTGATAAAATATACGGCTAGAATGGACCCGGATGACCTGAAAAGACCCGGTGATGACCGTAAAGGCCTAACATGTGGTCCGGGATAGCCTTGTCAGCACAGATCGAAAAAGCCGTAACGAAAGCCGTCATTGACCGACGCCTACCGAAATGACTTCTCGGAAACCCTGAATGTTACGGAACACATGCGGGACTCCCGAGACCTTCAATTATGGACCATTCAAGGTCGGTCATCGAGCAGGCTTCGTGTTTTTATGGTTTATGCGCGGCTCTCACTTGAAGGTTACGGCATTATTCCGGAAATCTTCGGTCCATTCTCAACTCACAAGGGGCTCCACCAATGTCCTTAGCTTATGTCCACGAGGTAATCCGGATCAGATAACGGTCGGATAAAAGATATCGCCTATGGAATAAGAGTCTAGGGCTCCGAATCTAGCCAATTTGGCGTGTCTACAGCTTGCCTCGCCTTGATGTCGGCTTTGCAAGGTAATGGCATGTAGCGGAACGGAGTGAAACGTAGAGAAAGCGTAGCGAAGCGAGATGAATCGTAGTGGAATGTAGTGGAGTGAAATGGCGATGGACTGAAAAGGTGGCATCAAGGTGTAGATATAGACACGCTCAACGACCAGATTCGGCAAGATGAATCTCCTCAAGTCTCTTGGTTAACCGCCATGTTTCATCAAGTCTTCCTATGTTCGATTGGTAAGAGATGTGCCATTGGCACGAGAGAAGAATAGCCAACCCCCAACGCGGTGGGGAGTCCCCGAAACATGGGTTCGTAGGTTCATCATCAGCCGGTAACCCGATCTTTGCGGTGTTCCTGTACTGTGAAGGGCTAAAGTTTAAAAAAGAGATTTGTTTTGAAAAAGTAAAAGAATACCAATCGAGCACATTCGGGCTCTCTGATTCATTTAAGTCTTCCAAGAGACAAGATTTGATTCGGAATAAAATGATCTCAGATTCCGAAAGGCAAATGTTTAAGCATAGACCGTGAAGATAATGACGGTGCAAGTTCTGATAAAAATTGAAGGCCCTTGGCGGGACGAAATGGCTGCCACGGTGGGATAAGTAGCAAAAGAAGTTGCAATGGCCTCTATGGTGAAAAGAATTGAAAGATTTGAGGGCAAAAAGTGGTTACCGAACACGGTGGGATTAATAGACACGGTGGGATATTAGAGAGGTTGGTGGGACTAGAGAATATGGTGAATGACACGGTGGGATTTAGAATGATCGAGAGGGTGAGAAGGTGAAGATTAGGAAATGATGTATGCAATGATAAAAAAAAAAATGTAATGCAAATAATGCTATATGATGCATGTTGGGCTCAAGAAAACAAAACAAAACTTGTATAACAGATAGTTGAAGATATAGATTGTCTATGAGGTCAAGATACCCACTCGGGAACTATCGTCCCTCACAGCACAAATTTGGCCTATCCGTGAGCATTAGAGATGACCCGACCGTCGTAGATTTTGATGAAGGGGATCTCGGGTCAAGTCTTCTCTATGCTCATGGTCTTCAACAAATAATGCATAAGATAATAATACACGACTAGCGACATATATGCTAGTCGGCAAGTTATGGGGGTTTCCCATGTTGATTCTTCTGTTTCTGTGAGCAATTCCTATTGGTGATATTTCCCCCTCCTTGACTCATGTTTCTTTCCTGAAATACTTAATAAAGGGGTTAGATCTGTTCTATGGCTTACCCCCTTGCCTATTGTTGTCTTGCCTTGCTTATATGTCAAGGGGGCAGCCTTATCAACCAGGTAATATGAAAAATGATTGAAAATGAATAAGATAAGGGTTAAGAAAGCTTACCTGCTATGGTGAGAGTCACACCCTTCTTGATCTTATCATCCTGAAACACTTGATAAAAGGGGATTAAATCTTCACCATGGCTCATCTCTTTACCTATTGCTGTCTGCCTTGACTTAGGTCAAAGAGAGGAGCCTTCTTAACAAGGTGTAATAACCTAAATGACCGAAATGAAATAGTTAAGAGAACTTACCTGTGGTTGAGAGAACCTTTTCCTCTTATTTTAAAGTCCCTGGAAACACTTGATAAAAGAGAATTAGATCTTCACAACGACTCATCCCTTTGCCTATTATGGCCAACTTTGACTCAGGTCAAAGGGAGGAGCCCTCTTAATGGGGTGATAATGAAGGTAAATATGCAATGCGGAAATGAAACATGCAAGACATAAAGATAAACATGAATGCTAGCAAAGGCAAAAAGCAAGGTTATGCCAAGTTAGATGATGCATTTTTTTTTTTTAGATTTTCGGAAAGTATTCAATTTTTTATTTTTGAAGATATTCAAATTTTTTCGGATTCTTTTTTAAAATATTCAATTTTTTTAGATTTTTGAAAATATTTGTTTTTTTTGGATTTTTTTGAAAATATTCATTTTTTTTGGATTTTTGAAAATATTCATTTTTTTTTGGATCTTTGAAAAATATTCATTTTTTTTGGATTTTTGTGGAGAATGTGCCAGTATTGAAACAATTCATCGATCTTTGAGTGTTAATCAAGATTTAAATGATAAACACCACGTGAAAATAAGGTTCCATACCCAGAATCTTTCTTGCCCTCTTCTCTTGATCAGTTTGGATTCCCCCTGAGTTTGGATAGTCTACCCTACCCTAGGGGTTTTAAGATGGAAGAATAATAAAGGAAGTCTTTGATAGGATTTGAGGGTGTTGAGGAGGGTTTATCTACTCATGCTCAAATTGCCCGTTGGGGTTCGGCCTCTTCGGGTCTTTTCTACATATGGCACTTATTTAGACAAGTCTTTGACCTGTGGGGTCATTGCCCATCTTTTGGTGCCCTCTTTTCATTTTCTATTCTTTCGGGTACTCATTCAGACAGGCCCATATTTGTTTAAACCTGTGGGGTTCATTGCCCATCTTTTGGCACCCTTTTGCACCCTATGAGACAGCCTCCTACTAAGGCGGCGGGCATTTTCGATACTATCCTCCTCTAGTCCGCTTCACCTATCTTGGACCGAATAGAAGAGAATAGGTTAAGGTTTCCTTTCCGCCTTCAGGGTTCTGCCTTGCCTCTCTTGAGTGTTGGGCTATCTAGATTCTGGGATCGGGAGGTGTTGTGTGTGCAAGGTGATGTCTACCCTTGTCTTCTAGCTAACACCCTTGGATCGATGACTTGATATCATACCGTAAATTCTCCATTTTCTTTTTTTTTTCTAAGGAAAATATTTTTTGAGGTAACCGCCGTTCCATGGATGGTTCAATTTTTCTCCATCGGCATTGGTTAGCTCATATGCATTGCCTGGATATTTTTCAGTTATAACAAAAGGCCCTTCCCAGTTAGGTTGCAACTTGGAGTGGGGACCACCCGGCTTAACGAATATGCATTTTACTACCATCTCACCGATTTCGAACTTTCTCTCTACCACCCTCTTTTGATAAAACCTTTTCAATCGGTTCTGATAAGTCCGGGCATGCTCGGAAGCGGCCAACCTTCTTTCATCTAGGAGTTCAAGTTGTGCAAGGAGAGAGTCTCGCCTCTCATCGACAGGGATGTCCCTATCGAGTTGAACTCGGAGTGATGGAAGGAGTACTTCGTACGGGACCACCGCTTCCATCCCATATGCAAGAGCATACGGGGTTTGACCAGTGGGGGTCCGTACAGAAGTACGATAAGCCCATAGGGCATCTACAAGCTTATCTGGCCAGTCTGCGAACTTGCTAGACTTACAGGTTTTCTTGATGATTTTAATCAAAGTTTTGTTGGTGGCTTCTGCTTGACCATTGACTTGCGGGTAGTAAGGAGATGAATGATGCAATGCAATGCGGTACCTGTTGCAAAGATCACGCAGATCTTGAGAGAGAAATTGCGGTCCGTTGTCGGTGACGATGTCGCTGGGTATCCCGAACCTGGCGATGATGTTGCGCTTGATGAAGGAGCACAGTGTTGATGCCTTGATCTCCACGAACGCTTCCGCTTCTGCCCACTTGGTGAAGTACTCTGTTCTTTGTCGGGATGAACGATTTGGAACGGATTTCAGAGTTAAGATCACTTAGAGGGCCAATGATATCGAAAGCCCACATGGCGAAGGGCCATGGGGCATGAATCGGATGAAGGGAAGATGCGGGAGAATGGATCTTGTCGGCATGAAGTTGGCAAGAATGACAGTGCCGGACAAAGATGGAGCAATCCTCTTCTAGGGTTGGCCAATAATACCCCCCGCCCGATGATTTTCTTGGCAAGAGCTTGACCATTGACATGGCCCCCACAGACCCCAGAATGTGCTTCCTTAAGCACCAAGTCTGCCTCTTCTTCATCAACGCATCTCAATAAAATCCCGCTCAGGCTCCTCTTGTAGAGCACCCCTCCTAGGATGGTATACCTCTGGGATACTCTCCTGATGGCCTTCTTTTCTTTTGCATTTGATCCAGGTGGATATGTCTGATCTTGACAATACCTTGCAATCTCATCAAACCGGGGCCTCTCACCCTCATCTAACTCTTCCAACTCGACTAGAGAAACTTCCTCTTTTCGCTCTAGATACTCCTTCTGCCAAATCTCTCCTTAACTTTCGAAATCGCCCATCCTTAATTGCGGCATCGACCTTCTACGGACATGAATAGTCCGCACCTGTCTACCTAGCGGGACTGATAGAGATGAAGCTAAGGAGGCAAGGGCATCAGCAAGGATGTTCTGAGCTCGAGGTACATGGACAAAAGTGAGTTTGGAAAAGAGCTTGATGTAGCAAGAGGTGAGCTCTTGGTAAGGTTTGAGGTTTGGATGAGAAGTTCGGTATTTGGTTAGGACTTGGCGAAGGATTAGTTGGCTATCACCTATCACCCTCAATTCCGTGGCACCATAGAAATGAGCAGCCTCCAGCCCGGCCAACAAGGCTTCGTATTCAGCTATATTGTTGGTTGCTGGGAAGTCAAGCTGAAATGCCTGTGGAATGGTGACACCCTCGGGTGATAGAAGGACGATTCCTATTCCCTTACCGTGTGAATTCAGAGCCCCGTCAAAATATAATGTCCAAAGGTGGGAAGATCGGATCAACATTAGTTCGTCATCCGGGAGCTCCGATTGGACCGGGTCAAAGAGGGGTATAGGGTGATGGGCTAGATGTTCGACAATGGCATAGCCCTTAATCGCCTTCTGGGGGACATAGGTGATATCAAACTGGGAGAGGAAGCTCTGCCAACGACCTAACCGATAAGTTAGAACAGTTTTCTCCAGAAGGAATTTGATGGGATTGATGCGGGCAATAAGATTGACCTCATGAGCTAAGAAATAGTGTTTAAGCTTCTGAACTACCCAGACTAGTGCAGCACAGGTCTTCTCCACTACAGTATACTTCTGCTCACATGGATCAAAGATCTTTGACAAATAATAAGTTGCCCTCTCTTTCCCTTCTTCATCAACTTGTGCAAGGACTGCCCCAAGAGAATTCTCCAAAACCGAGATATATAAAACTAAGGGCTTGCCAGGGACTGGTGGTTTAAGCACAGGGGGACTAGCCAGGTATCTTTTCAAACCGTCGAATGCATCCTGGCACTTCGAATCCCATTTGAACTCGGCCCCCGCCTTGGTCAACTCATAGAAAGGTTTACACCTTTGGGAGTGTTGTGAGATGAACCGGTGGACAAACTGTAGCCTCCCAATTAATCCTCGAAGTTCTTTCATATTTCTCGGAGGAGGCATACCAATGATTGCCTTGGCCTTGTTTGGGTCGATCTCTATGCCCCTTTTGCTCACTATGAACCCCAACAGCTTTCCTGAGGATACTCCAAATGTACATTTCTTTGGGTTCATTTTCAATTTGTATTCCCTAGCCCTTCGCAAGACCTTTCTTAACACTTCTGGGTGATCTTCTCGGCTTCTGAACTTAACGACCAGGTCGTCCACGTACACCTCTACAAGGGTATGCATCATGTCATGGAAGATAGCCATCATTGCCCTCTCGATAGGTAGCACCGGCATTCTTCGATCCAAAGGGCATGACGACATAGCGATAGGTTCCCCAAGGTGTGGTGAACGAGGTCTTCTCCTGGTCCTCTTCGGCCAACCGGATTTGATTATATCCGGAATAGCCATCCATGAATGACAACATTTCGAATCCGGCGGTGCTATCAACCGGTACGTCAATATGAGGTAGAGGAAAGTCATCTTTAGGACACGCTCGGTTCAAGTCCCCGAAGTCTATACGGATCCTGAACTCGGCCATCCTTCTTCATGACAGGGACTATGTTTGCCACCCATTGCGGATAAAGGACGACCTTAATGAATCTTGCTTGATGTAACTTGTCGACCTCTTCTTTCATCTTAAGTGCAACATCGAGGTGGAATCTCCTTAATTTTTGTTTGACCGGGGTAACTCCAGGTTTCAAAGTTAGACGATGTTCAACTAACGAGTTGTCTAACCCCGGCATGTCCTCGTATGTCCATGCGAACGTGTCCTTATATTCTTCAAGAATTTTAATTAAACTCTGTTCCTCAGTGGGAGTGAGGTTTGCGCTTAGGAGGATTGTCTTGGGATCTTCCGGTGTTCCGAGATTCAATTCTTTTGTCGGTTCATCCACCGTGGCTAATGGTTCTTCAAATCTTTTAAGTCCAGATGCATACGCATCAGCCAAGTCCTCAATTCCATCCTCGAAATCAGGATCTTTTCTGATAAAACCTCGTAAACTCCCAGTGTATGATCTACATTGAATTCATCCTCAAATTGGATTTCATTAAGCTGGATAGCATTTTCCAAAAACCTTGGCAGCCTCGCACATTCCTTGCATTTTTGAGCTATTTGTTGGAGATATCTCTCTGGCACACGTTTACCTCGAATTTTCTTCTTTCCTACCCTAACTACTCCTAAAGAAGACGGAATTGAAAAGGTGGTATTAACAATGGGTGAAGGATCGAGCAGATCGATCAGTGAGTTGGAGAAGAGGGGTCCCTGGTTGGGAGCACCCTCCGAGACAAGTAGCAACGTCTCCTCAATGGAAAATTGAGTTTGTGAGAGGACGTTTTTTTTTGGGTATTTTGGGTATTTCCAATAACAAAAAGGGAATGAGCCGATGGGGCTCGAGAAGAAATAGAAAGCTTAAGTAAATGGGAGAAAAAAGGGCTCGCGGGCCCGATGATAACAAGAAATGGGCGAGATAGGCCCAAAGGCTGAGTGAAAAGATCTAAGGGGCACGTGGGCCCGAATGGTGGGCACGCGGGCCCAAAGCGAGAAAATAAATCTAAAGGGCGCGTGGGCCCGACTGGTGGGCACGTGGGCCCAAGGTTGTTGGATTGGAATGGGCATAGAAGCCCAGTGGAGTAAGAAGATTTGAATGGGCTCTCAGGCCCATTGATCAGTTCAGGTGGCCATTTTGGCCCATAAGTGGGAATTGGGCTAGATAGCCCATCAAGTGAATCTAAGAGGGAGAGAGTGAGGATTTTGAAATACGTGACCGTAGGATACGGTTCACGCGGGATTTTGTTTGGAGGTGGGTTCGAGTGGACAAGTTGTTTAGAGATGGACTTGCCCTTGACTGGTTCTACCTCCTCTATGAACAACCGAGCCAAAGATGTACTCAGGTTGTCCACCTCCTCCTCTTGCTCTGGTACCTTCTTCCTCTTGACTGATTCTTCTTCTTTGTCCCCGGCCATCATCATGGTCTCCCCTTTGATAAAGAATTTTTGGAGTCCCATGGCATTTTTTGGCCGGTAGACCATCCGCGGAGTGAAACTGGGCTCATAGCCAAGCCCGTGTCTCTTTGGTCTTTGTACGGCTTCAATGGGGTGTACAACCCCCTGCAGCTCCTTTCCCAGCCCCTTTCCTGGCTGATAGCCCATCCCTTTCATCATCCGCCACGCAACTGAATCTGGTGGCATCGTCAATACCATGACCTCAGGTAGCTCTGTAGTTGAAACCAACGGCTGGACAGATTTTGATATTGGTAGTGCAGAAGAGGGGTCATCCACATCATTCAGAATGGGGATGTTGGTTACTTTGATCACCTGGCCCTTGTATGGGAACTTCGGACAACGATGATTAGTGGAGGCAACGGCTCCTATTGCCTCAAGGTACGGGCGTCCCAAGATAGCTTTGAATGTAGGGTCTAATTCTAGAACGTGAAACTCGGCGGTGACAGCACACAGCCCGAGCCCTACTTTCAATGTAACCACCCCTCGTGCCGGCTTCTTGGAGTTGTCATATGCAGTCACCGTGACGGCAGAAGGCTCGATTTCTTCATCGGAGATGCCGCAAAGTTGCAATGTTTCTGGCGGCATGACATTTATGGATGCTCCGGTGTCAATCAAGCAGGATTTGATCTCCGCGCCTCGGATGACTACTGCAACGCGCAAGGCGTACTTTCTGATCTCTGGCCGTGCCAACTCCTCCTGTGTAAAGGTGAGTGCCGGATGTTCACTCCTCGGGGTCAGGACGGTAATGATCTTCTCAGGCGGGAGGTCCTCATTGACCATGACCCGCTGCAAATATTGTTGTAGGATGTCCTGATGGTTCTTTGACCTCTTTATAAGTTCCAGAATTGAAATCCGTGCCAGCATTTTGTCCAAGTGCTTCAATAGGTCATATGCCGTGCCGGGCAATGGTTCTTCTACCACCTCCTCTTACGCACTGTTCTGTGGTTGTATCCCGATCTGGGGGAAGACCCTTTGGAACATCCTCCCGCTACGAAGTACTGGCGCCAGCATGGTAGGGGGAAGTGGTGATGATGGTGATGGTAGGGTTGGTTGGTAGGTTGAGGAGCCCATGGTAGGTAGGGGTGGTGAGGATCGGATGATGAGGGGTCGTGGATTGGTGGAGGCCGGTATGTTGGGTGATGGTTGGGGTGTTGGTGGTGATGGTCTAATGATGAGGGGTCGTGGGGTGGCGGTGGACTGGTAGGTTAGGTGATGTACGGGGTGTTGGTGGCGGTCTAATGATTAGACGCCGTGGAGGATTAATGTTGGTTGGTGGGTTAGGTTGGGGTGCTGGTTGTGAGGCTGGTGGAGGTCTAATGATTAAGCGTCGTGGAGGGTTAATGGTTGGTGAGTGTAGTGGTGTTTGGATAGTTTGTGGGCCGGGGGCAGCTCTCGGTATGGAGAGTATGGTGCGGTTTGTAGGTGGGGTTGGTATGGCGGGCATGGAGGTGATTTGATCCTCGACCACTGCCAACCACAGGAATGGTGGGTTGACTCCTCGATGGCGGAGTGGACGAGGCCGAGTTGTTGGTTTGGTGGTTCTGGTGCCGGTGCTTGTATGGGTGCATGTACCGGGAGCGGATCTTGGACTATGCCCAGGCCGGGCTGCTGTTGTGCTTGTTGTCGCCGTGGTTGATTCTGACGTGCCTTCATGGCTTGTATAGACTCTCCCATCTGTGCCCAGTCAATGTTCCCCTGATCGTTGAGGTCATGAATGTAATCTTTAAGCGGGAAACGAGACATCCACCGTGTGCCCGGGATACCGATGGTAAGCACGGTATTTTGTCATGTCAACATTTCTTTGGCCATCCTTCTTTCTCCTTTGGAAGCTCTAGGCTGGCTGTTCAGCCATCAATGCGTTGAAGATATCGGTGAGGGGGAATGGCAGTTGAGGGTAGTATTCTCTCTTGGGTCCCCCCTTCCTAGGTCGGTTGGCTGGTGGTGGCACTTGGTTGTAGGCTTGTTGTGGTGGTGGTGGTCGGTTGTAGACATGTTGTTGTTGAGGCGCTCGGTTGTAGGCATTTGGTTGCTGGGGCGCTCGGTTGTAGGTGGAGTTCTTTGTGGTGGTGCTCGGTTGTATGCAAGTTGTTCTTGTGGTGAGGAGTGGTTGAGGGGCTGGGCGGTATTGTTGATTGGGTGGTGGGTTACGGTATTGGCTTTGACGGTACCCACCACAGTTACCCATGGCATTGATGCTTTCATTATTTACTACCCCTTCGGTGGTGGGTCCTACAGGTATAGGCTTTCTAGTATTACGGGGCTTGGTGTCGAACGGGTTGATCATGGATGCATCCTTAAAGTGGGCTTGGAGGTAGCGGGCGCTATCACACAACTCACTCATGGTTGTTGGACGGTGCATGATCAGAAGGTTGCGAAGGTTAGGCATTGTGTTCCCAATGAGCATCCTCACCTGCTCCCCCTCTGAGATGGTATCCACAAGCCTCTCAGCCATTCCCCTCCACCGATCAGCAAATCGTGCAAAGTCATCATCTGGCATCATCTTTTCAGCAATTAAGTCAGTTATCGAGCAGGCTGGTCCCACCCTATCCTTGTACCTCTGTAGAAACTTCGTCTTGACAATGTCGAAATCCGCCGCCTCAATGGAATCAAGAGAATAGAACCAGTCAAGGACGGATCCATCCAATGACCGACGGAATAGGAAGGCAAGGGCTTTGCGGTCATTTTTCCAGAATGAGGAGTCATAGAGAAAGCTCTTTAGATGGTTAAAAGGATTACCAGTCCCGTTGTAACGTTGGAAGACTGGTATCTCTGAAGGAGAAAGGTGTAGAACTGGGAAAGATGGGACGGAGATTTCAGGGATGGCTTTAGAATCGAGGCGGTGCCTCATCTCTTCGAAGCGCTCATCCATCTGGTTGATTTTGTTCATTAACACCTGGGTGAGGCTGGATTCCTGAGCCACGGGAGCAAAGTGTTTAGGTGGCTGAGTTGGAAGAGGTAGGTTGGAAACAGGAATTGGAACAGAATTATGTGAATGCCCCATAAAAGGGTGAGTGGAGACACGGCAGGGTTGCCCAGGAGAAGAGATGATTTGGGGCCTGACTGCTGATTGAGGTGGTGAGGGGGCTTGATTTCCCTCACCGGATCTTGAGTGGCGGGCATCTTG
This sequence comes from Cryptocoryne crispatula var. balansae, assembly GCA_036172225.1. Classification (NCBI taxonomy): domain Eukaryota; kingdom Viridiplantae; phylum Streptophyta; class Magnoliopsida; order Alismatales; family Araceae; genus Cryptocoryne; species Cryptocoryne crispatula. Next base: position 11,981,170 of record CM069923.1, on the reverse strand, counting down.
CCCTTTGTCAAGGATTGCACAAGCGAAAAGATTCGGGGGCTAGATGAATAGATAGACCCTGGAGGAGTTGCTCCACGCTAAGTGAAGCGGGTTGATGAGTAGGATTTTGAGTTTCTGGCTCCCTGACGGCGTTGACATGGCCCTCTGGTTGAGCCATGGGTTGTTGCAGCTCGTAGTGGCCCGTCTCGTACTCCTCTTCTTGGCCGGAGTAGTCCGACATCCCGACGTGTCTTCCGGACCTTAGAGTGGGCATCCTTTCAAATTTCCTTACAAAATGGTTGAAAGAAAGCAAATGAAGGGTGTAAATGTAAAGAGAGTTTTTGTTTGGTTATGGTTGTTTGTTTGATTTGATTTGGTTTCAATTTGGTTGTTTGGCAAGCAAGTTGAACATAAAAATTAAAGGGATTTTTTTTTAGGTGTTTTGAAAGAGAATATTTTTTCTTTTGTTGTGAGCAAGCAAGTTATGCAAACAAGGTTTTAAAATGACTACTCGACAATTATTGGGTTGAAACCTTAGATTAGATAGATTATTAGCAATTGTTCACTCAAATTGGGTATGATTCCTATTGCTTCAATCTTCACGACCTAAGGTTATCACTCATTCACCACGAGTAGGTACTTGGGTTCTTCGGGTTTTGGGAAAGTGGTACAACCGGCCCAATCGTGCGGAGAGGAATACTCCACGGATGGGGACTTACGGAGGTCTTGATGGAAACCACCAAATCAACTAGGAAGGAATATCCCAGAAGAGAGGTAAGAGTCCACCAAGAAGGTGTTTGGAGGGTGAGGGTGTGTTGGGAGAGAGAGCCCCCGCCTCGAATGCCCTACGGATCGGAACAAGTCCGGTACCCGATGCAAAGCTAATGCAAAAATGAAAAATGGAGGGTAGAAGGAGAAGAAGCAATCAATATGCAAACATGAATGAAAGCTATTAAATAAATCAAACAAGTGAATGCAAGCAAGACATGCAACGATAAAGTAAAACAAGTAACTAGAAATTAGCAATTAAAAGGTGGTTCGCGCGGGAACCGGCTTGTGTTGGAGTGTCCAAGTGGGGACAAATCTGAAGTGAAGGTAAAAGGATGGTCCACGCGGGGACCGATTTGAAAATAAAGTGGCTCACGCGGGAGCCGAGTTTTGGAAAGGTAGGTGGTTCACGCGGGAACCGGTTTTTGAAGGGAAAATGGGTGGTTCACGCGGGAACCGGTTTGTTTGATTGGAAAAAGGAAATGAGGGCCACGTGGGGCCAATCTAATTGGTGCAAAGGGGTGGTCCACGCGGGGACCAATCTGAAGGTAAGTTGGTTCACGCGGGAACCGAGTTGGAAAAGAAAGGTGGTTCGCGCGGGAACCGGTTTTTTTTTTGAAGGAAAAGGGGTGGTTCACGCGGGAACCGGTGTAAGAGTTGACAAAATGAAAAGAGAGCCACGTGGGGCCAATCTAAAGGTGCTGCAAATGGGTGGTCCACGCGGGGACCGATCTGAAAGTAAGTTGGTTCACGCGGGAACCGAGTTGGAAAAGAAAGGTGGTTCACGCGGGAACCGGTTTATAAGAAAAAGTGGTTCACGCGGGAACCGGGCTGAAATTAAAGACAAGAAATCAAGTCCACATGGGGGACAATCTTAAAGGAAGAGTAATCAGCAAGTTTTTAAAAGTAAATTGACATGGAAAAGGGTAAAGGACAGGCCGGTTCACGCGGGAACCAAGTCGGAAAATAACTAGTTGCACGGATCAATCAAGCTAGCACGGTTGAAGACATTGGTTGTCCCACCGTGGTCGCCAAAAAGCTGTCGACTCCAGAAACGGGTTCCGGATAGGCACCTCAAGAGAAGGTGAAAGATGGATGGAATTGGGAAAAAAAGGGGAGTGAATCGAGAAACACTCGGAAAGCGATAAAGACTCCTCACTTCGGTCCCACACTCACATTGATCCCCGAACTTTCATCTCACGGCGTCGCTCGAGCACCGGAGATGGTTCGGGTCATGTGGGAGGAGAGTGAGGAGGATATGAATTTAGAACATGAATAAAAGAAGGTGTGGTCGCCAGGAGCCGCGGGCTCCGCTTTATGTAATGGAAATAGAAAGAAGTTGACCGTGTGTACCTTAGCGTGGGAGAAAGGGATGTGAGTTCAACCTTCTTCTTCTTCGGCCGGCCGATGAAGAAGAGTCTCCAATCCAATGCTAGCTTGATAAACCTGTGCAACTAGAAAAATAAACCAAGTGAAGAAAATAATTAGAACTATGGGAAGTGTAGTAACTGTAGAGAGAATATGAGAAAGAAGCAATTGGAATCGAACTCACCGGATTGGGGTGAGTCCTAACCCCTTTTTTTTGTATTTTTTATTAGGTAAAAATGATGTAAATAAACTAAAAGATGCTTTAAAACAATGAATAAACAGAGTTAATGGAGTTGAGAAAGCTTATAGAATGGATCGGCTTGAGTTGAAGCCGAGTTGGTTGAGAAAAGGCCGGTTCGGGTAGCTTGGTACCCTTCTGGCGCGACTTTGGTGCAGAGGATGTTACGGACGACCCCGATGTCAGAATCGAGTTCCGTTTGTTGGAGTGGACAGAAGACTCAGAGAGGAAGGATTTCAATGTTGAAGACTTCTCCGAAATCCTCCTGTAGAAGTCAGTAAAAATTATGAAAGGGGGCGGATATCAAAATCAAAACCTGGATGCGCGCCCTCAGTGTAGCAACCGTCACGAACAAACGGCAAGTCAGAATGGAGTGCCGTCAGTTGGAGATGAAAGAGGACGAAGAGATGAACATCTTCTTTGTTGAAGACTTTCGCAGAAGAAGCCTCAGATTTTCTTCAGAAGTCGATGAAGATGGTTGATGCAGAACGCCCGGATCGAGCCTTCTCCTTCACCTCGGGATCGATTTCTTGACTTCGGATCGCCTTTGGACGTCGGGACGGCTTTGAAAAAGAGCTTGGACGACCTTGGGACAAGCTAGACACGGGGGATTCAACCTTGGTTCGTTGAGAATGGCCCTCAATTTATAGGGGAAGAGAGCCGGTGCAAATTTTAGAAATTGGATGTACCGCGCCCCCGCGTTTCAAAGGAGACGAGGGCGCGCAGGGCGCGCCCTCAAACCAAGGGCGCGCAGGGCGCGCCCCCAGTTCGGGGGCGCGGTCTGCGCGCCCTCCTGTTTCAAAGGGGGCGGGGGCGCGTTCGGCGTCTCACTGCTAAAAATCGATGGAAACTTCCGGAAATTGCTAAAAATCGACTTGACATACGTAACGCGCCCCCGAACCGGGGGCGCGGTACAAATAAGTGAAAATCCTCCCCGGAAACCTTCCAAAAATCCGGTTTAGAAGGTGCTAATCGGGGTAATTTCCGATTTAAAGCAACTGACCGCGCCCCCGCATTTCAAAGGAACCGGGGGCGCGCAGGGCGCGCCCCCAGTTTGAGGGCGCGCAGGGCGCGCCCTCCCCTTTCAAGCGGAGCGGGGGCGCGGTACACTCTCTCTCCTGCGCGCGTGTTCCGCGAGCCGTATCTTGCAAACCGGATGTCCGATTCGGCTCCCGTTTGTCGCGTTGGAAAGAGGGCCTTCAACCGCACCTCCTCAAGTCAGTAAACCAGCCGCATGACTCCCGATATGTTCGTACGGGGCTTTCTACCGGTTTACCCTCTCGCGGAAAGCCGAAACCCGGGGCGAAGATCCGAAAGAGCACGGTTCCGGTCGAGAAATCTCGGGTCAACTCGGGATGACTTGAAATGATGACCGAACAAGTTCGGTACGATCGGACAATCCGAAGTCATCGAAAAATCTGAGATTAACCCGGTAAACGTGAATCGAAAGCCGTAAAAGCCGCGAAACCCTAAAATTGACCGAACCGGCCTTATAGCTCCGGTTGATAAAATATACGGCTAGAATGGACCCGGATGACCTGAAAAGACCCGGTGATGACCGTAAAGGCCTAACATGTGGTCCGGGATAGCCGTGTCAGCACAGATCGAAAAAGTCATAACGAAAGCCGTCATTGACCGACGCCTACCGAAATGACTTCTCGGAAACCCTGAATGTTACGGAACACATGCGGGACTCCCGAGACCTTCAATTATGGACCATTCAAGGTCGGTCATCGAGCAGGCTTCGTGTTTTTATGGTTCACGCGCGGCTCTCGCTTGAAGGTTACGGCATTATTCCGGAAATCTTCGGTCCATTCTCAACTCACAAGGGGCTCCACCAATGTCCTTAGCTTATGTCCACGAGGTAATCCAGATCAGATAACGGTCGGATAAAAGATATCGCCTATGGAATAAGAGTCTAGGGCTCCGAATCTAGCCAATTTGGCGTGTCTACACCCACGTGAGCCACTTTATTTTCAAGTCAGTCCCCCATGTGGACCATCCTTTTATCTCCACTTCAGATTTGTTCCCACTTGGACACTCCATTACAAGCCAGTTCTCGCGCGAACCAAGTTCTCGCGCGAACCACCTTTTAGTTGCTAGTTGCCAGTTACTTGTTTTATTTTATCATTGCTTGTCTTGATTGCATTCACTTGCTTGGTTTTTTTATCTTTCATTCATTTCATATTTGCATATTGATTGCTTATTCTCCTCCTACCCTCTATTTTTATTTTTTGCATTAGCTTTTGCATCGGGTACTGGACTTGCTCCGATCCTTAGGGCATTTGAGGCGGGGGCTCTCTCTCCCAACACACCCTCACCCTCCAAACACCTTCTTGGTGGATTCTTACCTCTCTTATGGAATATTTCTTTCTAGTTGATTTGGTGTTTTCCATCAAGACCTCCGTAAGTCCCCATCCGTGGAGTATTCCTCTCCACACGATTGGGCCGGTTGTACCACTTTCTTCAAACCCGAAGAACCCAGGTAACTACTCGTGGTGATTGTGTGATAACCTTAGGTCTTGAGGATTGAAGAAATAGAAACCATACCTTCTTGAGTGAACAAATGCTAACAATCTATCTAATGTAAGGTTTCAACCCAAAAATTGTCGAGTAGTCATTTCAAAAACTTGTTTGCATAACTTGCTTGCTCACAAAAATTGAAAACAACAAAAAAAAATTTCTTTCAAAACACCTAAAACAAAAAAATTGCCTTTAATTTTTGTTTTCAACTTGGAAGGATCCTCCCTTGACTAGTTTTATTCTCTTGATTCTATTGAGGCAGCAGATTTCGACATTGTCGAGGCAAAGTTTCTGAAGAGGTATAAGGACTAGGTGGGGCTAGCCTACTCGATAATAGATTTTATTGCTGAGAAAATGAAGCCAGATGAGGATTTTACCAAAATTTCTGATCGGTGGAGGGGAATGGCTGAAAGGCTAGTCGATACGATCTCAGAAGGGGAGCAGGTGAGGATGCTCATTGCAAACACCATGCCTAACCTTTGCAACCTCCTAATTATGCACCGCCCGACTACCATGAGTGAGCTATTTGATAGCGCCCGCTACCTCCAAGCCCATTTTAAGGATGCATCCATGATCAACCCATTTGACCCCAAACCTTGTAACACTAGAAAGCCTACACCTATAGGACCCACCACTGAAGGGGGAGTATGCCATGGGTAATCAGGGTGGGTATCGCCAAAGCCAATACTGTAACCCACCACCCAACCAACAATACCGGCCAACTCCTCAGTCAACTCCTCAACCCCAACAACTTGCATACAACCGAGTACCACCACAGCAACCCACCTATGACCGAGCGCCCCAGCAACAAAATGCCTACAACCAAGCACCACCACAACAACCCATCTACAACCAACCACCACCACAACAACAAGCTTACAACCAAGTGCCACCACCAGCCAACCGACCTAGGAGGGGGGACCCAAGAGAGAATACTATCCTCAACTACCATTCCCCCTCACCGATATCTTTAATGCATTGATGGCTGAACAGTAGTTGGAGCTTCCAAATAAGAGAGAAGGATGGCTGGCAAATGTTGACATGACAAAGTAATGCGCCTACCATCGGTATCCTGGGCACACGGTGGACGTCTGCTTCCAATTTAAAGACTACATTCATGACCTCAATGATTAGGGTAACATTGACTGGGCACAGATGGGAGAATCCATTCAAGCAATGAAGGCACGTCAGAATCAACCATGGCGATAGCAAGCACACCAACAGCCTGGCCTAGGCATAGTTCAATATCCACTACTGGTACATGCACCCGTTCAAGCACCGGTGCCAACACCGCCAAACCAACGACTCGGCCTCGTCCACTCCACCATCAAGGAGTCAACCCACCATTCCCAGGGTTGGCAGGTTGAGGATCAAACCGCCTCCATGCCCGCCAGACCAACCCCACCTATAAATCGCATCATACTCTCCATACTAAGAGCTGCCCCCAGCCCACAAACTACCCAAACACCACTACCATCACCAGCCATTAACCCTCCATGATGCCTAATCATTAGACCACCACCTGTCAACTCCTAAAATGAGTTCCGGATCGGCACCTCAAGAGAAGGTGAAAGATAGAATAGAATAGGAGGAAAGGAGTGAATCGGAAAACACTCGGAAAGCGATAAAGACTCCTCACCTCGGTCCCACACTCACATTGATCCCCGAACTTTCATCTCACAACGTCGCTCAAGCACCGGAGATGGTTCGGGTCATGTGGGAGGAGAGTGATGAGGAGATGAAATTAGTACATGAATAAAAAGGTGGTCGCCAGGAGCCGCAGGCTCCGCTTTAAGGAATAAAAACAAGATTGAGTTGATTTGACCATGTGTACCTTAGCGCGGGAGAGAATGTGTGTAGGTTCAACCTTCTTCTTCCTCGGCCGGCCGATGAAAAAGAGTCCAACCAATGCTAGCTTGATCAACTTGTGAAACTAGAATAATAAACCAAGTGAAAGAAACCGATTAGAACTATGGGAAGTGTAGAAACTATAGGAGAGGAGATGAAACAAAGAAGCAATTGGAATAGAACTCACCGGATTGGGGCTAGCCCTAACCACCGTTTTGTATTTTTGGTTATGTAAAATAATAAAAAATAAGTAAAATATACTATAACTATTAATTGAACTAAGTTAAGAGAAACGTTTAGAATGAAACAGCTTGAGTTGAAGCCGAGATGAGTGAAACAAGCCGGTTCGGGTAGCTTTGCACCCTTCTGGCGCGACTTTAGTGCAGAGAATGCTATGGATGACTCCGATGTCAGAATCAAGTATTGTTTGTTGGAGTAGACATAAGACTCAGAGAAGAAGAGTTATTATGTTGATGACTTCTCCTAAATCCTCCTGTATAAATATGTAAAAATTCTGAAATTGGATGGATGTGAAAAATAGAACCTGGATGCGTGCCCTCAGTGCAGCAATCACCACGAACATATGGCAAGTCAGAATTGAGTGCTGTCAGTTGAAAATGAAAGAGGACGAAGAGAGGAAAAATCCCCTGTTGAAAACTTTTGCAGAAGGAGCCTCAAATTTTCTGTAGAAGCCAATGAATTCGGTTGATGCAGAACGCACAGATCGGGCTTCTCCTTCGCCTAGGGATCGATCTCTCGACATCGGATCGGCTTTGGACATCGGGACGGCTTTGGGAAAGAGTTTAGATGACCTCAGGATGAGATAGGCATGAGGTATTAACCTTGGGTCGTTGAGAATGGCCCTCAATTTATTGGGAATTGAAACCGGTGCAAAACATAGAAACTGGACCGACCGCACCCCCGCCTTTCAAAGGAGGCGAAGGCGCGCAGGGCACGCCCTCGATCTAAGGGCACACAGGCCGTGCCTTCACCTTGGGGGCATGGTCTGTGCGCCCCCAAGTTTCAAAGAAACCAGAGACGCGTTACGCATCTTATTGGTAAAATTCACCAGAATCTTCCAGAAATTGCTAAAAATTGACTTGACAAACGTAACGCGCCCCTGAACTGGGGCTGCAGTCAAAATAAGTGAAAATCAGCGATGGAAACCTTAAAAAAAGGTTTAGAAGGTGCTAATCGGGGTTATTTTTGGTTTTTGAAAACATACCACGCCCCCATGTTTTAAATGAAGCGGGGGCGCGCAGGGCGCGACCCCATTTTGAGGGCCCGCAGGGCGCCCGCTGGGTTGAGGGCGCTCAGGGCGCGCCCTCCCCTTTCAAGGGAAGCGGGGGCGTGGTAGACTCTCTCTCTTACACACGTGTTCCACGAGCCGTAACTTGCAAACGGGATGTCCGATTCTGATCCCATTTGTTGCGTTGGAAAGAGGACCTTCAACTGCACCTCCTCAAGTTGGTAAACCAACCGGCATGACTCCCGATATGTTCACACGGGGCTTTGACTACCGGTTTACCCTTTCACAAAAGGCCAAAAACTACGGCGGAGATCCAGAAGGGCACGGTTCCGGTCAAAGAATCTCGGGTTAGCTTGGGATGACTTAAAAGATGACCGAACAAGTCCGGTATGTTTGGAAAACCCGAAATAATCAAAAAATCTGATATTAACCCGGTAAACGTGAACCAAAACTCGAAAATGGCCGTATGGCCCCGGTTGATGAAATATACGGCTAGGATCGACCCGGATGACTCGGAAAGACCTGATGATGATCGGAAAGGCCTAAGATGTGGTCCAGGATAGTCGTGTCAGTACAGATCGAAAAAGCCATAACGAAAGCCGTCATTGACCGACAACTACCGAAATGACTTCTCGAAAACCCTAAATATTACGGAACATATGCGGGACTCCCGAGACCTTCAATTAAGGACTATTAAATGTCAGTCATCGAGCAAGCTCCATTTTTCACAATTTACGTGTGGCTCTCGCTTGAAGGTTACGGCATTGTTCCGAAAATCATCGGTCCATTCCCAACTCACGAGGGGCTTCATCAACGTCCTTAGCTCATCTCCACGAGGTAATCCGAATCTGGTAACGGTCAAATAAGAATATCACCTATGGAATAAGAGTCTCGGGCTCTGAATCAAGCCAATTTGACGTGTTTACAGCTTGCCTCGCCTTGATGTCAGCTTTGTAAGGGAATGACGTGTAGCAAAGTAGAGTGAAACGTAGAGAAAGTGTAGCGAAGCGAGATGGATCGTAGTGGAATGTAGTGGAGCGAAATGGCAATGGACTGAAAAGGTGGCATCAAGGTGTAGATATAGACACGTTCAACGATCAGATTCGTAAAGACGAATCTCCACAAGTCTCCTGGTTAACCGCCATGTTTCATCAAGTCTTCCTATGTTCGATTGGTAAGAGATGTGCTATTGGCACGTGAGAAGAATAGCCAACCCCCAACGTGGTGGGGAGTCCTCAAAACATGGGTTCGTAGGTTCATCATCAGCCGGTAACCCGATCTTTGCGGTGTTCCTGTACTGTGATGGGCTAAAATTGTAAAAGGGATATTTGTTTTGAAAAAGTAAAAGAATACCAATCGAGCACATTCAGGATCTTAGATTCATTTAAGTCTTCCAAAAGACAATATTTGATTCGGAATGGAATGATTCAAATTCCCAAAGGCAAATGTTGAAGCATAGACCGTGAAGATAGTGACGATGCAAGTTTTGATCAAATAGGAGGCCCTTGGCGGGATAAGTTGACTTCCACGATGGGATAAATAGCAAGAAGGTTGTTGCAGTGGCCAAAGTGGTGAAAGAAATGAAGGAGTTGGAGGCACAAGCTGATTATCGAACACGGTGGGATTAACAGACACGGTGGGATATCTGAAGGGTCGGTGGGACTAGAGAACACGATGGGATTAGAAAACACGGTGGGTTTAGAATGATCAGAATTAGGATAAAAGATTCAGAGACTAGGGTGAGAAGGTGAAGGTTATGAAAGGATGTATGCAATGACAAAACAAAATATAATGCAACTAATGCTACCTAATGCATGTTGGGCTTAAGAAAACAAAACAAAACTTGTATAACAAATAGTTGAAGATATAGATTGTCTATGAGGTCAAGATACCCATTCGGGAACCATCGTCCCTCATAGCACAACTTTGGGCTTATCTGTGAGCATCAGAGATGACCCGACCATTGCAGATTTTGATGAAGGAGATCTTGGGTCAAGTCTTCTCCGCACTCATGGTCTTCAACAAATAATGCATAGGATAATAATACATGACTAACGACATATATGTTAGCCTGAAAGAAATGGGGGTTTCCCATGTTGATTCTTCTATTTCCGCGAGCAATTCCTGTCTTTCAACAAAAATGTTAGCCCCGAACGGAGAATGATGTCCACTCGACCTCAATGAAGACAAAAACATAAAAAAAATTGATTTAACAAATTTCCTCGATTTTTTTCTGATTTTTTCTGATTTTTTTGGATTTTTTAAGAAATTTTGAAAGAATTTGACCGAATGTGCCCCCGAACCGGGGGCGCAGCCTGCACACCCTCAGTTTGGGGGCGTGGCCTGCACACCCTAGGTTTGAGGGCGCGGCCTACGCTCCCCCACCTCGGGGGCACGTTCGATCCCAGTTTCCTATTTTGACTAGATCCGAATTCGGTTCAAACCGGGGTCAATTTCCCCTATATAAACACTTCCTAGGACGACTAGAACGTCTTACCAACACCTAGGATGGCTCCTCCTTTGAAAAAATATCATGTTGGCTCGGTTCGAGGTATTTCAAGCATCCCGGGTCATTTGAAGTCCAGAATCGGTGCCAACTTGGTAAGTTTGCTGCCAATTTTAGCTTTGAAGCACTTTTCTTCTTCTTCTTTTTTAAGGAATTTTATCTTACCTCCTGTTTGGGTGTAGGATTACCCAAACTTCCCTAGGCCTCGCCAGTATTGCTCTCCTCCTTGGCTTTCTGGCTTTCTTGACGTTCTCGGCTTATCGGTGAGAGCAACTTCTTGATGTTCTCGGCAAGTTTTGAGTGTACAGTTCTTCTTGAAGAGGCAGAGCTTCTTCTCGGCCTTCCTCGGACTAAGAAGGGAGAAATTGAAGGTATGTTCATCCCTTTTGGACCCTTCTCTTGCCTGGAGTTCCTGCAGGATTTCGTCGAGGATCGGCAAATCAGCTCTTTGTTGGCCGGCAAGCGAATCAGTGTTCCTAAGTTGGCGGCCTGGACAGTTTCTCTTCTGACGGCTCCTGGTCTAGACGAGGACCGGATTCTGTGCAGTGCAAAGGGTTTCGTGGCTTGCCTTGCCACGTTGTTCTTGTTCCTTGCGGAGGATGGTTTCCTGGAAGCTGATCAACTATCGTGCATCAGCGGCATCTGGAGCGGTGCACGGTTGGGGCCTTCAGTTCTGGGCTTCTTGTACTGCGGACTATCCACAGCTTGCGTGGGCCATCCTCCTTTCGGCAGTGCGCTTCAACTAGCATGCTGGGCCGATCTCCACTTTAAGTTTGATCCAGCAGGTGAGGTGGCCACCAGGTCGCAACTCTTCCGCCGCAGCCCTTTGTTCCCATATGCTGCTGCACTCGGCTTCGGCGAAAGAGTTGCCAACAGGTGTGCATCGGTGAAGAAGAGGCCAGAGTGGCGTGCTTACTTTGCCTCCATGAACTATTCCGGCTTCTTGCACTCTTCGGCTGCCCTTATGCAGAAGGACTTCCAGGTGTTCTTTGCGCCCGGTGTTGACCTCCACCTGGTTACAGGTTCGGACTTCGTGTTGTACAATGTTCACTGTCGCCACTCTCAGATCAGCTTGCCTCGGTACAAGTTGCCCAAGCTGTCCCACTTGCCACCTATCAAGGGCAGGAAGCTTGGCTCTGCGGATGACGAGGAGGAGGCGATCTCAGCCATTGTCTTGTGGGAGACGAGTCGGGTGTGCCGCCCAGGCCTCCTGATTGAGGACCCCGGCCGGAAGCACCGCTACATCTCCGCGTTGAAGCTCTTATTTGTCTGAGAGTCTTCTTTTCTGCTTTAGCTTGTTAGACATGTTGGAGTTATTTTGAATAATGAATTTTTTCATAGCAAGTTTGAATGAAAATTCAATAGAAATTTACCTTGTTTCATAAAATTGCAAGATAGATGTTGACAATTATGGTGAATATGCCTTATTATTTTTCAACACCTTGAATGTTTTTTAATATGAAACAAGATATTTTTGACCGTTTTAAAATGCTTTTTTTTCTTTAGGTGATTTTTCAGAGCAAACTGTGAGTCTGATAAATTTTATTTTGGTGACTCCTTCATCGGCTCGATTTTCTGAATAGCAAGGCACTTTCTGAAATTTTCGCCATTTTCATCAATTTCGATCCCGAAAAATACATTTTTAGTCATTTCTGACTAATAAATGTATAGAATTTTCTCCTGACACCTGAAAAATGTTAGCTAGTGATGATAAAAAGCATGAATATGTCTAGCTAATTTAGGAACTGAGACATTCAAAGTTGTGTGAAAAGAGGGATTTTGGGTGGGAATTTAAAAAGAATTTTCCTTAGCAAAATTTTTTAAGCAAACCGTGCATCAGAACGGGATTCTTTCGGTGGCATTGCGATCAGCTTCATTTTGTGAACCTTGGGTGACATTTTCAAATTTCTCCCATTTTCAAATTTTTACTCTATAAATACCCCTTGAGGGCAAGAATCTCTCATTTCCACCTGTACACCATCTCTCCTCGCGCCAGAAGCGCCAGAGCTCCAACTCATATTCAGAGTCCAAAATGCCATCAAAGGTTAGTGCCCCTATTACAAGAAATGTAGATCAGGTTGTGCTTTTCGATTTGGTTTAAGTTTCACACGATTCCAAGTTCATTTGAACAAGTTATCGCGAAAATAAGAATCGCCTTGAACCGGGCGCGCGCAGACCACGCCCCCGGTATGGGGATGCGTTGACCGTGCCCCCAAGATGAGAGCATGGTCCACGCGCCCTCTCTCTACTCCTCGAACGAGGGCACACCGAGAGTGCCCCTGTTATGAGGGCGCACTTAGATGGAGCCCCGGATTTTTACGAAGGCGATGAAGTCGGTTGATGCAGAACTCATAGATCGGGCTTCTCCTTCGCCTCTGGATCGATCTCTCGACGTCAGATCGGCTTTGGACGTCAGGACAGCTTTAGGAGAGAGCTTGGACAACCTCAGGATGAGCTAAGCACTGGGGATTAACCTTGGGTCCTTGAGAATGGCCCTCAATTTATAGAGAAGAGAAACTGGTGCAAAACATGGAAACTGGACCGACAGCGTGCCCCCCAGTTTCAAAAAACCCGGAGACGCGTTATGCATCTTATTGCTAAAATTCACCAGAATCCTTTAGAAATTGCTAAAATTTGACTTGACAAATGTAGCACGCCCCCAAACCAGGAGCACGGTCAAAATAAGCGAAAATCAGCAAGGTTCTAATCGGGGTTATTTCCGGTTTCTGAAAACGTACCGCAGCCCTGTGCTTCAAAGGAAGCAGGGGCGCGCAGGGTGCGCCCCCATTTTAAGGGCGCGCGGGGCGTGCCCCTGGGTTGATGGCACTCAGGGCACGCCCTCCCCTTTCAAGGGAAGAGGGGGCGTGGTAGACTCTCTCTCCTGCGCGCGTGTTCCGCGAGCCGTAACATGCAAACGGGATGTCTTATTCGGCTCCCGTTTGTTGCGTTGGAAAGAGGGCCTTCAACCGCACCTTCTTAAGTCGGCAAACCAGCTGGCATGACTCCCGAGACATTCACAAGAGGCTTTGACTACCGGTTTTCCATTTCGCGAAAAGCCAAAAAATGTGGCGGAGATCAGGAAGGGCATGATTCCGGTCGAGGAAATCTTGGGTCAACTCGTGATGACATAAAATGATGACCAAACAAGTCCGGTTTGGTCAAAAAACCGAAAATCATCGAAAAATCCAAGATTAAGTGGTAAACATGAACCGAACATCAGAAAAAGCCAGAAAACCCTAAAATTGACCGAAATGGCCGTATGGCCCCGGTTGATGAAATATTTGGCTAGGATCCACATGGATGGCTCAAAAAGACCCAGTGATGACCAGAAAGGCCTAATGCATGGTCCAGGATAGTCGTGTCAGTACACATCAAAAAAAGCCATATCAAAAGTCGTGATTGACCGACAACTACTGAAATGACTTTTCGAAAACTGTAAATATTACGAAACACATGCGAGACTCCTGAGACATTCAATTAAGGACCATTCAAGGTCGATTATCGAGCAAGCTCCGTGTTTCCACAATTCACGTGTGGCTCTCGCTTGAAGGTTACGACATTGTTCCAGAAATCATCGATCCATTCCCAACTCTTAAGGGGCTCCACCAGCGTCCTTAGCTCATCTCCACAAAGTAATACGAATCAGATAACCGTTCAAATAATGGATATTTCCGATGGAATAAGAGTCTCAGGCTTCGAATCAGGTCCTTAGCTCATCTCCACAAAGTAATACGAATCAGATAACCGTTCAAATAATGGATATTTCCGATGGAATAAGAGTCTCAGGCTTCGAATCAGGCCAATTTGGCGTGTCAACAACTTGCCTCGCCTTGATGTCGGCTTTGCAGGGAAATGACATGCAGCGAAGCGAAGTGAAATGTAGAGATAACGTAGTGAAGCAAGATGGATCGTAGTGGAATGTAGTAGAGTGAAATGGTGATGGACTGAAAAGGTGGCATCAAGGTGTAGATATAGATACGCTCAATGACCAAATTCGGGAAGACAAATCTCCTCAAGTCTCCTGGTTAACTGCCATGTTTCATCAAGCCTTCCTATGTTCAATTTGTAAGAGATGTTCCATTGGCACGAGAGAAGAATAGCCAACCCCCAACGAAGTGGGGAGTTCCCGAAACATGGGTTCGTAGGTTCATCATCAGCCGGTAGCCCGATCATTGCGGTGTTCCTATACTGTGGTGGGCTAAAGTTTAAAAAGAGATTTGTTTTGAAAAAGTAAAAGAATAGCAATTGAGCACATTCAGGCTCTTAGATTCATTTAAGTCTTCCAAGAAACAAGATTCAATTCGGAATGGAATGATATCAGATTCCAAATGGCAAGTGTTGAAGCACAGACCGTGTGGACAGCGACGGTGCAAGTTCTAATTGAATAGGAGGCCCTTGGTGGGATGAATTGACTGCTGGGTGGGATGAATAGCAAGAAGGGTTGTAGTGGTCATACGGGGATAGAAATGAAAGATTTGGAGGCACAAGGTGATTACCGAACACGGTGCGATATTTGAAAGGTCGGTGGTGTCGACTCCAGAAACGGGTTCCGGATCGGCACCTCAAGAGAAGGTGAAAGATGGAATGGGGGAAAGGGAGAGTGAATTGAAAAACACTCGAAAAGCAATAAAAGGTCCTCACCTCGGTCCCACACTCACATTGATCCCCGAACTTTCATCTCATGGTGTCGCTCGAGCACCGGAGATGGTTCGGGTCATGTGGGGAAGAGGGTGAGGAATGAATTAACTTAGAACATGATAAGAGGTGGTCACCAGGAGCCACGGGCTCAGCTTTATGGAATGTAAATCAAGAGATGAGTTGACCGTGTGTACCTTAGCGCGGGAGATGATATGTGGGTTAAACCTTCTTCCCTGTCGGCCGGCCGATGAGGGAGAGTCCAACCGTTGCTAGCTTGATCAACTTTGTGCAACTAGAACAATAAACCAAGTGAAAGAAACTTATTAGAACTATGGGAAGTGTAGAAACTGTAGTAAGAAGATGAGAAATAAGCAATTGGAATCGGACTCACCGGCTTCGGGGTGAGCCTTAACCCCTTTTTTGTATAATTTTTTTGTGATATCAAATTATGCAAAACTAAATAAAAATGATGCTAAAATGATCATGAATGAATGACGAAGATATAGAAACTTGAATGCCTCAAATTAGAGCTAAAATGGAGAAGATATCACCAATATGGCTAGACAACACACTGGACTGAACATGCCCTAGGTTTAAGGGCACGGTGGGCGTGCCCTAGGTGTGAGGGCGTGGTACGCACGCCCTTGGTTTGGGGGTGCGTTGCACGTCCGGCGTAACTTCGGTGCGAGCTCTCCGCAGCAGTCCCGATGTAAGAATTAAGGGTTGTTTGTTGTAGTAGACAGAAGACTCGGAAAGGAAGAATTGTTATGTTGATGACTTCTCCGAAATCCTTTTTTAGAAGCCAGTAAAAATTTTGAAAGTGGACATGTGTGACAAGTAAAACCTGGATGCGCGCCCTTGGTGGAACAATCACCACGGATAAACGGCAAGTCGGAATTGAGTGCCAGCGGTTGAAAATGAAAGAGGACAAAGATAGGAACAAGTCCTATGTTGAAGACTTTTGCAGCAGGAGTCGCACATTTTCTGCGAGAAGCTAATGAAGTCGGTTGATGTAAAACACACCGATTGGGCTTCTCCTTCGCCTCGGGATCCATCTCTCAACGTCGGATCGCCTTTGGACGTCCGGACAGTTGTGGGAGAGACCTTGGAGGACCTCAGGATGAGCTAGGCATGGGGAATTCACCTTGGGTCGTTGAGAATGACTCTCAATTTATAAAGGTTGCAAACTGGTGCAAAAAATGGAAATTAGACTGACCGCGCCGCCATCTTTCAAAGGAGGCGAGGGCACGCAGGGCGCGCCCTCAAACCAGGGGCACGTAGGGCGCGCCCTCAACCCGGGGGCAGGGTCCGTGCCCCCCCCTAGGTCAAAGGGGGCGGGGGCACGTGAAGCGTCTCACTGCTAAAAAACGATGGAATCGTTCAGAAATTGCTAAAAATTGACTTGACAAACGTAACGCGCCCCCCGACCGGGGGCGCGGTCAAAATAAGCGAAAATCAGCTACGGAAACCTTCCAAAAATCCAGTTTAGAAGGTGTAAACCGGGGTAATTTTTGATTTTCGGTAACTGACCGTGCCCCCACATTACAAAGGAAGTGGGGGCGCACCCCCGAGTTGAGGGCATGCAGGGCGCGCCCTCCCCTTTCAAGGGGAGCGGGGGCACGGTAGACTCTCTCTCCTGCGCGCGTGTTCCGCGAGCCGTAACTTGCAAACGAGATGTCCGATTCAGCTCTCGTTTGTTGCATTGGAAAGAGGTCCTTAAGCTGCACCTCCTCAAGTCAGTAAACTAGCCAGAATTACTCTCGAGACATTCGCAAGGGGCTTTCTACCGGTTTACCCTCTCGCAGAAAGCGAAAACCCGTGGCGAAGATCCGAAAGAGCACGGTTCCGGTTGAGGAATCTTAGGTCAACTCGGGATGACTTAAAATGATAACCGAACAAGTCCGGTACGGTCAGAAAACCCGAAATCATCTAAAAATCTGAAATTAACCCGGTAAATGTGAACCGAACATCGCAAAAGCCGGGAAACCCTAAAATTGACCGAAATGGCCATATGGCCCCGGTTGATGAAATATATGAATAGGATCGACCCGAACAACTCAAAAAGACCCGGTGATGAACGGAAAGGCCTAACACATGGTCCGGGATAGCCGTGTCAGTACAGATCGAAAAAGCCATAACAAAAGCTGTCATTGACCAACGACTACCGAAAAGACTTCTCGGAAACCCTAAATGTTACGGAACACATGCAGGACTCCCGAGACCTTAAAATAAGGACTATTCAAGGTCGGTCATCGAGCAAGCTCCATGTTTTCACAATTCAAGTGTGGCTCTCGCTTGAAGGTTACGGCATCATTCCGGAAATCAGCGGTCCATTCTCAACTAACACTTCCTAGGACGACTAGAACGTCTTACCAACACCTAGGATGGCTCCTCCTTTGAAAAAATATCATGTTGGCTCGGTTCGAGGTATTTCAAGCATCCCGGGTCATTTGAAGTCCAGAATCGGCGCCAACTTGGTAAGTTTGCTGCCAATTTTAGCTTTGAAGCACTTTTCTTCTTCTTCTTTTTTAAGGAATTTTATCTTACCTCCTGTTTGGGTGTAGGATTACCCAAACTTCCCTAGGCCTCGCCAGTATTGCTCTCCTCCTTGGCTTTCTGGCTTTCTTGACGTTCTCGGCTTATCGGTGAGAGCAACTTCTTGATGTTCTCGGCAAGTTTTGAGTGTACAGTTCTTCTTGAAGAGGCAGAGCTTCTTCTCGGCCTTCCTCGTACTAAGAAGGGAGAAATTGAAGGTATGTTCATCCCTTTTGGACCCTTCTCTTGCCTGGAGTTCCTGCAGGATTTCGTCGAGGATCGGCAAATCAGCTCTTTGTTGGCCGGCAAGCGAATCAGTGTTCCTAAGTTGGCGGCACAGACGGTTTCTCTTCGACGGCTCCTGGTCTAGACGAGGACCGGATTACGTGCGGTGCAAAGGGTTTCGTGGCTTGCCTTGCCACGTTGTTCTTGTTCCTTGCGGAGGATGGTTTCTGGAAGCCGATCAACTATCGTGCATCGGCGGCATCCGGAGCGGTGCACGGTTGGGGCCTTCAGTTCTGGGCTTCTTGTACTGCGGACTATCCACAGCTTGCGTGGGCCATCCTCCTTTCGGCAGTGCGCTTCAACTAGCATGCTGGGCCGATCTCCACTTTAAGTTTGATCCAGCAGGTGAGGTGGCCACCAGGTCGCAGCTCTTCCGCCGCAGCCCTTTGTTCCCATATCTTTCTTTGCACTCGGCTTCGGCGAAAGAGTTGCCAACAGGTGTGCATCGGTGAAGAAGAGGCCAGAGTGGCGTGCTTACTTTGCCTCCATGAACTATTCCGGCTTCTTGCACTCTTCGGCTGCCCTTATGCAGAAGGACTTCCAGGTGTTCTTTGCGCCCGGTGTTGACCTCCACCTGGTTACAGGTTCGGACTTCGTGTTGTACAATGTTCACTGTCGCCACTCTCAGATCAGCTTGCCTCGGTACAAGTTGCCCAAGCTGTCCCACTTGCCACCTATCAAGGGCGGGAAGCTTGGCTGCGGATGACGAGGAGGAGGCGATCTCAGCCATTGTCTTGTGGGAGACGAGTCGGGTGTGCCGCCCAGGCCTCCTGATTGAGGACCCCGGCCGGAAGCACCGCTACATCTCCGCGTTGAAGCTCTTATTTGTCTGAGAGTCTTCTTTTCCTGCTTTAGCTTGTTAGACATGTTGGAGTTATTTTGAATAATGAATTTTTTCATAGCAAGTTTGAATGAAAATTCAATAGAAATTTACCTTGTTTCATAAAATTGCAAGATAGATGTTGACAATTATGGTGAATATGCCTTATTATTTTTCAACACCTTGAATGTTTTTTAATATGAAACAAGATATTTTTGACCGTTTTAAAATGCTTTTTTTCTTTAGGTGATTTTTCAGAGCAAGCGTGAGTCCGATAAATTTTATTTTGGTGACTCCTTCATCGGCTCGATTTTACGAATAGCAAGGCACTTTCTGAAATTTTCGCCATTTTCATCAATTTCGATCCCGAAAAATACATTTTTAGTCATTTCTGACTAATAAATGTATAGAATTTTCTCCTGACACCTGAAAAATGTTAGCTAGTGATGATAAAAAGCATGAATATGTCTAGCTAATTTAGGAACTGAGACATTCAAAGTTGTGTGAAAAGAGGGATTTTGGGTGGGAATTTAAAAAGAATTTTCCTTAGCAAAATTTTTTAAGCAAACCGTGCATCAGAACGGGATTCTTTCGGTGGCATTGCGATCAGCTTCATTTTGTGAACCTTGGGTGACATTTTCAAATTTCTTCCATTTTCAAATTTTTACTCTATAAATACCCCTTGAGGGCAAGAATCTCTCATTTCCACCTGTACACCATCTCTCCTCGCGCCAGAAGCGCCAGAGCTCCAACTCATATTCAGAGTCCAAAATGCCATCAAAGGTTAGTGCCCCTATTACAAGAAATGTAGATCAGGTTGTGCTTTTCGATTTGGTTTAAGTTTCACACGATTCCAAGTTCATTTGAACAAGTTATCGCGAAAATAAGAATCGCCTTGAACCGGGCGCGCGCAGACCACGCCCCCGGTATGGGGATGCGTTGACCGTGCCCCCAAGATGAGAGCATGGTCCACGCGCCCTCTCTCTACTCCCTGAACAGGGGCACACCGAGAGTGCCCCTGTTATGAGGGCGCACTTAGATGGAGCCCCGGATTTTTTACAGAAGCTGATGAAGTCGGTTGATGCAGAACTCATAGATCGGGCTTCTCCTTCGCCTCTGGATCGATCTCTCGACGTCAGATCGGCTTTGGACGTCAGGACAGCTTTAGGAGAGAGCTTGGACAACCTCAGGATGAGCTAAGCACTGGGGATTAACCTTGGGTCCTTGAGAATGGCCCTCAATTTATAGAGAAGAGAAACTGGTGCAAAACATGGAAACTGGACCGACAGCGTGCCCCCCAGTTTCAAAAAAACCGGAGACGCGTTATGCATCTTATTGCTAAAATTCACCAGAATCCTTTAGAAATTGCTAAAATTTGACTTGACAAATGTAGCACGCCCCCAAACCAGGAGCACGGTCAAAATAAGCGAAAATCAGCAAGGTTCTAATCGGGGTTATTTCGGTTTCGAAAACGTCCCGCAGCCCCGTGCTCCAAAGGAAGCAGGGGCGCGCAGGGTGCGCCCCCATTTTAAGGGCGCGCGGGGCGTGCCCCTGGGTTGATGGCACTCAGGGCACGCCCTCCCCTTTCAAGGGAAGAGGGGGCGTGGTAGACTCTCTCTCCTGCGCGCGTGTTCCGCGAGCCGTAACATGCAAACGGGATGTCTTATTCGGCTCCCGTTTGTTGCGTTGGAAAGAGGGCCTTCAACCGCACCTTCTTAAGTCGGCAAACCAGCTGGCATGACTCCCGAGACATTCACAAGAGGCTTTGACTACCGGTTTTCCATTTCGCGAAAAGCCAAAAAATGTGGCGGAGATCAGGAAGGGCATGATTCCGGTCGAGGAAATCTTGGGTCAACTCGTGATGACATAAAATGATGACCAAACAAGTCCGGTTTGGTCAAAAAACCGAAAATCATCGAAAAATCCAAGATTAAGCTGGTAAATGTGAACCGAACATCGGAAAAGCTAGAAAACCCTAAAATTGACCGAAATGGCCGTATGGCCCCGGTTGATGAAATATATGGCTAGGATCAACCCGGATGACTCAAAAAGACCCAGTGATGACCAGAAAGGCCTAATGCATGGTCCAGGATAGTCGTGTCAGTACACATCAAAAAAAGCCATATCAAAAGTCGTGATTGACCGACAACTACTGAAATGACTTTTCGAAAACTGTAAATATTACGAAACACATGCGAGACTCCTGAGACATTCAATTAAGGACCATTCAAGGTCGATTATCGAGCAAGCTCCGTGTTTCCACAATTCACGTGTGGCTCTCGCTTGAAGGTTACGACATTGTTCCAGAAATCATCGATCCATTCCCAACTCTTAAGGGGCTCCACCAGCGTCCTTAGCTCATCTCCACAAAGTAATACGAATCAGATAACCGTTCAAATAATGGATATTTCCGATGGAATAAGAGTCTCAGGCTTCGAATCAGGTCCTTAGCTCATCTCCACAAAGTAATACGAATCAGATAACCGTTCAAATAATGGATATTTCCGATGGAATAAGAGTCTCAGGCTTCGAATCAGGCCAATTTGGCGTGTCAACAACTTGCCTCGCCTTGATGTCGGCTTTGCAGGGAAATGACATGCAGCGAAGCGAAGTGAAATGTAGAGATAACGTAGTGAAGCAAGATGGATCGTAGTGGAATGTAGTAGAGTGAAATGGTGATGGACTGAAAAGGTGGCATCAAGGTGTAGATATAGATACGCTCAATGACCAAATTCGGGAAGACAAATCTCCTCAAGTCTCCTGGGTAACCGCCATGTTTCATCAAGCCTTCCTATGTTCAATTTGTAAGAGATGTTCCATTGGCACGAGAGAAGAATAGCCAACCCCCAACGAAGTGGGGAGTTCCCGAAACATGGGTTCGTAGGTTCATCATCAGCCGGTAGCCCGATCATTGCGGTGTTCCTATCCTGTGGTGGGCTAAAGTTTAAAAAGAGATTTGTTTTGAAAAAGTAAAAGAATAGCAATTGAGCCCATTCAGGCTCTTAGATTCATTTAAGTCTTCCAAGAAACAAGATTCAATTCGGAATGGAATGATATCAGATTCCAAATGGCAAGTGTTGAAGCACAGACCGTGTGGACAGCGACGGTGCAAGTTCTAATTGAATAGGAGGCCCTTGGTGGGATGAATTGACTGCCAGGGTGGGATGAATAGCAAGAAGGGTTGTAGTGGTCATACAGGGGATAGAAATGAAAGATTTGGAGGCACAAGGTGATTACCGAACACGGTGCGATATTTGAAAGGTCGGTGGTGTCGACTCCAGAAACGGGTTCCGGATCGGCACCTCAAGAGAAGGTGAAAGATGGAATGGGGGAAAGGGAGAGTGAATTGAAAAACACTCGAAAAGCAATAAAAGGTCCTCACCTCGGTCCCACACTCACATTGATCCCCGAACTTTCATCTCATGGTGTCGCTCGAGCACCGGAGATGGTTCGGGTCATGTGGGGAAGAGGGTGAGGAATGAATTAACTTAGAACATGATAAGAGGTGGTCACCAGGAGCCACGGGCTCAGCTTTATGGAATGTAAATCAAGAGATGAGTTGACCGTGTGTACCTTAGCGCGGGAGATGATATGTGGGTTAAACCTTCTTCCCTGTCAGCCGGCCGATGAGGGAGAGTCCAACCGTTGCTAGCTTGATCAACCTGTGCAACTAGAACAATAAACCAAGTGAAAGAAACTTATTAGAACTATGGGAAGTGTAGAAACTGTAGTAAGAAGATGAGAAATAAGCAATTGGAATCGGACTCACCGGCTTCGGGGTGAGCCTTAACCCCTTTTTTGTATAATTTTTTTGTGATATCAAATTATGCAAAACTAAATAAAAATGATGCTAAAATGATCATGAATGAATGACGAAGATATAGAAACTTGAATGCCTCAAATTAGAGCTAAAATGGAGAAGATATCACCAATATGGCTAGACAACACACTGGACTGAACATGCCCTAGGTTTAAGGGCACGGTGGGCGTGCCCTAGGTGTGAGGGCGTGGTCTGCACGCCCTTGGTTTGGGGGTGCGTTGCACTGTCTGGCGTAACTTCAGTGCAGAGCTCTCCGCAGGCAGTCCCGATGTAAGAATTAAGGGTTGTTTGTTGTAGTAGACGGAAGACTCGGAAAGGAAGAATTGTTATGTTGATGACTTCTCCGAAATCCTTTTAGAAGCCAGTAAAAATTTTGAAAGTGGACATGTGTGACAAGTAAAACCTGGATGCGCGCCCTTGGTGGAACAATCACCACGGATAAACGGCAAGTCGGAATTGAGTGCCAGCGGTTGAAAATGAAAGAGGACAAAGATAGGAACAAGTCCTATGTTGAAGACTTTTGCAGCAGGAGTCGCACATTTTCTGCAGAAGCTAATGAAGTCAGTTGATGTAAAACACACCGATTGGGCTTCTCCTTCGCCTCGGGATCCATCTCTCAACGTCGGATCGCCTTTGGACGTCTGGACAGCTTTGGGAGAGAGCTTGGACGACCTCAGGATGAGCTAGGCATGGGGAATTCACCTTGGGTCGTTGAGAATGACTCTCAATTTATAAAGGTTGCAAACTGGTGCAAAAAATGGAAATTAGACTGACCGCGCCGCCATCTTTCAAAGGAGGCGAGGGCACGCAGGGCGCGCCCTCAAACCAGGGGCACGTAGGGCGCGCCCTCAACCCGGGGGCACGGTCTGTGCACCCCCCTATTTCAAAGGAAGCGGGGGCACGTTACGTGTCTCACTGCTAAAAATCGATGGAATCTTTCAGAAATTGCTAAAAATTGACTTGACAAACGTAACGCGCCCCCCAACCGGGGGCGCGGTCAAAATAAGCGAAAATCAGCTACGGAAACCTTCCAAAAATCCAGTTTAGAAGGTGTAAACCGGGGTAATTTTTGATTTTCGGTAACTGACCGTGCCCCCACATTACAAAGGAAGTGGGGGCGCACCCCCGAGTTGAGGGCATGCAGGCGCGCCCTCCCCTTTCAAGGGGAGCGGGGGCACGGTAGACTCTCTCTCCTGCGCGCGTGTTCCGCGAGCCGTAACTTGCAAACGAGATGTCCGATTCAGCTCTCGTTTGTTGCATTGGAAAGAGGTCCTTAAGCTGCACCTCCTCAAGTCAGTAAACTAGCCAGAATTACTCTCGAGACATTCGCAAGGGGCTTTCTACCGGTTTACCCTCTCGCAGAAAGCGAAAACCCGTGGCGAAGATCCGAAAGAGCACGGTTCCGGTTGAGGAATCTTAGGTCAACTCGGGATGACTTAAAATGATAACCGAACAAGTCCGGTACGGTCGAAAACCCGAAATCATCTAAAAATCTGAAATTAACCCGGTAAATGTGAACCGAACATCGCAAAAGCCGGAAACCCTAAAATTGACCGAAATGGCCATATGGCCCCGGTTGATGAAATATATGAATAGGATCGACCCGAACAACTCAAAAAGACCCGGTGATGAACGGAAAGGCCTAACACATGGTCCGGGATAGCCGTGTCAGTACAGATCGAAAAAGCCATAACAAAAGCTGTCATTGACCAACGACTACCGAAAAGACTTCTCGGAAACCCTAAATGTTACGGAACACATGCAGGACTCCCGAGACCTTAAAATAAGGACTATTCAAGGTCGGTCATCGAGCAAGCTCCATGTTTTCACAATTCAAGTGTGGCTCTCGCTTGAAGGTTACGGCATCATTCCGGAAATCAGCGGTCCATTCTCAACTAACAAGGGGATCCACTAGCGTTCTTAGCTCATGTCCACGAGGTAATCCATATTAGATAACGGTCAAATAATGGATATTGCAAATGTAATAAGAGTATGGGGCTCCGAATCAGGCCAATTTGGCGTGTCTACAGCTTGCCTCGCCTTGATGTAGGCTTTGCAAGGGAATGGCATGTAGTGGAGCGGAGTGAAACATAGAGAAAGCGTAGCAAAGAGAGATGGATCATAGTGGAATGTAGTAGAGTGAAATGGTGATGTACTGAAAAGGTGGCATCAAGGTGTAGATATAGACACGTCAACCACCAGATTTGGCAAGACGAATCTCCTCAAGTCTCCTGGTTAACTGCCATGTTTCATCAAGTCTTCTTATGT
Organism: Cryptocoryne crispatula var. balansae; assembly: GCA_036172225.1. Lineage (NCBI taxonomy): Eukaryota > Viridiplantae > Streptophyta > Magnoliopsida > Alismatales > Araceae > Cryptocoryne > Cryptocoryne crispatula. The sequence goes on along the minus strand of CM069923.1, from coordinate 11,956,325 downwards.
TCGATTGGTAAGAGATGTGCCATTGGCACGAGAGAAGAATAGCCAACCCCCAACGTGGTGGGGAGTCCTCGAAACATGGGTTCGTAGGTTCTTCATCAGCCGGTAACCCGATCTTTGCGGTGTTCCTGTACTATGATGGGCTAAAGTTTAAAAAGAGATTTTTTTGAAAAAGTAAAAGAATACCAATCGAGCACATTCAGTTTCTTAGATTCATTTAAGTCTTCCAAGAGACAAGATTTGATTCGGAATAGAAAGATCTTAGATTCCAAAAGGCAAATGTTGAAGCGCAGACCGTGAAAATAGTGACAGTGCAAGTTCTGATCAAATAGGAAGCCCTTTGTGGGATAAGTTGACTGCTACGGTGGGACAAATAGTAAGAAGGTTGTTGCAGTGGCCACGGTGGTGATAGAAATGAAGGAGTTGGAGGCACAAGGTGATTACCGAACACGGTGGGATTAACAAACACAGTGGGATATCTGAAGGGTCGGTGAGACTAGAGAACACGCTGGGATTAGAAAACATGGTGGGGTTCAGAATGATCAGAATTAGGATGAAAGATTCAGAGACTAGGGTGAGAAGGTGAAGATTATGAAAGGATGTATGCAATGACAAAACAAAATGTAATGCAACTAATGCTACATGATGCATGTTGGGCTCAAGAAAACAAAACAAAAATGTATAACAAATAGTTGAAGATATAGATTGTCTATGAGGTCAAGATACCCATTCGGGAACTATCTTCCCTCATAGAACAACTTTGGCTTATCCATGAGTATTGGAGATGACCTGACCGTCGTAGATTTTGATGAAGGGGATCTCAGGTCAAGTCTTATCCACACTCACGGTCTTCAACAATAATGCATATAATAATAATACACGACTAACGACTTATATGTCAGCCGGCAAGAAATGGGGGTTTCCCATGTCCCTTCTTCCATTTCTGTGAGCATTTTCTTGGCCACTCCTTCGAAGCATCGCCGGAACGAGGCAGTTGCGGCGGTATTTGTGGACATGGTTTCCATGCTTTCTCCACGTGGTCATTCTCCTGGAGTCAGTGGTAACTGACACTGATATATGTAGCAAACTTTAGATCTTCTGGTGTTGTAACAACTTTCCTTCCTTGTTGCAGCACTCGATGGTGTAATCAGATATTTATTTGTTTGCTTCAGTGTTGTTTGATCTGCTTGACATTTCTTGAAAGGATTGTTGGTATCGCGTTTCAGCTTGGCCCCTTGCGAGTTTGTCAAGGGGCGAAGCCTTCTAAAGGATGCAAACAATAATAAAATTAAATAATAGATGTAGGGTAAGAAATATACCTGCTGGCGAGACCTCCCCCCTCCTTAACTCGTGTTTCTTTACTAAAATACTTAATAAAGGGGTTATATCTGCTCTATGGCTTACCCCCTTGCCTATTATTGTCTTGCCTTGCTTATATGTAAAGGTGGGTAGCCTTATTAATCAGGTAGAAAAAATGAATGACAAGGTAAAAGTTAAGAGAGCTTACCTGTTATGGCGAGAGTCACTCCCTTCTTGATTCTCAGAATCCTAAAACACTTAATCAAAGGGGATTAAATCTTCACCATGACTCATCTCTTTGCCTATTGTTGTCTGCCTTGACTTAGGGCAAAGAGAGGAGCCTTCTTAACAAGGTGTAAAAATAACCTAAATGACCGAAATGAAATGGTTAAGAGAACTTATATGTCGTTGATAGAATCTTCCTCTCTTACTTAAAAGTTCCTGAAAACACTTAATAAAAGAGGATTAGATCTTCACAACGACTCATCCCTTTGCCTATTATGGCCAACTTTGACTTAGGTCAAAGGGAGAAGCCCTCTTAACGGGGTGGTAATCAAGGTAAATATGCAATGAAGAAATTAAACATGCAGGACATAAGAATAAATACGAATGCTAGCAAAGGCAAAAATCAAGGTTATGCCAAGTGAAATGATGCATTATTTTAGATTTTTAGAAAGTATTCAATTATTTTATTTTTGAAAATATTCAACTATTTTTTTTATTTTTGAAAATATTCAAATTTTTTTTGGATTTTTGAAAATCATCATTTTTTTGGATTCTTGAAAATATTTCTATTTTTTGGATTTTTGAAAATATTCATTTTTTTAGATTTTTTATGGAGAATGTGCCAGTATTGAGACAATTCATCAATCTTTGAGTCTTAATCAAGATTCAAGTGATGAACACCACGTGTGAAAAAGGTTCCCTATCTAGAATCTTTCTTGCCCTCTTCTCTGGATCGGTTTGGATTCCCCCTGAGTTTAGATAGTTCACCCTACCCTAGGGGTTTTAGGATAGAAGAATAAAAGAGGAAGTCTTTGATAGGATTCGGGGGTGTTGAGGAGGATTTCTCTACTCATGCCCAAATTGCCCGTTGGGGTTCGGCCTCTTCGGGTCTTTTCTACATGTGGCACTTACTTAGACAAGTCTTTGTCCTGTGGGGTCATTGCCCATCTTTTGGTGTCTTTTCTTTATTTTCTACTCTTCCGAGTACTCATTCAGACAGGCCCATATTTGTTTAAACCTGTGGGGTTCATTGCCCATCTTTTGGTACCCTTTTGCACCCTATGAGATGGCCTCCTACTAAGGCGGCGGGCATTTTCAATACTATCCTCCTCTAGTCCCCTTCACCTATCTTGGACTGAATAGAAGAGAATAGGGTAAGGTTTCCTTTCCACCTTCAGGGTTCTGCCTTGCCTTTCTCGAGTGTTGGGCTATCTGGATTCTAGGATCGGGAGGTGTTGTGTGTGCCGGGTGATGTCTAACCTTGACTTCTAGCTAACACCCTTGGATCGATGACTTAATATCATACCAAAAATTCTCCATTTTTTCTCTAAGAAAAATATTTTTTGAGGTAAACGCCGTTCCATGGATGGTCAATTTTTCTCCATCGGCGTTGGTTAGCTCATATGCATTACCTAGATATTTTTCAGTTATAACAAAAGGACCTTCCCAATTAGGTTGCAACTTGGAGCGGGTACCATCCGGCTTAACGAATATGCGTTTAACTACTATCTCACCGATTTCAAACTTTCTCTGCACCACCCTCTTTTGATAAAACCTTTTCAATCGGTTCTGATAAGTCCGGGCATGCTCGGAGGTGGCCAACCTTCTTTCATATAGGAGTTCAAGTTGTGCAAAGAGAGATTCTCGTCTCTCATCGACAGGGATGTCCCTATCGAGTTGAACTCGGAGTGATGGAAGGAGTACTTCGTATGGGACCACCGCTTCCATCCCATATGCGAGAGCATACGGGGTTTGACCAGTGGGGGTCCGTACAGAAGTACGATAAGCCCATAGGGCATCTACAAGCTTATCTGGCCAGTCCGCGAACTTGCTAGACTTACATGCTTTCTTAATGATTTTAATCAAAGTTTTGTTGGTGGCTTCTGCTTGACCATTACCTTGCGGGTAATAAGGAGATGAATGATGCAATGCAATGCGGTACCTGTTGCAAAGATCACGCGGATCTTGAGAGGGAAATTGCGGTCCGTTGTTGGTGATGATGTCATTGGGTATCCTGAACCTGGCGATGATGTTGCATTTGATGAAGGAGCACTATGTTGATGCCTTGATCTCCACGAACGCTTCCGCTTCTGCCAACTTGGTGAAATACTCTGTTGCCATCAGGATGAACGATTTGGAAAGGATTTCAGAGTTAAGATCACTTAGAGGGCCAATGATGTCGAAAGCCCACATGACGAAGGGCCATGGGGCATGAATCGGATGAAGGGAAGATGCAGGAGAATGGATCTTGTCGGCATGAAGTTGGCAAGAATGACAGTGCCAGACAAAGATGGAGCAATCCTCTTCTAGGGTTGGCCAATAATACCCCTGCCTGATGATTTTCTTGGCAAGAGCTTGAGCATTGACATGGCCCCCACAGACCCCAGAATATGCTTCCTTAAGCATCAATTCTGCCTCTTCTTCATCAACGCATCTAAGAAAGATTCTACTCAAGCTCCTCTTGTAGAGCACCCCTCCTAGGATGGTATACCTCTGGGATACTCTCCTGATGGCCTTCTTTTCTTTTGCATTTGATCCAGGTGGATATGTCTGACCTTGACAATACCTTGTGAACTCATCAAACCAAGGCCTCTCACCCTCATCTAACTCTTCCAACTCAATTAGAGAAATCTCCTCTTTCTGCTCTAAATATTCCTTCCTGCCAAATCTCTCCTTGACCCACAAAACTCGACCATCCTTAATCGTTGGCATCGACCTTCTACGGACAAGGATAGTCAGCACTTGTATACCTAGCGGGACTGATAGAGATGAAGCTAAGGAGGCTAGGGCATCAACAAGGGTGTTCTAAGCTCGAGGAACATGGACAAAAGTGAGTTTGGAAAAGGGTTTGATGTAGCAAGAGGTGAGTTCTTGGTAAGGTTTGAGGTTTAGATGAGAAGTTCGGTATTTGGTTAGGACTTGGCAAAGGATTAGTTGGCTATCACTGTCGACTCTGAAAATTCGACGGGGTCCTCTCCTTTTCAGGGAATTCCGTGAATCCAGATCGTCACCTCAAGAGGGGATGATAAAAGAAAGGAAGAAAACTCAGAAAGTAACTCTCACCTCGGTCCCACACTCACATTGATCCCCGAACTTTCATCCCTTGGCGCCACTCGATCACCAAAGAGACGATTCGGGTCATGTGGGAAGAGGGTGAGAAGAAATTAAGACATGTGGTCGCCAGGAACCGTGGGTTCCGATTTATAGAATTAAAATGACCCTGTGTACCTTAGCGTGAAGAATGTGAGTTAAAGCTTCTCCTTCTTCGGGCGGCCGATGAAGAAGAGTCCTCAACATGTGGATGCTTGATATTCTGTGCAACTAGACAAACAAACAAGTAAAATATACAATTAGAACTAACCAATGTAAAGAGAATAACATAAAACACACAATTGACTAGAAACTGACCGGATTCGGGTTATCTCTAACACCTTTTTTTTATTTTCGGAATAACATAACAAAAGTAATGCAAAAAATGTAAATAAATGATAGGAGGATTTAGAATCACTAAACAAAGAGATAGGAAAAAGAACAGAAAGAATCCGAGTTTAATAGAGAAAGATATAGCCAAATCTGTGTTGTCGAAAAAGCCGAGCAGCAGTCCAGGATCTGCTAGGCGCGACTTTTCTTATGCGCTCGTCACGACCAGCCCCGACCTCAGAATCAAGTTCCATCGATTGCAAACTGAAGAAGACTTTGATAGGAAGAACTTTGATGAAGAGAGCTTAGGCAGAAGACGTCCACACACTGCTGTAGAGGCCGAAGAAGAGAGACTTGGCAGATCACCTGCAGAACAGCCTTCCTCTCTCTTGAACCAACTTTTACCTCTCTAAAAACTCGAAATTCTCTCTCTAAAAATCACAAAATAAATGTAGGAGAGAGGTTGTACGTCATGATATGCCTGGGGTGTTGTGCCCAAGCCTTTGGAATGACCGGAATCAGAGTTAATTTATAGGAGAACAGACGGTCTCATCAAGGCTAAAAAAAGGGGTCCTTGCGCCCCACCCCTGGGCGCATGCGCCCTGGTGCAGGGCGCATGCGCCCCACTGAGGGGCGCATGTGCCCCCCAGTGAGGGCGCATGGCACTATTCCCGAAAATTTCGACCTTATCCGGTCGATCGGTTCAGTGGTAGAGTCCCGGTGAAAAACTGGGTCCCTCGTGCCTCCAGGGTAGGGCGCATGTGCCCTCAAGTGAGGGCACAAGGTCACGTGCCTCACTGGTAGGGCACATGGGCACGTGCCCTGGGTCCCGGGCGCATGTGACTAAGAACCCGGGTGCATGGGACTGTTTTTGCGCGTCCTTCGGAACTCGGACATGTGACCAAGAAGCCATTGTCACATGTCGGACTGTTTTTGTGCCCTGGGTCCCGGGCGCATGTGACCAAGAAGCCATTGCGAACACTCCCGAACTCGGAATTCGACGCTGTTTGTTGCGTTGGAAAGATAACAGGTAGAAGAAGATTTATATAGCATAGGATCAGCCATCATACCCTCCAAAACTTTGGAATTTTTTCCGTAAGTTAAGGCAGTGAACAGAAGATCCGATACAGGTCAAAATGACTCCGACGGCAAACCGGAAAGGCACGGTATACAACAAAACTTGTCTAGGGTGTGAATATGACTATAACCTTCAATGCATGATCATTAGGCATTGGTCATTTAGCCAATTTCCATGTTTACATGATTTACGTGTGGCTTTCGCTCGGAAATTACGGCTTTTTGCGGAAAACAGCGGAAAACATCGGATTTCGTTCGGCGAAGCTCCAAATCAACTTTAAAAGACCCGGAATTATTATAAGGTCAATCATACATGTTACACTATAAAACAGGAGTTTTATGCTCTGAATTAGGTGAATTTGGCGTGTCTACAATCACCTATCAACCTTAATTCCGTGGCACCATAGAAATGAGCAGCCTCCAGCCAGGCCAGCAAGGCTTCGTATTCAGCTATATTGTTGGTTGCTGGGAAGTCAAGTTGAAATGCCTGTGGAATGGTGACACCCTCGGGTGATAGAAGGACGATTCTTATTCTTTTATCGTGTGAATTCAGAGCCCTGTCAAAATATAATGTCCAAAGATGGGAAGATCGGATCAACATTAGTTCGTCATTCGGGAGCTCCAACTGGACCGAATCAAAGAGGGGTATAGGGTGAGGGGCTAGATGTTCGGCAATGGCATAGCCCTTAATCGCCATATGGGGGACATAGGTGATATCAAACTGGGAAAGGAAGCTCTGCCAATGACCTAACCGATCAGTTAGAATAGTTTTCTCCAGAAGGAATTTGATGGCATTGATGCGGGCAATAAGATTGACCTCATGAGTTAAGACTAGTGTTTAAGCTTCCACTACAGTATACTTCTACTCACATGGATCAAAAATCTTTGACAAATAGTAAGTTGCCCTCTCTTTTCCTTCTTCATCCACTTGTGCAAGGACTGCCCCAAGAGAATTCTCCAAAACCGAGATATATAGAACTAAGGGCTTGCCAGGGACTGGTGGTCTAAGCACAGGGGGACTAGCCAGGTATCTTTTCAAACCATCGAATGCATCCTGGCACTTCGAATCCCATTTGAACTCGGCCCCCGCCTTGGTCAACTCATAGAAAGGTTTACACCTTTGGGAGTGTTGTGAGATGAACCGGCAGACAAACTGTAGCCTCCCGATTAATCCTCGAAGTTCTTTCATATTCCTTGGAGGGGGCATACCAATGATTGCCTTGGCCTTGTTTTGGTCGATCTCTATGCCCCTTTTGCTCACTATGAACCCCAACAGTTTTCCTGATGATACTCCAAACGTGCATTTCTTTGGGTTCATTTTCAATTTATATTCCCTAGCCCTTTGCAAGACCTTTCTTAACACTTCCGGGTGATCTTCTCGGCTTCTGGACTTAACGACCAGGTCATCCACGTACACCTCTACAAGGGTATGCATCATGTCATGGAAGATAGCCATCATTGCCCTCTGATAGGTAGCACCGGCATTCTTCAGTCCAAAGGGCATGACGACATAGCAATAGGTTCCCCAAGGTGTGGTGAACGAGGTCTTCTCCTGGTCCTCTTCGGCCAACCGGATTTGATTATATCCAGAATAGCCATCCATGAATGACAACATCTCGAATCCGGCAGTGTTATCAACCAGTACATCAATATGAGGTAGAGGAAAGTCATCTTTAGGACATGCTCGATTCAAGTCTCTGATGTCTATACAAATTTGAACTCGACCATCCTTCTTCAAGACAGGGACTATTGTCGACTCCGAAAACGGGTTCCGGATCGGCACCTCAAGAGAAGAAGGTGAAGGATAGAATGTAATTGGGGAAAAAAGGGAAGTGAATCAGAAAACACTCGGAAAGCAGTAAAGACTCCTCACCTCGATCCCACACTCACATTGATCCCCGAACTTTCATCTCACGGCGTCGCTCGAGCACCGGAGATGGTTCGGGTCATGTGGGCGGAGAGTGAGGAGGAGATGAATTTAGAACATGAATAAGAAGGGTGGTCGCCAGGAGCTGCGGGCTCCGCTTTATAGAATAACAACAAGATTGAGTTGTTTTGACCGTGTACCTTAGCGCGGGAGATCGGGATATGGGTTCAACCTTCTTCTTCTTTGGCCGGCCGATGAAGAAGAGTCTACCAACCGATGCTAGCTTGATAAACCTGTGCAACTAGAACAATAAACCAAGTGAAAGGAAATGATTAGAACTATGGGAAGTGTAGTAACTGTAGAGAGAATATGAGAAAGAAGCAATTGGAATCGAACTCACCGGATTGGGGTGAGCCTTAACCCCTTTTTTTTGTATTTTTTTGATTATGTAAAAATGATTCAAATAAACTGAAATATGCTTTAAAACAGTAAATGAACTAAGTTAAATGAGTTTAGAAAAGGCCGGTTCGGGTAGCTTTGCACCCTTCTGGCGCGACTTCGGTGAAGAGGAGGCTACGAACGACCCCGATGTCAGCATAGAGTTCCCTTTGTTGGAGTAGACGGAGGACTCAGAGAGGAAGAGTTCCTATGTTGATGACTTCTCCGAAATACTCCTGTATAAGTCAGTAAAAATTTTGAAAGTGGGCGGATATCAAAAACAGAACCTGGATGCGCGCCCCCAATGCAGCAATCGTCACGAACAAACGGCAAGTCGGAATTAAGTGCCGTCAGTTGGAGATGAAAGAGGACGAAGAGAGAAACGACTTCTATGTTGAATACTTTTGCATAAAGATCCCCGGATTTTCTGAAGAAGTCGATGAAGATGGTTGATGTAGAACGCCCGGATCGAGCCTTCTCCTTCACCTTGGGATCGATTTCTTGACTTCGGATCGCCTTTGGTCGTCGGGACGGCTTTGGAGAAGAGCTTGGACGACCTCTGGACGAGCTAGGCACCAGGGATTAACCTTGGGTCGTTGAGAATGGCCCTCAATTTATAGGGGAAGGGAGACGGTGCAAAATTTAGAAACTGGACAGACCGCGCCCCCGAGTTTCAAAGGGGATGAGGGCGCGCAGGGCGCGCCCCCAGTTCGGGGGCGCGGTCTGCGCGCCCCCCTGTTTCAAAGGGGGCGGGGGCGCGTTACGTGTCTCACTGCTAAAAATCAACGGAAACTTCCGGAAATTTCTAAAAATCGACTTGACATACGTAACGCGCCCCCGAACCGGGGGCGCGGTACAAATGATCGAAAATCCTCCGCGGAAACCTTTCAAAATTCCGGTTTAGAAGGTGCTAATCGGGGTAATTTGCGATTTAAGAAACTGACCGCACCCCCGCCTTTCAAAGGAACCGGGGGCGCGCAGGGCGCGCCCTCCTCTTTCAAAGGGAGCGGGGGCGCGGTACACTCTCTCTCCTGCGCGCGTGTTCCGCAAGCCGTATCTTTCAAACGGGATGTCCGATTCGTCTCCCGTTTGTTGCGTTGGAAAGAGGGCCTTCAAACGCACCTCCTCAAGTCGTTAAACCAGCTTGTGTGACTTTATATATGTTTGCACGGGGCTTTCTACCGGTTTACCCTCTCGTGGAAAGCCGAAACCCGGGGCGAAGATCCGAAAGAGCACGGTTCCGATCGAGAAATCTTGGGTCAACTCGGGATGACTTAAAATGATGACCGAACAAGTCTGGTACGATCGGACAATCTGAAGTCATCGAAAAATCTGAGATTAACCCGGTAAACGTGAATCGAAAGCCGTAAAAGCCGCGAAACCCTAAAATTGACCGAACCGGATGTATGGCCCCGGTTGATGAAAATATTCGGCTAGAAACGACTTGGATGACCCAAAAAGACCCGGTGATGACCGGAAAAGCCTAATACATGGTCCGGGATAGCCGTGTCAGCACAGATCGAAAAAGCCATAACGAAAGCCGTCATTGACCGACGCCTACCGAAATGACTTCTCGGAAACCCTGAATGTTACGGAACACATGCGGGACTCCCGAGACCTTCAATTATGGACCATTCAAGGTCGGTCATCGAGCAGGCTTCGTGTTTTTACAGTTTACGTGCGGCTCTCGCTTGAAGGTTACGACAATATTCCGGAAATCATTGGTCCATTCTCAACTTGTGAGGGGGCTCCTCCATTGTCCTTAGCTCATCTCCACGAGGTAATCCGGATCAGATAACAGTCAAATAAAGGATATCACCTATGGAATAAGAGTCTAGGGCTCCGAATCAAGCCAATTTGGCGTGTCTACAGCTTGCCTCGCCTTGATGTCGGCTTTGCAAGGGAATGGCATGTAGCGGAACGGAGTGAAACGTAGAGAAAGCGTAGTGAAACAAGATGGATCGTAGTGGAATGTAGTGGAGTGAAATGGCGATGGACTGAAAAGGTGGCATCTAGGTGTAGATATATACACGCTCAACGACCAGATTCGGCAAGACGAATCTCCTCAAGTCTCTTGGTTAACCGCCATGTTTCATCAAGTCCTCCTATGTTCGATTGGTAAAAGATGTGCCATTGGCACGAGAGAAGGATAGCCAACCCCCAACGCGGTGGGGAGTCCCCGAAACATGGGTTCGTAGGTTCATCATCAGCCGGTAACCCGATCTTTGCGGTGTTCCTGTACTGTGACGGGCTAAAATTTAAAGTGATTTGTTTTGAAAAAGTAAAAGAATACCAATCGAGCACATTCGGGATCTCTGATTCATTTAAGTCTTTCAAGAGACAAGATTCAATTCGGAATGGAATGATCTCATATTCCGAAAGGCAAATGTTTAAGCATAGACCATGAAGATATTGACGGTGCAAGTTCTGACCAAATAGAAGGCCCTTGGCGGGATGAATTGGCTGCCATGGTGGGATGAAATAGCAAAGAAGTTGCAATGGCCATAGTGGTGAAAAAGATTTCATGGCACAAAGTGGTTACCGAACACGGTGGGATTAATAGACATGGTGGGATATTAGAGAGGTTGGTGGGACTAGAGATCATGGTGGGATATTAGAATACACGATGAGATTAGAAAACACGGTGGGATTTAGAATGATTGAGAGAGTGAGAAGGTGAAGTTTAGGAAATGATGTATGCAATGATAAAACAAAATGTAATGCAATTAATGCTACATGATGCATGTTGGGCTCAAGAAAACAAAACAAAACTTGTATAACAAATAGTTGAAGATATAGATTGTCTATGAGGTCAAGATACCCATTCGGGAACCATCGTCCCTCACAGCACAACTTTGGCTATCCGTGAGCATTAGAGATGACCCGACCGTCGTAGATTTTGATGAAGGGGGTCTCGAGTCAAGTCTTCTCCGTGCTCATGGTCTTCAACAAATAATGTATAAGATAATAACACACGACTAGCGACATATATGCTAGTCGGCAGGTTATGGGGGTTTCCCATGTTGATTCTTCTATTTTTGTGAGCAATTCCTATTGGAGATATTTCCCTCTCTTTGACTCGTGTTTCTTTCCTGAAAAACTTAATAAAGGGGTTAGATCTGCTCTATGGCTTACCCCCTTGCCTATTGTCATCTTGCCTTGCTTATATGTCAAGGGGGGTAGCCTTATCAACCAGGTAGAATGCACAAAATGACAGACAAGGTAAAAGTTAAGAGTGCTTACCTGCTATGGCGAGAGTTGCTCCCTTCTTGATCTCAGAATCCTGAAATGCCTAATGAAGGGGATTAAATCCTTACCATGGCTTATCTCTTTGCCTATTGTTGTCTGCCTTGACTTAGGTCAAAGAGAGGAGCCTTCTTAACAAGGTGTAATAACCTAAATGACCGAAATGAAATAGTTAAGAGAACTTACCTGTCGTTGAAAGAACCTTCTCCTCTTATTTTAAAGTCCCTGAAAACACTTGATAAAAGAGGATTAGATCTTCACAACGACTCATCCCTTTGCCTATTATGGCCAACTTTGACTTAGGTCAAAGGGAGGAGCCCTCTTAATAGGGTGATAATGAAGGTAAATATGCGATGCGGAAATGAAACATGCAAGACATAAAGATAAACATGAATGCTAGCAAAGGCAAAAATCAAGGTTATGCCAAGTTAGATGATGCACTTTTTTTAGATTTTTGACAATATTTAATTTTTTTGGGTTTTTGAAAATATTCATTTTTTTTATTTTGTGGAGAATGTGCTGGTATTGAGACCATTCATCGATCTTTATGTGTTAATCAAGATTTAAGTGATAAACACCACGTGAAAATAAGGCATACCCAGAATCTTTCTTGCCCTCTTCTCTTGATCGGTTTGGATTCCCCCTGAGTTTGGACAGTCTACCCAACCCTAGGGGTTTTAAGATGGAAGAATAATAAAGGAAGTCTTTGATAGGAATTGGGGGTGTTGAGGAGGGTTTCTCTACTCATGCCCAAATTGCCCGTTGGGGTTCGGCCTCTTCGGGTCTTTTCTACATATGGCACTTATTTAGACAAGTCTTTGACCCGTGGGGTCATTGCCCATCTTTTGGTGCCTTTTCTTCATTTACAGGCCCATATTTGTTTAAACCTGTGGGGTTCATTGCCCATCTTTTGGCACCCTTTTGCACCCTATGAGACGGCCTCCTACTAAGGCGGCGGGCATTTTCGATACTATCCTCCTCTAGTCCCCTTCACCTATTTTGGACCGAACAGAAGAGAATAGGGTAAGGTTTCCTTTCTGCCTTCAGGGTTCTGCCTTGCCTCTCTTGAGTGTTGGGCTATCCAGATTCTGGGATCAGGAGGTGTTGTGTGTGCAAGGAGATGTCTACCCTTGACTTCTAGCTAACACCCTTGGATCGATGACTTAATATCATACTAGAAATTCTCCATATATTTTTTTAAGGAAAATATTTTTTGAGGTAAACGCCGTTCCATGGATGATTCAATTTTTCTCCATCGGCGTTGGTTAGCTCATATGCATTGCCTGAATATTTTTCAGTTATAACAAAAGGTCCTTCCCAGTTAGGTTGCAACTTGGAGCGGGGACCACCCGGCTTAACGAATATACATTTAACTACCATCTCACCGATTTCGAACTTTCTCTCTACCACCCTCTTTTGATAAAAACTTTTCAATCGGTTCTGATACGTCCGGGCATGCTCGGAGGCAGCCAACCTTCTTTCATCTAGGAGTTCAAGTTGTGCAAGGAGAGATTGTCGTCTCTCATCGACAGGGATGTCCCTATCGAGTTGAAGTCGGAGTGATGGAAGGAGTACTTCGTATGGGACCACCGCTTCCATCCCATATGCGAGAGCATACGGGGTTTGACCAGTGGGGGTCCGTACAGAAGTACGATAAGCCCATAGGGCATCTACAAGCTTATCTGGCCAGTCTGCGAACTTGCTAGACTTACAGGTTTTCTTAATGATTTTAATCAAAGTTTTGTTGGTGGCTTCTGCTTGACCATTGCCTTGCGGGTAATAAGGAGATGAATGATGCAATACAACGCAGTACCTGTTGCAAAGATCACGCAGATCTTGAGAGAGAAATTGTGGTCCATTGTCGGTGATAATGTCGCTGGGTATCCCGAACCTGGCGATGATGTTGCGCTTGATGAAGGAGCATAGTGTTGATGCCTTGATCTCCACGAACGCTTCCGCTTCTGCACACTTGGTGAAGTACTCTGTTGCCGTCTGGATGAATGGTTTGGAACGGATTTCAGAGTTAAGATCACTTAGAGGGCCAATGATATCGAAAGCCCACATGGCGAAGGGACATGGGGCATGTATCGGATGAAGGGAATATGCGGGAGAATGGATCTTGTCGGCATGAAGTTGGCAAGAATGACAGTGCCGGACAAAGATGGAGCAATCCTCTTCTAGGGTTGGCCAATAATACCCCTGCCTGATGATTTTCTTAGCAAGAGCTTGAGCATTGACATGGCCCCCACAGACCCCGAATGTGCTTCCTTAAGCACCAATTACGCCTCTTCTTCATCAACGCATCTCAATAAAACTCGCTCATGCTCCTCTTGTAGAGCACCCCTCCTAGGATGGTATACCTCGGGATACTCTCCCGATGGCCTTCTTTTCTTTTGCATTTGATCCAGTGGATATGTCCGATCTTGACAATACCTTGCGATCTCATCAAACCAAGGCCTCTCACCCTCATCTAACTCTTCCAACTCGATTAGAGAAACTTCCTCTTTCTGCTCCAAATATTCCTTCCTGCCAAATCTCTCCTTGACTTTTAGAAATCGACCATCCTTAATTGCCGGTATCGACCTTCTACGAACATGGATAGTCCGCACCTGTCTACCTAGCGGGACTGATAGAGATGAAGCTAAGGAGGCTAGGGCATCAGCAAGGATGTTCTGAGCTCGAGGAACATGAACAAAAGTGAGTTTGGAAAAGAGTTTGATGTAGCAAGAGGTGAGTTCTTGGTAAGGTTTGAGGTTTGGATGAGAAGTTCGGTATTTGGTTAGGACTTGGCGAAGGATTAGTTGGCTATCACCTATCACCCTCAATTCCGTGGCACCATAGAAATGAGCGGCCTCCGGCCACTGCCAAGCAAGGCTTCGTATTCGGCTATATTGTTGGTTGCCGGGAAGTCAAGCTGAAATGCCTGTGGAATGGTGACACCCTCGGGTGATAGAAGGACGATTCCTATTCCCTTACCATGTGAATTCAGAGCCCCGTCAAAATATAATGTCCAAAGGTGGGAAGATCGGATCAACATTAGTTCGTCATCCGGGAGCTCCGACTGGACTGGGTCAAAGAGGGGTATAGGGTGATGGGCTAGATGTTCGGCAATGGCATAGCCCTTAATCTCCTTCTGGGGGACATAGGTGATATCAAACTGAGAAAGGAAGCTCTGCCAACCAAGGAGGGTTGGGTCGGGGGTCGCGACCGGGTCGCGGGACCCCCAGGCCGACCCGGTCGCGACCGGGTCGCGACCCGGTCGCGACCCCCTTATTTTAATAATTTTTTTTTTGAAAAATTCAAAAAAATAAGAAAAATGCGGAAAAAAATCTGAAAAAATACAGAAAAATTGGATAAATTAAATGACATGATTTAAACAAATAATGCATCAATTTTATTCCAACATGATGTGTTGTACAGTTTGTAGGTAGTTGATGTACTCTCCCCATGTCATTTGGGTTGAGTACAAAGCTTGATACATGTACACATGACGATCATATTCGTCAGTCCCTCGGGAAACTATCCTAAGACTTGATCCAAACGAGTCACCATAACTATAGGTCGATTGGATCGAAGTATCCGATGACTCTACATAATTCATTCCACAATACTCTTGATCGTATGTAGGGAACCAAGAGCCTTGGGATGAATCATGCACATAGTCGGAGGCATCGTGGTATTCTGCTCCAACTCCATGGCTACGATGACCTCCTCTACCTTGTGGCGGCCTTCTACCATGATCGGTATCTTGGGTCGCATGAGTATATTGCTCCTCGCCGGTAAAACGTAGCGACGTGGTAGGAGATATGGGAGGATCTGAGGTCCCTTGTACTTGTAAAGTGTCCGTGCCCCCATATCGAGCACCATCATCGCTGCTACTCTTTGACGACGAATCCTCGGACGTCTGGTACTGCACTCGGATGTTCGGCTCCGGCGTATCTTCTCGATCGTCTTCGACCGTATCAGCATCTGCAATATCAAAAGGATCAGTCATAACTTGTTTACCTTTTCGCCTACTTTGCGTACCTTGGCTAGTTCCTTCTCCGGTCCTCTGGCGCTTTGCTAGTGAGGGAGGGATCTGGAATTCTTCGGCTAAAGGGACATCGTCGAGCACTCCTTCGGCCCATTGTCGGTCTTGGGGGTTGAACTCCGATTCTCCCAACCCTTCTCGGTCGTTTACCCATGCTTCTAAGGAGTTCTTCTCGTAGAAGATTTGATCCAAATCGATATCCTCCTCTTCAATTGGCGGCTCGTCGACCGAACGTCCCGCTGCCTGTGCTATCCAACTCTTTTGTTCCATCTGGTTCTGCTTCATTCTATCCAAATTCCTCAACTTTAACCTCATGTTGTAGTGACAATACACGAGGTCTTCAAGCCTCCTTGATGTCAACCTATTTCTCTGCTTTGTGTGAATCAAGCTGAATGTAGACCAATTTCGCTCGCAGCCCGAAGCCGATGTGGTTTGACTTAGGACCCTGATGGCTACGTCCGCCAAGTCCTCGTACCCTGGTACTTTACCATGGTCCATCCACCAATCAGCTGCATAAATTGAATGTCGTGCATTATTATCTAAGTAAGCTTTAATTAATTAAGTGATGAAAAACATTTCTACGTACCCGGACTTAGTATCATCACAGCTCGTTCAACTCTGCTCGTTCCAAAGTGATAACTCCGCATTCTGTAATCATACATCTTGTTGCAAGCGATAATAGCCCGGTCGTCGTCACCAAGCAACCGTCGGATGACGCTCTTCACGTCATCTAATAGCTCGTTCGTCGCCTTGAAATGTGGACTATAGCAGTATCTTGGGTTGAAAAAGTAACCTACGAAACAAATAGTATTAGTAAACAAGTTATACACAACTTTGAATAATAAAAAGATTAGTAAATGTTTAAGAAAATATACCTGCTGCATGTATCGGTTGATGTAATGTACGCTCCCAGCGACGATCTATAATATCCCACCACTTGGCGAAGTCGGACACGGTCTTGGAGATTTCTTCTTTGGCTCTCTCAATCGCATCATATAAATACCCCATGTCTGCTTTTCTATCTCCGTCAACTATCCTTAGTACCTTCACTATGGGTTGGACGATGTCTAACGTCTTCTTTACAACTTTCCAAAAATCTCCACTCTCTATTGTCTCTTCTACTTTTCTCCCCTTTCTCTTATCCGATGGGTTACATCTAGCCATCCAACTACCCCAACCCGGTGAAATGACCATTTGAGTTAGAGCTCTCCTTTGACTCAATAAACTTTCTAAGGAAATATAGTGGGAGGCGAACCGGGTTGCACCGGGCCGTAACAACTCTCGCCCCTTGGTGTGTTCCCTCATAAGTGCAAGGACAAAGTTGTGGTTATAAATAAATGAAGAAATAAACTGGGCTAGCTTAACTACCCTGTCTATTTGAGGATCCTTGCATATATCCTCCAACATCAAATCTAAAGAGTGTGCGGAACAGGGTGTCCAATACAACTTTGGTCTTTTGACCATAAGCATCTGACCGGCCACCTTGTATGCCGCCGCGTTGTCTGTGACTACTTGAACTACCCGGCTCTCTCCTATTTCTTCTATCACTCCATCTATCAATTGGTAAAGATACTCTGCATTCTTTACCTGTCCTGATGCGTCGACCGACTTCCAAAAGACCGTGCCGGCTTGACTGTACACTAGGAAATTGATCATAGTCTTCCTAGTAATACCTGTTAAGTATAAGATGATAAATAAGTTATACCAAAAAAGAATGTTAATACATCTAATATGAATGAGTAAACGAAAATTTAATTACCGGTCCATCCGTCGGTCATTATTGTGCAACCTCGTTCCTCCCAGATGCGTTCAAATGACTGCACGTACTTCTTTGTTTCTTGCACCTCCATAAGAAGATATACATTGTATATCTCCTTTGGGTTTGGACCAGGCACTCCCCTCCCGACGTCTGCGATCGTGTCGATCATGTTCTCGTAGTATGGTCCCTTCGCGGCATTTGCCGGAATGCTGTGGTGAAAGAACCACCTTGACGTTGCCCGGCCAATCCTATCCTTACATAATTTGAGGTTCTTCATCGCCGTCGTGATTGTTGTTTGACGTTGACGTGGTCTGGTGATTACGGGATCCACGGGACCTACTGCCGGGTCGTCGTCTTGTGTGAGATCATGAACCTGATCTTGCGGTTGGTTGTTGGATCCTCTTCCGCTACCTCGACCACTCCCACTTCCTGGCCCTTGACCCATCATTCGGCCGGTATGTCTATAGAACTCTTCCTCGGCGAATGATCTTCGACTTGCTTCCATCCCTCGTGAGAGTTCATCTTTTTAAAAAACATTTAAGTATCAAGGCTACTTAATTATCCTTTAAAATAGAATAATGAACAACGTTTATGAGTAACACCTCCCATACCTTCGTACTCTTCGTCTCCAAAAATATCCGGCCTCTCTTGTCCGGTACCGTAAATGTGTACGGATCGTCTCCCCGGTTGTTGGATTTCTTCTCGGACGGTCTCTTTATGTCTTTTGCTAGTTCCCTTCGTTTGCTCCATCGCTTGTAGGTGCCTACGAAATTGAGCTCTGACCTCCGGCGGAGTCCGTGTGCAAGGAAGAACATTTCCCTTCATGCCGGCAAGATGAAATTTTAAACGATAAATACCGCCGAATATTACTTTGTCGCAATATTTACATTGCACTTTTCTCTCCGCCATGGAGATCAAATTGCAATGCAACCAAGCCGGATCACTCCGGGTCGCGCCGGTAGTTTGGGTTGTTTGGCTTGGAGAAGACATTTTTTAACTAAATAATTACTTACGTAAGTAATTAACTATTTAAAAAACTAATGACGTTAATTAGTCACTACTAATCTAAGTAAACTTTTAATTATGTAAAATAAATGACTAACTAATTATATAATTAAATAAGTAATTAACTATACCTTCCAACTAATGATGTGTTAAGTAACTACTAAACTAAATATCTAACTAATCTTCTAGCTAACTAAGTATGCAAGTAAGCAAATAAGTATTAAAAAGAATAAACTACTTAACCCACTAATCAATGGAACTAATATTAAATAAATATACTAAATGAACTAATCCAATGCTTGATGAAATAATTAAGTAAATGAGACAAAAAATTTGAGCAATGAGAGCAATGAGAGCACAAATGAGAGGTTGAGAGTGAGAGTGGGGGGGTCGGAGTAAGGAGAGCCCCTTGGGGGCTTTAAATAGCCCCCAAGGGGCTGAATGGGGGGGCTGCGCCCCCCCAAGACCGGTGGCAACGGGCACATGACCGTTGCCAACGGGCTGGCAACGGGCACATGACCGTTGCCCGGCCGGGGCGCGCGACCCGGCCGGGTCGCGCGACCCGGTCGGCCGGGTCGCGCGACTCGCGCGACCTGGCCACGACTCCGCGACCCGGCCGGGGGAGTCGCCCCGACCGGGTCGCGACCGAGCCGGTCGGGCCTAAACCCGACCGGGTCGGGGCCGGGTCGCGACCCGGGTCGCGACCCGGCATACCATGCTGCCAACGACCTAACCGATCAGTTAGAACAGTTTTCTCCAGAAGGAATTTGATGGGATTGATGCGGGCAATAAGGTTGACCTCATGAGCTAAAAAATAGTGTTTAAGCTTCTGAACTACCCAAACTAGTGCAGCACAGGTCTTTTCCACTACAGTATACTTCTGCTCACATGAATCAAAGATCTTTGACAAATAGTAAGTTTCCCTCTCTTTCCCATCTTCATCAACTTGTGCAAGGACTGCCCCAAGAGAATTCTACAAAACCGAGATATATAAAACTAAGGGCTTGCCAGGGACTGGTGGTCTAAGCACATGGGGACTAGCCAGGTATCTTTTCAATCCATCGAATGCATCCTGGCACTTCGAATCCCATTTGAACTCGGCCCCCGCCTTGGTCAACTCATAGAAAGGTTTACACCTTTGGGAGTGTTGTGAGATGAACCGGCGGACAAACTGTAGCCTTCCGATTAATCCTCGAAGTTCTTTCATATTTCTCGGAGGTGGCATACCAATGATTGCCTTGGCCTTGTTTAGGTCGATCTCTATGCCCCTTTTGCTCACTATGAACCCCAACAATTTTCCTGAGGATACTCCAAACGTGCATTTCTTTGGGTTCATTTTCAATTTATATTCCCTAGCCCTTTGCAAGACCTTTCTTAACACTTCTGGGTGATCTTCTCGGCTTCTGGACTTAACGACCAGGTCGTCCACGTACACCTCTACAAGGGTATGCATCATGTCATGGAAGATAGCCATCATTGCCCTATGATAGGTAGCATCGGCATTCTTCAGTCCAAAGGGCATGACGACATAGCAGTAGGTTCCCCAAGGTGTGGTGAACGAGGTCTTCTCCTGGTCCTCTTCGGCCAACCGGATTTGATATATCCAGAATAGCCATCCATGAATGACAACATCTTGAATCCAGCAGTGTTATCAACCAGTACGTCAATATGAGGTAGAGGAAAGTCATCTTTAGGACACTCTCGGTTCAAGTCCCTGAAGTCTATACAGATCCGAACTCGGCCATCCTTCTTCATGACAGGGACTATGTTTGCCACCCATTGCGGATAAAGGACGACCTTAATGAATCTTGCTTGATGTAACTTGTCGACCTCTTCTTTCATCTTAAGTGCAACATCTGGGTGGAATCTCCTTAATTTTTGTTTGACCAGGGTAACTCAAGGTTTCAAAGTTAGACGATGTTCAACTAATGAGTTGTCTAACCCCGGCATGTCCTCGTATGTCCATGCGAACGTGTCCTTATATTCTTCCAGAATTTTAATTAAACTCTGTTCCTCAGTGGGAGTGAGGTTTGCGCTTAGGAGGATTGTCTTGGGATCTTCCGGTGTTCCGAGATTCAATTATTTTGTCGGTTCATCCACCGTGGCTAATGGTTCTTCAAATCTTTTAAGTCCAGATGCATACGCATCAGCCAAGTCCTCAATTCCATCCTCAAAATCAGGATCTTTTTCTGATAAGACCTCGTAAACTCCCAGTGTATGATCTACATTGACTTCATCCTCATATTGGATTTCATCAAGCTGGATAGCGTTTTCCAAAAACCTTGGCAGCCTTGCACATTCCTTGCATTTTTGAGCTATTTGTTGGAGATATCTCTCTGGCACACGTTTACCTCGAATTTTCTTCTTTTCTACCCTAACTACTCCTAAAGAAGACGGAATTGAAAAGGTGGTATTTACAATGGGTGAAGGATCGAGCAGATCGATCAGTGACTTGGAGAAGAGAGGTCCCTGGTTGGGAGCACTCTCAGAGACAAGTAGAGACGTCTCCTCAATGGAAAAATGAGTTTGTGAGAGGACATTTTTTTTGGGTATTTTGGGTATTTTCAATAACAAAAAGGGAATGAGCCGATGGGGCTCGAGCAGAAAAAGAAAGCTTAAAAAAATGGAAGAAAAATGGGCTCGCGGGCCCGATGATGACAAGAAGTGGGCAAATAGGCGCAAAGCTGGTGAAAAGATCTAAGGGGCACGTGGGCCCAAATGGTGGGCACGCGGGCGCAAAGCAAGAAAATAAATCTAAAGGGCACGTGGGCCCGACTGGTGGGCACGCGGGACCAAGGTTGTTGGATTGGAATGGGCATAGAAGCCCAGTGGAGTAAGAAGATTTGAATGGGCTCTTAGGCCCATTGATCAGTTCAGGTGGCCATTTTGGCCCAGAAGTGGGAATTGGGCTAGATAGCCCATCAAGTGAATGCAAGAGGGATAGAGTGAAGATTTTGAAATACGTGACCGTAGGATACGGCTCACGCGGGATGTTGTTTGGAGGTGGGTTCGAGTGGACAAGTTGTTTAGAGATGGACTTGCCCTTGACTGGTTCTACCTCCTCTATGAACAACCGAGCCAAAGATGAACTCAGGTTGTCCACCTCCTCCTCTTGCTCTGGTGCCTTCTTCCTCTTGACTGGTTCTTCTTCTTTGTCCCCGGTCATCATCATGGTCTCCCCTTTGATAAAGAATTTTTGGAGTCCCATGGCATTTTTTGGCCGGTAGACCATCCGCGGAGTGAAACTGGGCTCATAGCCAAGCCCGTGTCTCTTTGGTCTTTGTACGGCTTCAATGGGGTGCACAACCCCCTGCAGCTCCTTTCCCAGCCCCTTTCCTGGCTGATAGCCCATACCTTTCATCATCCGCCACGCAACTGAATCTGGAGGCGTCGTCAATACCATGACCTCATGTAGCTCTGTAGTTGAAACCAACGGCTGGACAGATTTTGATATTGGTAGTGCAGAAGAGGGGTCATCCACGTCATTCAGAATGGGGATGTTTGTTACTTTGATCACCTGGCCCTTGTATGGGAACTTTAGACACTGATGATTAGTGGAGGCAACAGCTCCTATTGCCTCAAGGTGCGGGTGTCCCAAGATAGCTTTGAATGTAGGGTCTAATACTAGAACGTGAAACTCGACGGTGACAGCACACGGCACGAGCCCTACTTTCAATGTAACCACCCCTCGTGCCGGCTTCCGGGAGTTGTCATACGCGGTCACCGTGACGGTAGAAGGCTCGATTTCTTCATCGGAGATGCCGCAAAGTTGCAATGTTTCTGGCGGCATGACATTTATGGATGCTCCGGTGTCAATCAAGCAGGACTTGATCTCCACGCCTCGGATGACTACTGCAACGCGCAAGGCGTACTTTCTTATCTCTGGCCGTGCTAACTCCTCCTGTGTAAATGTGAGTGCCGGATGTTCACTCCTCGGGGTCAGGACAGTAATGATCTTCTCAGGCGAGAGGTCCTCATTGACCATGACCCGCTGCAGATATTGTTGTAGGATGTCCTGATGGTTCTTTGACCTCTTTATCAGCTCCATAATTGAAATCCGTGCCGGCATTTTGTCCAAGTGCTTCAATAGGTCATATGCCGTGCCGGGCAACGGTTCTTCTACCACCTCCTCTTCTGCCTGTTCCTGTGGTTGTATCCCGACCTGGGGGAAGACCCTTTGGAACATCCTCCCGCTACGAAGTACCGGTGCCAACGTGGTAGGGGGAAGTGGTGATGATGGTGATGGTAGGGTTGGTTGGTAGGTTGAGGAGCCCATGGTAGGTAGGGGTGGTGAGGATCGGATGAGGCTGGTATGTTGGGTGATGGTTGGGGTGTTGGTGGTGATGGTCTAATGATGAGGGGTCGTGGGGTGGCAGTGACTGGTAGGTTAGGTGATGTCTGGGGTGTTGGTGGAGGTCTAATGATTAGACGCCGTGGAGGATTAATGGTGGTTGGTGGGTTAGGTTGGGGTGCTGGTTGGGAGGCTGGTGGCGGTCTAATGATTAAGCGTCGTGGAGGGTTAATGGTTGGTGAGGGTAGTGGTGTTTGGATAGTTTGTGGGCTGGGGGCAGCTCTCGGTATGGAGAGTATGGTGCGGTTTGTAGGTGGGGTTGGTATGGCGGGCATGGAGGTGATTTGATCCTCGACCTGCCAACCCTGGGAATGGTGGGTTGACTCCTCGATGGCGGAGTGGACGAGGCCGAGTCGTTGGTTTGGTGGTGCTGGTGCCGGTGCTTGTATGGGTGCATGTACCGGGAGCGGATCTTGGACTATGACAGAGCCGGGCTGCTGTTGTACTTGTTGTCGCCGTGGTTGATTCTGACGTGCCTTCATTGCTTGAATAGACTCCCCCATCTGTTCCCAGTCGATGTTCCCCTGATCGTTGAGGTCATGAATGTAATCTTTAAACTAGAAACAGACATCCACCGTGTGCCCAGGATATCGATGATAAGAGTAGTACTTGGTTGTGTCAACATTGGCCGGCCATCCTTCTCTCTCCTTTGGAAGTTCCAACTGCTGTTCAGCCATCAATGCATCAAAGATATCAGTGAGGGGGAATGGCAGTTGAGGATAGTATTCTCTCTTGGGTCCCCCCCTCCTAAGTCGGTTGGCTGGTGGTGGCACTTGGTTGTAGGCTTGTTGTTGTGGTTGGGGTCGGTTGTATGCAAGTTGCTGCTGGGGCTGAGGAGCTGGTTGAGGAGCTGGGCGGTATTGTTGATTGGGTGGTGGGTTACGGTATTGGCTTTGGCGATACCCACCCTGGTTACCAATGGCATTGATGCTCTCATTGTTTACTACCCCTTCGGTGGTGGGTCCTACAGGTGTAGGCTTTCTAGTGTTACGGGGCTTGGTGTCGAACGGGTTGACCATGGATGCATCAAGTGGGCTTGGAGGTAGCGGGCGCTATCACACAACTCACTCATGGTTGTTGGGTGGTGCATGATCAGGAGGTTGCGAAGATTGGGCGTGGTGTTCCCTATGAGCATTCTCACCTGCTCCCCCTCTGAGATGGTATCTACTAGCCTCTCAGCCATTCCCCTCCACCGATCAGCAAATCTGGCAAAGTCTTCATCCGACCTCATCTTTTCGGCAATCAAATCAGTTATCGAGTAGGCTGGCCCCACCCGATCCTTGTACCTCTGTAGAAACTTTGCCTTGACGATGTCGAAATTTGCCGCCTCAATGGAATCAAGAGAATAGAACCAGTCCAGGGCGGATCCCTCCAATGACCGACGAAATAGGAAGGCAAGGGCTTTGCTGTCATTTTTCCAGAATGCGGAGTCATAGAGAAAGCTTTTTAGATGGTTGAAAGGATTACCAGTCCCGTTGTAACGTTGGAAGACTGTTATCTCTGAAGGAGGAAGGTGTAGAACTGGGAAGGATGGGACAGAGATTTCAGGGATGGCTTTAGAATCGAGGCGATGCCTCATCTCTTCGAAGCACTCATCCATCTGGTTAAGTTTGTTCATTAATGCCTGGGTGAGGCTAGATTCTTGAGCCACGGGAGCAAAGTGTTTAGGTGATTGAGTTGGAAGAGGCATGTTGGAAACAGGAATTGGTGCAGAATTGTGTGAATGCCCCATAACGAGGTGAGTAGAGACACGGCAAGGTTGCCCAGGAGAAAAGATGATCAAGGGCCTGACTGCCGGTTGGGGTGGTGAGGGGGCTTGATTTCCCTCGACCGGATCTTGAGTGGAGGGCATCTTGCCCTTTGTCAAGGATTGCACAAGCGAAAAAGATTCGGGGTCTAGATGAAGAGATAGACCCTGGAGGAGTTGCTCCACGCTAAGTGATGCAGGTTGATGAGTAGGATTTTGAATTTATGGTCCCTGACGGCGTTGACATGGCCCTCTGGTTGGACCACGGGTTGCTGAAGCTCGTAGTGACCCGTCTCGTACTCCTCTTCTTGGCCGTAGTAGTCCGACATCCCGACGTGTCTTCCGGACCTTAGAGTGGGCATCCTGTCAAATTTCCTTACAAAATGGTTGAAAGAAAGCAAATGAAGGGTGTAAATGCAAATAGAGTTTTTGTTTGATTATTGTTGTTTGTTTGATTTGATTTGGTTTCAATTTGGTTGTTTGGCAAGCAAGTTGAACATAAAAGTTAAAAGGGATTTTTTTAGGTGTTTTGAAAGAAGAAGAATTTTTTGGTTGTTTTCAATTGTTGTGAGCAAGCAAGTTATGCAAACAAGGTTTTAAAATGACTACTCGACAATTTTTGGGTTGAAACCTTAGATTAGATAGATTGTTAGCAATTGTTCACTCAAGTAGTTATGATTCCTATTGCTTCAATCTTCAAAACCTAAGGTTATCACTCAATCACCACGAGTAGGTACTTGGGTTCTTCGGGTTTTGAGAAGTGGTACCACCGGCCCAATCGTGCGGAGAGGAATACTCCACGGATGGGGACTTACGGAGGTCTTGATGGAAACCACCAAATCAACTAGGAAGGAATATCCCAGAAGAGAGGTTAGAATCCACCAAGAAGGTGTTTGGAGGGTGAGGGTGTGTTGGGAGAGAGAACCCCCGCCTCGAATGCCCTACGGATCGGAACGAGTCCGGTACCCGATGCAAAAGCTAATGCAAAAATAAAAAATGGAGGGTAGAAGGAGAAGAAGCAATCAATATGCAAACATGAATGAAAGCTATTAAATAAATCAAACAAGTGAATGCAAGCAAGACATGTAATGATAAAGTAAAACAGATAACTTACAATTAGCAACTAAAAGGTGGTTCACGCGGGAACCGGCTTGTGATAGAGTGTCTAAGTGGGGAAAAATCTGAAGTAAAGGTAAAAGGATGGTCCACGCGGGGACTGAATTGAAAATAAAGTGGCTAACACGGGAGCCGAGTTTTGGAAAAGTAGGTGGTTCACGCGGGAACGGGTTTTTGAAGGGAAAATGGGTAGTTCACGCGGGAACCGGTTTGTTTGATTGGAAAAAAGGAAAGGAGGGCCACGTGGGGCCAATCTAATTGGTGCAAAGGGGTGGTCCACGCGGGGACTGATCTGAAAGTGAGTCGGTTCACGCGGGAACCGGTTTAGAAAAGGGTTTGGTTCACGCGGGAACCGGTTTTAATGAAGAAATGGGTGGTTCACGTGGGAACCGATGTAAGAGTGGACAAAATAGAAGGAGGGCCACGTCGGGCCAATCTAAAGGTGCTGTAAAGAGGTAGTCCACGTGGGGACCGATCTGAAAATAAGTTAGTTTACGCGGGAACCGAGTTGGAAAAGAAAGGTGGTTCACGCGGGAACAGGTTTATAAAAAGAAAAGTGGTTCACGCGGGAACCGGGTTGAAATGAAAGACAAGCAAATTAAGTCCACATGGGGGAAAATATTAAATAAAGAGTAAATAGCAAGTTTAAAGGTAAATTGACATGGAAGATAAAAGACAAGCCGGTTCACGCGGGAACCAAGTTGGAAAACAACTAGTTGCACGGTTGAATCAAGCTAGCACGGTTGAAGACATTGGTTGTCCCACCGTGGTCACCAAAAAGTTGTCGACTCCGAAAACTGGTTCCGGATCGGCGCCTCAAGAGAAGAAGGTGAAAGATAGAATGGAATTGGGGAAAAAAGGGAAGTGAATCAGAAAACACTCGGAAAGCAGTAAAGACTCCTCACCTCGATCCCACACTTACATTGATCCCCGAACTTTCATCTCACGGCGTCGCTCGAGCACCGGAGATGGTTCGGGTCATGTGGGAGGAGAGTGAGGAGGAGATGAATTTAGAACATGAATAAGAAGGGTGGTCTCCAGGAGCCGCGGGCTCCGCTTTATAGAATAACAACAAGATTGAGTTGTTTTGACCATGTACCTTAGCGCGGGAGATCGGGATATGGGTTCAACCTTCTTCTTCTTCGGCCGGCCGATGAAGAAGAGTCTCCCAACTGATGCTAGCTTGATAAACCTGTGCAACTAAAACAATAAACCAAGTGAAAGGAAATGATTAGAACTATGGGAAGTGTAGTAACTGTAGAGAGAATATGAGAAAGAAGCAATTGGAATCGAACTCACCGGATTGGGGTGAGCCTTAACCCCTTTTTTTGTATTTTTTTGATTATGTTAAAATGATGCAAATAAACTGAACTATGCTTTAAAACAGTAAATGAACTGAGTTAAATGAGTTGAGAAAGCTTATGGAATGGATCGGCTTGAGTTGAAACCGAGTTGGTTGAGAAAAGGCCGGTTCGGGTAACTTTGCACCCTTCTGGCGTGACTTCGGTGCAGAGGAGGCTACGAACGACCCCGATGTCAGAATAGAGTTCAGTTTGTTGGAGTAGACGGAGGACTCAGAGAGGAAGAGTTCCTATGTTGATGACTTCTACGAAATCCACCTGTATAAGTGAGTCAAAATTCTTAAATTGGGCGGATATCGAAAACAGAACCTGGATGCGCGCCCCCAATGCAGAAATCGTCACGAACAAACGGCAAGTCGGAATTAAGTGCCGTCAGTTGGAGATGAAAGAGGACGAAGAGAGAAACGACTTCTATGTTGAAGACTTTTGCAGAAGGAGCCCCGGATTTTCTTCCGAAGTCGATGAAGAAGGTTGATGTAGAACGCCCGGATCGAGCCTTCTCCTTCACCTCGGGATCGATTTCTTGACTTCGGATCACCTTTGGACATCGGGACGGCTTTGGAGAAGAGCTTGGACGACCTCTGGACGAGCTAGGCACCGGGGATTAACCTTGGGTCGTTGAGAATGGCCCTCAATTTATAGGGGAAGGGAGACGGTGCAAAATTTAGAAACTGGACAGACCGCGCCCCCGAGTTTCAAAGGGGACGAGGGCGCGCAGGGCGCGCCCGCAGTTCGGGGGCGCGGTCTGCGCGCCCCCCTGTTTCAAAGGGGGCGGGGGCGCGTTACGCGTCTCACTGCTAAAAATCGACGGAAACTTCCGGAAATTGCTAAAAATCGACTTGACATACGTAACGCGCCCCCGAACCGGGGGCGCGGTACAAATGATCGAAAATCCTCCGCGGAAACCTTCCAAAAATCCGGTTTAGAAGGTGCTAATCAGGGTAATTTGCGATTTAAGAAACTGACCGCGCGCCCGCCTTTCAAAGGAACCGGGGGCGCACAGGGCGCGCCCCCCGTTTGAGGGCGCGTAGGGCGCGCCCTCATCTTTCAAAGGGAGCGGGGGCGCGGTACACTCTCTCTCCTGCGTGCGTGTTCCGCGAGCCGTATCTTGCAAACGGGATGTCCGATTCGGCTCCCGTTTGTTGCTTTGGAAAGAGGGCCTTCAACCGCACCTCCTCAAGTCGTTAAACCAGCTGGCGTGACTTTCGATATGTTTGCACGGGGCTTTCTACCGGTTTACCCTCTCGCGGAAAGCCGAAACCCGGGGCGAAGATCCGAAAGAGCACGGTTCCGATCGAGAAATCTCGGGTCAACTCGGGATGACTTAAAATGATGACCGAACAAGTCCGGTACGATCGGACAATCCGAAGTCATCGAAAAATCTGAGATTAACCCGGTAAACATAAATTGAAAGCCGTAAAAGCCGCGAAACCCTAAAATTGACCGAACCGGATGTATGGCCCCGGTTGATGAA
Source organism: Cryptocoryne crispatula var. balansae (assembly GCA_036172225.1). NCBI lineage: Eukaryota > Viridiplantae > Streptophyta > Magnoliopsida > Alismatales > Araceae > Cryptocoryne > Cryptocoryne crispatula. Next base: position 11,927,913 of record CM069923.1, on the reverse strand, counting down.
AATATTCAGCTAGAATCAACTCGGATGACCCAAAAAGACCCGGTGATGACCGGAAAAGCCTAATACATGGTCCGAGATAGCCGTGTCAGCACAGATCGAAAAAGCCGTAACGAAAGCCGTCATTGACCGACGCCTACCGAAATGACTTCTCGGAAACCCTGAATGTTACGGAACACATGCGGGACTCCCGAGACCTTCAATTATGGACCATTCAAGGTCGGTCATCGAGCAGGCTTCGTGTTTTTACAGTTTACGTGCGGCTCTCGCTTGAAGGTTACGGCAATATTCCGAAAATCATTGGTCCATTCTCAACTTGCGAGGGGGCTCCTCCAATGTCCTTAGCTCATCTCCACGAGGTAATCCAGATCAGATAACAGTCAAATAAAGGATATCACCTATGGAATAAGAGTCTAGGGCTCCGAATCAAGCCAATTTGGCATGTCTACAACTATGTTTGCCGCCCATTGTGGATAAAGGACAACCTTAATGAATTTTGCTTGATATAACTTGTCGACCTCTTCTTTCATCTTAAGTGAAACATCAGGGTGGAATCTCCTTAATTTTTGTTTGACCGGGGTAGCTCCAGGTTTCAAAGTTAGACGATGTTCAACTAACTAGTTGTCTAACCCCGGCATGTCTTCGTATGTCCATGCGAACATGTCCTTATATTCTTTCAAAATTATAATTAGACTTTTTTCCTCAGTGGGAGTGAGGTTTGCACTTAGGAGGACTGTCTTGGGATCTTCTGGTGTTCCAAGTTTCAATTCTTTTGTCAGTTCATCCACCATGGCTGATGGTTTTGATAGAAATGTATGCCCTACAAGCCAATCATATATGATATGATTCGACATTTCTAGGAATATCTCATTCAATTAAATAGGCAAAACTTTGTTACTGGCTTTTATTAGAAGCGTATATCGTAATGAAGTCCTTGATCACATGCAATGATGATTGAATCATGATGAGATCGATCATCTAGAGGTATGTGATCTAAATGTTCATAGTCATAGTATCCTTGAGACGGGACATCAATAATCCAGATATACTAGTGTGTGTGATGTCTTCTCATATGATGAGAATGACCAATCTCATTGGTCATCAGTGTGGGGACACTGAGATACCAACACAGGTGCTCATTAGTGGAATGAGTTCACTGAACTGACCAATTTAGGAAAACCTGATCGATATCTTACCGAACTGTCTATCAGATTATTCTTACATCTCAATACCACAGTTGGATCTTTGACCTGAGTCGCCAAAGATGTCTTACCAGGCGTACTATGTACTTTGACTATTGACTTATGGATCACTTAGTATTGTGGTCCTATATAGTTAATGGATTGGGTATATGGGAAACCCGATGGAGGCAATTGAGCGGACAATAGGGGATCGTTCACTCTCGGTAGGAGAGAGAGAATGTCCTATGGATAGTACTCTAAATCCTTGGCCAAGGTAGATACGATAATTGGAAAAGGAGTTTTCCAGTTGATCCATTCATGAGTACAAGATTTCATAGAGTTGGAATACTTAGGTTTTGATAGTCAGTGCTGAACCCCTGACCGACTGGGACATTGTGTGAACGAGGATTTAAATCCATGTGGTAATTGATGATGGAAAGGATCAATGGATGTTATTTAACTCCCCAAAGTCATTTGGGATCATAGGATGTGGCTTGTACCCTTTATGATCAGAAAGCCGTAAAAACTGTTATCGGATAACGGTTTTGATTTAATTAAAAGAATTGTTCTTTTAAATTAATTAAGGCTTCAACGAAATTGACTATTGGGCATAGTGGGTCACACACAATAGATCTGGGCAATAAGATGAGGGCATGGACGCAATTTTATAGAAGTTTTGGGTTTTTGTGAAAAATTCCATCTTCTATATAGAAATGGCTTATGAAGCCAAACCCTAACAAGCCATAGGGCTGGAGCACGTCCCAAGCCTCCTCTTTTCCTCCTCTCTCCTCTAGAAGGTGATCTCCCATGGTCAAGCTTAGATGTGGAAGGTTTCTAGAGGCCCGAAGGAAGAGAGAACTAGTCTATTGATGCAGATCGTGTGGATACCGCTAGAGACCGGACACTTGAACGGTTTTTAGCAAGGAGGAATGTCCTCTCTTCATCCATGGTGAGGGATTTGAGAAATCCCATGAGGTACTCTCATTCTACTTCATATTCGGTTCCCGGTTTTACTTGTTCGGCCTCGATCAAGGTAAAGATCATGGTTTTATGGAATCAAAATTTTTCTGCTGTCATGTATTGATTCCTTACAGGTTCTTCAAACCTTTTAAGTCCAGATGCATATGCATCAGCCATGTCCTCAATTCCATCCTCGAAATCAGGATCCTTTTCTAATAAAAACTCATAAACTCCAAGTGTATGATCTACATTGAATTCATCCTCATATTAGATTTTATCAAGCTGGATAGCATTTTTCAAAAAAAAATTGGTAGCCTTGCACATTCCTTGAATTTTTGAGCTAATTGCTGGAGATATCTCTCTGGAACATGTTTACCTCAAATTTTATTCTTTCCTATCCTAACTACTACTAAAGAAGACAGAATTGAAAAAGCAGTATCTACAGTGGGTGAAGGATCGAGCAGATCGATCAGTGAGTCAGAGAAGAGGGGTCCCTCGTTGGGAGCACCCTCTGAGACAAGAAGAGACGTCTCCTCAACGGAAAATTGAGTTTGGGAGAAGACATTTTTTTTTCGTGTTTTCAATAACGGAAAGAAAATGAGCTGGTGGGGCTCGAGTAGAAGTAGAAAGCTTAAGTAAACATAAGAAAAATGGGCTCGTGGGCCCAACAATGACAAGAAAGGGGTAGACAGGCCCAAAGCTAGTGAAAAGATCTATGGGGCACATGGGCCCAAGTGGTGGACACGTGGACCCAAAGCTAGAAAAGAAATTTAAAGGGCACGTGGGCCCAATTGGTGGGCACACAGGCCTAGTTTTGTTGGATTGGAATGGGTATAGAAGCCCAGTGGAGTAAGAAGATTTAAATGGACTCTCAAGCCCAGTGATCAGTTCAGGTAGCCATTTTGGCCCAGAAGTAAGAATCGGGCTAGATAGCCCATCAAGCGAATCCAAGAGGGATAGAGTGAGGATTTTGAAATACATGACTGTAGGATACGGCTCACGTGGAATGTTGATTGGAGGTGGGTTTAAGTGGACAAGTTGTTTAAGAATGGACTTGCCCTTGACTGGTTCTTCCTCCTCTATGAACAACTGAGCCAAAGATGAACTCAGGTTGTCCACTTCCTCCTCTTGCTCTGGTACCTTCCTTCTCTTGATTGGTTCTTCCTCTTCGTCCCTGGCCATCATCATGGTCTCTCCTTTGATGAAGAATTTTTGGAGTCCCATGGCATTTTTTTGCCAGTAGACCATCCTCGGAGTGAAACTGGGCTCATAGCCAAGCCCGTGCCTTCTCGGTCTTTGTGCGACTTTAATGGGATGCACAACCCCTTGCAGCTCCTTTCCGAACCCCTTTCCTGGCTAATAGCCCATCCCTTTCATTATCTGCCACACAACTGTATCTGGAGGCGTTGTTAACATCATGACCTCGGGTAGCTCTGTAGTTGAAACCAACGGCTGGACAAATTCTGATATTGGCAATGCAGAAGAGGGGTCATCCATGTCACTTAGAATGGGGATGTTGGTTACTTGAATTACCTGGCCCTTGTATGGGAACTTCAGACATTGATGATTAGTGAAGGCAACAACTCCTATTGCCTCAAGATAGGGGCGTCCCAAGATGGCTTTAAATGTAGGGTCCAGTTCTAGAACATGAAACTCGGCAGTGACAGCACACGGCCCGAGCCCTACTTCCAATGTAACCACCCCTCGTGCCAGCTTCTGGGAGTTGTCATAGGTTGTCACCGTGACGGCAGAAGGCTCGATTTCTTCATCGGAGATGCCGCAAAGTTGCAATGTTTCTGGCGGCATGACATTTATAGATGCTCCAGTGTCAATCAAGCAAGACTTGATCTCCATGCCTCGGATGACTACTGCAACGTGCAAAGCATATTTTCTGATCTTTGGCCGTGCCAACTCCTCCTGCGTAAATGTAAGTGACGGATGTTCACTCCTTGGGGTCAGGACAGTAATGATCTTCTCGGGTGAGAGGTCCTCATTGACCATGACATGCTGCAAGTATTGTTGTAGAATGTCTTGATGATTTTTCGACCTCTTTATCAACTCTAGAATTGAAATCCGTGCTGGCATTTTGTCCAAGTGCTTCAACAAGTTATATGCTGTGCCGGGCAAGGGTTCTTATACCACCTCCTCTTCTGCCTATTCTTGTGGTTGCATCCCGGCCTGGGGGAAGACCCTTTGGAACATCCTCCCGATACAAAGTACCGGTGCCAGCATGGTAGGGGGAGTGGTGATGAAGGTGATGGTAGGGTTGGTTGGTATGTTGAGGGGCTCGTGGTAGGTAGGGGTGGTGAGGATCGAATGATGAGGGGTCGTGGAATGGTGGAGGATCGAATGATGAGGGGTCGCGGAGTGGTGACGACTGGTAGTGTAGACATGCCAAATTCAACTAATTCAGAGCATAAAACTCATGTTTTATAGGGAAACATGTATTATTGACCTTATAATGATGCTGGGTCTTTTAAAGTTGATTTGGGGCTTCGCCGAACAGAATCGGATGTTTTCCAAAGTTTTTCGTAAAAAGCCATAATTTCCGAGTGAAAGCCACACGTAAATCATGTAAACATAGAAATTGGCTGAATGACCAATGCCTAATGATCATGCATTGAAGGTTATGGTCAGATTCACACTCCGGACAAGTTTTGTTGCAAACAGTGCCTTTCTGGTTTGTCGTCGGAGTCATTTTAACCTGTATCAAATCTTTTATTCACTGCCCTAACTTTCGGACAAACTTCTGAATTTTTTAATGGTGTGATAGCTGATCCAATGCTATAAAAAGCTTCTTCGGCCTGTTATCTTTCCAACGCAACAAACGGCATCGAATTCCGAGTTCGGGAGTGTTCACAATAGCTTCCGGAAGAAGGATGCGCAAAAATAATCCCATGCGCCCGGGTCCCTGGTCACATGCGCCCAGGACCCACGGCACGTGCCCATGCGCCCTACCAGTGAGGCACGTGACCTCGTGCCCTCACTTGAGGGCACATGCGCCCTACCCTTGAGGCACGAGGAAACCAGTTTTTCATCGGGACTCTACCGCTGAACAGATCGAGTAGATAAGGTTAAATTTTTTGGGAAAAGTGCCATGCACCCCCACTGGGAAGCACATACGCCCCTCAGTGGGGTGCATGCACCCTGCACCAGGGTGCATGCGCCCTGGGGTAGGGTGCAAGGTGGCCTATTTTTTAGTCTTGATCGTACCGTCTGTTCTCCTATAAATTAACTCTGATTCTGGTCTTTCCAAAGGGCATGAGCACGACCCGCAGGCATCTCAATACATCCAACCTCCCTTCTGCATTGATTTTGTGATTTTTAGAGAAAGAATTTCGAGTTTTTAGAGAGAGAAAAGTTGCTTCAAGAGAGAGGAAGGCTGTTCTGCAGGTAATCAGCCAGGTCTCTTTTCTTCGGCTTCTACAGCAGCGTGTGGACGTCTGCTACCCAATATCTCTTCATCAAAGTTCTTCCTCTCCAAGTCTTATTGAGTTTGCAATTGACAGAACTTGAGTCTGAGGTTGGGGCTGGTCGTTCCGAGCGCATAAGCAAAGTCACGCCTGGCAGATCTTGGACTACTGCTCGGCTTTGTCGACTACCCAGATTTGGCTATATCTCTCTCTATTCTACTCAGAATCTTGCTGTTATTTTTATTATCTCTTTGCTTCGTGATTATCCATCCTACCAGAATTTTTAAAAACTTTTTTGAATTATTTTTAGTCTTTTAATCCGAAAATAAGAAAAGAGGGGTTAGAGATAACCCGAATCTGGTCAGTTTCTAGTCAGTTGTGTGTTTCATGTCATTTTCTTTACACATACTCCACTTTGTCTAGTTATAATTGTATTTTTCACTTATTTTTTTGTCTAGTTGCATATAAAATCAAGTACCCACGCGTTGAGGACTCTTCTTCGTCGGCCGGCCGAAGAAGGAGAAGCTTTAACCTGCACTCTTCACGCTAAGGTACACATGGTCAATTTTAATTTCATAAATCGGAACCCATGGTTCCTGGAGACCACATGTCTTATTTTCTTTCTTCTCACCCTCCTCACACATGACCTGAACCATCTCTTTGGTGATCGAGCGATGCCAAGGGATGAAAGTTCGGGGATCAATGTTAGTGTGGGACCAAGGTGAGAGTTGCTTTTCGAGTTTTCTTCTTTCTTTATCATCCCCTCTTGAGGTGACGATCTGGATTCACGGACTTCCCTAAAAAGGAGAAGGCCTCATCGAATTTTCAGAGTCAACAGCTTTGTGGCGACCACGGTGGGACCAGCAATGTCTTCAACCGTGGGTGCTAGTGTTTTGTTTGCACCTAGTTCTAGTTCTAGACCGGTTCCCACGTGAGCCTTTCCTTCCTTCCACCTCTCTTAAACTTCATGCCATCTCAAAATTTCTGATTTCACCCACATTTCATCAGATCTGAAGTGCCAAGTAACTCATTTAATTTCTGTCATTTTATTTAAACCGGTTCCCACGTGAACCACCCTTTTCCTTTTAAATCGTTCTCGCGTGAACCAATCTCTTTCTTTACTTCGGTTCCCAAGTGAATCAAACCACTTTTTTTCAGATCTATCCCCACTTGGATCAGATCTTTATTCACCTTTAATTGGCCCCACGTGGCCCTCTTTTAACCATTCAAACTGGTTCCCACGTGAACCACCCTTTTTTTTACCCAAAATCGGTTCCCGTGTGAACCACCTTTACTTTCTACCCCGGTTCCCACGTGAACCAGATTATTCTTACATCGGTCCCCACGTGGACCACCCTTTTGCTTGGCTATCACATCTGAACCCTTTTCTTTCCATCACTTTTCACTATCTCCATTTGGCTCACATAAGAAACAAGGTCTGGATTCTAGTTTCTAGTTTCTTGTCTAGTTTCTAATTGCTTGTCTTGTGTCATTGCTTGTTTATTTAAGTTCATGTTTTGCTTATTACTTGCTTTATTATTTGATTGCATTCTCTGCTCCTTCTCTCTACCTCTTTCTTTTACACTTTTTTGAGGTGGGAGCTCACTTTCCCATTTACCCCTCCCATCCAAAACACCCTCTTGGTGGATTCTGACCTCTCTTCTAGGATATTCCTTCCTAGTTGACTTGGTTAGCTTTCATCAAGGCCTCCATAATTCATCATACATGGAGTATTCCTATTCACGATCGGGTTGGTTGTACCACTCCCCAAAACCCGAAGCATCCTATTGTAGACATGCCAATTTGGCCTTATTTAGAGCTTAAACCATTATTCCATTGGCAACATCTCTTTTAGACCATCAAAATAATGATGAACCACCCTTTTGGATGAGCTGAGGTGCTTATTGGAAATATGAGGATGATTTTCTAATTTCTAATCAAATCCGTGTTTGCCGAACAAGAGACTCTTGGTGGTGTGCCATATTATGTTTTTCCCAGCATATCCTCTACTTGAAAAATTTTCACAGGATTATGTGTACATCTAATGAAGAAATCTTAAAACAAAATAATCTTCCTCTATGAGTCCTCTTTTCAATGCAACAAACGGCATTCAATTCTGATCTCTCATTTGTCCACAGCCCCTTTTAGAAGTCATACGTGCAGTTCTGTCCGCACGCAGCACCTATCAAGCCCAATTGCATGCAAGCCCAGCCCATTGGGCACATATTTGACCAATTCACGACCTTACCTTCCTTTTTCCTCCTCCATATCACTTGGTATAGTATCTGTAAGCTTCATGGTCGAAATTAGCATCATCTAATGATGGCAATCCAACTTGTTGTCTTGTATATCAAGACTTGCCATTTTTAGACTAGATTTGTTTCCTATTCAAGTGGAGACATATTTTGAACATGGGAAATGTGATCCACGGTTTACAATCTCTCTAAATCATTTAGGTAAGTTTCTAGATGCCTCAGTATGAAAATCAGCAACATTAAATGGAGGAAATCCAACCTATGGTCGGATGTATCAAAACTTACTATTTTTTGACCTGGTTCTCATCCCCTATAAAGGGGCATCCCCATCCTCCAGAACTTATCTCTTCGTCCTCCAGCCACCCTAGGCTCTTCCCAATCTCCCCAAATAGTTCTATCTTCGTCCCGGTGCCCGGAGATCATCCCAAAGTGAAGAAGAAGCCGGTCTATGCTCCAACGTGCTGCACTTCTGATCATCGGCTTATGCATATATTTATAGTCATTTTATGGCCTGAATTCCTTCATACGAAGTGTGGTTCATCAAGATATCTTTCATATACAACAAACATAGAACAATTCTGACATTTCCTCTGCTTTTTATGGCTTCAACACCGGTGCTGCACAGACTGATCCGAAGTCTTCTCTTCTAAGTCATCATCTTCTCAGTCAATTTCAGTACATTTAATGGCGGATTAAACCTATGCATCCTTCATATAAATTGTTAACCGGTGAGTTATATTTTATCTCCAACAAGAATCATTCAATTTGGATATATGTGATGCCCATAGCATGTCCTACATCGACATTGTGCTAGGAGTTTCCAGAACATCACTGCCCAAGATCCGGCTTATCAGGTAAATTCAGATTACTTATCATAATATTCAGGAAAACTTGTCTTAATATCAAACCACCCTCGGTGAGTTATATTTATTTTGAAATAAATTTCACTTGATTCTTACATCGGTGCTGTACTCTACGGTCTCTGCATCAGAGCCGCGCAGTTTACATTAAATCTGTCCAACCCGGTTGCCACTTTGCACAGGTTGTGTTGTCTTTAACCATTTATATTCTTTTTTCTTCATTCAAATCATTTAGTTCATATTTAAGCATCATTTTTATTCTATTTTCATCATTTCATACATCATCAAAAAACCAAAAAAAGGGGTTAGGGCTAACCCCGAATCCGGTGAGTTTGTTTCCAATTGTCATTTTATGTTATTACTTTTACAAGTTACTACACTTCACTTAGTTCTAATCCTTCTTCACTTGTTTTCTTGTCTTATTGTCTTCTAGTTGCACAAATACATAAAGCTAGCATTGGTTGGACTCTCCCTCATCGGCCGGCCGAAGAGGAAGAAGGTTGAACTCACACACTCTCTCCCACGCTAAGGTACACGGTGAAAACAACTCAATCTTGTTGTTATTCTATAAAGCGGAGCCCGCGGCTCCTGGAGACCACCTTTCTTTTTATTCATGTTCTAAGCTAATTCACTCCTCACTCTCCTCCCACATGACCCGAACCATCTCCAGTGCTCGAGCAACGCCGTGAGATGAAAGTTTGGGGATCAATGTGAGTGTGGGACCGAGATGAGGACATTTTACCACTTTCCGAGTGCTTTCAATTCACTTCCCTTTTTTCCCCAATTCCATCCATCTTTCACCTTCTCTTGAGGTGCCGATCCGGAACCTGTTTCTGGAGTCGACAACTTTTTTGCGACCACGGTGTGACAACCAATGTCTTTAACCGTGCTAGCTTGATTTGTTTGTGCAACTAGTTTCATTCTAATTCAATTCTAGTCACTAGAATGTTTGTTTTGTTACATGATTGCTTGTCTTGTTTGCATATCGCATGCTCTATTTACTTCATTTCATTTCATGTTTTTGCACATTGATTGCTTCTTCTCCTCTTACCCTCCATTTTTACTTTTTTCTTTAGCTTTTGCATCGGGTACCGGACTTTCTCCGATCCGTAGGGCATTCGAGGTGGGGGCTCTCTCTCCCTACACACCCTCACCCTCCAAACACCTTCTTGGTGGATTCTTACCTCTCTTCTGGGATATTCCTTCCTAGTTGATTTGGTGGTTTCCATCAAGACCTCCATAAGTCCCCATCCGTGGAGTATTCCTCTCCGCACGATTGGGCCGGTTGTACCACTTTCCCAAAACCCGAAGAACCCAAGTACCTACTCGTGGTGATTGAGTGATAACCTTAGGTCTTGAAGATTGAAGCAATAGGAACCATCCCTACTTGAGTGAACAATTGCTAACAATCTATCTAATCTAAAATTTCAACCCAAAATTTGTCGAGTAGTCATTTTAAAAACTTGTTTGCATAACTTGCTTGCTCACAACAATTGAAAACAACCAAAAAATTCTTCTTTCAAAACACCTAAAAAAAAACAAAAACCTCTTTAATTTTGTGTTCAACTTGTTTTCCAAAACAACCAAATTGAAACAAAAAAATCAAACAAAACAAAACATAACAAAAAAATCTTCATTTGTGTGCTTGACTTGCCCTTCCTTTTTTAACCATCTTTGAAGAAAGATCGACAAGGTGCCCATGATGCTAAGGTCCGAAAGACACGTCAGGATGCTGGACTACTACAAGACGGGTCACTACAAGCTACAACAACCCATGGTCCAACCAGAGGGCCATGTCAATGCCGTTAGAGAAGCTGAAGTTCAAAATCCTACTCTTCCACCTGCTTCACTTAGTGTGGAACAAATCCTCCAGGGTCTATCTCTCCATTTAGATCCTGAATCCTTTTCACTTGTGCAATCTTTAACAAAGGGCAAGATGCCCGCCAATCAAGATCCGGTCGAGGGAAATCAAGTCCCCTCACCACCCGAATGGATGGTGCATCCCTAGAATGGTTCTTTTCACTAGGGGAAATAGAGATATGGGATTTCGAAATTGTCAAGGCCAAATTCTTGAAACGATATGGGCCAGGCTATTCAATAATTGGTGAAGCAAAAGAAGATGTGGAATTAATGCAATATTCTGATGAATTGAGGCCCAGGCTTGAGAGGAGCATTGATGATATGCATAAACCTAGGAGTCCTCACCAATCCCATCATAATCATCTTCATCGGCCGATTCCTCGACGCCAGTTGATTAGGCCACCCATGCCACAACCTCAGCCGGTCATGCAACCCGTGCTAATGGCGAAACTAACTGTGCACAATCAAGTTCCTCTTGTTGCTTGTGCAAATACTTTGTTACCTAAACTCGGTTCCCCAGCCTTTGACTCCACCAACATTTCCAAAGGCCCCTCGCCCAATCATTCGGCCCTTAGCTTCTCAGTCTACTTCACCAACAGCTCCTCGGCCAACCACACAAGCCTTGGCCCCTCAACCAATTTCAGCAATAGCTCCCCAGCCTGAACTGACTTCTATGCCAACACCACTTCAATCAATCCCTCAACATAGGGTTACCCCTCGCCGGTCAAACCGATTGTTTCTTCGTTGCTCCCGCCATGGCAGAGGAACTAGTCACTCCTATCATTCATGCTCCCGCCTTTGGCGTAGGAACTAATCATTCCTGCTCCTACTATGGTAGATGATTTAGTCACTTTAACCATTCATGCTCCTGCCTTTGTAGAGGATCCAGTCAATCCGATCATCCATGCTACTACCATGGTAGACGATTTAGTCACTTTGACCCTTCGTTCTCCTGCCCTGGCAGAGGAATCAATCACACCAACCATTTGTGCTCCTGCCATGGTAGAAGAATCAGCTTCTCATCATGTCATTGCTATATCACAAGATCAAAGTCAGCCGCATGGGGAGGTCGAACCAAACCCTTCTACCTTTTGGAATCCCCTAAACTAGGCATGCCCTCTTCCCCAGAACAACCTGAGGAGAAGCCTACTGAAGGGAGCTTAGATGAGGGGATCACAAATTCAGTTGATTGTCAAGGACTAGGCAAGGATTCACCAGGTATAGATCAACCTTTTCAATCATCGAAATTAATCCCTGATGTTGGTCAGATTGAATTGACCCCTGAACTGAGAAGTAAGGAGACCAAATTGGTGAATGAAAGGGAGAAGGAATCAACAAGCCTCCAGAAGGGCATAGACCTTAGCAAGGGGATACTAGGACCTCCTCCAGCTAAGCAGACAAATCCTTTAGCATCAATCGTAGGTACACGACCCTTACCCCATTCTTCTCCTAAGCAACAATCTGGCCCATGGGCCCACGATCAATCAATCTTAGGGCCACGACCTTTTCTTTATTCTTCTCAAAATCAACGATTGGGCCCATGGGCCCACAATTCCTCAACCTTAGGGCCAATGCCCTTTCTTTATCCTTCTTACAACCATCAATCAGGCCCATGGGTCCAAAATCTGTCAATCTTAGGGCCATGGCCCACACCTCATCCCACTCAATTGGGCCCTTATGCCCCATTTTTGGGCCCTTATGCCCCATTTTCGGGCACTTATGCCCCTTTTCTTCAATCGGGCTCTTATGCCCCTTTTCATCAAATGGGCCCATGTGCCCCTTTCCATCAGCCGGGCCCACGCGCCCCCTTTATCTAACCGGGCCCATGTGCCCCTTTTAATCAACCGGGCTCTTATGCCCCATTTCTTCAACCGGGCCCACGTGCCCCTTTTAATCAATCGGGCTTGCATGCCCCTTTCCTTCAATTGGGCCCATATGCCCCTTTTCCCCAACTGGGCCTACGTGCCCCTTTCCTTCCATCATGCCCACGTGCCCATAATTCTCCCCAATCGAGCCCATGTGCCCTTAATTTTTTGAAATCGGGCCCACGTGGGTGCCATTCACCTCAAGCGGGCTCACTTGCCCATGTTTTTTTACAACCAGGCCCATGTGCCCAAATTTCTTCTAAATCGGGCCCACGTGCCCACCTTCCAACAACCTCGGGCACACATGCCCACACTCCTTCAACTTCGGGCCTATATGCCCCCATTTCTTCACTGTCGGGCCCGCGTGCCCATACTTCTTCGAAATCAGGCCCCCGTGCCCCCACCTCTTCGAATTCGGGTTTGTGCACCCATACTGTTCAATGGCGCCAGAGAGCCTATCAGAAATCACAATCGGGTCCATGTGCCCACTCTTTTCGTTGGGTCCCTCGGGCTCAACCTTCAATCGGGCCTTCGAGCTCATCACATCCAATTGGGCCCTCATGCCCATCAACATCAACTGGGCCCTCTGGCCCGCATTCAACTCTTGGGCCCACGTGCCCCCTGATTCCAACCCTTCCCGGGCTTTCAAGCCCACTATCAACTCTTCTGCCCAAGAGCCCACTTTAGCACACTTTTGTTTTCAAAACATGTTTTTTTTCCTTTTTGCATTCTCTTTCCTTTTCCAAATTTTATTTTCAAAAAAAAAATCAAGGTAGAGAAATTTCCTGGGTGATACCACATTCTTTGCCTTTTACATCATTAATTTTGACTCTGCCCTGCTAAATCAGATCCTCCACATTTTCACTTCATCCTATGACTATGAATCTTCAATCCAATGCAATATGGTGCATATCAAAAGTGGAAGCAGTTGGGCAAGGCAAGGCAAGGCAAGCACAAGCAAAGCCGTTATCAACAATGAAATTCTTCTTCTCTCAGTATTACATGAAATTGCATTCATCATCATTATGTCATCCGCAAGGCAATATTTTTGAAATGATTTTGAACTTCACAATCTTAATGGAGAGAAATTCATGACTGACGACATTTGTAGCTACCTTGTTCTTATTAAACAAATTTTTTACATTGCAAGGCATACAAACAATTGATTCACCTCTGGAACGTAATCTACCTCAAAAATGGAGAGAACTGCCAGTATGACTTAAGTCCACATGTTCTAGGTTGTTGTCTATGAGTCGAGGGTAGATACCATTCTACACACACAACACGTCCCGATCCCAGAATCCGGATAACCTGACACCCGAGTGAAGCTAGTCAAGGCTTAGAGATGGAAGGTAAACCCTCACCATATTCTCTTCTGTTCGGTCCAAGATAGGCAAAGGGGACTAGAGGGGGAGAGTATCGAAAGCATCCTCCGCCCTAGTAGGAGGCCGTCTCAGAAGGTTCAACTTCTCCAAAAAAAAGGGTGCCAAAAGATGGGCAATGAACCCCACAGGTTTAAACAAATATGGGCCTGTCTGAATGAGTACCCAAAAATAAAGAAAATAAAAAAGGCACCAAAAGATGGACAATGACCCCACAGGTCAAAGCACCTATCCGAATGTGTGCCACAAAAATAGGTTTGTCAATAAAGAAGAAAAGACCCGAAGAGGCCGAACCCGAACGGGCAATTGGGTGTGAGTAGAGAAATCCCTCTCGACATCTCCAAAGCCTATCAAGGACTTTCCCTCAATTCTTCATTCTTACCCCCAAGGTGTGGGTGAACCAACCAAATCAAAGCTAAACTCTAGCCGATCAAAGGTTGAAAGTCGGAAAGATTCTGGGCAAGGAACCCCATTTTGCACATGGTGTCTACCAACGAACCTAGAAGAACAACCAAGTGATGAGAACTTGTGTCAATACTGATTTTTCTCTCCCCAAAAAAATATTTTAAAAAAAAACTACAAAAAAAAAGTTGAATATCTTCAAAAACTTCAAAAAAATAAATATTTTCAAAAACTCAAAAAAAGAAAATAGCATTTTCAAAAATCCCAAAAAAAATTGAATCTTTTCAACAAAAAAGAAAACTTCTGTTTCAAATTCAACAAAAAATTTCAAACTTTTTAAAATATTTTATCACCATGCTTGGTTTGAATTTTCGTCTTTACTTTCATATTTACTTTCTATCTCTCATGTTTCAAATTCTTCATTGCATATTTGCTTCTTGATTTTTACACTCCTAAGAAGGCTACACCCCTTGACAAAGGTCAAGGCATACTACAACTTGCAAGGGGGATAAGCCGCATTGTTGTTCTAATCTCTTCCTTCTAAGTGTTTCGTGCATAAGAAAAACTTTACACCCCTTGACAAAGGTCAAGGCATACTGCAACTTGCAAGAGGGATAAGCCATATTGGCATTCTAATCTCCTTTTTCTAGTGTTTCAGGCACGAAGAACAAATGAGGAGAACTTCACAACAAGGCGAAGCTCGCCACTTCCTTCCCCAAGGATTCTTAGGAGGAGGTGCCACCATGACCTCGACCTCAACTTCGTCGAGGAGCATTTTCAAGATTTCAATAAGGCGATGCTCACCACTTCCCTCCCCTGAGGATTCCTAGGAGGAGGTGTCACCATAACCTCGGCTTCAACTTTACCGAGGAGCTTTATTTTTCAAGATTTCAATAAGGCGATGCTTGTCACTTCCCTCCCTTGAGGATTCTCAGGAGGAGGTGTCATCATTACCTCGGCCTCAACTTCGCCGAGAAGCTCTTGCTCTGTGTCCTCATTAGGACACATGAACTCTTTTGTGAGAATGCATGTCATCACACCGCAAACTCACCGTTATCATTTCCTTTCTTAGCATATATTAGGTGCATTACTATTTATTTTATGCATTGATGTTGAAGACCGTGAATGCAAAGAAGACCAGGCCCGAGATCCCCTTCATCAAAATCCACGACGGTCAGGTCATTCTTTGTGCTCACGAATAAGCCAAAATTGTGCAGTGAGGGACGATGGTTCCCGAATGGGTATCCTGACCTCATAGACAATCTATATCTTCAACTAATTGTTAGACAAGTTTTTTTTTTCTTGAGCCCAGCATGCATCATATAGTATTAGTTGCATTGCATATTTCATAATCATTGCATACATTCTTTCAAAATCTTCACCTTCTCACCTTAGTCTCTAAATCTTTTATCATAATTCTGATCATTCTGAATCCCATCATGTTTTCTAATCCCACTGTGTTTTCTAATCCCACCATGTTTTATAGTCCCACCAACCTCTCTAATATCCCACCGTGTCTATTAATCCCACCGTGTTCGGTAATCACCTCGTGCCTTCAAATATTTTATTTCTATTCCCACTATGGCCACTGCAACTCTTTTGCTATTCATCTCACCATGGCAGTCACTTTTTCCCGCCAAGGGCCTCCTATTCGATCTAAACTTGCACCGTCATAGTCTATACTTAAACATTTGCCTTTTGGAATTCGAGATCATTCCATTCCGAATCAAATCTTGTCTCTCGGAAGACTTAAATGAATCAGATAGCCTGAATGTGCTTGATTGGTATTCTTTTACTTTTTCAAAACAAATCTCTTTTTAAACTTTAGCCCATCACAGTACAGGAACACCGCAAAGATCGGGTTACCGGCTGATGATGAACCTACGAACCCATTTTTCGGGGACTCCCCACCGCGATGGGGGTTGGCTATTCTTCTCTCATGCCAATGGCACATCTCTTACCAATCGAACATAGGAAGACTTGATGAAACATGGCATTTAACCAGGAGACATGAAGAGATTCTCTTTGCCGAATTTGGTCGTTGAGCGTGTCTATATCTACACCTTGATGCCACCTTTTCAGTCCATCACTATTTCACTCCACTGCATTCCATTACAACTCATTTTTCTTCGCTACATTCCTCTACCTTTCACTCCGCTACGCTACATGCCATTCCCTTGCAAAGCCGACAACAAGGTGAGGCAAGCTGTAGACACGCCAATTTGGCCTTATTTAGAGCTTAAACCATTATTCCATTGGCAACATCTCTTTTAGACCATCAAAATCATGATGAACCACTATTTTGGATGAGCTGAGGTGCTTATTGGAAATATGAGGATGAGTTTCTAATTTCTAATCAAATCCGTGTTTGCCGAACAAGAGACTCTTGGTGGTGTGCCATATTATGTTTTTCCCGGCATATCCTCTACTTGAAAATTTTTCACAGGATTATGTGTACATATAATGAAGAAATCTTCAACACAAATAATATTTTTCTCTGAGTCCTCTTTTCAATGCAACAAACGGCATTCAATTCTGATCTCCCATTTGTCCTCAGCACCTTTTAGAAGTCAGACGTGCAGTTCTGTCCGCACGCAGCACCTATCAAGCCCAATTGCATGCAAGCCCAGCCCATTGGGCACATATTTAACCAATTCACGACCTTACTTCCTTTTTCCTCCTCCATATCACTTGGTATAGTATCTGGAAGCTTCATGGTCGAAATTAGCATCATCTAATGATGGAAATCCAACTTGTTGTCTTGTATATCAAGACTTGCCATTTTTAGACTAGATTTGTTTCCTATTCAAGTGGAGACATATTTTGAACATGAGAAAGGTGATCCACGGTTTACAATCTCTCTAAATCATTTAGGTAAGTTTCTAGATGCCTCAGTATGAAAATCAGCAATATTAAATGGAGGAAATCCAACCTATGGTCGGATGTATCAAAACTTACTATTTTTTGACCTGGTTCTCATCTCCTATAAAGGGGCATCCCCATCCTCCAGAACTTATATCTTCGTCCTCCAGCCACCCTAGGCTATTCCCAATCTCCCCAAATATTTCTATCTTCGTCCCGGTGCCCGGAGATCATCCCAAAGTGAAGAAGAAGCCGGTCTATGCTCCAACGTGTTGCACTGCTGATCATCGGCTTATGCAGATATTTATAGTCATTTTATGGCCTGAATTCCTTCATACGAAGTGTGTTTCATCAAGATATATTTCATATACAACAAACATAGATCAATTCTGACATTTCCTCTGTTTGTTATGGCTTCAACACCGGTGCTGCACAGACTGATCCGAAGTCTTCTCTTCTAAGTCATCATCTTCTCAGTCAATTTCAGTACATTTAATGGTGGATTAAAGCTATGCATCCTTCATATAAATTGTTACCCGGTGAGTTATATTTTATCTCCAACAAGAATCATTCAATTTGGATATCTGTGATGCCCATAGCATGTCCTACATCGACATTGTGCTGGGAGTTTCCAGAACTTCACTGCCCAAGATCCGGCTTATCAGGTAAATTCAGATTACTTATCATAATATTCAGGCAAACTTGTCTTCATATCAAACCACCCTCGGTGAGCTATATTTATTTTGAAATAAATTTCACTTGATTCTTACATCGGTGCTGTACTCTACGGTCTCTGCATCAGAGCCGCGTAGTTTACATTAAATCTGTCCAACCTGGTTGCCACTTTGCCTGGGTTGTGTTGTCTTTAACCATTTATATTCTTTTTTCTTCATTCAAATCATTTAGTTCATATTTAAGCATAATTTTTATTCTATTTTCATCATTTCATACATCATCAAAAAACCAAAAAAAGGGGGTAGGGCTAACCCCGAATCCGGTGAGTTTGTTTCCAATTGTCATTTTATGTTTTTACTTTTACAAGTTACTACACTTCACTTAGTTCTAATCCTTCTTCACTTGTTTTCTTGTCTTATTGTCTTATAGTTGCACAAATACATCAAGCTAGCATTGGTTGGACTCTCCATCATCGGCCGGCCGAAGAGGAAGAAGGTTGAACTCACACTCTCTCTCCCACGCTAAGGTACATGGTCAAAACAACTCAATCTTGTTGTTATTCTATAAAGCGGAGCCCGTGGCTCCTGGCGACCACTTTTCTTTTTATTCATGTTCTAAGCTAATTCACTCCTCACTCTCCTTCCACATGACCCGAACCATCTCCGGTGCTCGAGCGACGCCGTGAGATGAAACTTCGGGGATCAATGTGAGTGTGGGACCGAGGTGAGGACATTTTACCGCTTTCCGAGTGCTTTCAGTTCACTTTCGTTTTTTCCCCAATTCCATCCATCTTTTACCTTCTCTTGAGGTGCCGATCCAGAACCCGTTTCTGGAGTCGACACCTATGTTACCTACACGTGGTGAGATTGTGTGAAACCTAGGTCATTGGAGATTGGAGTTAGGATCCTAACCCATTTGTTGAGAGAAAAATTCTTAACAAAATCCATAAACCTAAGGTTTAATCAAAATCATTGCATAATTTTGTTTTCAGGTCTTTGCATCACTTTCTTGTCAAATAAAAATTCAAACCTCTAACTTTTTGCAAAATACTAAAAACAAAAAAAAAAGTTCTTTGTTTGCTTTGTCAACTTGTTTGTTTTATCCTTGAAGTTCAATGCAACTAAAGTCTGGAAGGCACGTTGAAATGGCAGAACAAGCTGAACATCGAGAGCACGAGATGGGTCACCAACCAATTCTGTCAGATGGTCTTGTTAATCTATTGTTCGAGTCATAAGCGCAAGGGGTCCCTCAACCATCTACTCCTCGTGATGTTAAACAAATATTTAGGGAGTTGTCTCTCTATACCTTCAGATCAGGCTGAAGCCAACCAAGTTGCTTCATCTCCTTGTTCTCTAGTTCGACTACCACTCATTCAATCACCCTTTGTTCACCCACCTATTGTTCAACAATCTATGATTCAACCATCATTAAAACAACCATCTATAGTTCAACCATCTATAGTTCAACCATCTGTGGTCCAACCCTCATTTGTTCAGCCATCTTATTTTAACCATGTTGCTCCCCTGACCCATCATGTCATGGGACAATCTTCAGTAAATTTGCCAAGTCATGCTCCTCAATTCCAAAATCATGTCTCTAACCACATACCCCCACCAGTAAACCAAGAACCTGCTCTTACCCAGACAATCATGGATCAGCTCACCCAGATGAATGAACGTTATGAAGAGATGAGATGTCGCCTGGACTCCAAGTCAGTTCCTGAGATTTCTATTCCTTCTTTACCAGTTCTCCACTTGCCACCTTCTGAGCTACCAGTTTATCACCGCTACAATGGTACTGGCAATCCTTTTCTCCACTTAAAAGATTTTCTCTACGAGTCCTCATTCTGTAAAACTGATCGTAGGGTTCTTGCCTTCTTGTTCCGTCGATCACTAGAAGGGTATGCATTTGAATGGTTCTACTCACTCAACTCCTTTGAGGCAGGAGACTTCGATATTGTCACAACCAAATTCTTGCAGAGATACAGAGATCGGGTGGCACTAGTATGCTCCATTACAGACTTGATTACTGAAAAGATGAAGCCCGAAGAAGACTTCATAAAGTTTATTGATCGCTGGAGGAGAATGGCAGAGAAATTGACAGATGTGATTTCTGAAGGGGAATAAGTAAAGATGCTTATCGGTAACACTACACCTTCCTTGAGGAATGTATTGATCATGCACCGTCCTACCACCATGAATGAACTCTATGACAGTGCTCGATACTTGCAAGCCCACTTCAAAAATGCCACCATGAAAAATCCTTTTGATCCTAAATATAGAAACTTCAGGAAAACCCCCTCTACACCAGTTGGGCCTACAACCGAAGGAGTGGTCAACAATAAAGCTATAAACATTGTGGGGAACCAGGGAGGGAACCGTCAAAACCTGTTCAGAAACCCACCACAGAACCTTTCCAATTACCTCCCTCAACAACAGGTTAGGCCACCACAACCACGACAACCACAACAACCCCCTCAGCCAATAGCACAAACCCAGCAACCTCGTCAACCTACCTACAATAGGGCACCGCCACCACCCAATCAGGCACCACGAAGGGGAGGTCCTAGGAGAGAAAACTACCAACAACTCCCTTACTCCTTGACCGACATCTTCAATGTACTCATGGCGGAAAAATAGTTGGAATTTCCCAAGGAAAGAGAGGTTTGGCCAACAAACGCAGATATGTCCCGATACTGTGCTTACCACCGGTGCCCTGGTCACACTGTTGAAGTGTGTTTTCAATTCAAGGATTACATCCATGATCTGAATGACCAAGGCAGCATTGATTGGGCTCAAATGGGGGAATGCATACAGATAATGAAGTCTAGGCAACAATAGCGGCAACGTCCACCGGCTCAACCTCAACAACAACCTGGCTTGCGGATTGTTCATAATCCGCTCCCATTACATGCTCTCGCTCCAGCACCGGCACCAGCATATCCAAACCCAAGAATTGGTCTAGTACACTCCATTGTCCAGGGAGATGCCAGCTGTGCTCAAGGTTGGCAACTAGAAAGCCACAATACACCCATGCTTGTCAACCCGGCTAGGCCTCCTGCTAGGAACCCTCCTAGACAAATAATTCGTGCACCTTCTACTCCACAACTACCACAAAGCTCAATAACCCAACCACTAGCTGCCACTTCTTCTCGCCGACTCATCATTAGGCCAGCCCCCTCCTTAACTACACCTCCTTCAACCATTGTTATACACCGGCCCTTGCTCATCTAACCACAACAATCACCACCAAATTTGAACTCCCAGCCTATGAGCTCTACCACTCCAAAACCCCAACCCGTCATACAACCTACCACATTACCAACACCTTCATCAAACCCATCAACCACTCCTGCACCCGGGCCTCTTCTTATCAGGCCACCATTATCACCATCACTACCACCTCCAAATCCTACCCCTCTACCCATAAACCCAATCATCCTAGAACCATCAATCCCATTGCCTACCATACTTGCACCTACACCACCTATTCCCACCCCGGTTAACCCGTCACCTCTACCCGACCGCCAAATAGCCCCGGTGCTTCAGAGTGGGAGGATGTTCCAGCGGCTATTTCCCCAAGCCGGTACTCAACCGTAGGATCCAGTGGAGGAGGAACAAGTGGAAGAACCATTGCCGGGCACGACGTATGATTTATTGAAACATTTAGATAAGACACCGGCCCGTATTTCCATAATTGAGTTGATCAAAAGATCAAAGGTGCACCAGGAGATTCCACAGTAGTATTTGCAAAGGGTCATGGTGAGTGAAGATCTCCCACCTGAGAAGATCACTACAGTGTTAGCCCCTAGAAGTGAGAACCCAACACTCACTTTCTCTCAGGAAGAATTAGCAGATCCAGATGTCAGGAGATATGCTTTGCATGTGGCTGTTATTATCTACATTGTCGAAGTGAAATCATGTTTGGTTGACACTGGAGCTTCTATCAACGTTATGCCGCCAGAAACTTTGCAGTTGTGCGGCATTTCTGAACAAGAAATCAAACCATCTTGTGCCATGGTGACGGCCTACGACAACTCCAAGAAGTCTGCAAATGGGGTGGTCACTCTAGAAGTTAAACTTGGACCATGTACGATCACAATAGATTTTCATGTTCTAGAATTAGTTCCAACTTTTCGGGCTATACTTGGGAGGCCATACTTGGAGGCAATAGGAGCTGTGGCCTCAACAAACCACCAGTGCATAAAGTTTCCTTTTAAAGGACAAGTGGTCAAGGTTACAAGCATGCCTATAAGGGATGAGATGAATGATGCTACTTTTACATCACCCCTAGGTCTGTCAATACAGCCCCATATCTCGGTGGGAGATTTACTAAAAGTCAGATGCATGACCGCCTCTTTACCTGACACAGTGGGATGGCGGATAATGATGAAACTGGGCTATCGGCCTGGAAAAGGTTTAGGCAAGGATCTTCAAGGGATCACTTAGCTGATTCAAACTGAGAAAAGGCCACGTAGGCAAGGGTTGGGATATGAAGAGGATTCCATCCCAAGGAGGATCTTCCAGCCAAGATATGCCATGGGACTCCACACCTTTTTTATCAAAGGGGATACCATGATGATGGATGAAGATGACAAGAGTTTCGTTACAGTTGTCAAGAGAAGGAAGGCTCCAGAGGAAGAAGAAGACTTGGAAGACCTATGCTTATCTTTGACTCGTTTGTTCTTAAGTGGGGAAGAGCACCAGGAACCACTCAAGGGCAGACCAATCTTGAATCATCTAATTAAGCATGTTACCCAAGTCAAAACCATTCCACGAGGCCCAAATACAACAATCCCATGTTTGAACCTCATACCATTGTTTCTAGATCTTTTGGAAGGGCTTCAGAGCCCACTTACCTACTTTGGGCCCATGTGCCCTCTTCAACCTTTCACTCTTACTGGGCTAGCTTGCCCATTTACTTCCCAAATCAACTTCAGAACTGAGGGCTTTTCCCAACATGGGCTCACATGCCCATTTATTTTTGAAATCGGGTCCACGTACCCATTTACTTTTTTTATCAGTTTTGTACCCATGTGTCCACTTTCTGTTACCATTGGGCCCACGAGCCCCTTTTTTCTCTTTATCCTTAAGTTTTTCTTTCTATTAATTCAGTCATCTTCTATCAAACCTCGAGTCATTCCGACTCATTCTATCTTTTTACTTGAAATTTCCAACAAAAAAAAAACGTCTTCTCTGAAACTCACATTTCCATTGAGGAGACATCTCTACTCATCCCAGAGGGTGCTCCCAATTAGGGATCCCTCTTTTCTGAATCATTGATCAATTTACTCGATCCTCCCTCCACTGTAAATACCACCTTTCCAGCTTTATCTTCAGTAGGTCAAGCTAGTTTAGGAAATAGGAAAGTTAGAGGTAAACGAGTTCCAAATAGATATCTGCAACAATTGGCACAGAAATGCGTAGAGTGTGCAAGGCTGCCAAACTTTTTAGAGAATACCATCCAGCTAGATGAAATCCGATATGAGGATGAGCATAACATAGATCATACTTTGGGAGTATATGAGGTGCTATCAGAGAAGGATCCCGAATCTGAGGATGAAATTGAGGACTTGGCTGATGCATATGCATCTGGGCTTAGAAGATTTGAAGAACCATCAGCCACAGGGAATGAACCAACCAAAGAACTGAATTTAGGAACCCTGGAAGATCCTAAGACTATCCTCATCAGTGCAAACCTCACTCCCTCACAAGAACAACGTTTGATCAAAGTTTTGGAAGAATATAAGGACACGTTCGCATGGACATATGAAGACATGACGAGATTAGATACTTCATTGGTTGAACATATATTAACCTTGAAACCTAGAACTACCCCAGTTAAACAAAAGCTCAGGAGATTCCACCCTGATATTGCTCTTAAAATGAAAGAGGAGGTCGACAAACTACACCAAGCAAAATTCATTAAAGTTTTCCTATATCCGCAATGGGTGGCTAACATAGTCCCTGTTATGAAGAAGGATGGACGGGTTCGGATTTGTATAGACTTCAGGGACTTGAACCGAGCGTGTCCTAAGGATGATTTTCCTTTACCTCATATCAATGTTTTCGTTGATAACACAGCTGGATTTGAGATGCTATCATTCATGGATGGCTATTTTGGATACAATCAGATCCGGTTAGCTGAGGAGGACCAAGAGAAGACCTCATTTACTACACCTTGGGGAACATATTGCTATGTTGTCATGCCCTTTGGGTTAAAGAATGCCGGTGCTGCATATCAGAGGCTATGATGGCTATCTTTTACGACATGATGCACACCCTTGTAGATATGTATGTGGATGATTTGCTTATCAAGTCCAAGAGTCGGGAAGATCATTCTGAAGTGTTAAGAAAGGTCTTGCAAAGGGCTAGGGAATATAAGCTGGAAATGAGCCCTAAGAAGTGCACCTTTGGAGTTTTATCAGGAAAACTACTTGGGTTCATAGTAAGCAAAAGGGGCATAGATATCGACCCAAACAAGGCCAAAGAAATTATTGGTATGCCTCCTCCGAAGAATATGAAAGAGCATCGAGGATTGATTGGGAGGCTACAATTTGTCCGCCGGTTTATCTCACAACATTCCCAAAGGTGTAAACCTTTCTATGAGTTAACTAAGGCAGGGGCCGAGTTTAAATGGGATTCGAAGTGCTAGGAGGCGTTTGATGGGTTGAAGGCATACCTGGCAAGTTCCCCTGTACTTAAACCGCCAATTCCCGACAATCCTTTGGTCCTCTACATCTCAGTTCTTGAGAACACTCTTGGGGCAGTCCTTGCACAAGTTGATGAAGAAGGGAAAGAACGAGCTACCTATTACTTGTCTAAGATGTTTGATGATTGTGAGCTAAAGTACATTGTGGTAGAAAAGACTTATGCTGCTCTTGTTTTGGTGGTTCAGAAACTCAAAAATTATTTTCTTGCTCACCAAGTCATGTTCATTGCTCGTATTAATCCTATCAATTTTCTGTTAGAGAAGACAGTTTTGACTGGTCGGTTAGGGCGATGGCAAAGTTTCTTATCCCAATTTGATATCACTTATGCCCCACAGAAGACAATTAAGGGCTATGCTATTGCTGAACACCTTGTCCATCATCCCATACCCATCTTTGACCCAGTCCGGTCAGAGTTCCCGGATGATGAACTAATGTCAGTTCGATATTCCAATCTTTGGACATTATATTTTGACAGGGCTCTAAACTCTCATGGTAGAGGGATAGGTATTGTTCTTCTGTCACCAGAAGGTGTCACCATTCCACAAGCTTTTCAGCATAACTTTCCAGCAACCAACAACATAGCTGAATATGAAGCCTTGCTGGCCGGGCTGGAGGCCGCTCATTTCCATGGTGCCACCAAACTGAGGGTGATAGGTGATAGTCAATTGATCCTACGCCAGGTCCTATCCAAGTACCGAACTTCCCATCCAATCCTCAAACCCTACTAGGAGCTCACCACCTGCTACATCAAGCTATTCTTCAAACTCACCTTTGTCCATGTCCCCCGTTCTCAGAATATCCTCGCCGATGCCTTAGCTTCACTAGCTTCATCTCTATCTGTCCCGTTAGGCAGGCAAGTGTGAACTATCCACATCTGTAAGAGGACAATTCCAGCAATTGAGGATGGACGTTTTCTAAAGGTTAAGGAGAGGTTCAACAGAAAGGAATACTTGGAACATAAAGAATAAATCTCCTTGATTAAGTTAGAAGAATTAGAAGAAGGTGAGAGACCTTGGTATGATGAGATTTCAAGGTATTGCCAAGATCAATCATGCCCACCTGGATCAACCACCAAGGAAAAGAAGGCAATCAGAAGAGTATCACAGAGGTATACAATCCTAGGAGGAGTGCTCTATAAGAGAAGCCTAAATGGAATCAAACTCAGGTGTCTTGATGAAGAAGAAGCCGAGTTGGTGCTGAAGGAAGCACATTCTGGAGTTTGTGGTGGTCATGTGAATGCCCAAGCCCTTGCTAAGAGAATTATCCGACAAGGGTATTATTGGCCAACTCTAGAAGAAGACTGCTCCATCTTTGTCCGGCACTGTCATTCATGTCAACTCCATGCCGACAAGATTTTTCCCTCATCTTCCTTTCATCCAATTCATGCCCCATGGCCCTTCGCCATGTGGGCTTTTGATATCATTGGCCCCTTGAGTGACCTCAACTCCGAAATGCGCTCAAAATCATTTATTCTGACGGCAACGTAGTACTTCATAAAGTGGGCTGAAGCGGAAGCATTCGTGGAGATTAAAGCGTCAACAATCTGCTCCTTCATCAAGCGCAACATCCTGGCAAGGTTCGGGATCCCCAGCGACATCGTCACCGATAATGGGCCACAATTTCTTTCTCAAGATCTGCGTGATCTTTGCAACAGGTATTACATTTCATTGCATCATTCATCACCATACTATCCTCAAGGCAATGGTCAAGCAGAAGCCACCAATAAAACCTTAATCAAAATCATCAAGAAATCTTGTAAGTCTAGAAAATTTGTCGACTGGCCTCATAAGCATGTAGATGTTCTATGGGCTTATCGTACTTCTGTAAGGACTCACACTGGACAAACGCCATATGCTTTGGCATATGGGATGGAAGCAGTGGTCCCTTACGAAGTATTACTTCCATCTCTCCGAGTTCAGTGCAATAGGGATATTCCTGTTGATGAGAGACGAGAATCTCTCCTTGCACAGCTTGAACTCTTGGATGAAAGAAGGCTAGCCGCCGCCGATCATGCCTGGACTTATTAGAATAGACTTAAAAGGTTTTATCAAAAGAGGGTGGTCGAGAGAAAATTCGAGATTGCTGAAATGGTAGTCAAACGCATATTCGTTAAGCCAGGGGGTCCCCGCTCCAAGTTGCAACCTAACTGGGAAGGGCCTTTTGTAATCATTGAAAAGTATCTAGGTAATGCATATGAATTGACTAATGCAGATGGAGAAAAATTAAATCATCATTGGAATGGAGTTTACCTTAAAAAGTACTTTCCATAAAAATGGAGAAACCACTGGTATAATCTCAAGTCATCAATCCTAGGTTGTTCGTGAGAAGTCAAGGGTAGGTACCATCCTATACACACAATACCTACCGATCCTGGAATCTAGACAACCTGACACTTGCGAAAGGCAAGGCAGAAATCTAGATATGGAAGGAGTACCCTTACCCTATTCTCTTCTACTCGGTCCAAGATAGGGAGAGAAGATTAGAGAGGGATAGTATCAAAAGCACTCGCCACTGTAGTAGGAGGGCGTCTCAGAGGGTACAAAAGGGTGCCAAAAGATGGCAATGAACCCCTCAGGTTAGAAAAAGAAGAATGATCAACCTGTCTGAATGAGTACCCAGAATGACAGTCAAGGCAAAAGGCACTAAAAGATGGGCAATGTCCTCACGGGTCAAAAAAAACCTGTCCAAATATGTGCCACATAGAAAAAGAACAAAAAATAGGAAAGACCCAAAGAGGCCGAACCCCAATGGGTAATTTGAGTAAGAGTAGAGAAATCCCTTTCAACATCTTCAAACCCTATCAAGGACTTTGTCGACTCCAGAAACGGGTTCCGGATTGGCACCTCAAGAGAAGATGAAAGATGGATGGAATTGGGGAAAAAAGGGAAGTGAATTGAAAACACTCGGAAAGTGGTAAAATGTCCTCACCTCGGTCCCACACTCACATTGATCCCCGAACTTTCATCTCACGGCGTCGCTCGAGCACCGAAGATGGTTCGGGTCATGTGGGAGGAGAGTGAGGAGTGAATTAGCTTAGAACATGAATAAAAAGAAAGGTGGTCGCCAGGAGCCGCGGGCTCCGCTTTATAGAATAACAACAAGATTGAGTTGTTTTGACCATGTACCTTAGCGTGGGAGAGAGTGTGTGAGTTCAACCTTCTTCTTCTTCGGCCGGCCGATGAAGAAGAGTCTCCAATCCAATGCTAGCTTGATCAACCTGTGCAACTAGAACAATAAACCAAGTGAAGAGTTTGGTTAGACTTGTGAGAAGTGTAGTAACTGTAGTAAGAAGATAAGAAAGAAGCAATTGTAATTGGACTCACCGGCTTCGGGGTGAGCCTTAACCCCTTTTTTGTGTTTTTGATTATGTAAAAATGATGTAAATGAACTAAAATATGCTTTAAAACATTAAATAAACAGAGTTAATGGAGTTGAGAAAGCTTATAGAATGATTTGGCTTGAGTTGAAGCCGAGTTGGTTGAAGACAGCCGGTTCGGGTAGCTTGGTACCCTTCTGGCGCGACTTTGGTGCAGAGGATGTTACGGACGACCCCGATGTCAGAATCGAGTGAAATTTGTTGGAGTAGACAGAAATCTCAGAGATAAAGAATTACTATGTTTATTACTTCTCCGAAATCTTCCTGTAGAAGTCAGTAAAAATTATGAAATGGGGCGGATATGGAAAACAGAACCTGGATGCGCGCCCTGGGTGTAGCAATTGCCACGAAAAAACGGCAAGTCGGAATTGAGTGCCGTCAGTTGGAGATGAAATATATCTTGATTAACCACACTTAGTATGAAGGAAGTCAGGCCATAAAATGACTAGAAAGATCTTTAGAAGCCAATGATCAGCAGTGCAGCACGTTGGAGCATAGACCGGTTTCTTCTTCACTTTGGGATGATCTCCGGGCACCAGGACGAAGATAGAACGATTTGGGAAGATTGGGAAGAGCCTAGGGTGGCTGGAGGACGAAGAGAGAAGTGCTGGAGGATGGGGATGCCCTTTTTAGGTCGTTCATATGAGTCTCCCTTTATAGGGGATGAGAACCAGGTCAAAAAATAGCAAGTTTTGATACATCCGACCTTAGGTTGGATTTCCTCCATTTAATGTTGCTGATTTTCA
Organism: Cryptocoryne crispatula var. balansae; assembly: GCA_036172225.1. Lineage (NCBI taxonomy): Eukaryota > Viridiplantae > Streptophyta > Magnoliopsida > Alismatales > Araceae > Cryptocoryne > Cryptocoryne crispatula. The sequence goes on along the minus strand of CM069923.1, from coordinate 11,899,367 downwards.
TCCTGAGGCATATATAAACTTACCCAAATTATTGAGAGATATTTTAAACCGTGGATCACCTTCCCCATGTTCAAAATATGTCTCCACTTGAAGAGGAAACAAATCTGGTCCAAAAATGGCAAGTCTTGATATACAAGAGAACAAGTTGGATTGCCATCATTAGATGATGCTAATTTCGACCATGAAGCTTCCAGATACTATAACAAGTGATCTGGAGTAGGAAAAAGGAAGGTAAGGTCGTGAATTGGTCAGATATGTTCCCAATGGGCTGGGCTTGCATGCAATTGGGCTTGATAGGTGCTGCGTGCGGACAGAACTGCGCATCTGACTTCCAAAGGGCGCTGCAGACAAATGGGAGATCAGAATTGAATGTCTTTTGTTGAATTAAAAAGAGGACTCAGAGAGGAATATTATTTGTGTTGAAGATTTCTTCATTAGATGTACAAATAATCCTGTGAAAAATTTTCAAGTAGAGGATATGCTGGGAAAAGCATAATCTGGCACACCACCAAGAGTCTCTTGTTCGGCAAACACGGATTTGATTAGAAATTAGAAAATCATCCTCATATTTCCAATAAGAACCTAAGCTCATCCAAAAGGGTGGTTCATCATGATTTTGATGGTCTAAAATAGATGTTGCCAATGGAATAATGGTTTAAGCTCTAAATAAGGCCAAATTGGCGTGTCTACAGCTTGCCTCGCCTTGATGTCGGCTTTGCAAGGGAATGGCATGTAGCGGAACGGAGTGAAACGTAGAGAAAGCGTAGAGAAGCGAAATGAGTTGTAATGGAATGCAGCGGAGCAAAATAGAGATGGACTAAAAAGGTGGCATCAAGGTGTAGATATAGACACGCTCAACGACCAAATTCGGCAAAGAGAATCTCTTCATGTCTCCTAGTTAACTGCCATGTTTCATCAAGTCTTCCTATGTTCGATTGGTAAGAGATGTGCCATTGGCACGAGAGAAGAATAGCCAACCCCCAACGCGGTGGGGAGTCCCCGAAACATGGGTTCGTAGGTTCATCATCAGCCGGTAACCCGATCTTTGCGGTGTTCTGTCTTGTGATGGGCTAAAGTTTAAAAAGAGATTTGTTTTGAAAAAGTAAAAGAATACCCATCGAGCACATTCAGGCTCTTAGATTCATTTAAGTCTTCCATGAGACAAGATTCAATTTGGAATGGAATGATCTCAAATTCCGAAAGGCAAATGTTAAAGCACAGACCGTGAAGATAATGATGGTGCAAGTTCTGATCAAATAGAAGGTCCTTGGCGGGATGAATTGGCTGCCATGGTGGGACGAATAGCAAAGAAGTTGCAATGGCCACAGTGGTGAAAAGAAATGAAAGATTGGTGGGATTAATAGACACGGTGGGATATTAAAGAGGTTGGTGGGACTAGAGATCACGGTGGGATTAGAAAACACAGTGGGATTAGAAAACATGATGGGATTCAGAATGATCAGAATTATGATACAAGAGGGTGAGAAGGTGAAGATTATGAAATGATGTATGCAATGATAATGAAAAATGCAATGCAACTAATACTATATGATGCATGATGGGCTCAAGAAAACAAAAACAAAACTTGTCTAACAATTAGTTGAAGATATAGATTGTCTATGAGGTCAAGATACCCATTCGGGAACCATCGTCCTTCATAGCACAACTTTGGGCTTATCCGTGAGCACAAAGAATGACCCGACCGTCGTGGATTTTGATGTAGGGGATCTCGGGCCTGGTCTTCTTTGCATTCACGGTCTTCAACATCAATGCATAAAATAAATAGTAATGCACCTAACATATGCTAAGAAAGGAAATGATAACAGTGAGTTTGCAATGTTATGACATGCATTCTCACAAAAGAGTTCATGTGTCCTAATGAGGACACAGAGTGAAAGTTTCTCGGCAAAGTTGAGGCCGAGGTTATGATGACACCTCCTCCTGAGAATCCTCAGGGGAGGGAAGTGGTGAGCATTGACTTATTAAAATTTTAAAAAAAGGCTCCTCGGCAAAGTTGGGGCCGAGGTCATGGTGACACCTCCTGCTAAGAATCCTTGGGGGAGCGAAGTGGCGAGCATCGCCTTGCTATGCAGTTCTCCTTATTTGTTCTTTATGCCTGAAACACTCAGAAAAGGAGATTAGAATGACAAGATGGCTTATCCCCCTTGCAAGTTGCAATCTGCATTGACCTTTGTCAAGGGGTGTAAAGTTTTTCTTGTGCCTGAAACACTTAGAAGGAAGAGATTAGAACAACAATGCGGCTTATCCCCTTGCAAGTTGCAGTATGCCTTGACCTTTGTCAAGGGGTATAGCCTTCTTAGGAGTGTAAAAATCAAATAGCAAATATGCAATGAAGAATTTGAAACATGAGAGATTGAAACTAAATATGAATGTAAAGACGAAAATTCAAACCAAGCATGGTGATAAAATATTTTAAAAAGTTTGAAAATTTTTGTTGACTTTGAAAAAGAAGTTTTCTTTTTTGTTGAAAAGATTCAATTTTTTTGGGATTTTTGAAAATGCTATTTTCTTTTTTTTTGAGTTTTTGAAAATATTTTTTTTTTTTGGAGTTATTGAAGATATTCAACTTTTTTTTTAGTTTTTTTTTGAAAATATTTTTTTTGGGGAGAGAAAAATCAGTATTGACACAAGTTCTCATCACTTGATTGTTTTTCTAGGTTCGTTGGTAGACACCATGTGCAAAATGGGGTTCCTTGCCCAGAATCTTTCCGACCTTCAACCTTTGATCGGCCAGAGTTTAGCTTTGATTTGGTTAGTCCACCCACACCGTGGGGGTAAGAATGAAGAATTGAGGGAAAGTCCTTGATAGGCTTTGGAGATGTCGAGAGGGATTTCTCTACTCACACCCAATTGCCCGTTGGGGTTCAGCCTCTTCGGGTCTTTTCTTCTTTATTGACAAACCTATTTTTGTGGCACACATTCGGACAGGTGCTTTGACCTGTGGGGTCATTGCCCATCTTTTGGTGCCTTTTTTCATTTTCTGCATTTTTGGGTACTCATTCAGACAGGCCCATATTTGTTTAAACCTGTGGGGTTCATTGCCCATCTTTTGGCACCCTTTTTTTATTTGAGAAGTTGGACCTTCTGAGACGGCCTCCTACTAGGGCGGCGGATGCTTTCGATACTCTCCCCCTCTGATCCCCTTCACCTATCTTGGACCGAATAGAAGAGAGTAGGGTAAGGGTTTTCCTTCCACCTCTGAGCCTTGCCTAGCTTCTCTCAGGTGTTGGGTCATCCAGATTCTGGGATCAGGACGTGTTGTGTGTGTAGAATGGTATCTACCCTCGACTCCTAGACAACAATCTAGAACATGCGGACTTAAGTCATACTAGTAGTTCTCTCCATTTTTTTGAGGTAGATTACATTCCATAGGTTAATCAATTGAAAACATGCCTTGAAATGTAAAGAATTTGTTTAATAAAAACAAGGTAGTTACAAATATCATCAATCATGAATTTCTCTCCATTAAGATTGTGAAGTTCAAAATCATTTAAAAATATTGCCTTGCGGATGACATAATGATGATGAATGCAATTTCATGTAATACCTGAGAGAAGAAGAATTTCATTGTTGATAACGGCTTTGTTTGTGCTTGCCTTGCCTTGCCTGCCATGCCTTGCCTTGCCTTGCCCAACTGCTTCCACTTTTGATATGCACCATATTGCATTGGATTGAAGATTCATAGTCATAGGATGAAGTGAAAATGTGGAGGATCTGATTTAAGCGAGGGCGAGTCAAAATTAATGATGTAAAAGGCAAAGATTGTGGTATCATCCGAAAATTTCTCTACCTTGATTTTTTTGAAAATAAAATTTTGAAAAGGAAAGAGAATGCAAAAAGGAAAAAAACATGTTTGAAAACAAAAGTGTGCTAAAGTGGGCTCTTGGTCCGAAGAGTTGATAGTGGGCTTGAAAACCCGTGAAGGGTTGGGATCGGGGGCACGTGGGCCTAAGGGTTGAATGCGGGCCAGAGGGCCCAGTTGGTGTTGATGGGCATGAGGGCCCAATTGGATGTGATGGGCTCGAAGGCCCGATTGAAGGTTGAGCCCGAGGGACCCAACGAAAAGAGCGGGCACACCAGCCCAATTTAGATGGTTGGGAGCAAGATTGTGATTTGTGATGGGCTCGCTGGCGCCATTGAAGAGTATGGGTGCGCAAACCCGAATTCGAAGAAGTAGGGGCACGGGGGCCTGATTTTGAAGAAGTATGGGCACACGGGCCCGATGGTGAAGACATGGGGGCATATAGGCCCGAGGTTGAAGGAGTGTGGGCATGTATGCCCAAAGTTAATGGAAAGTGGGCACGTGGGCCCGATTTAGAAGAAATTTGGGCACATGGGCCCGGTTGCGAAAAAACATGGGCATGTGAGCCCGGTTGAGGTGAATTGCGGGCACATGGGCCCGATTGAGGTGAATTGCGGGCACGTTGACCCGATTTAGAAAAATTAAGGGCACATGGGCCCGATTGGAGAGAATTATGGGCACGTGGGCCCGATGGAAGGAAAGGGGTACGTAGGCCCAGTTGGGGAAAAGGGGCATATGGGCCCAGTTGAAGGAAAGGGGCATGCAAGCCTGATTGATTAAAAGGGGCACGTGGGCCCGATTGAAGAAAAGGGGCATAAGAGCGCAGTTGATGAAGAGAGGCACATGGGCCTGGTTGAATAAAGGGGGCATGTGGGCCCGGCTGATGGAAAGGGGCACATGGGCCCAGTTGATGAAAAGAGGCATAAGAGCCCGATTGATGAAAAGGGTCATAAGTGCCCGAAAATGGGGCATAAGGGTTAAAAAATGGGGCATAAGGGCCCAATTGAGTGGGATGGGGTGTGGTCCATGGCCCTAAGATTGACATATTTTGGATCCATGGGCCTGATTGATGGTTGTAAGAAGGATAAAGAAAGGGCAGTGGCCCTAAGATTGAGGAATTGTGGGCCCATGGGCCCGATCGTTGATTTGGAGGAGAATAAAGAAAGGGTCGTGGCCCTAAAATTGATTGATCGTGGGCCCATAGGCCGAATTGTTGCTTAAGATAAGAATGGGGTAAGGGTCGTGGCCCTAAGATTGATGCTAAAGAATTTACCTTCCTAGTTGGAGGAGGTCCCAGTATCCCCTTGCTAAGGTCTACATCCTTCAGGAGGCTTGTCGATTCATTCCCTATTTCATGGACCAATTCGGTCTCCTTACTTCCTAGTTCAGGGGTCAATTCAATCTGACCATCTTCATTGATCAATTCCAATGATGGTAACAGTTGATCAATGCCTGACAAATCCTTGCCTAGTCCATCATTGGATTGACAATCAACTAAGTTTATGATTCCTTCGTCTAAGCTCCCTATAGTAGGCTTCTCCTCAGGATGTTCTATAGAAGAGGGCATGCCTAGTCTAGGGGATTCCAAAAAGGTAGAAGGGTTTGGTTCGACCTCCCCTACTAGCTGACTTTGATCAAGATGAGAAGCTGATTCTTATGCCATGGCAGGAGCACAAATGGTTGGAGTTATTAATTCCTCTGCAAGGGCAGGAGCTTGAAGGGTCGAAGTGTCTGAATCTTCTACTACAGCAGGAGCAAGAATAGTAGGAGTGATTGGTTCCTTTGTTGGGGCAAGAGTAATAGAAGAAATGATTGGTTGTTGTGCAACCAACTGAGGAGGATCCCTATGTGGTGGGATTGGTTGAGAAGCCGGGGTTTGCTCGATCGGCTTAGGATGAATGATTGGCCGAGGGACCATTGGTGAAGTGGGTTGAGGGGCCAAGGCTTGCGTGGCTAGCCGAGGAGCTGTTGGTGAAGTAGATTGAGAAGCTAAGGGCCAGATGATTGGCCGAGGGGCCTTTGGAAATGTTGGTGAGGTCAAAGGCTGGGGAGCCGGTTTAGGTAATGAAGTATTTGCACAAGCGACGAGAGGAACTTGATTGTGCACAGTTGGTTTCGCCATTAGCACGGGTTGCATGACCGGTTGAGGTTGGGGCATGGGTGGCCTAATCAACTGACGTCGATGAGTCGACTGAAGATGATGATCTGAATGAGGTTGGAGAGGGCTCCTAGGTTGGTGCATAGCATCAATGCTCTTCTCAAGTCTGGGCCTCAATTCATCAGAATATTGCATTAATTCCACATCTTCTTTTGCTTTCCCAATTATTGAATAGCCTGGCCCATATCGTTTCAAGAATTTGGCCTTGACAATTTTGAAATCCCATATCTCTACTTCGTTCAATGAAAAAAACCAATCTAGGGCTACACCCTCTAAAGATCTCCTAAAAAGAAAGGCAAGGGTCTTTCTATCATTATGCCATCGAGATGATTTGCTCAGGAAATCATTGAGATGGGTGAAGGGATCACCTGAGCCATTGTAGCGATGGTAGGTTGGCATTTGTGATTGGGGGATGTAGATAGTATAGAGGGGGAATTCGATGGTTTCTTTATCCTTGGAAACAGGTGGGGAGGAATTCACCAGGGGGTGTGCATGTGGCACCTGGATGGGAGGGAGGTGGGTTGGTGTGCGAGCTGAAGAATGGCCCACAATGGGGTGAGTAGGTGAAGTAACATGGCAGGACTGCCCAGGTGGGGTTGTGGTAAGAGGTTGAACTGCCGATTGGGGAGGTGAGGCAGCTCGGTTGACTTTGGCTGCACCATGATTAATAGGCATCTTGCCCTTCACTATAGATTGTATGAATGACAAGGTATTGGGATCAAGATGAAAAGATAGATCCTTAAGAGCCTGTTCTATACTAAATGAAGCGGACTGATGGGCATCCCCTTGCACTTCAGGTTCCATAGCAGCATTGACATGGCTCTCGGGTTGTTGTTGGAGCTTGTAGAGACCTTCCCCGTGATAGAAATGTATGCCCTACAAGCCAATCATATATGATATGATTCGACATTTCTAGAAATATCTCATTCAATTAATTAGGAAAATCTTCATTATAAGCTCTTATTAGAAGCGAATATCATAATGAAGTCCTTGATCAAATACAATGATGATTAAATCATGATGAGATCATGATAATGAGATTGATCATCTAGAGGTATTTGATCTAAATGTTCCTAGTCATAGGATACTTGAGACGGGACATCAAGGATCCGGATAGACTAGTGTATGTGATGTCTTCTCATGTGATGAGGACGACCGATCTCATTGGTCATTAGTGTGGAGACACTGAGATACACATACAGGTGCTCATTAGTTGAATGAGTTCACTGAACTGACCGAATTAGAAACCCTGAATGGTATCTTACCGAACTGTCTATCAGGGTCTTCTATCATCACGGTTGCATGGTTGGACCTTTGACCTGAGTCACCAAAGATGCCTTGTTGGGTGGAACTTGTGCTTTGACCATTGACTTATGGATCACAATTTAGATGGTCCTATATAGCGATGGATCGGGTACAAGGAAAATCCGATGGAGGCAATTGAGCGGACAACAAGGGATCATCCACTCTCGGTAAGTGAGAGTGAATGTCCTATGGGATAGTACTCTAAATCCCTGGCCAGGGTAGATAGGATAATTGGAAAAGGAGTTTTCCAATTGATCCAATTCCGAGTACAGGATCCTATAGAGTCGGTACACTAAGGAGTTGACAGTCGATGCCGTACTCCTTTCCGACTAGGACATTGGATGGATGAGGGCTTATATCCATGTGGTAACTGATGATGGAAAGGCTCAATGGAGATGAAATTATCCCCATAGCCATTTGGGATCATGGGATGTGGCTTGTACCCTTCATGATCGGTAGGCCGATTAATCATATCGGATAACGGATTTAATTAAATTAAATAGAATTGTTCTATTTTATTTAGGCCTCAACCAAATAGGTTATTGGGCCTAGTGGGTCACACACAAAAGGACTTATCCACAAGTACAGGGGCAAGGACGTAATTTATAGAGATTTTGGGTTTTTATGAAAAATTCCATAATTCTCTATAAATACTAATGGTTTCAGCCAAACCCGATCAAGCCAAGGGTGAAAACCACGTCCCAAGCCTCCTCCCTACCTCCTCCTCTCTTTAGAAGGTGTCCATGGTCGATGGAGCTCCGTTCGGGAAGAGTTCTCGAGGCCGGCGCAAAGGGAGAACCTGCTGTGGATGAAGTTCGTGTGGATACTGCTGGAGACCGGACACTTGAACGGTTTGTAGAGCTTGAGAAGCTCATCTCCTTCCACTCCATGGGATTATATGAATCCCTATCAGGTATATTCGAACCCGATTTGATCGGTTTTCGGTTTTCGTCGTTCGGTTCTGATTGAGACGGATTCTAAAGGAACCCATCGGAATCGTCGCTTCCGCTGCACCAAATTTTAATGGACGATTCCTTACAGTGGTATCAGAGCCAGGTTCAAGTCTCGGTCGAAACCGACGTCGAATCGACATTATTTCATGTTATTTATGTGTTCCCGAATCTGTGCAAACGTCTGTTTTGACGAGGCCACCATATTCTGTGTATGACTCAGATAAAAGATTGGTTGGCTTTGGTAGAATCTAGTGATATAGGGATTTCCAACGCCGCAAACCGTTTGAATTTTGGATATCTGTAGCGTTCGGGAGAAGCCTCAAAAGTTGGTGTTTCTGTCATGCCCGAACTGACACCCGGATTTGAGGATTTTGTGAAATCTCCGTCCACAGTAGAAATTGAGATTTGGAAAAGGTTTAGGAGATGGGTAATATGATTACCTAACCTTTACCTTTGATCTCTAGCTTTGAACGACGGCGGAGGATGAGAATTTTTGAGTTTTCCGACGAACTAGGGTTCTGCGGAATCTGGCGGCGCCGACTTGTTTCTTCCTGATTTCCCGTTGATAGAGAATTTATATCTGAAGGGATATATACATATTTGTAAACTTCATATGATGATAATTCTAAATTGTATTTTTGTAGAATATTTGGCTTCCTGGATAAGGAGTTATCCTCGTTACAAAATTGATATTTCTGCTACGGAATTTGGGTGACCGCCGCCTCTTCCTCCTCAATTTTCGGTCTACTGAGATTTTTACTGGATAAGAGGCCGACTGTTTTAGATTCCTTATTCGATAAGGATTCCAACGCATATTTTTTCGGATTTTTCGGAGTCCGGGATAAGGAGATAAATCCGATTCTATTGGAGAGATTTTCTCCCGGATGAACAGTGCCTTACGCGCAGTCGGTCGGCGCACGCGCCGGCGCACCGGCGGTCGTACACACCCGCTGGAGGACTGGCGCACGCCAGGGCGCACACCGGCGCACGCCGGACGGGCGCAGTGCGCCGCCATTTGCGGCGCATTGCGCCAGACACTATTTATATGCTTTTAAAGTGTTTAAAATCATAGAAAATTCCGAAAAATTGCCATAAAAATCAATAAAAATTATTAAAAATTCTATAATATTATTTAACATGTTTTTAAAGTTTTTAATGACATGTTATATGATGTTTAGTTCTATTTACATAGATTCACTCATGGTTAAACTTTAAAATTGTTTTAAAGGTTTAACTTAAATTATTAGTGTCTTAATTAATTCTGTAAAATGAGATTTTACAGAATATAAATTGGGACATTAATTTCTGACCTTGCACAGTATTGGGAATGCATGAATGTTCTAAATAGTTTAGTTTTGTATGTTCATTTCATATAAATTGTTTATATGTTGTTGTCATGTTATTTTCATGTTATTTATTTCATGAAAAATTCGACATGCATGAAATTGAGAATTTCAAAATAAATTATATAATTTTATGCAGATATATATATGATATATCTCATATAATTATCACGTATGCGCTCTATGTTCATGTGATGAATGTTAGTGTGTGTATGGAGGTGATCATGGACTTAATTGTGCTTGGCTTGTGATTGCTTTTAATTATGTTGGTTATGTTATTAAATAGGGCCTGTGTGTGCCTCCTCTCTCTCTATACAATCTGATTGTACATTCTACCTCCCTCGATTAATGTACTCCCCTTGGTTAAAACCAAGGTTTCTTATTGAGTTATGTACATTTGTGGGTCTGCATACCCTTAAGCCGCTTGTAAGAGTTAGAAGCTGGTCCGTGGAAGGTTGGAGAGTGGGACCACTTGGAGAAGCACCCTTCTGAAGTGGGAGCATACCAACTCAAGCATCTGAAGCAAGGATTTGCACCTATAGAGGTGCCTTAGGTGCATGCTTAGGGTTAAGTCCATGATCACCTAATTTTTATGCATATTTGATATGTGGTTGTGTGCTATCTTTTATACCTTAGATATACGATATTCCAAAGGTATTATATATACTTAGCACATATTCTTGATGAGACTAAAATAAAATCCCTCCTTGTCATAATTAGGTTGATAAACGTGTGACATTAAGAATGACTCACGTAGCCTTCCGTTGTTATGGTCTTGATGAGCCAATCTTAGATTGGATGGGTTTGTTGTGCTACCACAAGACTCATTCAGCAAGGGATTGGTGATCATGGCTAAGGCATTTGCCGAACCTTGGGGTGGACCATTTGCATGGCTTTGTTGTGCTACCACAAGAGCTGTGTGAAGAATCCATTCTCATAACGTAACAAGCGGGTTTGACCTAACTAGAGTATATGGCTTGTTGTGCTACCACAAGGTCATAACTTTAGAGGTTAAATGACTAAGAGTTGCAAGAGTTGCAACTGGCAATAGTTGCCTACCTATTAAGTATGGGGTGATTTGTTGTGCTACCACAAGGTCATCACCATAAAGTTAATAGGGTCTTAGTCCCCACTAGGATTTCATCGTGATATCCCGTCTTTGCATAATGAGGGTTATGCAAATTCGTCGAAAATTAGTGGGAGCATAAATTAGGATAAAAGACCATATCTTAATTTTAATGAATGTTTGCAATGTTATTTTGATAAAATTATATCTCTGTTGTAGAATACGATAATAAACCACCATTAGTATGGCATATTAGATGCCATATAGCTTAATGGCTCACACTTCTTAGACTGGTTTAGAACTAAGAGAATTGTTCTCATAGTTGACCAATTAACTATTCTACTTGAGAAGTAGGTGTCTCCTAAATTATCTAGTGATATGAAAGAAAGATAAGATCTTATCTCATAAACAAGATGCATTGTTTGCCTTAAACTAGATGTTAGTCTCTATGAGACATAATTATAGAGACAACATGGATAGATGGATATGAGATCCATCATGGCTCATATTGATGAGTTAACTAAAGGGCAACTTAGATCAACAATACATCTTAATTACTTCTTGTTGGTGAGACCAATAGTAAGAAGTAAAATCATTAAAAAAAAATAGGAGAGAGTTAATAGTAAAAGAAGGCGGTCAAGATAATAAAGCCAGAATAAGACATGATTCTTATACTGTCATGATGATGATAAGTGGAAGAGAAAGTACAAAGTGTTTTTGTATATAATGCAAAGGTGGAGCTTGAGAAGCTTCATGTATCCAAGTCATTGGGACTTACTTGTTTTAAATATACACTTAATAGTATTAGATACTATATGTGTATATCATAATATTAGATACTATGGATGCATCTAATGGTATGAGATACCAGATATGCATCTTATATCTACAAGGAGTTGTAGATGATGACAAGTAAATGAAGACTTAATAAAGAAGATGTTGACCTACATATGAAATGGTGCAAAAGTTGCATCATTATTAGTGGGAGGTGCAATTCTTTAATAGCCTTATGGAGATGTCTTAATAATTAATATTGCTATTATATCCTTCTACAAGAACATTATATGATTTCCTACTTGAATAAATGTTAATTTATTCTAAGCTATGGAATTGATAGATGTTCTAATAGATTGAATGGCAAAGTGTTTGCCAGTGGGAGCTTAATGAATTGTTTAATCATATTTGATATGTTAGCTCTCATGTTATGTGTGAATATTCCTTTTAAGAGGAAATGGGTTGATTTAGATCAATCTACACTTTAGCTTTATATAGACATGGAGAATGGGTTAATGAGTTATTAGAACTCATACATTTAGATGTATGTTAGCCCATATCTAGTAAGGCTAAAGAAGAATATTTCTACTTCATTATTTCAAAGATGATGTCTCTAGGTTTGAAAACATGTACTTTATGAAGTACAAAACTAAGACCTTTGAGAAATTATTTGAGATTAAGAATGAAGTAGAGATACTAATGGAAAGAGTATTAGAACTCTTTGATGAGATCAAGGAGGGGAATACTTAAGTACATAATTTACATATAATAGAAGGATATTAGAATCTAATGGACACCTCTTTACACATTTTAGCTTAATTGAGTAGCTAAAATAAGAAGTCATATTATGTAAGACATAATATGAACAATGACGAGTTTTGCAAATTTCCTCTTTGTCTAATTTTGGTTAAGTACTCGTTATAACCACTTGATCTTAATAGGTACCTTCTAAGTCTGTTCTGATTATTCCATATAGGATATGGAAAAGGGGTTAAAACTTGACCTTAAGCAAGTTAAGGTTTCGGAATGTCCGACCTGGTGAAGAAGTATAACTCTAACAAGTTGGAAAATAAGACTATGAAGTGTTGCTTGTGGGATATCCAAAGGAAACTTTTGGATATTAAATATACGACCCGTATGTATAAGGGTATGTGTTGCTCAGCTCACTATATTTCTAAAGGAAAAGTTCCTTCTTAAGAAAGATAGTGGGAGCAAGGTATATATGGAAGATGTTCCAGTCCCACAACCCAATAACACTTCTATTAAGGTGCTAGTTAATAATTACACAAGGACTAATGATAGGTCTTTACTTGTGTCCATTCTACCTAAGAGATATGTGAGACATATCTCTGATAGATGAAATGAGGCATAAGATAATAAGGATATTGATCCTAGGATCTATATAGAACCAATATGAGATATTGATTCATTAATGGGAAAAGAGAATAAAATCCGATATAAACTTTATCTATTTTAATCAAGTTTAGAACTTGATAGATCCACCTAAGGATATAGTATCCATAAGGAATAAATGGATCACTAAAGAATAGATTGGAGTGGATTAGAAGGTAGATACCTTCAAAGGTGAGAATAGTTGAAAAGGATATCATTGAAGTCAAATGGTTGACAATGATGAGATCTTTTACCTATTCCATGGATTAATCCATTCGGATTTTGATTGCAACACTCTATGATTATGAGATAAGCTAATTGGATGTTAAGATAGTGTTCCTCTAAAGTATTTTGAGGAATAGGTGTATATGATACAACTATAGGGAATCAAGTCCCAATAACATCCAAGAAGAGTGTGTAATAAGTTCATTTATGGACTGAAGTAAAACTTCTCATAGATCATATATAAGGTTTAATGAGATTAAATCTTATAACTTCATTAAGAACGAAGAGGAGCCTTGTGTATTCAACAAGATAAGTGGGAGTGCTGTTACTTTCTTGACATTTTATGTTGATGACATACTACTCATTAAGAATGAAGTTGGTGTGTTATCATAAGTGAACCTAGCTATCATATTGATTCTCCAAACACAATTTGGGTTTTGAGATCTATGTAGATAGATATAAAATCAATGCCCAGTTAATGTACGTAGTCACCATAGTCAAAGGGTTTGACATGATTAACTCCAAGATAGGTTTCTTACCTATGTGGTGTGGAGTTGATCTCTGTAAAGTGTTGCCTTTGTAGACTTCTTGAAAGATAAAGAGATCACATAAATAGAGTACTTATGTCTTTGTCATAGGGTCTATCATTTATATGATGCTACGTACATGATGTGATTAATGCTCTAAGTGTTATGAGCATTCATCAAGAAGATCCATGTGAGAGTCATTGGATAGTTTAGAGATATATCATTTGGTACTTGAGAAGCACTGAGAATGTATCTCTATACACTGGAGGATAAGACTTGAAGTCTTGTAGTTTTACAAACACAAGCTTCTAATCAAATAAGTTTGATATTAAGTCAGATTAATGGTGGTGCAGTGAGCTGAAAGAGTTCTATGTGATAGAACACTGTAAATTCTACAATATATGTAAACAAGTTTACATAGTGGTTGCACACTACTTGAGAAGTAGTCTAGATGAAGTTTTTCATCTACATATTTGATATGGGATTGTCTCAATTTTCTCTAAAAGTGTATCATTGTTTTGAGAAGACAATGGAGTAGAGCCGATGTCTCATCAGAAGTTTAGAACTTCTGTGGCGATACCATACAATCAGAGAGATTGCAACTTATAGAGATATAATTAAAGATAAAGTATCTACCGTTAATAACATTGCGGATCCACTAATCGAAGCGATTACTCAAAGAGTATTTGAGCTTCACCTCGAGCTGATATAGATCACCGGATGGGTGATTGGCTTTAGTGCAAGTGGGAGATTGATAGAAATGTATGCCCTACAAGCCAATCATATATGATATGATTCGACATTTCTAGAAATATCTCATTCAATTAATTAGGCAAATCTTCATTATAAGCTCTTATTAGAAGCGAATATCATAATGAAGTCCTTGATCAAATACAATGATGATTAAATCATGATGAGATCATGATAATGAGATTGATCATCTAGAGGTATTTGATCTAAATGTTCCTAGTCATAGGATACTTGAGACGGGACATCAAGGATCCGGATAGACTAGTGTATGTGATGTCTTCTCATGTGATGAGGACGACCGATCTCATTGGTCATTAGTGTGGAGACACTGAGATACACATACAGGTGCTCATTAGTTGAATGAGTTCACTGAACTGACCGAATTAGAAATCCTGAATGGTATCTTACCGAACTGTCTATCAGGGTCTTCTATCATCACGGTTGCATGGTTGGACCTTTGACCTGAGTCGCCAAAGATGCCTTGTTGGGTGGAACTTGTGCTTTGACCATTGACTTATGGATCACAATTTAGATGGTCCTATATAGCGATGGATCGGGTACAAGGAAAATCCGATGGAGGCAATTGAGCGGACAACAAGGGATCATCCACTCTCGGTAAGTGAGAGTGAATGTCCTATGGGATAGTACTCTAAATCCCTGGCCAGGGTAGATAGGATAATTGGAAAAGGAGTTTTCCAATTGATCCAATTCCGAGTACAAGATCCTATAGAGTCGGTACACTAAGGAGTTGACAGACAATGCCGTACTCCTTTCCGACTAGGACATTGGATGGATGAGGGTTTATATACATGTGGTAACTGATGATGGAAAGGCTCAATGGAGATGAAATTATCCCCATAGCCATTTGGGATCATGGGATGTGGCTTGTACCCTTCATGATCGGTAGGCCGATTAATCTGTTATCGGATAACGGATTTAATTAAATTAAATAGAATTGTTCTATTTTATTTAGGCCTCAACCAAATAGGTTATTGGGCCTAGTGGGTCACACACAAAAAGACTTATCCACAAGTACAGGGGCAAGGACGTAATTTATAGAGATTTTGGGTTTTTATGAAAAATTCCATAATTCTCTATAAATACTAATGGTTTCAGCCAAACCCGATCAAGCCAAGGGTGAAAACCACGTCCCAAGCCTCCTCCCTACCTCCTCCTCTCTTTAGAAGGTGTCCATGGTCGATGGAGCTCCGTTCGGGAAGAGTTCTCGAGGCCGGCGCAAAGGGAGAACCTGCTGTGGATGAAGTTCGTGTGGATACTGCTGGAGACCGGACACTTGAACGGTTTGTAGAGCTTGAGAAGCTCATCTCCTTCCACTCCATGGTATTATATGAATCCTATCAGGTATATTCGAACCCGATTTGATCGGTTTTCGGTTTTCGTCGTTCGGTTCTGATTGAGACGGATTCTAAAGGAACCCATAGGAATCGTCGCTTCCACTGCACCAAATTTTAATGGACGATTCCTTACACCCCGTACTCTTGTTGCTTGTAGTAGTCCGACCTCCCAACGTGGCTTCCGGACTTTAGCATCATGGGCATCATGTCAATCTTTCTAGAAAGATGGTTAGAAAGAGAACAATCAAAGCACACAATTGAAGATATTTTTTATGTTTTGTTTTGTTTGATTTTGTTTTGTTTCAATTTGGTTGTTTGGAAAACAAGTTGAACACAAAATTAAAAAGGTTTTTGTTTTGTTTTGTTTAGGTGTTTTGCAAGAAGAAATTTTTGATTGTTTTCAATTTTTGGTGAGCAAGCAAGTTATGCAAACAAGGTTTTAAAATGACTACTCGACAAATTTTGGGTTGAAACCTTAGATTAGATAGATTGTTAGCAATTGTTCACTCAAGTAGGTATGGTTCCTATTGCTTCAATCTTCAAGACCTAAGGTTATCACTCAATCACCACGAGTAGGTACTTGGTTTCTTCGGGTTTTGTGAAAGTGGTACAACCGGCCCAATCGTGCGGAGAGGAATACTCCACGGATGGGGACTTATGGAGGTCTTGATGGAAACCACCAAATCAACTAGGAAGGAATATCCCAGAAGAGAGGTAAGAATCCACCAAGAAGGTGTTTGGAGGGTGAGGGTGTGTTGGGAGAGAGAGCCCCCGCCTCGAATGCCCTATGGATCGGAACAAGTCCGGTACCCGATGCAAAAAGCTAATGCAAAGTAAAAATGGAGGGTAGGAGGAGAAGAAGCAATCAATGTGCAAAAACATGAAATGAAAAGTAAGTAAATAAAGCATGCAATATGCATACAAGACAAGCAATCATGCAACAAAACAAACAATCTAGTGACTAGAACTGAATTAGAATGAAACTAGTTGCAAAAAAAAAAAAAGTAAGTATGAAAAGTAAGTAAATAAAGCATGCAATATACATACAAGACAAGCAATCATGCAACAAAACAAACAATCTAGTGACTAGAACTGAATTAGAATGAAACTAGTTGCAAAAAAAAAATAAAAATCAAGCAAGCACGGTTAAAGACATTGGTAGTCCCACCGTGGTCGCCAGAAAGCTGTCGACTCCAGAAACGGGTTCCGGATCGGCACCTCAAGATAAGATGAAAGATGGATGGAATTGGGGAAAAAAGGGAAGTGAATTGAAAACACTCGGAAAGTGGTAAAATGTCCTCACCTCGGTCCCACACTCACATTGATCCCCGAACTTTCATCTCACGGCGTCGCTCGAGCACCGGAGATGGTTCGGGTCATGTGGGAGGAGAGTGAGGAGTGAATTAGCTTAGAACATGAATAAAAAGAAAGGTGGTCGCCAGGAGCCGCGGGCTCCGCTTTATAGAATAACAACAAGATTGAGTTGTTTTGACCGTGTACCTTAGCATGGGAGAGAGTGTGTGAGTTCAACCTTCTTCTTCTTCGGCCGGCCGATGAAGAAGAGTCTCCAATCCAATGCTAGCTTGATCAACCTGTGCAACTAGAACAATAAACCAAGTGAAGAGTTTGGTTAGACTTGTGAGAAGTGTAGTAACTGTAGTAAGAAGATAAGAAAGAAGCAATTGGAATTGGACTCACCGGCTTCGGGGTGAGCCTTAACCCCTTTTTTGTGTTTTTGATTATGTAAAAATGATGTAAATGAACTAAAATATGCTTTAAAACATTAAATAAACAGAGTTAATGGAGTTGAGAAAGCTTATAGAATGATTTGGCTTGAGTTGAAGCCGAGTTGGTTGAAGACAGCCGGTTCGGGTAGCTTGGTACCCTTCTGGCGCGACTTTGGTGCAGAGGATGTTACGGACGACCCCGATGTCAGAATCGAGTGAAATTTGTTGGAGTAGACAGAAAACTCAGAGAGGAAGAATTACTATGTTGATTACTTCTCCGAAATCTTCCTGTAGAAGTCAGTAAAAATTATGAAAGGGGGCGGATATGGAAAACAGAACCTGGATGCGCGCCCTGGGTGTAGAAATTGCCACGCACAAACGGCAAGTCGGAATTGAGTACCGTCAGTTGGAGATTAAATATATATTGATTAACCACACTTCGTATGAAGGAAGTCAGGCCATAAAATGACTAGAAAGATCAGTAGAAGCCGATGATCAGCAGTGCAGCACGTTGGAGCATAGACCGGTTTCTTCTTCACTTTGGGATGATCTCCGGGCACCGGGACTAAGATAGAACGATTTGGGAAGATTGGGAAGAGCCTAGGGTGGCTGGAGGACGAAGAGAGAAGTGATGGAGGATGGGGATGCCCTTTTTAGGTCGTTCATATGAGTCTCCCTTTATAGGGGATGAGAACCAGGTCAAAAAATAGCAAGTTTTGATACATCCGACCTTAGGTTGGATTTCCTCCATTTAATGTTGCTGATTTTCATCCTGAGGCATATATAAACTTACCCAAATTATTGAGAGAGATTTTAAACCATGGATCACCTTCCCCATGTTCAAAATATGTCTCCACTTGAAGAGGAAACAAATCTGGTCCAAAAATGGCAAGTCTTGATATACAAGAGAACAAGTTGGATTGCCATCATTAGATGATGCTAATTTCGACCATGAAGCTTACAGATACTATAACAAGTGATATGGAGTAGGAAAAAGGAAGGTAAGGTCGTGAATTGTTCAGATATGTTCCCAATGGGCTGGGCTTGCATGCAATTGGGCTTGATAGGTGCTGCGTGCGGACAGAACTGCGCATCTGACTTCCAAAGGGCGCTGCAGACAAATGGGAGATCAGAATTGAATGTCGTTTGTTGCATTAAAAAGAGGACTCAAAGAGGAATATTATTTGTGTTGAAGATTTCTTCATTAGATGTACACATAATCCTGTGAAAAATTTTCAAATAGAGGATATGCTGGGAAAAGCATAATCTGGCACACCACCAAGAGTCTCTTGTTCGGCAAACACGGATTTGATTAGAAATTAGAAAATCATCCTCATATTTCCAATAAGAACCTAAGCTCATCCAAAAGGGTGGTTCATCGTGATTTTTATGGTCTAAAATAGATGTTGCCAATGGAATAATGGTTTAAGCTCTAAATAAGGTCAAATTGGCGTGTCTACAGACTTCCTCTATACTCTTCCTCCTTAAACCGCTTGGGTAGGAAAAACCGACCAAATCCAGGTGGAATCCAAGTTGATCAAAGGAATAAAGTTAGAAGGATTCTAGGTAGGGAACTTTATTTTGCACGTGGCATTTACCACTTGAGTCTTGACAAACCCCAAAGACCGATGAAGTGTCTCAAATACCAACATTTTCTCCATAAAAAGTGAATATTTCCAAAATCTAAAAAAAGTGAATATTTTAAAAATATAAAAAAATGATGAATATTTCAAATCAAAAAAATAATATTTCAAATCAAAAAATGCATATTTCAAAAATCTAAAAAAATACCTATTTCAAAAATCCAAAAAAATACATATTTCAAAAATCCAAAAAAATGCATATTTCAAAAATCCAAAAAAATGCATATTTCAAAATTTTAAAAAAAATAGAATATTTTTAAAATCCAAAAAAATGAATGTTTTCAAGAAAATCTAAAAAATTTTAGCTCAGTCATGATCATTGCCTTAGTTGCATCCATGTTTATTTGACTCTCATGCATAATTCCATTCTTGCATTGCATATCCTTTTACCTTAATTACCTTGTTAAGAAGGCTCTTCCCTTTGACCTAAGTCAAAGTTGACCATAATAGGCAAAGGGATGAGTCGTGGTGAAGATCTAATCCCCTTTCTATCAAGTGTTTCAGGCATTTCAATGTAGGAGAGGAGAGGATTCACACCACAGCAGGTAAGTTTTCTCAACCCATACCCCCATTTCATTTCAGTCATTTGTTTTATTCTACCTTATTAAGAAGGCAGACCCTTTGACTCAAAATCAAGACAAAACGATATACAGGCAAAGGGATGAGTCATAATGAAAATTTAATCATCTTTGATAAGTGTTTTTAGGGGCTATTAGACAACCTTTTAAGTCCAACTGGTGAAGTGGTGAGATCAGTATTCCCCAACGAACGTCATGCCAACCATGTGGCGAAAAGAGAGGAAGTGCCACCCAACTAAACATTATCGTGGTGTTGTATTCCGTCAAAAGACAAGGATGGACCAGAGATGCTGATGAATCAGGCGGTTGATGCACTATGCCTGAAGATTTCATCCACATTCTCATCAATCTCACATCATCACCATCACTTCATTTTTGCACTTCACACCACTCCTATCATCTGTCACCTAGTTATGTTAGGTCCATTTAATACATATTATATTCATTAATGTTGAAGACCTTGAGAGTGAAAATGACTGGGCCCGAGGTCCCCTTCAACAAAATCTGCGACGGCATGGTCATTTCTTCACACTCACGGATAAGCCAAAATTGAACATTGGAGGGACGATGGTTCCTAATCAATTGTCTTGACGTCCAATAGACAATCTATATCTTCAACTATTTTCTACATAATTTTCTATGTTTTCATATCCATCTCTTTTTCATTCTTCATCATTACCAATTTTATCCCACCATGTTTTATTCCTTTCTTTTTATTCCACCATGTTTTATTCTTTCCTTTCTTTTATCCCACCGTGTCTTTTATTTTATCCCATAGTGGCATAGTGGGATTGTTTCAATCCCACTATGGCTTAAGTCTGTTTTGTCGTTTTCTGAATACTTGGTTTTCTACCAGAGCATGATTCATGGTTTTCATGATACCCATGCAATTTTGTTATGCTTAAAACAAACCCTTTTAGAATTTGAGATTATTCCACTCAGAATTAAGCTGAGTATTTTGGTGAAACTTGAATGAACTTGAGATTACAAATATGATGGATTGGTGTTCTTTTCATTTTAAGACCCAATTTCTCTTTTAAAACTTTAGCCCATCACAGTACAAGAACATCGCAAAGTTTGGGTTGCTAGCTGATGATGAACCTACGAATTCGAGGACTCCTCACCACGCTGAGGGTTGGCTACATCCTTTATCATTTATCCTTTATTTTTCATCTCTCGTGCCAATGGCATGTCTTTTACCAATCAATTATATGAGGTTTTGATAGAACATGAAAGTGATCTAGAATACTTAGAGAGATTCATTTTGCTGGATCGGGCAGATAAGCATGTCTATATCTACACCTTGATGCCACCTTTTCAGTCCATCATCATTCCATTCCGCTACATTCATCTACGCTCACTTGCATTCCATTACAGTTCACTTTGAATCACTCCGCTTCATTACATGCCATTCCCTTACAAAGCAGACATCAAGGCGAGGCAAGCTGTAGACACGCAAAATTCACCTAATTCAAAGCATAAAACTCATATTTTATAGGGTAACATGTATTATTGACCTTATAATGATGCCGGGTCTTTTAAAGTTGATTTGGGGATTCGCCGAATGGAATCGGATGTTTTCCAAAGTTTTCCGCAAAAAGATGTAATTTTCGAGTGAAAGCCACACGTAAATCATGTAAACAGGGAAATTGGCTGAATGACCAATGCCTAATGATCATGCATTGAAGGTTATGGTTAGATTCACACTCCGGACAAGTTTTGTTGCATACAGTGCCTTTCCGGTTTGCCGTCGGAGTCATTTTGACCTGTATCGGATCTTCTGCTCACTGCCCTAAATTCCGGAAAAAATTCTGAAGTTTTGAAGGGTGTGATTTCTGATCCAATGCTATAAAAATCATCTTCGGCCTGTTATCTTTCCAACGCAACAAACAGCATCGAATTTCGAGTTCCGGAGTGTTCGCAATGGCCTGCGGAAGAAGGACTCGCAAAAACAGTCCCATGCGCCCGGGTCCATGGTCACATGCGCCCAGGACCCAGGGCACGTGCCCATGCGCCCTACAAGTGAGGCACGTGACCTCGTGCCCTCACTTGAGGGCACATGCACCCTACCCTTGAGGCACATGGAAACCAGTTTTACACCGGCACTCTACCGCTGGACAGATCGAGCAAATAAGGTCGAATTTTTCGGGAAAAGTGCCATGTGCCCCCACTGGGAGGCACATGCGCCCTATACCAGGGTGCATGCACCCTGGGGTAGGGCGCAAGGTGGCCTATTTTTTAGTCTTGATCGCGCCGTCTGTTCTCCTGTAAATTAACTCTGATTCTGGTCATTCCAAAGGGCATGAGCACGACCTCCCAGGCATCTCAAGATGTCCAACCTCCCTCCTGCATTGATTTTATGATTTTTAGAGAGAGAATTTTGAGTTTTTAGAGAGAGAAAAGTTGGTTCAAGAGAGAGGAAGGCTGTTCTGCAGGTGATCAGCCAGGTCTCTATTCTTCGGCCTATACAGCAGCGTGTGGACGTCTGCTGCCTGAGCTCTCCTCATCAAAGTTCTTCCACTCTAAGTATTATTGAGTTTACAATCAACGAAACTTGATTCAGAGGTCAGGGATGGTCGTGACGAGTGCAGAAGCAAAGTCGTGCCTGGCAGATCCTGGACTACTGCTTGGCTTTTTGACAACCCAGATTTCACTATATCTCTCTCTATTCTACTCAGAATCTTGCTGTTCTTTTTCCTATCTCTTTGTTTAGTGATTTTACATCCTCCTATAATTTTTTTACATTTTTTTGAATTAATTTCAGTCTTTTAATCAGAAAATAAGAAAAGGGGGTTAGAGATAACCCGAATCTGGTCAGTTTCTTGTCAGTTGTGTGTTTCATGTCATTTTCTTTACATATACTCCACTTTGTCTAGTTCAAATTGTATTTTTTACTTATTTTTTTGTATAGTTGCATATAAAATCAAGCACCCACGCATTGAGGACTCTTCTTCATCAGCCGGCCGAAGAAGGAGAAGCTTTAACCCGCACTCTTCACGCTAAGGTACACACGGTCAATTTTAATTTCATAAATCAGAACCTACAGTTCCTGGCGACCACATGTCTTAATTTATTTCTTCTCACCCTCCTCCCACATGACACAAACTATCTCTTTGGCAATCTAGCAATGCCAAGGGATGAAAGTTTGGGGATCAATGTGAGTGTGGGACCGAGGTGAGAGTTGCTTTCCGAGTTTTCTTCTTTATTTATCATCCCCTCTTTAGGTGATGATCTGGATTCACGGACTTCCCTGAAAAGGAGAAGGCCTCGTCGAATTTTCAGAGTCGACAGGTAGGTTAGGTGACGGTCGGATAATGAGAGGCCGTGGGGTGGTGGAGGCTGGTAGGTTAGGTGATGTTTGGGGTGTTGGTGGCAGTCTAATGATTAGACGCCGAGGAGCATTAATGGTGGTTAGTAGATTAGGTGATGGTCGGGGTGCTGGTTGGGATGTTGGTGGCGGTCTAATGATTAGGCGCCGTGGAGGGTTAATGGTTGTTGAGAGTAGTGGTGTTTGGGTAGTTTGTGGGTTAGGGGCAGCTCTTGGTATGGAGAGTATGGTGCGGTTTGTTGTTGGGGTTGGTCTGGCGGGTATGGAGGCGATTTGATCCTTGACCTGCCAACCCTGGGAATGGTGGGTTGACTCCTCGATGGCGGAGTGGACGAGGCTGAGTCGTTGGTTTGGTGGTGCTGGTGCCGTTGTTTGAATGGGTGCATATATAGGTAGTGGATCTTGGACTATGCCCAGGCCGGGCTGCTGTTGTGCTTGAGGTTGCTGTCGCCGAGGTTGATTATGTCGTGCCTTCATTGCTTGTATGGACTCCCCCATTTGTGCCCAGTCAATGTTCCCCTGATCATTTAGGTCATGAATGTAGTCTTTAAATTGAAAGCAGACATCCACCCTGTGCCCAGGATATCGATGGTAAGTGCAGTACTTTGTCATGTCAACATTCACCGGCCATCCTTCTCTCTCCTTCGGAAGCTCCAATTGTTGTTCAGCTATCAATGCATTGAAAATATCGGTGAGGGGGAATGGCAGTTGAGGATAGTACTCTCTTTTGGGTCCCCCCTCCAAGGTCGGTTGGCTGGTGGTGGCACTTGGTTGTAGGCTTTTTGTTGTTGCGGTTGTTGTCGGTGGTAGATGGGTTGTTGTTGAGGTGCTCGGTTGTAGGCATTTTGCTGCTGGGGTGCTCGATTGTAGGTGGGTTGCTGTGGTGGTGCTCGGTTGTATGCAAGTTGCTGCTGGGGCTGAGGAGCTGGTTGAGGTGTTGGCCGGTATTGTTGGTTGGGTGGTGGGTTACGATATTGGCTTTGGCGATACCCACCTTGATTACCCATGGCATTGACACTCTCGTTATTGACTACCCCTTCGGTGGTGGGTCCTACAGGTGTAGGCTTTCTAGTGTTACGGGGTTTGGGGTCGAATGGGTTGATCATGGATGCGTCCTTAAAATGGGCTTGGAGGTAGCGGGTGCTATCACACAGCTCACTCATGGTTGTTGGGCGGTGCATGATCAAGAGGTTGCGAAGGTTAGGCATGGTGTTCCTAATGAGCATCCTTACCTGCTCCCGCTCTGAGATGGTATCAACTAGCCTCTTAGCCATTCCCCTCCACCGATCATCAAACTTGGCAAAGTCTTCATCCGGTTTCATTTTTTCAGCAATTAAATCAGTTATCGAGTAGGCTGGCCCCACCCGATCCTTGTACCTCTGTAGAAACTTCACCTTGAGAATATCAAAATATGCCACCTCAGTAGAATCAATAGAATAGAACCAGTCAAGGGCGGATCCTTCCAGTGACCGACGGAATAGGAAGGCAAGTGCTTTGCGGTCATTCTTCTAGGATGCAGAATCATATAGAAAGCTCTTTAGGTGGTTAAAGGGATTCCCGATCCCATTATAGTGTTGAAAGATTGGTATTTCAGAAGGAGGGAGATGTAGGACCGGGAAAGATGGGACAGAGATTTATGGGGTGGCTTTAGAATTGAGGCGATGATTTAGCTCTTCAAAACGCTCATCCATCTGGTTAAGTTTTTCTATGAATGCTTGGGTGAGGCTGGATTCCTGAGCCACGGGAGTAAAGTGTTTAGGTGAATGGGTTGGAAGAGGTGGACTGGACACACGCGCCGGAACAGCATTATGTGAATGCCCCACAATGGGGTGAGTGGAGACACGGTAGGGTTGCCCAGGAGAAGAAATGATTAGGGGCTTGACTGCTAATTGAGGTGGTGAGAGGGCTTGATTTCCCTCGACCGGATCTTGATTGGTGGGCATCTTGCCCTTTGTCAAATATTGCACAAGCGAAAAGGATTCAGGGTCTAGATGGAGAGATAAGCCGTGGAGGAGTTGCTCCACGCTAAGTGAAGCAAGTTAATGAGTAGGATTTTGAATTTTCGGCTCCCTGACGGCGTTGGCATGGCCCTCTGGTTAGACCATTGGTTGTTGCAGCTCGTAGTGGCCCGTCTCGTACTCCTCTTCTTTCCTGTAGTAATTTGACATCCCGACATGTCTTCCAGACTTTAGTGTCATGGACATCCTGTCAATTTTTCTTACAAAATGGTTGAAAGAAGGCAAATGAAAAGTGTAAATGCAAATAGAGTTTTTGTTTGGTTATGCTTTGTTTTTGTTTGAATTGATTTGGTTTCAATTTTGTTGTTTCGCAAAGCAAGTTGAACACAAAAATTAAAGGGAATTTTTTTGTTTTGTTTTAGGCGTTTTGAAAGAAGAAAATTTTTTTAGTTGTTTTCAATTGTTGTGAGCAAGCAAGCAAACAAGTTTTGAAAATGACTACTCGACAATTTTTGGGTTGAAACCTTAGATTAGATAGATTGTTAGCAATTGTTCTCTCAAGTAGGTATGGTTCCTATTGCTTCAATCTTCAAGACCTAAGGTTGTCACTCAATCACCACGAGTAGGTACTTGGGTTCTTCGGGTTTTGGAAAAGTGGTGCAACTGGCCCAATCGTACGGAGAGGAATACTCCACAGATGGAGACTTACAGAGGTCTTGATGGAAACAACCAAATCAACTAGGAAGGAATATCCCAGAGGAGAGGTTAGAATCCACCAAGAAGGTGTTTGGAGGGTGAGGGTGTGTTGGGAGAGAGAGCCCCCGCCTCGAATGCCTACGGATCGGAACAAGTCTGGTACCCGATGCAAAAGCTAATGCAAAAATGAAAAATGGAGGTAGGAGGAGAAGAAGCAATCAATATGCAGACATGAATAGAAGCTATTAAATAAATCAAGCAAATGAATGCAATCTAGACAAGCAATGATAAAGTAAACAAGTAACTAGCAACTAGCAACTAAAAGGTAGTTTATGCGGGAACGGCTTGTAATGGAGTGTCCAAGTGGGGAAAAATCTGAAATGAAGGTAAAAGGATGATCCACGTGGGGACCGATATGAAAATAAAGTGGCTCACGCTGGAGCCGGGTCTTTTGGAAAGGTAGGTGGTTCACGCGGCGCGGGAACCGGTTTTTGAAGGAAAAAGGGGTGGTTCACGCGGGAGCCGGTTTGTTTGGTTGGAAAAAGAAAAGGATGGCCATGTGGGGACAATCTAAAATGGTGCAAAGGGGTGGTCCACGTGGGGACCGATCTGAAAGTCGGTTGGTTCACACGGGAACCGGTTTAGAAAAGGCGTTGGTTCACGAGGGAACTGGTTTTTTGAGAAGAAAAGGGTGGTTCACGCGGGAACCGGTGTAAGAGTTGACAAAATAGAAAGAGGGCAACGTGGGGCCATTCTAAAGGTGCTGTAAAGAGGTGGTCCACGCAGGGACCGATCTGAAAATAAGTTGGTTCACGTGGGAACCGAGTTGGAAAAGAAAGGTGGTTCACGTGGGAACCGGTTTATAAGAAGAAAAATGGTTCACGCGGGAACCGGATTGAAATTAAAGACAAGCAAGTCAAGTCCACATGGGGGACAATCTTTAAAGTAAGAGTAAACAACAAGTTTAAAGGTAAATGAACATGGAAAGGGTAAAGGACAAGCCGGTTCACATGGGAACCAAGTCGGAAAACAACTAGTTGCATGATTTAATCAAGCTAGCACGGTTGAAAACATTGGTTGTCCCACCGTGGTTGCCAAAAAGCTGTCAACTCCAGAAACGGGTTCCGGATCGGCACCTCAAGAGAAGGTGAAAGATGGAATTGGGGAAAAGAAGAGTGAATCGGAAAACACTCGGAAAGCAATAAAAGGTCCTCACCTCGGTCCCACACTCACATTGATCCCTGAACTTTCATCTCACGGTGTCGCTCGAGCACCGGAGATGGTTCGGGTCATGTGGGGAAGAGAGTGAGGAATGAATTAACTTAGAACATGATAAGAGGTGGTCTCAGGAGCCGCGGGCTCCGCTTTATGGAATGTAAATCAAGAGATGAGTTGACCGTGTGTACCTTAGCACAGGAGATGATATGTGGGTTAAACCTTCTTCCTCATCGGCCGGCCGATGAGGGAGAGTCCAACCGATGCAAGCATGATCAACCTGTGCAACTAGAACAATAAACCAAGTGAAAGAAACTGATTAGAACTATGGGAAGTGTAGAAACTATAGTAAGAAGATGAGAAAGAAGCAATTGGAATCAGACTCAGCGGCTTCGGGGTGAGCCTTAACCCCTTTTTTGTGTATTTTTTTGTGATATAAAATTATGTGAAAACTAAATAAAAATGATGTTAAAATGATCCCGAATGAATGACGAAGATATAGAAACTTGAACGGCTCAAATCAGAGCAAAAATAAAGAAGATATCACCAATATGGCTGGACAATGCATTGGATTGAACATGCCCTGGGTTTAAGGGCGCGGTGGGCACGCCCTAGGTGTGAGGGGCATGGTCTGCGAGCCCTTGGTTCAGGGGCGCGTTGCACTGTCTGGCGCGACTTCGGTGCATAGCTCTCTAAGGGCAGTACCGATATCAGAACTGAGTAAAGTTTGTTGTAGTAGATAGAAAACTCAGAGGGGAAGAATTCTTATGTTTATGACTTCTCCGAAATCCTCGTGTAGAAGTCTGTAAAAATTTTTAAAGTGGACATATGTGACAAGTAAAACCAGGATGCGCACCCTTGGTATAGCAATCGCCACAGACAAACAGTAAGTCAGAATTGAGTGACGTTGGTTGAAACTGAAAGAGGACGAAGAGAGGAACAACTCTTATGTTGAAAACTTTCACAGAAGGAGTCCCAAATTTTTTTCAGAAGCTGATGAACTTGGTTGATGTAAAACACACTGATTGGGCTTCTCCTTCGCATCGGGATCGATCTCTCGATGTCAGATCACCTTTGGACGTCAGGACGGCTTTGAGAGAGAGCTTGGACAACCTCAGAATGAGCTAGGAATGGGGGATTCACCTTGGGTCTTTGAGAATGGCCCTCAATTTATAGAGGATAAAAACCGGTGCAAAAAATGGAAACTGGAACGACCACGCCCCCATCTTTCAAATGAGGCGAGGGCGCGCAGGGTGCGCCCTCAAACCAGGGGCATGTAGGGCGCACCCTCAACCCGGGGGCGCAGTCTGCGCGCCCCCCTATTTCAAAGGAAGCCGGGGCGCGTTACACGTCTCAATGCTAAAAATCGACAGAATCTTCCGGAAATTGCTAAAAAATCGACTTGACAAATGTAATGCTTCCCCGAACCGGGGGCACGGTCAAAATAAGCGAAAATCAGCTACGAAAACCTTCCAAAAATCCAGTTGGAAGGTGTAAACTAAGGTAATTTCTGATTTTTGGAAACTTACCGCGCCCCCGCATTTCAAAGGAAGCGGGGCGTGCAGGGCGCGCCCCAGGGTTGAGGGCACGCAGGGTGCGCCCTCCCCTTTCAAGGGGAGCATGGGCACGGTAGACTCTCTCTCCTGCGTGCGTGTTCTGCGAGCCGTACCTTGCAAACGGGATGTCCAATTTGGCTCCCGTTTGTTGCATTGGAAAGAGGGCCTTAAGCCGCACGTCCTCAATTAGTAAACTAGCTGGATTTACTCTCGAGACGTTCGCAAGGGGCTTTCTACCGGTTTACTCTCTCGCGGAAAGTCGAAACCCGTGGCAAAGATCCGAAAGAGCACGGTTACGGTCGAGGAATCTTGGGTCAACTCGGGATGACTTAAAATAATGACCAAACAAGTCCGGTACGGTCAGAAAATCCAAAATCATCGAAAAATCTGAAATTAACCCGGTAAACGTGAACCGATCATCGGAAAAGCCGGGAAACCCTAAAATTGACCGAAATGGCCGTATGGCCCCGGTTGATGAAATATACGAATAGGATCGACCTGGATGACTCGAAAAGACCTGGTAATGATCGTAAAGGCATAACACGTGGTCTGAGATAACCGTGTTAGTACAGATCGAAAAAGCCCTAACGAAAGCCGTCATTGACCGACGAGTACCGAAATGACTTCTCGGAAAAACCCTAAACCCTAAATGTTACGGAACACATGCGGGACTCCCGAGACAATCAATTAAGGACTATTCAAAGTCAGTCATCGAGCAAGCTCCTTGTTTTCACAATTCACGTGTGGCTCTCGCTTGAAGGTTATGGCATTGTTCTAGAAATCATCGGTCCATTCCCAGATCTCTGATCCAGTTCTATTGTTTTCCTCCATCTCTAATCTAGTTCCATTGTTTTGTGATAACAATGGAGCTATTGCATAAGCAAAGTAGCCGAGGTCTCATCATAAGTCAAAGCACATTCTGCGGCGCTATCACTTGATCAGAGAGATTGTAGCTAGAAGAGATATAGCTATAGATAGCGTATCTTCTGAAAATAACATTGCAAATCCACTAACTAAGGCTCTGACTCAAAGTGTGTTTGAGGGTCACCTTGAGCTGATGGGGATCAGACATGTGGGTGATTGGCTTTAGTGCAAGTGGGAGATTGATAGAAATGTATGCCCTACAAGCCAATCATATGTGATATGATTTTACATTTCTTGTAATATCTTATTCAGTATTAATGGCATTGTCCTCATTACTTGCACTATCTAGATGAGTTTATTGTAATGAAGTCCTAAATTGCATGCAATGATGATTGGATCATGATGAGATCATGATAATGAGATCAATCATCTAGAAGCATATGATCTAAATTGTTCCTAGTCGTAGGATCCTTGAGATGGGACATCAAGAATCCGATAAGACTAGTGTATATGATATCTTCTCATGTGGTGAGGATGACCGATCTCATTGGTCATCAGTGTGGGACACTGAGATACATGTACAAGTGCTCATTAGAGGAATGAGTTCACTGAACTGACCAGTATAGAATCCCTGAATGGTATCTTACCGAACTGTCGATCAGGGTATTCTATCATCACAGTTGCACGGTTGGATCTTTGACCTGAGTCGCCAAAGATGTCTTGCCAGGCTTACCATGTACTTTGACTATTGACTTATGGATCACTTAGTATTGTGGTCCTATATAGTTAATGGATTGGGTATATGAGAAACCTGGTGGAGGCAATTGAGCGGACAATAGGGGACCGTTCACTCTCGGTAGGAGAGAGAGAATATCCTATGGATAGTACTCTAAAATCCTTGGCCAAGGTATATAGCATAATTGGAAAAGGAGTTTTACAGTTGATCCATTCTAGAGTACAAGATTTCATAGAGTCGGATTATTAAAGGGGTTGACAGTCAGTGCCGAACCTCTGACCGACCGGGACATTGCTTGGACGAGGGTTTATATCCGTGTGGTAACTGATGATGGAAAGGCTCAATGGATGTTATTTAACTCCCCAAAGTCATTTGAGATCATAAGATGTGGCTTGTACCCTTTATGATCGGAAAGCCGTCAAATCTGTTATTAGATAATAGATTTGATTTAATTTAAAAGAATTGTTCTTTTTAAATTTGGCTTCAACCAAATTGACTATTGGGCCTAGTGGGTCACACATATTAGAACTAATTCTAAGGACAGGGGCAAGGATGTAAATATATAGAAGATTTGGGTTTTGTGAAAAATTGCATCTTCTATATATAATATGCTTAAGAAGCTAAACGCTGTCAAGCCAAAGGGTTGGAGAACATCCTTGGCAGCCTCCCTCTCTCCCTTCTTCTCTGGAAGGAGTCTCCGCATGCTCCAACTCCGTTCTGGAAGAGTTCTCGAGCTTGTAGCGAAGGAGAACCGGTCCTTGGAAGAAGTTCGTGTGGATACCGCTAGAGGCCGTCCACTTGAATGGTTTGAAGCAGCAAGGAACATCCACTCTTCACATCTCTGGTGAGGGATTTTTCAAATCCCAAGAAGGTATATTCGATCTCCTTCTTAATCGGTTCCCGATTTTGTCATTTTGGTTTCAATAAAGGCTAAGACCATGGATTCAAGAAATCAAAAATATTTTAAATGCTTAGAATGATTCCTTACAAGAGCGCGGTCTCGATTGAGCTACCTGAAGTGATGGCTGCAGCCCATGGGCCACAACCCGCCTCCCAGTATCTCCCTCGTCCACGCACCCCTCCCGCTTGGAGTTGCAGAGTTGCTGCCCGCATCGGCCTCTGTTAGAATTGTGGGGATGGTTTCATATTGACTATTTGAGACTTGATATTGTGCTTATATATCCTAGGCCTTCTACCTTAACACCATGCTTTTGGGGTTTGTAAGATGGTATCAGAGCTGGCACTTATCGATCTTTAATACTTAATTATCTTGCTTCTTATTCTCACTGCCCACTTTGACAGTGAGGGGAGTGTTAAAATTGAGGGGATAGTCCCGTATTAACTATTTGAGACTTGATATTGTGCTATTGGTCCCTTCTACCTCAACACTATGGTTTTGGGGTTTGTAAGAATGTTGAAGGACTTAGTCCTATATTGGATACCGAAGGGAGTATTCTCATGTTTATAAGTCTGGTCATAGTTACCTCAATGCCTAGGTTTTAGAGTTTTCCACGTGATATCAGAGCAGGTGAGCTCGGGCTCTGTCCCTCTGGTGGATTAACCTCCTATTTTCACTCGGCCTTGTCTCTTGTATTCCTATCGTGGCTCTGATGGTAGTGACTAACCGAGAGGGAGAATGTTGAAAAATTTAATCCTATATTGGATACCGGGGTGAGTATTCTCATGTTTATAAAATTGATCCTGATTACCACAATTTCTAAATTTTGGTAATTTTCACACTCCCATCCATTCATATCGTCCGTCGTCACCATGTCGTCTGCCCTGCCTGTTCTAGTGAACCGCCCCTCTGTCGCGCAGCTGTCCTGCACACCAGTGGCAACCACCATGGGCCAACGATGCCACCGTTGCCGGCGTCTGCCGACCCGCTTCCCCACCCCGGTGACTTCGTGTCGGACAACCCGCAGCCCTCTCTAGCCAAGTGCTTTGTTCCGGTTTGCAGCCCCGCCAAACATCTGCCACCTTCTTCCGCCCACCGTGCCCGTCCCCGCCGGCTCAGCCCAGACCATCAACGCACCGCCAGCCAGACCTGTTCCCTCGCGTGCTTGCCAGTACTGTAAAAACTAAGTTAAAAAATATATAAATATCTTGATCAAATTAAATAATTTTTAAAAAAACAACTAGAGGTCATGTTAGGATAGTCAGGGATAAACTTTAGTTTATTATAATAAAACATAGTTTAATTTGAATTAACTTCATTCAGTTTATCTTCGAAATCCATAAATCAAAGATAAACTATCACATCTGATATATGGGACATCTTATTCCCAAACTAGTTTTCTGAGGATAGGACATCTTCGAATATTTCTTCTCCTTATCTACCACAAATAAAATTATTTAATAAAAATATTTTAAATAGATTAATAATCAAATAAATAATAATATGTCTTCTTTGATTAGAGCATTATAAAAGATATTATATCAATTTTATATTAATATTGTGGACTCATTTATCAGCATTCAGTATCTTGTTTGTAATGTAAACAGTAAAATTGATTTTAACCAGTGAACACCTTGTGCCATGAAGGCTATTAAACCTATTTTTCTAATGATTAGCAAACATCATTTTTAACAAGTTTTGTTACAAAAATATATATTTGTAACAAAAAGTCAATTTGTCCTACATCAAACACCCCATTAAGTACATTAAACAAAAGTAATTTGCCTGTGAGTCAGAGATTTGAAAGTGTCCTCTGTTAGAAAAATCAACTAAATTAACTTCTTAATTTGTCACTTATCTCTTCATAAAGATACCAAAATTATGACATTAGCTTGGTCCGTAAAGATTAGAATTATAAATTTTTGTATTTATTATTTATTTTGATAAAATTTTAGTAAATATTTATAAAATATTATTCTAATAAGATAAAGGTAAGTAGATTGTAAAAAATATGGCATATTATGTGATAATAAAAGTAAAATTAAAATGTTACATTAAATTTGAGTAATTATACAATAGTTATTTTATTATTTTAAGTAAAAAGAGTATAAATTTTACATTGATGACAAAATGTAAATATAATAATTTTAATTTAATTAAAAAATATTTTAACTTCTATTGAAATGCAATAAAAGGAATAATTCTTTTACCAACTCTGACACGTTTGGACCCCTTAGTGGCAATGACATTCACCTTATGGTGTTTGGTTGCATTTTATTTTTTTGTATAGTTTCATGACAAAAAATTATATTATAATACTAAACATGATAATTTTTAAAAGTGAAAAGACGATAATGAACGTGTTTGACAAAAATATTTTAATTTTAAAAAATGAAAATAGAGTGTTTGATAACATTCTAAATTCCATTTTTATCCACTACATAAACATTGAAAAACAAAAGTTTCAAGTCATAGAAATTTAGAAATTCACGAGATGTGGAGGGATCCCTCCAGATTGGCGGCGATCGATGGAGGAAAAGGGGGTAGATGTGCCCTCCTACTTCCTCTGCCTGATCTCCCTCCAGATCATGAGGGACCCAGTCACCCTCCCCATGGGCATCACCTACTAGTGGGAGAGCATCGAGAACTGGATCTTCTCGAGAGCCGGCAAGGCGGGCACCGCCGCCGCCTCCGACGCCACCACTTGCCCAATGACGAAGTAGCCGGTGCCCCGAGATGCTGAGCACACCCCAACCACACACTCTGGTGGCTCATCTAGGCGTGGTGCATTGCCAGCACCTCCAGCGGAGTGGAGCGCTTCCCCACCCCGCGTGCCCCTCTCGACAAGCTCCAGGCCGCCCGCCTCCTCGACGAGGCCCGGAACCCTAGACCCAGCTCACCACCCTACGCAAGCTCTGCGGCCTCATCGCGGAGAGCGAGTGAAACAGCCTCTGTGCGGTGGCAGTGGCGGCCCCGGAACTGCTCGTGTCCGTCATCAGGGGCCGCATGTCACTGCCGACAAGGACCAGCTGATTACCTCCGCCACTGCATGTCGCTGCTTGGAGGAGGTTGTTGCCAGGGATGTGCCACCACCGCTGCAAGCTCTCGAAGAAGGGACAAAGAGGTCACCAAGAGGAGGAGGCTACCGCTGGATGTGCCGCAACGGAGATAGCTGGGAAGTATTGAAGGTTTGTCCGCGAGCGCTTCGCGAGAGGGTGAGAGCCATTTTCAAAAAAAAATGATCTATACATCTTTTTTCTTTTACGACGCCCAGTCGGTGAATTTTTATTAAAAACAAAAAATTATAGGACGAGCCAAACACCCCGTTAAGATAACTTCCGTTACAATTTTAAAAAATTAAAATAAAAATGACCATTGTAACCAACCACCCCCATTAATGTTGTGTTTAGTTGCATGATAAATTGAGTTTTTAAAACAATTTATATTTTTGTACAAAACTTCTTTAAAAAGGTGTTTAATAGCCATTAAATTTATATAATTTAAGAGATAATTTCTTCTTGGATAAAAAAAAGATAAAATCTTCTCTTTTTTCTTTTGTAGTCTCCAGATTTTTTTGGTCAAACAGTCTCCACGTTTTTGTTGTATCACATCTCTCTAAATGTAATAATTTCATACCTTTGGTTGGTTTAGATTTATCTTAATATATTTTTAATATAGATATTTATCATGCAACTAAACTTCCTATAAAAATGTCTAAAGTTTTATGATATCATTTTTAACACTCTAATCAAAGAAGGCACAATGGCAGTTCCAAGACACAGATCCAGTTCTGAAAAAATTAAAGGATTCCAAACTTATTAATACATGTTATCTAATTTAGAATCGAATATTCCACCAATTTGAAAACAATATTTATAAATTTTTTATAATTTATTTAAATTTAAAATATGAACTCATATTTAAAAAAAATAAAAATTTCTTCAGTCTTGTTCCATCAAAATTAGTTTATTTGTCAATATATTACTCAACAAAACTCGATTGTCTGGTATTGAAAAGAAAAGAGAGGAGACTGTATAACTACCGAAGGTGGAGGACCACAAGGAGAAAGGAAAAAAAGTATCAACTTTTCTGTGCCCAAGAATATATCTTCTATAAAACATATCTCTGTACAAACACCATTTTTAACAAGTTTTGTTACAAAAACACTTTTATGTAACAAAAACTTAAAATTGTCATGCAACCAAACACCCAATAAAGTCATGTTACTCCTCCATCCCATCCTCTCAAAATAGGTTGTCACGACCCGGATTTTGCAACGAAAAAAAAAATACACAACGTCGTGATAGTGGGATGAAAACCAATAGTTGGATTCTATAACTCAAACTCAAACAATCCTTATTACAAAAATCCATTGAAATAAAGGAATAGAATCATATTATTAAGTCTAACAACATTCCTATTCAAGAAAATAACCAACACAACTACCTAAAAAGAGAACATCACTCTTCTACAAGTGCATGTGACTTTGATTCTTTTGGTTCCACCTAAATCTTTAAGCTCCTAAATCTTCAAACCTTATAACGATTAGGGTATTTTATTAAATTAAAAATAGTTATTATATTTATTATAATATTTATTAATATTTATTATAATTATTTATCAATTTATTATCGTATTTACACCCTCTCTTTCAGTTACCACTTTTATCTCCTTCTGTTTTCTCTTCTCCCAAAACCCTAATCACACCCAACCGCTTCCTATTTCTTTCCTCTCTTGTGTCTGTCGGTTATTTCCCTCCGGCAGCATTTTTCTTCCTCTGCATCGTCTCCTCCGCCCTTCGCCACCCGCACTTGCCCCCATTGACCATGCCATTGCCGCGCATGCGAGCACCTATGTGACCGCGCCCTTGGCCACCTCCCGCTGCCTCGGCCACTCGTCGTCGCCGTCCCTTGCCACATCAGCATCCGCGGTGCCTCGCATCCGCACGAGCCCACGTGCCTCCTGCTGTCTCGGCCACCCGCCGCATTGACCCTAACCACCCTCACCACACCGCCTCGACCTCCTCACCCCTCGCCGCGCGTTAGCCCCACTGCCGTGCCCCGCACCCTCCTGTAGCCTTGTCTGTGCGAGCTCGCGGCCGACCGCCGCACTGTCATCCCGTTGACCCCCTGGCCGTCGCTGCACAACCGCGTGCCTCAGCAGCCACCAGGACGCCTCCCAGCCGCCAACGCCCCCTTCGGCCTATAAGGAATCAATACATGACAGCGAAAAAATTTTGATTCCATAAAACCATGATATTTGCCTTGATCGATGCCAAACAAGTAAAACCGGGAACTGAATATGAAGTAGAACGAAAGTACCTCATGGGATTTCTCAAATCCCTCACCATGGATGAAGAGAGGACATTCCTCCTTGCTGAAAACCGTTCAAGTGTCCGGTCTCTAGCGGTATCCACATGATCTGCTTCAATAGACGAGTTCTCTTTTCTTTCGGGCCTCCAGAAACCTCCCAGATCCAAGCTTGACCATGGGAGATCACCTTCTAGAGGAGAGAGGAGGGAGAGAGGAAGCTTGGGACGTGCTCCAGCCCTATGGCTTGTTAGGGTTTGGCTTCATAAGCCATTTATATATAGAAGATGGAAATTTTCACAAAAACCCAAAACTTCTATAAAATTGCATCCATGCCCTCATCTTATTGACCAGATCTATTGTGTGTGACCCACTAGGCCCAATAGTCAATTTTTTTGAAGCCTTAATTAATTTAAAAGAATAATTCCTTTAAATTAAATCAAAATCGTTATCCGATAACAGGTTTTACTGCTTTTTGATCATAAAGGGTACAAGCCACATCCTATGATCCCAAATGACTTTGGGGAGTCAAATAACATCCATTGAGCCTTTCCATCATCAATTACCACACGGATTTAAATCCTCGTTCATACAATGTCCCGGTCGGTCAGGGGTTCGGCACTGACTGTCAACCCCAAAGTATTCCAACTCTAAGAAATCTTGTACTCAGGAATGGATCAACTGGAAAACTCCTTTTCTAATTATCCTATCTACCTTGGCCAAGGATTTAGAGTACTATCCATAGGACATTCTCTCTCTCCTACCGAGAGTGAACGATCCCCTATTGTCCGCTCAATTGCCTCCACCAGGTTTCCCATATACCCAATCCATTAACTATATAGGACCACAATACTAAGTGATCCATCATTCAATAGTCAAAGTACATAGTACGCCTGGCAAGACATCTTTGGCGACTCAGGTCAAAGATCCAACCGTGCTATTGAGATGTAAGAATAACCTGATAGACAGTTCGGTAAGATACCGATCAGGTTTTCTTAAATTGGTCAGTTCAGTGAACTCATTCCACTAATGAGCACCTATGTGTGTATTGTGTCCCCACACTGATGGCCAATGAGATCGGTCATTCTCATCATATGAGAAGACATCACACACACTAGTCTATCCGGATTCTTGATGTCCCGTCTCAAGGATCCTATGACTAGGAACATTTAGATCACATACCTCTAGATGATTGATCTCATTATCATGATCTCATCATGATTCAATCATCATTGCATGTGATCAAGGACTTCATTACGATATACGCTTCTAATAAAAGCTAGTAACGAAGTTTTGCCTATTTAATTGAATGAGATATTCCTAGAAATGTCGAATCATATCATATATGATTGGCTTGTAGGGCATACATTTCTATCAATCTCCCACTTGCACTAAAGCCAATCACCCATCTGGCTGATCTCTATCAGCTCAAGGTGAAGCTCAAACACTCTTTGGGTAACTGCTTGAGTTAGTGGATCTGTAATGTTATTAACGGAAGATACTCTATCTTTAATTATATCTCTATCAACTGCATTCTCTCTGATTCTATGGTATTGCCATAGAAGTTTGAAACTTCTAATGAGACTTTGGCTCTACCACATTGTTTTCTCAAAACAATACACTTTTATAAAAAGTTGGGACAATCCCATAAGCTAGATGAACATCTTCATCTAGTCAGCTACTCAAGTAATATACAGTCATTATTCAATCTACTTTAGATTAGTTGTAGAATTAGCAGTGTTCTCTTACATGGAACTCTTCCAGCTCACTACACCACCATTATATTGACTTATTATCAGACTTATCTGATTAGAAGCTTGTGTTCATAATACTACAAGACTTCAAGTCTTATCCTCCATACATTAGAGATATATCCATAGTGCTTCTCAAGTACTCAAGGACACATCTCTAAATTATCATGTGACTCTCACAAGGATTTACTTGATGAATGCTCATAACACTTATAGCATGAAGTCATGTGCGTAGCATCACAAATGTGATAGGTCCTATTGCAAAAGCATAAGGGCTATACTAATGTGATCTCTTTATCTCTTAAAAAGTCTACAAAGACATATCTTTAAAGATATCAACTCCACACTTCATAGGTAAGAAACCTATCTTGGAGTTTACCATGTCAAACTCTTTGACTATGGTTTTTATGCACGTGAATTGGGTAAGGCCAAGAAACCTTTTAGATCTATCTCCATAGATCTTAAAACCCATATTAAGTTTGGAGGATGAATTGATAACTAGGCTCACGTATGATAACATACTTACTTCATTCTTAATGAGTAGTATGTCATACATATATCATGTCAAGAAGATAATAGCACTCCCACTTATCTTATATGAAAACACAAGGCATATCTTCAGTCTCAATGAAGTCATAATATTTAATCTCATTAAACCTTATCTACCATCTATGGGAAGTTTTACTTGAGTCCATAAATGGACCTTATGCACACACTATTTGGATGTTTTGGAACTTGATTCCCAAAGGTTGTATCATATACACCTGTTTCTCAAAATAACATAGAGAAACACTATCTTAACATCCATTTGACATATCCTATAGTCATAGTGTGTAACAATCAAATCTGAATGGATTAATTCCATGGCATAGGTAAAAGGTCTTATTATAGTCAACTATTTGACATAAATGATATCCCTTTTAACTATCCTTACTTTGAAGGTCTCTACCTTCTAATATACTTCAATCTATTCTTTAGTTATCCATTTATACCCTATAGATACTAAATCCTTAGGTGGATCAATCAAGTTCTAAACTTGATTAGAATAGATAGAGTTTATATCGGATTTTATTGTTTCTTCCCATTTTGAATCAATATCTCATATTGCTTCAATATAAATCTTAGAATCATTATCCTTTTATCTTATGTCTCATTTTTTCCATCAAAGATATGTCTCACATATTTCTTAGGTTGATTGGACATAAGAAAAGATCTATGAATTATCCTTGTGTAAATATAAGCTAGTACCTTAATAAAAGTGTCCATGGATTGTGGGACTGGAACACCTTCCATTTATACCTTGCTCCCACTGTCTTTCTAAAGGAGAGACTCTTCCTCTAGAAATATGGAGAGATGAGAAACTCATACCCTTCTCCCTAAGGGAGGCATTAATATCCTTAAGTTTCCTTAGGATATCCCACAAGCCAACACTTTGTAGTCTTATATTCCAACTTGATAGGGTTATACTTCTTTACGAAGCCAGACATTCTGAAACCTTAACTTGCTTAAGGTCAAGCTTTAATCCCTTTCCATATCTAATATGTAATAATTGGAATAGACTTGAAAGGTACCGATTTAAGATCAAATGTCTATATTGAGTGCTAACCCCTAAACAGACAAAGAAGAATTTTGCAAAGGTTGTCACTGTCCATATTATGTCCTACACAATATGACTTCTCATTTTAGCTACTCAATTAAGCTAAAATGTATAAGAGGTATCCATCAAAATTAGATTATACTATCCTTCCTTTATGTGTGAATTATTACTTAAGTATCCCCTCTTTGATCTCATCAAAGAGTTCTAATACCTTTTTCATTAATATTTTATCTTCATTCTTAATCTCAAATAATTTCTCAAAGGTTTTGGATTTGTACTTCATAAAGTACATATGTCCATACCTAGAGAAGTCATCTTTGAAAATTAATGAAGTTGAAATATTATCCTCTAACATTAATAGATATGGGCTAACATGCATCTAGATGCATGAGTTCTATAAACTCATTAGCCTCTCTCCATGTCTAACAAATGAAGAGTTGGTCATTTTGCTTAATAAGATAAGACTTACATATAGTTAATGATTCTAAATCATTTACCTATATGTTACTATCTGAATAGTACTCCTTAAGTCTTCTTTTATAAATATGACCATACTACTCAACAATAGATTGATCAATATCAATCTACTTCGCCTAATGAGGATTTTTCACACATATTATAAGAGCATACATATCTGATATAAATAAACTTTTTATTATGCTCATTCTGATAAACACTTTACCAGTTATCATTTTTATTCCATAGAATAAATCTCCATTTATTCAACTAGGAAATGAAAACAATATTCTTTTAGAAGGATAATTAAGACAACTCTAGAAGGCTATAGAAAATTTGTATCTCCCACTAGTAATGATGCAACATTTTGTACCATTTCATATGTAGGATAACAATCTTCTTTAAGTCTTCATTTACTTGCTATTATCTACAACTCATTGTAGATATATGATGCATCTCTGGTATCTCATACTATTATATGCACCCCTAGTATCTTATACTAGAATACACATACATAGTATCTTATACTATCAAATGTGTATATAAGACAAGTAAATATTAATGACATAGATACATGGAGCTTCTCAAGCTCCACATTTGCATTATGTGCAATACACTTTGCACTTCTTCTTCTACTTACCATCATTATGATAGTAGAGGAATGCTATGTCAAATTTGGGTTATAATATCTTGACTCACTTCTTTGACTTTTAACTATCACCATCTATTTCTATCTAATGATCTTACTTATTTTTATTGGTCTTACCAATAAGAAGTATTCAAGATGTATTATTCTTCATCGCCTTTAATTAGCTCATCACCATGAGCCATGATGGATATCAAATCCATCTATCCATGTTGCCACTACTAATTTTATCTAATAGAGGCTAACATCTGATATAAGGTAATTAATACATCTTTTCAATGAGATAAGATCTTATCTTTTCTCACTTCATTAGATAGTGTAGGAGATACTTACTTCTCAAGTAGGATAGTCAATAGGTCAACTATGAGAACTATTCTCTTAGTTCTAAACCAATATAAGAAGTGTGAGCCATTAAAATACTTAGCATCTAGCATGCTAGATTAATGATGGTTTATAATATTCTACAACAGAGATGTAATTATATTAACATTACAGACATTCATTAAAATTAAGATATGGTCTTTCATCCTAATTTATACTCCCACTAATTTTCGACGAATTTGCATAACCCTCATTATGCAAAGACGGGATATCACGAAAACATCCTAGTGGGGACCAAGACCCTACTAACTTTATGGTGATAACCTTGTGGTAGCACAACAAATCATCCCATACTTAATAGGTAGGCAACTATTGCCAATTGCAACTCTTGCAACTCTTAGTCATTTAG
This sequence comes from Cryptocoryne crispatula var. balansae, assembly GCA_036172225.1. Classification (NCBI taxonomy): domain Eukaryota; kingdom Viridiplantae; phylum Streptophyta; class Magnoliopsida; order Alismatales; family Araceae; genus Cryptocoryne; species Cryptocoryne crispatula. The sequence goes on along the minus strand of CM069923.1, from coordinate 11,858,008 downwards.
CCTCTAGAGTTATGATCTTGTGGTAGCACAACAAACCATATACTCTAGTTAGGTCAAACCCGCTTGTTACGTTATGAGAATGGATTCTTCACACAGCCCTTGTGGTAGCACAACAAAGCCATGCAAATGGTCCACCCCAAAGTTCAGCTAATGCCTTGGCCATGATCTCCAATCCCTTGCTGAATAGGCCTTGTGGTAGCACAACAAACCCATCCAATCTAAGATTGGCTCATCAAGACAATAACAACGGAAGGCTACATGAGTCATTCTTAATGTCTCACGTTTATCGACCTAATTAGAACGAGGAGGGATTTTATTTTAGTCTCATCAACATAGGTGCTACATATAAATATTAATATACCTTTGGAATATCATATATTTAATGTATAAACTGTAGCACACACTGCAGACACGCCAAATTCGCCTAATTCAGAGCATAAAACTCATGTTTTCTAGGGTAACATGTGTGATTGACCTTATAATGATGCCGGGTCTTTTTAAGTTGATTTGGAGCTTCGCCGAACGAAATCGGACGTTCTCTGATGTTTTCCGCAAAAAGCCATAATTTCCGACCAAAAGCCACACGTAAATCGTGTAAACACGGAAATTAGCTGAATGACCAATGCCTAATGATCATGCATTGAAGGTTATGGTCATATTCACACCCCGAACAAGTTTTGTTGCATACCGTGCCTTTCCGGTTTGCCGTCGGAGTCATTTTGACCTGTATCGGATCTTCTCTTCACTGCCCTAACTTCCGGATAGAATTCTGAAGTTTTGGAGGGTGTGATGGCTGATCCGATGCTATATAAAGCTTCTTCGGCCTGTTATCTTTCCAACGCAACAAACGGTGTCGAATTCCGAGTTCGGGAGTGTTCGCAATGGCTTCCGGAAGAAGGACGCGCGAAACTAGTCCCATGCGCCCGGGTTCCTGGTCACATGCGCCCAGGACCCAGGGCACGTACCCATGCGCCCTACCAGTGAGGCACGTGACCTCGTGCCCTCACTTGAGGGCACATGCGCCCTACCTTTGAGGCACGAGGGACCCAGTTTTTCACCCGGACTCTACCACTGAACCGCCGATCGGATAAGGCCACTTTTCTCAGGATTTGTGCCCATGCGCCCTCATTGGGGGGCACATGCCCCCCTCAGTGGGGCGCATGCACCCTGCACCAGGGCACATGCGCCCAGGGGTGGGGCGCAAGGCCCCTATTTTTTAGCCTTGATAACGCTGTATGTTCTCCTATAAATTAACTCTGATTCCGGTCATTCCAAGGGCATGAGCACGACTCCCCAGGCATCTCAAGACATCCAATATCCCTCCTGCATTGATTTTGTGATTTTTAGAGAGAGAATTTCGAGTTTTTAGAGAGAGAAAATTCGGTTCAAGAGAGAGGAAGGCTGTTCTACAGGTGATCTGCCAAGTCTCTCTTCCTCGGCCACTACAACAGTGTGTGGACGTCTTATGCCCGAGCTCTCTTCATCAAAGTTCTTCCTCTCCAAGTATTCTTGAGTGTGCAATCGACGTCACTCGATTCTGAGGTCGGGGCTGGTCGTGACAAGCGCAGAAGCAAAGTCGCGCCTGGCAGATCCTGGACTGCTGCTCGGCTTTTTCGACAACACAGATTTGGCTATATCTTCCTCTATTCAACTCAGAATCTTTCAGTTCTTTTTCCTACCTCTTTGTTTCGTGATTCTATATCCTCCTATAATTTTTTACATTTTTTTCATTACTTTTATTCTGTTATTCCGAAAATAAAAAAGGGGTTAGAAATAACCCGAATCCGGTCAGTTTCTAGTCAATTGTGTGTTTTATGTTATTTTCATTGCATATACTCCACCTTGTTTAGTTCTAATAGTCTCTTTCACTTGTTTTTTTATCTAGTTTCACAGAATATCAAGCACCCACGCGTTAAGGACTCTTCTTCATCGGCCGGCCGAAGAAGGAGAAGCTTTAACTCACATTCTTCACGCTAAGGTACACACGGTCATTTTAATTCTATAAATCGGAACCCACGGTTCCTGGCGACCACATTTATTTCTTCTAACCCTCCTCCCACATGACCCGAACCATCTCTTTGGTGATCGAGCGACGCCAAGGGATGAAAGTTCGGGGATCAATGTGAGTGTGGGACCGAGGTGAGAGTTGCTTTCCATGCTTTATTCCTTTCTTTTCTCATCCCCTCTTGAGGTGACGATCTGGGTTCACGGACTTCCCTGAAAAGGAGAGGACCCCGTCGAATTTTCAGAGTCGATAGCTTTGTGGTGACCACGGTGGGACTAGCAATGTCTTCAACCGTGGGTGCTAAGTGTTTTGTTTGCAACTAGTTCTAGTTCTAAGACCGGTTCCCACGTGAGCCTTTCCTTCTTTCCACCTTTCTTAACTTCATGCCATCTCAAAATTTATGATTTCACCCATCTTTCATCAGATCTGAAGTGCCAAGTTTGCCATTTAATTTCTGCGTTTTATTTAAACCGGTTCCCACGTGAACCACCCTTTTCCTTTTAAACCGGTTCCCACGTGAACCAATCTCTTTCTTTACTTCGGTTCCCACGTGAACCAAACCACTTTCCTTCAGATCTATCCCTACTTGGATCAGATCTTTATTCACTTTTAATTGGCCCCACGTGGCCCTCCTTTGACCATTCAAACCGGTTCCCACGTGAACCACCCCTTTTTACCCAAAACCGGTTCCCACGTGAACCACCTTTACTTTTTACCCCAGTTCCCACATCGGTCCCCACGTGGACCACCCTTTTGCTTAGCTATCAGATCTGAACCCTCTTCTTTCCATCACTTTTCACTATCTCCATTTGGCTCACATATAAAACAAGGTCTGGATACTAGTTTCTAGTTGCTTATCTAGTTTCTAATTGCTTGTCTTGTGTCATTGCTTGTTTATTTAAGTTCATGTTTTGCTGATTACTTGTTTTATTACTTGATTGCATTCTCTGCTCCTTCTCTCTATCTCCTTCTTTTACACTTTTTTGAGGCGGGAGCTCACTCTCTCAATTACACCTCCAATCCAAAACACCCTCTTGGTGGATTCTGACCTCTCTTCTGGGATATTCCTTCCTAGTTGACTTGGTTGGCTTTCATCAAGGCCTCCGTAATTCCTCATACGTGGAGTATTCCTCTTCACGATCGGGTTGGTTGTACCACTCCCCAAAACCCGAAGCATCCTATGTTACCCACACGTGGTGAGATTGTATGAAACCTAGGTCATTGGAGATTGGAGTTAGGATCCTAACCCATTTGTTGAGAGAACAATTCTTAACAAATACATAAACCTAAGGTTTAATCAAAATCATTGCGTAATTTTTCTTTCAAGTCTTTGCATCACTTGCTTGTCAAACAAAAATTCAAACCTCTAACTTTTTGCAAAATACTAAAAAAACAAAAAAAAAGTTCTTTGTTTACTTTGTCAACTTACTTTCTCCTTTAAGTTCAATGCAATTAAGGTCTGGAAGACACGTTGGAATGGTGGAACAAGCTGAACATCGAGAACATGAGATGGGTCATCAACCAAATCCGTCAGATGGTCGTGTTAATTCATTATTTGAGTCGGAAGCGCAAGAGGTCCCTCAACCATCTACTCCTCGTGATGTTGAACAACTCTTTAGGGAGTTGTCTCTCTATACTGACCTAGAAACTTATGCCCGCATACAATCCATGGTGAAGGGCAAAATGGCCTCAGATCAAGCTGAAGTTAACCAAGTTGCCTTATCTCCTCATCCTCTAGTTCAACCACCACTTATTCAATCACCCTTGGTTCAACCTCCTATTGTTCAACGATCTGTGATTCAACCATCACTAGCACAACCATCTGTAGTTCAACCCTCTATAGTTCAACCATCTATGGTTCAACTATCATTTGTTCAGCCATCTTATTTTAACCATGTTGCTCCCCTAACCCATCAAGGTATGGGACAATCGTCAGTAAATTTGCCAAGTCATGCTCCTCAATTTCAGAACCATGTCTCTAACCACATACCCCCACCAGTAAACCAAGAACCTGCTCTCACCAGGGCAATCATGGATCAGCTCACCCAGATGAATGAACGTTATGAAGAGCTTAGATGTCGCCTGGACTCCAAGTCAGTTCCTAAGATTTCCATTCCTTCTCTGCTAGTCCTACACCTGCCACCTTCTGAGCTACCAGTTTATCGCCGCTACAATGGTACTGGCAATCCTTTTCTTCATCTAAAAGATTTTCTCTATGAATCCTCATTCTGGAAAGATGATCGTAGGGTTCTTGCCTTCTTGTTCCATCGATCATTAGAAGGGTCTACATTGGAATGGTTCTACTCACTCGACTCCTTTGAGGCAGGAGACTTCAACATTGTCAAGACAAAATTCTTTCAAAGATACAGAGACCGGGTGGCACCAGCATGCTCCATTACAGATTTGATTGCTGAGAAGATGAAGCCCGGAGAGGACTTCATAAAGTTTGCTGATCGCTGGAGGGGAATGGTAGAAAAACTGACAGATGTGATTTCTGAAGAGGAACAAGTAAAGATGCTCATTGGAAATACTACACCTGCTCTGAGAAATGTATTGATCATGCACCGTCCTACCACAATGAATGAACTCTATGACAGTGCCCGATACTTGCAAGCCCACTTCAAGGATGCCACAATGATAAACCCTTTTGATCCTAAACCAAGAAACCTCAGGAAAAGCCCCTCTGCACCAGTTGGTTCTACAACCGAGGGAGTGGTTAACAACGAAGCAATAAACACTGTGGGGAACCAGGGAGGGAACCGTCAAAACCAGTACAGAAACCCACCACAAAACCTTTCCTATTACCCCCCTCAACAACAGGTTAGGCCACCACAACCACGACAACCACAACAACCGTCACAACCAATAGCACAACCCCAGCAACCTCGTCAACCTACCTACAATAGGGCACCGCCACCACCCAATCAGGCACCACGAAGGGGAGGTCCTAGGAGAGAGAACTACCAGCAACTCCCTTACTCCTTGACCGACATCTTCAATGTACTCATGGCGGAGAAACAGTTGGAATTGCCCAAGGAAAGAAAGGTTTGGCCAACAAATGTAGATATGTCCCGATACTGTGCTTACCACCGGTGTCCTTGTCACACTGTAGAAGTGTGCTTTCAATTCAAGGATTACATCCACGATCTGAATGACCAAGGCAGCATTGATTGGGTCCAAATGGGGGAATGCATACAAGCTATGAAGGCTAGGCAGCAGCCGGCGGCGGCGTCCACCGGCTCAACCTCAACAACAACCTGGCTTGGGGATTGTCCAGAATCCGCTCCCATTACATGCTCCCACTCCAGCACCGGCACCAGCACATCCAAACCCAGGAATTGGTCTAGTACACTCCATTGTCCAGGGAAATGCCAGTCGTGCTCAAGGTTGGCAACTAGAAAAGAAAAATGCAACCATGCCTGCCAACCCAACTATGCCTCCTGCAAGGAACCCTCCTAGACAGATAATCCGTGCACCTGCTACTCCACAACTACCACAAAGCTCAATAACCCAACCATTGGCCGCCACTTCTTCTCGCCGGCCCATCATTAGGCCAACCCCCTCTCTAACTACACCTCCTTCAACCATTGCCACACACCGGCCCTTGCTCATCCGACCACCACAATCATCACCAAACCTGAACCCCCAGCCTACGAGCTCTACCACTCCAAAACCCCAACCTATCATACCACCAGCACCACAACCAATCCCACAACCTACACCTTCATTAAACTCATCAACCACTTATGCACTCCGGCCTCTTCTTATTAGGCCACCAGTATCACCATCATTACCACCTCCAAATCCTACCCCTCTACCAACTAACCCCATCATCCCAGAACCATCGATCCCATTACCTATCATACCTGCACCTACACCACCTGTTCCACCACAACCCACCCCAGTTAACCCGTCACCTCTACCCGACCGCCAAATAGCTCCGGTGCTTCGGAGTGGGAAGATGTTCCAGCGGCTCTTTCCCCAAGCTAGTACTCAACCGCAGGATCCAGTAGATGAGGTACAAGTGGAAGAACCATTGCCAGGCACGGCGTATGATCTGTTAAAACATTTGGATAAGACACCAGCCCGTATTTCTATACTTGAGTTGATCAAAAGATCAAAGGTGCACCAGGAGATTCTACAACAGTACTTACAAAGGGTCATGGTGAGTGAAGATCTCCCACCTAAAAAGATAACTACAGTGTTAGCCCCTAGAAGTGAGCACCCAACACTCACTTTCTCTCAGGAAGAATTAGCAGATCCAGACTTTAGGAGATATGCTTTGCATGTGGCTGTTATCATCTGCAATGTCGAAGTAAAATCATGTTTGGTTGACACTGGAGCTTCTATCAACGTTATGCCGCCAGAAACTTTGCAGTTGTGCGGTATTTCTGAGCAAGAAATCAAGTCATCCTGTGCCATGGTGACAGCCTATGATAACTCCAAGAAGTCTGCACGTGGGGTGGTTACTCTAGAAGTCAAACTTGGACCATGTACGGTCACAACAGATTTTCAGGTTCTAGAATTAGATCCGACATTTCGGGCTATACTTGGGAGGCCATACTTGGAGGCAATAGGAGCTGTGGCTTCAACAAACCACCAGTGCATTAAATTTCCCTTTAAAGGACAGGTGGTCAAGGTGACTAGCATGCCTATAAGGGACGAGCTGAACGATGCTTCTTTACCCCTAGGTCTGTCAATACAACCCCAGATCTCAGTGGGAGAATTGCCAGAAGTCAGATGCATGATCGCCTCTCTACCAGACACACTGGGATGGCGGATGATGATGAAATTGGGCTATCAGCCTGGAAGAGGTTTAGGCAAGGATCTTCAAGGGATCACTCAGCCAATTGAAAATGCGAAAAGGCCACGCAGGCAGGGGTTGGGATATGAAGAGGGTTCCATCCCAAGGAGGATCTTCCAGCCAGGATATGCCATGGGACTCCATACATTCTTTATCAAATGGGAGACCATGATGATGGCTGAAGATGGCAAAAGTTCTGTGATAGCTGTCAAGAGAAGAAAAGCTCCAGAACAAGAAGAAGAAGACTTGGAAGACTTATGCTTATCTTTGACTCGTCTGTTCTCAAGTGGGGAAGAGCACCAGGAACCACTCAAGGGCAGACCAATATTTGATCATCTGGTTGAGCATACCACCCAAGTCAAAACCATTCCACGAGGCCCAAATACAACAATGCCATATTTGAACCTCGTACCATTGTTTCTAGATCTTTTGGATGGGCTTCAGGGCCCACTTACCCACTTTGGGCCCATGTGCCCTCTTCAACCTTCTACTCTTACTGGGCCAGCTTGCCCATTTGCTTCCCTCATCAACTTCAGAACTGAGGGCTTTCCCAACATGGGCTCACTTGCCCATTTATTTCTGAAATCGGGTCCACGTACCCGTTTACCTTTTTCATCAGTTTTGGACCCATGTGTCCACTTTCTGTTACCATTGGGCCCACGAGCCCCTTTTTCCCCTTTATTCCTAAATTTTTCTCTCTATTAATTCAGTCATCTTCTAGCAAGCCTCGAGTCACTCAGGCTCATTCTATCTTTTTACTTGAAATTTCCAAAAAAAAATGTCTTCTCTGAAACTCACATTTCCATCGAGGAGACGTCTCTACTCATCCTATAGGGTGTTCCCAATCAGGGATCCCTCTTTTGTGAATCATTGATCGATTTACTCGATCCTCCCTCCACTGTAAATACCACCTCTCCAGCTTTATCTTCAGTAGGTCAAGTTAGGTTAGGAAATAGGAAAGTCAGAGGTAAGCGAGTTCCAAATAGGTATCTGCAACAATTGGCACAGAAATGAGTAGAGTGTACAAGGCTGCCAAACTTTTTGGATAATACCATCCAGCTAGATGAAATCCGGTATGAGGATGAGCATAACATAGATCATACTTTGGGAGTATATGAGGTGGTATCAGAGAAAGATCCCGAATCCGAGGATGAAATCGAGGACTTGGCTGATGCATATGCATCTGGACTTAGAAGATTTGAAGAACCATCAGCCACAGAGAATGAACCGACCAAGGAACTGAATTTAGGAACCCTGGAAGATCCTAAGACTATCCTCATTAGTGCAAACCTCACTCCCTCAGAAGAACAACGTTTGATCAAAGTTTTGGAAGAATATAAGGACACGTTCGCATGGACATATGAAGATATGCCGGGATTAGATAATTCATTGGTTGAACATAGATTAACCTTGAAACCTGGAACTACCCCGGTTAAACAAAAGCTCAGGAGATTCCACCCTGATATTGCACTCAAAATGAAAGAAGAGGTCGACAAACTACATCAAGCAAAATTTATTAAGGTTGTCCTATATCCGCAATGGGTGGCTAACATAGTCCCTGTTATGAAGATGGATGGACGAATTCGGATTTGCATAGACTTCAGGGACTTGAACCGAGCGTGTCCTAAAGATGATTTCCCTTTGCCTCATATCGATGTTTTGGTTGATAACACAGCTGGATTTGAAATGCTTTCTTTCATGGATGGCTATTCTGGATACAATCAGATCCGGTTAGCTGAGGACCAAGAAAAGACCTCGTTCACTACACCTTGGGGAACATATTGCTATGTTGTCATGCCCTTTGGGTTAAAGAATGCCGGTGCTACATATCAGAGGGCTATGATGGCTATCTTTCACGACATGATGCACACCCTTGTAGAGGTGTATGTGGATGGTTTGGTTATCAAGTCCAAGAGTCGGGAAAATCATTCTGAAGTGCTAAGGAAGGTCTTGCAAAGAGCTAGAGAATACAAGCTAAAAATGAACCCTAAGAAGTGTACATTTGGAGTTTCATCGGGAAAGCTACTTGGGTTCATAGTAAGCAAAAGGGGCGTAGAGATCGACCCAAACAAGGCCAAGGCAATTATTGGTATGCCTCCTCCGAAGAATATGAAAGAGCATCGAGGATTGATTGGGAGGCTACAATTTGTCTGCCGGTTTATCTCACAACATTCCCAAAGGTGTACACCTTTCTATGAGTTAACCAAGGCGGGGGCCGAGTTTAAGTGGGATACGAAGTGCCAGGAGGCGTTTGATGGGTTGAAAACATACCTGGAAAGTCCCCCTGTATATAGACCACCAATTCCCGACAAACCTTTGATCCTCTACATTTCGGTTCTTGAGAACTCTCTTGGGGCAGTCCTTGCACAAGTTGATGAAGAAGGGAAAGAACGAGCTACTTACTAGTCTAAGATGTTTGATCCTTGTGAGCTGAAGTACACTATGGTAGAAAAGACCTGTGCTGCTCTTGTTTGGGTGGTACAGAAACTCAAACACTATTTTCTTGCTCACCAAGTCAAGTTCATTGCTCGTATCAATCCCATTAAGTTTCTGTTAGAGAAGACAGTCTTGACTGATCGGTTTGGGCGATGGTAGAGTTTCTTATCCCAATTTGATATCACTTATGTCCCACAGAAGGCAATCAAGGGCTATGCTATTGCTGAACACCTTGCCTATCATCCCATACCCGTCTTTGACCCATTCCGGTCGGAGTTCCCGGATGACGAACTAATGTCAGTCTGATCTTTCAATCTTTGGACATTATATTTTGACGTGGCTCTGAACTCTCATGGTAGAGGGATAGGTATTGTCCTTCTGTCACCTGAAGGTGTCACCATTCCACAGGCTTTTCAGCTTAACTTTCCAGCAACCAACAACATAGCTGAGTATGAAGCCTTGCTGTCCGGGCTGGAGGCCGCTCATTTCCATGGTGCCACCGAACTGAGGGTGATAGGTGATAGTCAATTGATCCTATGCCAAGTCTTATCCAAATACCGAACTTCCCATCCAAACCTCAAACCCTACCAGGAGCTCACCACCTGCTACATTAAGCTATTCTTCAAACTCACCTTTGTCCATGTCCCCCATTCTCAGAATATCCTCGCCGATGCCTTAGCTTCACTAGCTTCATCACTATTTGTCCCGCTAGGCAGGCAAGTGCGAACTATCCACATCTGTAAGAGGACAATTCCAGTAAATGAGGATGGACGTTTTCTGAAGGTTAAGGAGAGGTTCAACAGAAAGGAATACTTAGAACATAAAGAAGAAATCTCCTTGATTGAGTTGGAAGAATTAGAAGAAGGTGAGAGACCTTGGTATGACGAGATTGCGAGGTATTGCCAAGATCAGTCATATCCGCCTGGATCAACCACCAAATAAAAGAAGGCAATCAGAAGAGTATCCTAGAGGTATACAATCCTAGGAGGAGTGCTCTATAAGAGAAGCCTAAGTGGAATCTTACTCAGATGTCTTGATAAATAAGAAGCTGAGTTGGTGCTGAATGAAGCACATTCTGGAGTTTGTGGTGGTCATGTGAATGCCCAAGCCCTTGCTAAGAAAATCATCCGACAAGGGTATTATTGGCCAACTCTAGAAGAAGACTGCTCCATCTTTGTCCAGCATTGTCACTCATGTCAACTCCTTGCCGACAAGATTCACTCTCCCGCATCTTCCCTTCATCCAATTCATGCCCCATGGCCTTTCGCCATGTAGGCTTTTGATATCATTGGCCCCTTGAGTGACCTTAACTCCGAAATGTGCTCAAAATCATTCATTCTGACGGCAACGGAGTACTTCACCAAGTGGGCTGAAGCGGAAGCATTCGTGGAGATTAAAGCGTCAACAGTCTACTCCTTCATCAAGCGCAACATCCTGGCAAGGTTCGAGATCCCCAGCGACATCATCACCGATAATGGGCCACAATTTCTTTCTCAAGATCTGCGTGATCTTTGCAACAGGTATTATATTTCATTGCATCATTCATCACCATACTATCCTCAAGTCAATGGTCAAGCACAAGCCACCAACAAAACCGTAATCAAAATCATCAAGAAATCTTGTAAGTCTAGCAAATTTGCCGACTGGCCTGATAAGCTTGTAGAAGCTCTATGGGCTTATCGTACTTCTGTAGGGACTCCCACTGGACAAACCCCGTATGCTTTGGCATATGGGATGGAAGTAGTGGTCCCTTACAAAGTATTACTTCCATCTCTCCGAGTTCAGCTCGACGGGGATATTCCTGTTGATGAGAGAAGAGAATCTCTCCTTGCACAGCTTGAACTCTTGGATGAAAGAAGGCTAGCCGCTGCCGAGCATGCCCGGACTTATCAGAATAGACTCAAAAGGTTTTATCAAAAAAGGGTGGTCGAGAGAAAATTCGAGATCGGTGAGATGGTAGTCAAACGCATATTCGTTAAGCCAGGGGGTCCCCGCTCCAAGTTGCAACCTAACTGGGAAGGGCCTTTTGTAATCACTGAAAAGTTTCCAGGTAATGCATATGAATTGACTAATGCAGATGGAGAAAAATTGAATCATCCTTGGAATGGAGTTTACCTCAAAAAGTACTTTCCATAAAAATGGAGAAACCACTGGTATAACCTCAAGTCATCGATCCTAGGTTGATCGTGAGAAGTCAAGGGTAGGTACCATCCTACACACACAACACTTCCCGATCCTAGAATCCAGACAACCCTACACTTGTGAAAGGCAAGGCAGAAATCTAGAAATGGAAGGAGTACCCTTACCCTATTCTCTTCTACTCGGTCCAAGATAGGGAGAGAAGATTAGAGAGGGGTAGTATCTAAAACACTCCCACCCTAGTAGGCGGCCGTCTCAGAGGGTGCAAAAGGGTGCCAAAAGATGAGCAATGAACCCCTCAGGTTAGAAAAATAAAAATGATCAACCTGTCTGAATGAGTTCCCAGAATGATAGTCAAGGCAAAAGGCACTAAAAGATGGGCAATGTCCCCACGGGTCAAAAACCTGTCCAAATAGGTGCCACATAGAAAAGAACAAAAAAAGAAAGAAAAACCCAAAGAGGCCGAACCCCAATGGGTAATTTGAGTGAGAGTAGAGAAATCCCACTCAACATCTTCAAACCCTATCAAGGACTTCCTCTATACTCTTCCTACTTAAACCCCTTGGGTAGGGTAAACCGACCAAATCCAAGTGGAATCCAAGCCGATCAAAGGAAGAAGGTTAGAAGGATTCTAGGTAGGGAACTTTATTTTTGCACGTGGCATCTACCACTTGAGTCTTGACAAAACCCTAAAGACCGATGACTTTTCTCAAATACTAGCATTTTTTCCACACAAAAAAGGAATATTTCAAAAATCCACAAAAAATGCATATTTCAAAAACCCAAAAAAATGCATATTCCAAAAAAAACCACAAAAAAATGCATATTTCAAAAACCCAAAAAATTGCATATTTCAAAAATCCAAAAAAAATGTTGAATATTTCTAAGAAAACCTAAAAAAAAATTTGCTTAGTCATGATCATTGCCTTAGTTGCATCCATGTTTATTTTACTGTCATGCATTTTTCCATTCCTGCATTGCATATCCTTTTACTTTAATTACCTTGTTAAGAAGGCTCTCCCCTTTGACCTAAGTCAAAGTTGACCATAATAGGCAAAGGGATGAGTCACGGTGAAGATCTAATCCCCTTTCTATCAAGTGTTTCAGGCATTTCAATGTAGAAGAGGAGAAGATTCACACCACAACAGGTAAGTTCTCTTAACCCTTACCCCTATTTCATTTAAGTCATTTGTTTTATTCCACCTTGTTAAGAAGGCTCCTCTCTTTGACTCAAAATCAAGGCATACGATATACGGGCAAAGGGATGAGTAATGATAAAAATTTAATCATTTTCATTAAGTATTTTCAAGAGCTGAAGAAGCAAAAAGAGAAGGGCGATCAGGTACAAATTTTTTCTAAAAAAAAAAATTGGCCTCAGGGCACATGTGCCCTCATCTGGGGGCACATGGCCAGGTGCCCCACCCCAGGGCGCATGGCCAGGTGCCCCCGATCGGGGGCACATGGACAAAAAATTCAAAAAATTCATAAAAATCTCAAAAATTCAAAAATTGTCTATAATGTTAAAAGTGACATTTTTGCTAAAGGAACCATCATAAAAAAACATTGTTTTGACATCAAAATGATAGTTATAATAGTAAAATCTTCAGTTGATCATTTCAAGAACAATATGCTTCATATGACAATTCTTTCTATTGGGTACTAACTAGAAATGTGCAGGCAACATTTTTAGTCCTAACAGGTGAATTGGCGAGATCAGTGTTCCCCAAGGAACGTCATGCCAACCTTGCGGCGAAAATAAAGGAAGCGTTACCTATCGTGGTACTGTATTCCGTCAGAAGGCAAGACAAGGATGGACCAGAGATGCTGGTCGATGCACTGCGCCTAAAGACTTCACTCAAATCCACATTCGCATCAATCTTACATCATCACCATCATTGCATTTTTGCACTTCACATCACTCTTACTATCTGTCACCTAGTTATGCTAGGTCCATTTTATACATATTATATGCATTAATGTTGAAGACCTTGAGCGTTAAGATGACTGGGCCCGAGGTCCCCTTTAACAAAATCTGCGACGGCATGGTCATTTCTTCACACTCACGGATAAGCCAAAATTGAACATTGGAGGGACGACGGTTCTTAATCAGGTGTCTTGACCTCCAATAGATAATCTATATCTTCAACTATTTTCTACATAATTTCCTATGTTTTCACATCCATCTCTTTTTCATTCTTATCATTACCAATTTTATTTCTTCATGTTTTATTCCTTTCTTTTTATTCCACCATATTTTATTTTGTCCTTTCTTTTATCCCACCGTGTCATGGCAATTGTCATGCCATTGTTTCTTCTTTCTCATCATTCTATGTTAGTCCCACCATTATATTTCAATCCCATTGTGGCTTAAATCTGTCTTGTCATTTTCTGAATACTCGGTTTTCTACCAGAGCGTGATTCATGGTTTTCACGATGCCCGAGCAATTTTGTTATGCTTAAAATGAACCCTTTTAGAATTTGAGATTATTCCACTCAGAATTAAACTGAGTATTTTGGTGAAACTTGAATGAACTTGAGATTCCAAATATGATGGATTGGTATTCTTTTCATTTTAAGATCAACTTCTCTTTTACAAACTTTAGCCCATCACAGTACAAGAACATCGCAAAGTTCGGGTTGCTGGCTGATGATGAACCTACGAATTCGAGGACTCCTCACCACGCTGAGGGTTGGCTACATCCTTTTATCCCTTATCATTTACTTTTTCATCTCTCGTGCCAAGGGCATGTCTTTTACTAGTCAATTATATGAGGTTTTGATAGAACATGAAAGTGATCTAGAATACTCAGCGAGATTCATATTGCTGGATCGGGTAGATAAGCGTGTCTATATCTACACCTTGATGCCACCTTTTTAGTCCATCACCATTCCATTCCGCTACATTCATCTACATTCACTTGCATTCCATTACAGTTCACTCCGAATCACTCCGCTTCATTACATGCCATTCCCTTACAAAGCCGACATCAAGGCGAGGCAAGCTGTAGACACGCCAAATTCACCTAATTCAGAGCATAAAACTCATGTTTTCTAGGGTAACATGTGTGATTGACCTTATAATGATGCCGGGTCTTTTTAAGTTGATTTGGAGCTTCGCCGAATGAAATCGGACGTTCTCAGATGTTTTCCGCAAAAAGCCATAATTTCCGAGCGAAAGCCACAAGTAAATCGTGTAAACACGGAAATTGGCTGAATGACCAATGCCTAATGATCATGCATTGAAGGTTATGTTCATATTCACACCCCAAACATGTTTTGTTGCATACCGTGCCTTTCCGGTTTGCCGTCGGAGTCATTTTGACCTGTATCGGATCTTCTGTTCACTGCCCTAACTTCCGGATAGAATTCTGAAGTTTTGGAGGGTGTGATGGATGATCCAATGATATAGAAAGCTTCTTCGGCCTGTTATCTTTCCAACGCAACAAACGGCGTCGAATTCTGAGTTCGGGAGTGTTCGCAATGGCTTCCGGAAGAAGGACGCACGAAACCAGTCCCATGCGCCCGGGTTCCTGGTCACATGCGCCCGGGACCCAGGGCACGTGCCCATGCGCCCTACCAGTGAGGCACGTGACCTCGTGCCCTCACTTGAGGGCACATGCGCCCTACCTTTGAGGCACGAGGGACCCAATTTTTCACCCGGACTCTACCACTGAACTGCTGATCGGATAAGGCCACTTTTCTCGAGATTTGTGCCCATGCGCCCTCATTGGGGGGCACATGCGCCCCACGTGGGGCGCATGCACCCAGCACCAGGGCGCATGCGCCCAGGGGTGGGGCGCAAGGCCCCTATTTTTTAGCCTTGATAACGCTGTCTGTTCTCCTATAAATTAACTCTGATTCCGGTCGTTCCAAGGGCATGAGCACGACTCCCCAGGCATCTCAGGACGTCCAATCTTCCTCCTGCATTGATTTTGTGATTTTTAGAGAGATAATTTCGAGTTTTTAGAGAGGGAAAATTCGGTTCAAGAGAGAGGAAGGCTGTTCTACAGGTGATCTGCCAAGTCTCTCTTCCTCGGCCTCTACAGCAGTGTGTGGACGTCTTCTGCCCGATCTCTCTTCATCAAAGTTCTTCCTCTCCAAGTCGTCTTGAGTTTTCAATCGACGACACTTGATTCTGAGGTCCAGGATGGTCGTGAAAACCACAGAAGCAAAGTCGCGCCTGGCAGATCCTAGACTGCTGCTCGGCTTTTTCGACAACACAGATTTGGCTATATCTTCCTCTATTCAACACAGATTTCGACAACTCAGATTTGGCTATTTATTTCGTGATTCTCTATCCTCCTATCATTTTTTACATTTTTTTGCATTACTTTTATTCTGTTATTCCGAAAATAAAAAAAAAGGAGTTAGAGATAACCCGAATTCGGTCAGTTTCTAGTCAATTGTGTGTTTTATGTTATTTTCATTACATATAATCCACCTTGTTTAGTTATAATAGTCTCTTTCAATTGTTTTTTTATCTAGTTGCACAGAATATCAAGCACCCACGCGTTGAGGACTCTTCTTCATCGGCCGGCCGAAGAAGGAGAAGCTTTAACTCACATTCTTCACGCTAAGGTACACACGGTCATTTTAATTCTATAAATCGGAACCCACGGTTCCTGGCGACCACATTTATTTCTTCTAACCCTCCTCCCACATGACCCGAACCATCTCTTTGGTGATCGAGCGACGCCAAGGGATGAAAGTTCGGGGATCAATGTGAGTGTGGGACCGAGGTGAGAGTTGCTTTCCATGCTTTATTCCTTTCTTTTCTCATCCCCTCTTGAGGTGACGATCTGGGTTCACGGACTTCCCTGAAAAGGAGAGGACCCCATCGAATTTTCAGAGTCGACACACACCACGTATCAAATATGCATTAAAACATAGGTGATCATGGACTTAACCCTAAGCATACACATAAGGCACCCCTATAGGTGCAATTCCTTGCTTCAGAAGCTTGAGTTGGCATGCTCTCACTTCAGAAGGGTGCTTCTCCAAGTGGTCCCGCTCTCCATTCTACCACGAGCCGGCATCTAACCATTACAAGCAGCTAAAGGGTACATAGACCCACAAATGTACAACTCATATTAAGAGACCTTGGTTTCAACCAAGGGGAGTACACAAATGGGGGGAGGTAGAATGTACAATCAGATTGTAGAGAGAGAGAGAGGAGGCACACGTAGGCCCCATTTAATAGCATAACCAACTTAATTAACCAAGCAATCAAAATCAAAGCATATTTAAGTCCATGATCACCTCCATACACACCAACATTC
Source organism: Cryptocoryne crispatula var. balansae (assembly GCA_036172225.1). Lineage (NCBI taxonomy): Eukaryota > Viridiplantae > Streptophyta > Magnoliopsida > Alismatales > Araceae > Cryptocoryne > Cryptocoryne crispatula. Next base: position 11,841,345 of record CM069923.1, on the reverse strand, counting down.
ATCACATGAACATAGAGCGCATACGTGATAATTATATGAGATATATCATATATACCATCATAAAATTATATACTGTAATTTTAAAATTCCAAATTTCATGCTTGTCGAATTTTCATAAAATAAATAACATGAAATGTACATATAAACAATTTACATGCATAAGACGAGGAATATAAAATATTCAAATGATTCATGCTTTTCCAAAATTTATCAGAGCATTAAATTAATGTCCAAATCATAATTCTTCAAAATCATATTTTTCAAAAAAATTTTGAACAGTAATTTAATCAATAAAGATTTTAAAACAATTTTAAAATCATTTATAAAATGATTCTATAGCAACCAAAGTCCAAAACTATTCAACATGTTCATAAACATTTTACAAACCTATTAAATAATTTCTCAGAACTTATATAATCATTAATTTCATTAATTTTGATCTTAAAACAATTTCACAATCAAAATAGTAGAATTCAATGACAAAAATAGTAAAAATCTATTTAATAAGACATTAAACACTTTAATAACTCATTAAATAAATTCTAAAATTTTTCAGAATTTTTCTGGAATTTTATGGCAATTTTTCGGATCAAAAATGAATTTTAAACTATTTAAAATTATTTTCGAATTAAATAACTGGCGGCGCAGTGCGCCAGCCAATCAGCACAGGCCACGGCACCAGTGGGCTCAGCACAGTTATGCCACGTACCCCCGGCTTGCGCCGAAGTGCCGGCGGCCGCGCGCCGCGCGCCGTGCGCCTGCGTGCGCTGCTGCGCGTCCCAGTGCCAACGCAAGGCAGCCGCGTACCCCGCCCGGGTGCGCAGAGCTATTGCCACGTACCCCACCCCCACTTGCGGGTCCGGATCCGATCCGGACTCTCCATCTTCTTCGCCCGATAAGGGCTGGGCAGAGCGCGGAAACCCTAGAAAAGCGCTGTCTTTCGGGCCTTATTTGGGGGGTCAAACGGAGTCCAAAAAATCCGAAAAAATATGCGTTGGAATACTTGAAGAATAAGGATTCTATTTATATATATTTAATCCCATTAAAAATTCTATTCAATGCGCAGTTTTTGGAGGAAGTTGCCACGGCCGCAATTAAACCAAACCGCAAATACTTCTCAAATCCGGCACCTCCAAGGGCCGTTGAGTTTCCAATAACTTATGGAAACTCTATAAAACTTAATTTTCTATCTTCCTACGTCATTATATAGAGGTATTTGAGTTCAAATAGGTAAGTTCATCAACTCTCCTAATTTCGGCCGGATATTCGGATATGATCATCTTAGCAACTTTCCGAACTCATTCCGCACTCTCTGGATGGCCAAAATTCATGAGGTTTGCGGAATTAGAAAGATCTCATCCACGAAAATCCAATGAATCTAACCAAACACAGTTTCATATCTCATACGAACTGTGGTGATTAAATCAAAACTGCTCCGTATACAGTTTCGGGAAAGCAAAAATCACATGAAATCAAGCCAATTTTGATTCAACCTCGACCAAGGATTCAACCAGGCTCTGATACCACTGTAAGGAATCAATACATGACAGCGTAAAAATTTTGATTTCATAAAACCATGATATTTGCCTTAATCGATGTCGAACGAGTAAAACTGGGAACAGAATATGAAGTAGAACGAGAGTACCTTATGGGATTTCTCAAATCCCTCACCATGGATGAAGAGAGGACGTTCCTCCTTGCTGAAAACCATTCAAGTGTCCGGTCTCTAGCGGTATCCACACGATCTGCTTCAATAGACGAGTTCTCTTTTCCTTCGGGCCACTAGAAACCTCCCAGATCCAAGCTTGACCATGGGAGATCACCTTCTAGAGGAGAGAGGAGGGAGAGAGGAGACTTGGGATGTGCTCCAGACCTATGGCTTGTTAGGGTTTGGCTTCATAAGCCATTTATATATAGAAGATGGAATTTTTCATAAAAACCCAAAACTTCTATAAAATTGCGTCCATGCCCTCATCTTATTGACCAGATCTATTGTGTGTGACCCACTAGGCCCAATAGTCAATTTGGTTGAAGCCTTAATTAAATTAAAAGAACAATTCCTTTAAATTAAATTAAAACTGTTATCCGATAACAGTTTTTACAGCTTTTTGATCATAAAGGGTACAAGCCACATCCTATGATCCCAAATGACTTTGGGGAGTTAAATAACATCCATTGAGCCTTTCCATCTTCAATTACCACACGGATTTAAATCCTCGTTCATACAATGTCCCGGTCGGTCAGGGGTTCAGCACTGACTGTCAACCCAAAGTATTCCAACTCTAAGAAATCTTGTACTCAGGAATGGATCAACTGGAAAACTCCTTTTCCAATTATCCTTTCTACCTTGGCCAAGGATTTAGAGTACTATCCATAGGACATTCTCTCTCTCCTACCGAGAGTGAACGATCCCCTATTGTCCGCTCAATTGCCTCCACCAGGTTTCCCATATACCCAATCCATTAACTATATAGGACCACAATACTAAGTGATGCATCAATCAATAGTCAAAGTACATAGTACGTCTATCAAGACATCTTTGGCGACTCAGGTCAAAGATCCAACCGTGCTATTGAGATGTAAGAATAACCTGATAGACAGTTCGGTAAGATACCGATCAGGTTTTCTTAAATTGGTCAGTTCAGTGAACTCATTCCACTAATGAGCACCTATGTGTGTATCTCAGTGTCCCCACACTGATGACCAATGAGATCGGTCATTCTCATCATATGAGAAGACATCACACACACTAGTCTATCTGGATTCTTGATGTCCCATCTCAAAGATCCTATGACTAGGAACATTTAGATCACATACCTCTAGATGATCGATCTCATTATCATGATCTCATCATGATTCAATCATCATTGCATGTGATCAAGGACTTCATTACGATATACGCTTCTAATAAAAGCTAGTAATGAAGTTTTGCCTATTTAATTGAATGAGATATTCCTAGAAATGTCGAATCATATCATATATGATTGGCTTGTAGGGCAAACATTTCTATCACGGCCACCCCGTCAGCACGCCCCCCTGCCTGGATCCTCGTTGGTTGCCGCCGTGCACCTTCATGCAAGTGCCCACCCGTGGCTTTAGCGCCACTGCCTGCTGTGTGGCCTCCTGCAACCTCGCCGCGTCACCCCGCCTCCTCAGCCATTGCCCCCTTCATGCGCCGTGGCCGCCGGCCACCTGGTGCGCCGCCTTGCGCCACCCCCCATCCATCGGTATGTCTCCCCCTCTCTCTCTCTCCTATCGTGCTCCCTCTCCTACCTTCTTATTTGTTTTCTCATTTATTATTTTCTCCTACTTCCAGCAGCTTGCTAAGGGACCCCTCGGTTTGGTTTTTCATCTCCGTCGTGACCGCGGCGGCTTACTCGTCATTCGATCAATCTTTTTTCAATTTCATGCGCCATTCGTCGTCACCGTTAGGGTAGGCATCTCGGCTATCCTTAGCACTCCTATATGATTGATTAGACTGTAAAAACATGCTTAGATCACCATGATCAATAGAATATAATTATTGGGTTGTTTTTGATTTATTAGCATGCTTAAATAGAGGTAGATTAACTTGTTCAACCATGCATATTTAGATTGATTAAATTATCCATATATGTTAATCAGCATGTTAGGCTTTCCTATAATTGAGTCTAGTTAGCTTAACATGTTTGCATTGCGGTGATCTTAAATATATATATTCTGATTCGTTAAAAAGCCAATGTGAGGAATTAATCATTGTGTTCATATCATGTAGCTTTGTTTCATATAGACTATGGATAGTAGAGACTATCAATGCATGCATTTAATATGTTTGGCTTGTAACTTTCATGGCATGTTAGGTTCATATATTGCATGGTCTTAGGGTATATGCATTTAGGTTCTTGATGTGGTCATGTGTAGTTTAGCATCTATGTTATGAGGCATAACATTTATTTGAGTTATTGTGTAGGGTTGCATGATTTTAGAATAGTTGTGCCACTTTGTTAATTGTTACTAGATTTGTTAATCATGACTTAGTATGCATATAGCATGTTTATTTTGTTAGATTGCATTAAGTGTATCATGTTGATGTCTAGTTCTAGTTTGTGTTAGATTGTAGTTTGACATACATATATGTGGTACATAGAGCTATAGTTATTTTTCTATGTACTTCATATCTTGATTGTCATTTAGATGCATAATGTTGTTAATTGGTTCTAGTTGTATTAAACAGTGACGTGGTATGTATGTATGTGGTGCATTGATCTATGGTTGTTTATAAATGTATCCCATGGTTAGATTGTCATTGGCATGCTGGTTAAATGGTTGGTTGTCTGAGTTAATTATGTGCTTTCATCTTGAGAGATGTAATATACAGAGGGCTGCATTGTAATAGAATTTTACTTCACCATACTATAATTTGTGACCTGTGGGCAACAGATGAATTAGAACAATCCGGAGCATCCGTCGATCCCAGATACCGCGGTTTATCCTAAGTACTCCCCTACCTAGGGGTACTATGGGATTTAGCTTACTATATGTTACTTCTATATATGGTAGATCTGGTGTTAGTTTTGTGACATTAGATACAATGTCCAAGTGGAGCATATAACTTACTCAAACAAATGGTTTATTTATGTATTTTTGGCATGCATGATAGTGATATAGATGGGTCATTTCTATTATGATGGGTCCATGTGGTGTATACATACCTAGTTTAGTTAAATGTGCAAGATATGTCAGTTTTAGTGCATATAGAATCATGTTAACTTATGGGGTAGTTGAAAGGCATTGTAGTCATTCTAATTAAATATATATAATTAGCTTAAACCCTATGTGTTATAATCTGAATTTTTAGGCTTAATATATTTAATATCAATATAAATCATTATTATAGTAGGGTAGTTCGTGTGTAAGTCCTATTAAGTCTTTGGTGACTCACCAATTCCGTTAATATTTTCAGGATTGCAGGTTTAGCGTAGCAGAAGCGTAGTAATGTTTTGGGAATTCGAGGAGCTAGTGATTATTTATTCAATGTTAGTATTTAATTTGTTTAGTTAGATGTTTGTTTGTTGTGTTAATGGGTTGCAATGTTTGGAATTGTGATTCTGGATTGTGGATTTTAGTCTTATGTGGTTCCAAGCCGATATATTTTCCCGTTACGTCGTCGGATTATCTTCCGCTATGCATGTTAAAAATCTGGGTCGTGACAAACCTGCTGAAAAATTTAACCCACAATTGGGTGAGTCCGGGGACTCCGTAGGATTTACACCCATTCCTTGCCAATCGGATAACTAACATATAATCAAGCATTAATAGATAATATATCTAACTTGAGATGTAATACAAATGATAATAAAATGTCTTCTATATTTATCTATAACACATAACCAAACCATGATTATCTTTAAGAAAAAAGATTATGCCAATCCTATTCAATTATAGACCAATGCACACAAGACCATACAAACTAGACAAATACCATCTAAATGACCTCAAGACTTAACTTAAGAAGACCAAACTAAAACGAGACAAATCTTATTTTTCTAACATGACATGATTTAACATCTATACATGACACACAAGTAACATAATTTTATATTCTTTCTAAAACACAGCCAAATAGCAAGAAATTTGTCGTCTTGCTTCACATGTACAAAATGCTTTCACCAGCTCTAATATATATATATATATATATATAACAGTAACATATAATAAGCTAGCCAAAAGTTCTCCTAGGCAGTGGTGACACTAAGGGAAAAAATGTGGTAATCCGGGATCTGTGGGAGGGCCGGATTCATCTAAGTTACCCGTTGCCCATGGGCAATTGACTAACATAGGCTAGTGAAGCCTTCATACCACGTCGTATCAAGAGTTCATAACATAATTTCAAATCATGACATATTGGATCATACCATGCTTACAAAACATAAACCTCTCATCCTAATGTTTTTCATGCAAAACAAACCATTTACCAAAAGCTAGACCAAACTTATACCAACTAACATGGTTAACATATTCTAAACAAAACCTATATCAAACTTGACCATATAAACATAACTATATCATGAAAAACATATCACATAATCTAGAATAAAATTTAGTATAAACTATATGAACAACTTACATGCAATATTAACAAGCTGAAACTAGACATACTTAGACAAATACATGATAATAAACTTAAATCAAAGTTTGCCTAAACCAAGCATCATAGGTCCTGATTTCTCCTTCATTATTCTGACCTAAACAAGGTTCCAAAAGTTCAAATTGCTGATCTAACATTTTTTTCCAAGCGTAAACATAATGAATTTCTAATTTTAGTTCTAAACTAGCATATAGTCATATACATAACTATCATAGGGTCAAATCTCTTAAAATAGACTTCTACCCAAGCATAATCATACTAAACATATTCCATAATATACAAAATAACAAATTTGAGTTTCTGGTTTCAGAGATTTTAAAACAATCATTAATCATAGCGCTAAAGTCTGAAACTAATCAAGTTAAGATTCATAAGTTAAATCATTTATACTTTTGTTATCCAAATGAGATCAAATAAATAGACAAGATTGAAAATCCTACTTGGAAGCTTTTGTAAATTTTATATATTTTTTTCTATTTTATGGCATTTTATCTTATTTATGTAATTTATAAATCAAGTAATCCCAAAATGCTGAACCAGGTGGTCGGACCGGGTCTAAACTGGCTTCTAGACTGGGTGGTTGAGGGAGCTAGGCCGGCGGCTCACAACACCGGGCCAGGTGCCAGCTGGTGCGTCTGTGCACATGCGCAGCACTCGCACACGGTGCTCGCGGGAGGTGGCGGCCGATGGCGAGAGGCGACAGTGACGGTGAGGGGTGGGTAGCGATGGCAGGTGGATGAGGATGGCGGCGATCGGCATGGAGGATGCTGGTGCCCCTAATGGTGAAGGCAAGGGAGATGAAGGATGGCGGCAGCGGCGAAGGGAGGGCTCCTCATTGCTGTTCCGGTGGAAACAGGGGTGGGCCTCATGGCGGAAATCAATGGCGATGGTGGTGGCTCTGGGTAACGACAAATGGCAGTGGCTGCGGTGGTGGTTGGACGGGGTCCCACGGCCAAGGCAAAGAGAGGAAGGAGGAGGCTTGCAGCGGTAGGGCCTTGGGCGGCTGGTTCACGATGGTGCAAGTTGGCAAGGTGACAACGGCATATGGCCATGGGTGCACGTTGCGTTAACGCGCACGGGGGGTAGGTAAACATGGGCGGCCGACGGTCTTAAGCAACAGGCGGTAGGGTGGCCCGCAGGTCGCACAAGCGCTGGCGCTGGTGTGGAAAGACGATGGCGACATGGTGGTGTGCAAGCAAGAGTGGGTTGCGATGGAGGTCGGGATAGCAAGGAAAAGGACCGGGGGCTTAGCAATGGCTCCGGTGACTAGCTTGGGGTGATTGGGCAAGGAGATGGCAGCAGATGACGGAATAGAGAAGACAGTGAAGGAGGCGATGACTACAACGATTGTAACACAAGTTGAGGGAGGAAGGGGGCGCAACACGGTGACAATGAGGGAGGAAAGAAGGAGGGTAGTGTCGCTACTAGAAGAGAGGGAGAGAGAGAGAGAGAGAGAGAGAGAACTCAATGAGGGGGGTCTCGCAAGAATGAGATATCGATTGGAGGGGGTTTCGTTGCTGGAAGAGCACTGCAAGAGAGCGAGGAGGGAGATCAGGATGGTGGGCTTACGTAATCGGGAGGGAGATGGCGAAATCGACAATAGAGGAGGAGGTGAGCATAATGGAGAGAGAGGGGGGACATTACAGAAAATATAATTAGCTTCCTTTTTTTCAAAATGTTACATTCTCCACATTTTAAAATAAATTTCGTTCTTGAAATTTCAAAATCTTACTATTAAGTCAAAAAGGGGAGTCAAGATGATTTGATGCTCATAAACTAAATGATAGATCCTCAAATCATCATACATCATATATGTGCTAAAATTCTCATCATCCTGTAATATTATCCATATCAAAATTTCTAAACATGCACTCTTCCTTCTATATCATATCATTCTTGATAATCTAATTATTGCATTTCAACTTTACCAAAATCATCATATTCTGCGCTCTCTCAATTTATTATATATCTAGGACATTCCTTCATAGTAAATAACTTTGTAATCTCTAACTTTACCTAAAATTTTGAACTTAAAAATATCATCACCAATCATGATTTATAATTCTATCATCTTTATGCATTAATATTCTTCCATCTTCTTATCAATTATAACACTTACATCTTCATATCATACATATCTAACCATTATTTAAAATAACTATAATTCCAATATCTTTACCAAACAAGATTATCAATCATAACTCATCATTGAAATTTTTTTTTTATAAATCCCGACACCATTATGATCAAGCTATTGCAAACATTCTCTTTCTTATAGCTTGAAATCTAGATTCTAATCATCTTAACTAACAATCAAATTATTCTCATACTCAAGGAGCCACATTTTAATGCTAATGACATTTCCAACTCCTTTAAATCTCTACAAGTATATCATGAACTCTAATTACTTTCTCAAGAGAAGTAATATCACAATTTTCATTTACTTCAAACAACTTAAATGATACCCTCAATATGTATCAACGCCTAAATAAATCTATAACTAACCAAATGATCCATGATAAAAATTAACTCATAATTATCAAGTTGGATCACCTAGAGGCTATATACTTCCTATAATTTAGAAATTAAAGGATCGAAGATTTCAAGTCCTTAGACAAGGATATTGTTTGGTAGAGTACATACTCAGATTCTAGATCGGCAAATAATAGCAATGATTCTAGATACCATAGTTATAATACAAACTAGATTGTGGCATCTTATAAATTTTTAATCAAAGCCCCACTTAAACAATTTGATATACTAGACATGTCATCCTCAATTCTATGATTGGCTGATCTCATTCCTTCCAATAATACATGATATTATATCCTCATATCACAAAATATATCCCATTTAACTTACACCAATAATTTAATTATTCTCATGTAGATCATCCAATGAAATCATTATAAAATCCACTTTATTTTTCAATTTAGAAATCTACCAATCTTTCTAACTTTATATCTTCACTTAAATACAAATCATATCATCATGACCTTAATCAATAATCATAATCATTTGATCAATCCATTCACCAGCTATATTAAATCTGAACTTCATCTAATAAAAATACTAAACCATACGATATTGATTAACTAAAATTCTCTACTCCAATAAAATATTGCTTTAAGATTGATAAATTTGATTTTTTTATCAATTTGAACTCCAAGATCAACCAAATCTAAAAGATGATTATCATACTTTCATTGATCATCCAATTTAAATTTCTACTGATTCAATCATCATCTAATATTAAATTCAAACTGATTCAAATTGACAATCTCATCACGTATCATAAACTCAAGCTTCAAGATTCACCAAAATCCGAAAATTGATCCACATAAATGGAAACCAATAATTATTCAATCAAGACCTCCAAGAGTTTAATCATCAAAATCTAGAATCAAATCTAATTGATTCCATTAGATAATCCAAGTATCAAATCTAATTCACCCAAATCGATATCAAACACCCGGGTAGGTCACTGTAGACCTTCCAGCCAGGTTAATGGTCTGATACAACTTCAATCATGACCCAAATTTAAATAACATAACCAGAAAAATGCAACGAAAAAAAATACACAACGTCATGATGGTGGGATGAAACCTAACACTTGGATTCCATAACCCAAACTCAAACAATCCTTATTACAAAAATCCATCGAAATAAAGGAATATAACCATTTTATTAAGTCAAACAACATTCTTATTCAAAAAAACAACCAACACAACTACCTAAATAGAGAATATCACTCTTCTACAAGTGCATGTGACTTTGATTCCTTTGGTTCTACTTGAACCTCATATTCAAGCTCCTAAATCTTCAAACCTGCTAAAAAATTTAATCCACAACGGGGTGAGTCTGGGGACTCCGTAGGATTTACCCTCATTCCTTGCCAATTGGATAACTAACATATAATCAAGTAATGATAGATAATATATCTAACTTGAGATGTAATACAAATGATAATAAAATGTCTTCTATATTTATCTATAACCCATAACCAAACCATGATTATCTTTAAGAAAAAAGATTATGCCAATCCTATTCAATTATAGACCAATGCACACAAGACCATACAAACTAGACAAATACCATCTAAATGACCTCAAGACATAACTTAACATGACCAAACTAAAACGAGACAAATCTTATTTTTCTAACATGACATGATTTAACATCTATACATGACACACAAGTAACATAATTTATATTCTTTCCAAAACACAACTAAATAGCAAGAAATTTGTCGTCTTGCTTCACATGTACAAAATGCTTTCACCAGCTTTAATATATATAATAGTAGCATATAATAAGCTAGTCCAAAGTGCTCATAGGCAGTGGTGACACTAAGGGAAAAATCGTGGTAATCCGGGATCTGTGGGAGGGACGGATTTATCTAAGTTACCCGCTGCCCATGGGCAATTGACTAACATAGGCTAGTGAAGCCTTCATACCACGTCGTATCAAGAGTTCATAACATAATTTCAAATCATGACATATTGGATCATACCATGCATACAAGACATAAACCTCTCATTCTAATGTTTTTTATGCAAAACAAACCATTTACCATAAGCTAAACCAAACTTATACCAACCAACATGGTTAACATATTCTAAATAAAACCTTTATCAAACTTGACCATATGAACATAACCATATTATGCAAGACATATCACATAGTCTAGAACAAAATTGAGTATAAACTATATGAACAATTTACATGCAATATTAACAAGTTGAAACTAGACATACTTAGACAAACAAGATAATTAACTTAAATCAAAGTTCGCCTAAACCAAGCATCATAGGTCCTAATTTCTCTATCAATATTCTGACCTAAATAGGGTTCCAAAAGTTCAAATTGCTGATCTAACATTTTTTTTTCTAAGCCTAAACATAATGAATTTCCAATTTAGTTCTAAATTAGAATATAGTCATATACATAACTATCATAGGGTCAAATATCTTAAAATAGACTTCTACCTAAGCATAATCATACTAAACATATTCTAGAATATACAAAATAACAAATTCAAGTTTCTGGTTTCAGAGATTTTAAGAAAATCATTAATCACAACTTTAAAGTCTAAAACTATTCAAGTTAAGATCCATATGTTAAATCATGCATATTTTATTATTCTAATGAAATCAAATAAATAAATAAGCTTGAGAAACCTACTTAGAAGCTTCTATGAATTTTATGGATTTTTCGTCTACTTTTATGGCATTTTATCTGATTTCTACAATTTATAAATCAAGTAATCCCAAAATGTTGAACCGAGTAGTCAGACCGGGTCTGAACCAGCTACTGGACCGGGTGGGCAAGGGAGCTAGGTCAGCGGCTCACAGTGCCAAGCTGGGTGGCCAGCTGGCGCGTCAGTGCACATGCGCAACGCTTGCGCGCGGTGCTCGCGGGAGGACGCGGCCGATGGCGAGGGATGGGTAGCGATGGCAGATGGTTGAGGACAGAGGTGATTGGCATAGAGGATGCCGGTGTCCACGATGGTGAAGGCAAGAAGTGATAGAAATGTATGCTCTACAAGCCAATCATATATGATATAATTCGATATTTCTATATATATCTCATTTAATTAATCAGACAAATTTTCAATATAAGCTCTTATTAGATGTGAATATTATACTGAAGTCTTTGATCTAATACAATAATGATTAAATCATGATAATGAGATTGATCATCTAGAGATATTTGATCTAAATGTTTCTAGTCATAGGATACTTGTGACGGAACATCAAGGATCTAGATAGACTAGTGTATGTGATATCTTCTCATGTGATTAGGATGACCGATTTCATTGGTCATTACTGTTGAGACACAGAGATACACATACAAGTGCTTATTAATTGAATGTGTTCATTGAACTGACCGAATAAGAAATCTTGAATGGTATCTTACCGAACTGTCAATCAGGGTTTTCTATCATCATAGTTGCATGGTTGGACCTTTTACCTGAGTTACCAAAGATGCCTTGTTGAGTGGAACTTGTGCTTTGATCATTGACTTTTGGATCACCGTTTTGATGGTCCAGTATAGCGATGGATCGAGTATAAGGAAAACCCAGTGGAGACAATTGAGCAGACAACACGGGATCTTCCACTCTCAGTAAGTAAGTATGAATGTCTTATGGGATAGTACTCCAAATCCCTAACTAGGGTAAATAGGATAATTAGAAAATGAGTTTCTCAATTGATCCAATTTTGAGTACAGGATCTTATAGTGTCGGTATACTAAGGAGTTGACAGTCGATGCCGAACTCCTTTTCAACCGGGACATTGGATGGATGAGGGTTTATATTCATGCGGTCACTAATGATGAAAAAGCTCAATAGAGATGAGATTATCTCTATAGCTATTTGAGATCATAGGATGTGGCTTGTACCCTTCATGATGGGTAGGCCGATTAATTTGTTATCGGATAATGGATTCAATTAAATTAAATAGAATTGTTCTATTTTATTTAGGCCTCAATCAAATAGGATATTGGACCTAGTGGGTCACACACATAAGGACTTATCCACAAGACTAGGGGCAAGGGTATAATTTATGAAGATTTTGAATTTTTATGAAAGATTCCAAAAGTCTCTACAAATTCTAAAGGTTTTAGCCAAACCCTATCAAGACAAAGGTGAAAACCATGTCCCTAGCCTCTTTCCTACCTCCTCCTCTCTCTAGAAGGTATCCATGGTTGATAGAGCTCCGTTCGAGAAGAGTTCTTGAGGCCGATGCAAAGGGAGAACCTGCTGTGGACGAAGTTCGTGTTGATACTGCTAAAAACCAAACATTTGAACGGTTTAAAGAGCTTGAGAATCTCATATCCTTCTTCTTCATAAGATTATATGAATCCCTATCAGGTATATTCAAATGTTATTTGATCGGTTTTTGATTTTCGTCGTTCGGTTTTGATTGAGATAGATTCTAAAGAAACCCATAGGAATCGTCACTTCTACTGCACCAAATTTTATGGATGAGTCTTTACAAGGGGGACAAAGGCTGGTGGCGGTGGCGAAGGGGGCTCCCCGCTATTGTTCTGGCGGAAATAAGGGTGGGCCACGCGAAGGAAATCAATGGTGATGATGGTGGCTCTGGGCAACGACAAATGGCGGTGGCTGCGGTGGTGGTTGGACAGGGACCTACGACGAAGGCAAGGAGAAGAAGGAGGAGGCTCACAGCGGCAGGGCCTCGGGTGGCTGGTTGACGATGGTGCAGGCCGGCAAGGTGACGACGACGTGCGGCCATGGGTGTGATAGAAATGTATACCCTACAAGCCAATCATATATGATATGATTCGACATTTCTAGAAATATCTCATTCAATTAATCAGGCAAATCTTCATTATAAGCTTTTATTATATGCGAATATCATAATGAAGTCCTTGATCAAATATAATGATGATTAAATCATGATGAGATCATGATAATGAGATTGATCATCTAGAGGTATTTGATTCAAATGTTCCTAGTCATAGGATACTTGAGACGGGACATCAAGGATCCGAATAGACTAGCGTATGTGATGTCTTCTCATGTGATGAGGACGACCAATTTCATTGGTCATTAGTGTGGAGACACTGAGATACACATACAGGTGCTCATTAGTTGAATGAGTTCACTGAACTGACCGAATTAGAAACCCTGAATGGTATCTTATCGAACTGTCTATCAGGGTTTTCTATCATCACGGTTGCATGGTTGGACCTTTGACCTGAGTCGCTAAAGATGCCTTGTTGGGTGGAACTTGTGCTTTGACCATTGACTTATGGATCACCATTTAAATGGTCCAGTATAGCGATGGATCGGGTACAAGGAAAAACCCGATGGAGGCATATGAGCAGACAATAAGGGACCATCCACTCTCGGTAAGTGAGAGTGAATGTCCTATGTGATAGTACTCTAAATCCCTGGCCAGGGTAGATAGGATAATTGGAAAAAGGAGCTTTTCAATTGATCTAATTTCAAGTACAGGATCCTATAGAGTTGGTACACTAAGGAGTTGACAGTCGATGCCGTACTCCTTTCCGACTAGGACATTGGATGGATGAGGGTTTATATCCATGTGGTAACTGATGATGGAAAGGCTCAATGGAGATGAGATTATCCCCACAGCTATTTGGGATCATGGGATGTGACTTGTACCCTTCATGATCGGTAGGTCGATTAATCTGTTATCGGATAACGGATTTAATTAAATTAAATAGAATTTTTCTATTTTATTCAGGCCTAAACCAAATAGGCTATTGGGCCTAGTGGGTCACACACAAAATGACTTATCCACAAGTACAGGGGCAAGGGCATAATTTATGGAGATTTTGGGTTTTTTTGAAAAATTCCATAGTTCTCTATAAATACTAATGGTTTCAGCCAAACCCAATCAAGCCAAGGGTGAAAACCACGTCCCTAGCCTCCTCCCTACCTCCTCCTCTCTCTAAAAGGTGTCCATGGTCGATGGAGCTCCGTTCGGGAAGAGTTCTCGAGGCCGGCGCGAAGGGAGAACCTACTGTAGATGAAGTTTGTGTGGATACTACTGGAGACCAGATACTTGAAAGGTTTGAAGAGCTTGAGAAGCTCATCTTCTTCCTCTCCATAGGATTATATGAATCCCTATTACGTATATTCGAACCCGATTTGATCGGTTTTCGGTTTTCGTCGTCCGGTTCTGAATTAGACGGATTCTAAAGGAACCCACAGGAATCGTCGCTTCCATTGCACCAAATTTTATGGACGATTCCTTACAAGGTGCACGCTACATCAATGCGCAGGGGGGTAGGCAAACATGGGCAGCCGGCAGTCTCGAGCGAGCAAGCGAGAGGGTGGCCCGCAGGTCGCACAGGCGCTGACACTGGTGTGGGAAGACGATGGCAATGCGGTGATGTGCAAGAGACAGTGGGTCACGATGGCAGTCGAGACAGCAAGGAAAAGGACCGGGGAGCTTGGCAATGGCTCCAATGACTGGCTTGGGGCGATTGGGCAAGGAGATGGCAGCGTATGACATAATAGAGGAGACGGCGAGGGAGGAGATGACTGTGGCAATCGTAGGGTGAGGGAAAAAGGGGGCGCAACGCAGTGACAACGAAGGAGGAAAGGAGGAGGTTGGCATCGCTACTGGAAGAGTGGGAGAGAGAGAGAGAGAACTCAACGAGGGGGATCTTGCAAAAAAGAGATATCGATCAGAGGGGTTATGTTGCTGGGGGGCACTGCGAGAGAGTGAGAAAGAGGGAGATCAGGATGCCGGGCTTACGTAATCGCGAGGGAGACAGCGAAATCTGCGAGAAAGAAGGAGGCGAGCATAACGGCAAGAGAGGGGAGACGTTACAGAAAATATAATAATTAACTTCTTTTCTCTCGAAACGTGACATCGGTAACGGCACTAGAACAACAATTGGGGCCGTTTCTTTGAGTTGAAAGCTGCGCATGGAAGAGTAAAATATCACGTTATTTCTTCAAGCGTAAACATCAGTTTCCTTTGACCGGGCTAGAAAGAAGATTTTGGCATCCCTAGATTTTAATTGGAGGCCCTTAGCTTATGATAATGTTAATTAATTTATTTAAAAATTATTTATAAATGCATGATAAATTAAATGCTATTATTCAAAGGTTATTTTATCATATGAAATACTCATTTAATATATTTATTAAAAAATTAACTAGAACTTATGTCCGAAAGTGTCTTGATCTAATTTGTTGGATGAATTATTTATATATAAAAATTACAAGGAAAAATTATGTTGTATTTAATACGTAGTGAGTCTCTTGTTTGGCTGTCATTATATTGTGGTTTACAAAATATGTATTTTAAATAAATATAATTTAAAATTTTTAAACGTATATAATTCATTATAAATAAATATTTATTTAACTTATTTTTCACATCAAAATTTTGTCATAAATAAAAACTTTACTTATATAAATATTCATAAAATTATTTATCACTACTATATTATTGTCAAAGCATTTTTCAAACAGTTTCTAGGAAAACAATCTCCTATCAACAAAATAACAACTAAATGTTCTCCATTTCGTTGAAAACAATATCCCAGGAAATAGTTTTTTCTTGATTTTGGTTTTACGTGCCACCAAATGCACACTTGATCTCTACACCTATGTTAAATTATCTAACCAGTCAGATAACCACCCACTGAAGCCCAAAAGAAGCATCCACTGAGCGCTCAAGATCCAAGAATTTTCCAAACTGATATTAGAAAACAGTCATATGCCAAACCCACTTGACCTGACTTTGCTTTATTATAATGGACTGATAACGTAATAGCTTCAAAGATTGTGAATTAGACTCCATGAGAATCCGTTTGTTGGCTTCTAATCTCACATCATGTCAAACAGTTAATGATACATTTAAATCCACGTAAAATAGACTACATGCGCAGATTTTTTATGATATCTTGTTCAACATGTTTCTTTGGTTACACTAAAAATCCGGTAAACATAAATTATGCAGAGTTGACCATGTTGAGATGAGGATTTTTGGTAGGAGTGGGTACTAAATAGTTCAAACCAAAAAACTGAACCCAACAGGCTTGTTCGGTTCAGTTTGAACCATCTTCAGTTTAATTTAATTTGAGAGTTTTTTAAACCAATTTAAATTAAACCAAATCATTTAAAATTTATTTAATTTAAAATTATAAAAATTATCACAATATTAATAAAAAATTTAAAAGTTTTTATAATAAAATATTATTTACTTTGATTATTATTAACATAAAAACTATTTTATATATGACAAAATAAATTAATTTAAATAACCTTATATATTTTCAATTTAAATTGAATCAAATCAAACCAACTCAAATTAAAATCAATTTAGTTTGGTTCGATTTAAGAGATTGATTTAATTTGAGTCAGTTCAATTTGAAAGATTGATTCGATTTAATTCAATTTGAAATACAAGTGATCTAAATCAAATCAAATCTAACCGTGCACGTCCCTCATTTTTTGCATGCGTAAACTTTCCACCGAGTCTGATTTAAGTGAGCCAAGTGTACTCTTGTAGCCAATGCTTTTAGACGTATATATTATAATTAAAATTTCTATACATTAATCTATATAATTCATTGTATTTCTAAGGCTTTTATCCCAAATTACTTGGGATCAGCTATATAGATTCTCTTTCTACACTCAGGTCGATTTTGCATTATTTCTTCATAGATATTTAAACCATTTAAATCATATTGAATTACCCTCCTCCAAGTTAACTTAGGTCTACTACGTCCTTTTTTATTTCTGTTATTTTAAAATTTTCTATTTTTCTAACAGGAGCTTCTTTAGATCTATGTTTAATATGTCCAAACCATCTCAATCTCCATTCTTTCAATTTGTCTACAATTCTCGTTACTCTTACATTTTTTTTAAATATATTTATTCCTTATTTTATCTAATATAGTGTGACCACTCATCCATCTTAACATTCTCATTTCGGTAACACTTATTTTAAAAGTATATTTTTCTTTTATTGTCCAACATTCACTACCATACAACATTGTGGGTCTTATACTTGTACGATAAAATTCTTATACTTGTACGATAAAACTTTCCTTTCAACTTTAATAAAATTTTACGATCACATAGAACCCCTGAAGCTAATCTCCACTTCATCCAACATATTTTAATCTTATGATTAATGTCTTCATCACATTCTCCATCCTTTTAATAATTGATTCAAGATACTTGAACTGAGTATCAAATATAACTCATTATATTTTAATAATCTTTATAAAAAATTAAAATGTTGATTCATTATTAAAATATGCTTTATCAAAAAAATATGTGTTGTGTGAGCATCTTTAGAATAATATTAATTAAATAGGTTTTTAATAGAGAAATTTAAAAAAACATAATCTAAATATTTTATAAGGATTTTAAAGTTTTTGAAAATATGTTTAAAAAAACAAATAATTTTGATTTATAATATATAAAATTCTGGTCATCCAAAAGATGCCAAAATAATTTTCTGCCAAAGATGTAAATTTTGTGTTAGTTATAAACTCAGGTAATGCGAAAAGACTTTTTAAGGACTCGAATGTTAAAGCATTCTGAAACTTTTTACAAGGCAATAAAAAGACATAATTTTTTAAGAAAAAAGTATCTTTAGATGTATAAGATAAATGATGTATATTTTTATCTTGAAAACTTCATCTCAAATAAAATATTTTTACTATTTTTATTTTACATTTTAACCAAAGTAAATTTGCGTTTTGTTCGGAGCAGAAATCTCGTAAAAAATCTCTCCCACCTTAGAAGTCCAAACAAATATTCTTTTTCACTTTTGTGCGATAAAAATAGAGAAGAAAATTTGTAAACCTGAGAGTTATACACTTATAAAATCTAAGTAAGAAAAATATCTAAAAACTCTTTTTTTTAGATTTCAACCAAAATCCATGACACACTCCGAATCAAACGCATCCTTTTAAAATCTACCAACTCTGTTTTCAGAAACTGATTTCCACGAGGACAGATACTTAAACACCGGAACGGGATCCCGTGCATTTGGAAGGCGGAATTCTAGAGATCCGCGAGTCAAATATTAGAAGGGCCCGTTCTTCTCGGTGAGGGTCAAGCACAGAGCCAAGATTGATGGTCAGTGGTCACGGAACCAAATTACGTTGATCGCACAATTTCCAAAAGTTTATGTCTCATTTGTCAACGAAATAAAAGAGAAAAGAACTCTATAATGTGACAATTATAGAGTGATTGGTTAGTTTGTTACTTTTTTTAACTTAAATTTTAAAAATAAAAAAGTTGGAGTGTTAAATTGTTCTCTTTTAACTCTTTTTTTAAGAGAGATATTTCGTACAAAAATAAGTTAACTTAATTTGTTTCAGACATACGCAAAGACAGAACATGGGAGGTGGAACTATCTCTCTCTCACTCTCTCTGTTATGATCTGGATTTTAACATATACAGCAGAACATAATTTAGTGACGTAAGCAAGGAAATAACCACTAAAATTATATCGATTTGGAATAATATAATACTATTATCACATTTCTAATGATTCTTTCTAAAATATCATGCTAATAATACAATTTAATAAAACATATATCAGTCTACGATATAATGATCATACAATTACCTTCTCGAAATTTGAACCACCGTATTTCTGTTAGGCTAAACCTGATTATCCAAAAGATTGATAAGAGGATTAGAATGAGTACGATGATTCAGTAGACACCTCATCATCCACTAGATCGGATAGTCAAACGACCCTAAATGTTAATTAAATAAATACTCAGACCTACACTAATAATATACAAGTATATAATTAGTTGATACCATAAGTATTTAACTTAATCTATGTGTTTTACATCGCCGACCAACACCTATAAGTCGACCAACTGGCACCTATAGACACCTAAAAACAATCTGGCTCAAAGGGATAACAAATGCACGAACACCAAGTATATGCTCTATATGATAGAATCACTACAAATAAGACAGATCATGCATACACCATGCAAAATAACTTGATAAAATGACAATATAACACATCACTAGACAACTATAGACATTCAATTTTGGTATTGTTGAAGGGCTTAAATTCTTGTTTTCATAAAGAATATTTGAGTAACCTTTCAAGAGAACCGAGTTTTCTAGAAAAATCAAGTTTTTTGGCGCATTTAGAAGAAGATCGATAGGGCGTTAACCAGGGTCAAAGTGCCCAATATACAGGGCACCAGGCACCCTGTATATAGGGCACCAAGCGCCCTATAAACCAGGCGCCAGGTGCCCTATAAACAGGGTGCCTGGCACCTATTCAAATCGATTCGATCGATTGATTTGACCACTCATTGGTGTAGACAAGCAAAATTGGCCTGATTCGGAGCCCCAGACTCTTATTCCATAGGCTATATCTTTTATTTGACCATTTTCTGATTCGGATTACCTCATGAAGATGAGTTAAGGACACTGGTGGAGCCCCTTGTGAGTTGGGAATGAACCGATGATTTCCAGAATAATGTCGTAACCTTCAAGCGAGAGCCACGCATGAACCGTGAAATCACGAAGCCTGCTCAATGACCGACCTTGAATGGTTCTTAATTGAAGGTCTTGGGAGTCCCACATGTGTTCCGTAGCATTCAGGGTTTTCGAGAAGTCATTTCGGTAGTCGTCGGTCAATGACGTCTTTCGTTACGACTTTTTCAATCTGTACTGACACGGCTATCCTGGACAACTCATCAGGCCTTTCCTGTCATAACTAGGTCTTTTCAAGTCATCCAGGTCAATCCTAGCCATATTTCTCATCAACTGGGGCCATACGACCATTTAGGTCAATTTTAGGGTTTCCTGGCTTTTCTTATGTTTGGTTCACGTTTACCGGGTTAATCTCAGATTTTTCGATGATTTCGGGTTTTTTGACCGTACTGGACTTGTTCGGTCGTCATTTTAAGTCATCCCGAGTTGACTCGAGATTCCTCAAGCGGAACCGTGCCCTTCTGGATCTCTACCACATTTTTCGGCTTTTTCGCGAAATGGTAAACCGGTAGTCAAAGCCCCGTGCGAATGTCTTGGGAGTGATGCCAGCTGGTTTACTGACTTGAGGAGGTGTAGCTTAAGGCCTTATTTCCAACGCAACAAACGGGAGTCGAATCGGACATCCCGTTTGCAAGTTACGGCTCGCGGAACACGCGCGTAGGAGAGAGTGTATCGCGACCCCACTCCCCTTGAAAGGGTAGGGCGCGCTCTGTGCGCCCTCAAGCTGGGGGCATGCCCTACATGCCCTCATTCTGGGGGCATGTCCTGCGGGCCCCTGCCTCCTTTGAAATGCGTGGGCGCGGTTAGTTTCTGAAAATCGGAAATTGCCCCGATTAGCACCTTCTAAACCAGATTTTTGAAAGGTTTCCATCGATAATTTTCAATTATTTGTACCATGCCCCCGGGTCGGGGGTGCGTTACGTTTGTCAAGTCGGATTTTAGCAATTTTTGGAAGATTCTGGTGATTTTTAGCAAAAAGACGCGTAACGCGCCCCCGGTTTCTTTGAAACGGGGGGCGTGCAGACCATGCCCCCAAGGTGAGGGCGCGCCCTCAGGTCGAGAGTGTGCCCTGCGTGCCCTCGCCTCCTTTGAAAGGAGGTACGCGGTCGGTCCAGTTTCCATGTTTTGCACTGGTTTCTCTCCTCTATAAATTGAGGGTCATTCTCAACGACCCAAGGTTAAGCCCCCATGCCTAGCTCATCCTGAGGTCGTCCAAGATCTCTTCCAAAGACGTCCCGATGCCCAAAGGTGATCCGACGCCAAGAGATCGATCCCGAGGCGAAGGAGAAGCCCGATTTGTGTGTTCTGCATCAACCGAATTCATCAGCTTCTGTAGAAAATTCAGGGTTCCTACTACAAAAGTCTTTAACATAGGAGTTGTTCTTGTCTTCGTCCTCTTTCATTTGCAACTGGTGTAACTCGATTCCCACTTGCCATCTATTCATGACGATTGTTGCACTGAGGGCGCACATCCAGATTTTGTTTTTCACATCTGTCTAATTTTAGAATTTTTAAAGTCTTCTAAAGATAGATTCTAGAGAAGTCATCAACATAATATCTCTTCCTTTCCAAGTTATTCATCCATAGAAACAAACAGTACTTGATTCTGACATTGGGGTCGTCCATAGCATTCTCTGCACCAAAGTCGCGCCAGAATGGTGCAAAACTACCCGAACCAGTTTTTTTTTTCACTGATCTCAGCTTCAACTCAAGCCGTTTCATTCTATAAGTTTCTATTAACTTAGTTCATTGAATTGTTAGAGAATATTTTACTTAGTTTGCATCATTTTTAGATAACCAAAAACACAAAAAAGGGGTTAGGGCTTGCCTCAATCCGGTGAGTTCTATTCTAATTTCTTCTTTGTTTCATCTCCTCTCCTATTGTTTCTACACTTCCCATAGTTCTAATCGAATTCTTTCACTTGGTTTATTGTTCTAGTTGCATAGGTTGATCAAGCTAGTATCGGTTGGACTCTTCTTCATCGGCCGGCCGAAGAAGAAGAAGGTTGAACCTACACACATTCTCTCCCGCGCTAAGGTACACACGGTCAAATTCAACTCATCTCTTGATTTACATTTCATAAGGCGGAGCCCACGGCTCCAAACGACCACCTCTTTTATTTATGCTTTAAGTCAATTCATTTCTCACTCTCCTCCCACATGACCCGAACCATCTCCGGTGCTCGAGCGACGCCATGAGATGAAAAGTTCGGGGATCAATGTGAGTGTGGGACCGTGGTGAGGATTTTTCCACTTTCTGAGTGTTTTCCGATTCACTCCCCTTTTTATCCTATTCCATCTTTCACCTTCTCTTGAGGTGCCAATCCGGAACCCATTTCTGGACTCGACAACTGGGACCCATCTTGTCGAACTGACATAGCTCATGATGCTAGAACCCTGTATATACGGGGTGCTTTGCCGCGAGGAACTGGTTTTCAGATTTGACCAAAGTGCCCTTTTTCTAGCTATAAATAGGCACCCATTTGGAGCTTTGAGGGGATTCAACCTCTATCCAACCCACCAGCTCATCCAATACTATGAATCCAAGCCCTCAAAACACTCCCTAAGCCCTCATATCACCTCAAAATTCTCTCCCAAAAATCATAAAAACCTGCAGTTTCAACCACCCAGAAATGTAGTTTTCTTCCAACTTTGAAAGCCTCTACCCATCATTCCTCTTACATACAATGACCAAACACCCTACCATTTGCATCATTTACATATTGGCTATAAGGAGGAGCTTCTGTTTCATCTTGGAAATTTTCCTACACTCCGGAGCGATGCCGCGAAGAGGGGAAGAAAATCTTTCAGAACCAGTACCTGGTGCCCTATAAATAGGGCACTTTGACATTGGTCAATGCGCCCCATAAAGGGGACACCTGCAGTTGGCGCCCCATAAATAGGGCACTAGCAGGGACAAACCCCGTTTTTCATTTTTTAAGTTTCTTTTACCCACCCATTTGATCCTTTGCTACCCCTTTTCATTTTAACTTTCATTAACATGTTGTTTAGCATGCATTAGGTCATTTTGCATACCTCATATATTTTAAAACCTACCAAAATAGGGGTGGGATTTAGTCCTAATCCGGTCAGTTCCTTCTCATTTGCATGTTTAAATTTAAATTTGAGCAAGATTCTACACTTTTACTAGAACTAATGATATCTTCATTTGTTTCTATGTTTTCTTATGGACATTTTTAGGTAAATCCGGCCGAGACGAAGCTTCAACCGGATCAAAGATGAAGGACTCACTAAGCAATATTCTTTCGGCTGGCCGAGGAAGAAGTTGGAACCCAACAATCTCCCATTTCCAAAGGTACGACGGTCATCTCTCCATTTCATTTCTTTTCCATTCTACTATATTCCGGAGTCTTTGGCTCCTAGCGACCACAAACACTAACATCCCATCTACCAAGTCTCCAAAGAAAGCATAAGGGCCAGAAAAAGGAGATCTACGGATCCCGTTTCGAGTGTTTACACCTATTGGTGACCACGATGGGACTGACTTTGCTTTAGACGAGTTATCGAAATGGCAGATCAAAGATACGAGCAGCTGCAGTTGGAGTATGACCAGTCTTAATTCTACCCTGATGCCGTATGTGCTGTCATTGAACCCGAAGTTATCCCCAAACCTAGTCAAACTTCTTCTCAACCTAATCCAAATTTACTTTGGGAGGAATTCTCTAATGCCAACCCTACCCAACTTCAGGCTATCAAAGCCATCCTCAAGGGCAAGTCGCCCGCCGACCACATTCCTCCCGAAGGTGGTCTTCACATCTCTACCCCTTGGTTAGTGGCACGTCCACCCAATGTACCCATTCATAGCCATTCTTATACCGGGCTAGTAGCCCCACATCTCCTCATCCGGTGGCTAATCTAGATAATCTCGATCCAAATGCTGTTGTTCCTTCTAGGCCACCAGTTTATTCTTCTAATCATCTCAACCCTACTCAACCTTTGGTGAATCCCCCAATGTACCTAGACATGTCAATGGATATTATTTGGGTCGGATCTTCCAACATCCAAACCTAGATTCAATAAGATACATCCAAATCCACTGATAGGCCCTGTAACGTTTTAACTTTCAAATCTAAACCCATATCCGGATCCGAAATTATTTTTGGATCCGGATCCACCTATCAGGATATTAGGAAACTATACGCTATGCAGTTTTTTTGAAAGATGAATTTTTTGAAATATGCATTAAAAAACGTTCGCTACCAACGATCATTCAACATTAAAATATATCAATTTTCTGAAATAAAATTACAAAACAAATTAGAACAAGATTCAAAACAGATCACGTTCTGTAACTAAAATAAAAATGTAAAACAAAATTACAAAATTTAAAGAATCTCATTTCAATACTAAAACCACTTCTATTGTCTGGATCAAAGGTACACATTCATTTTGCACAACTAAAACCAAAACAACATCATCTATGTGATAATAAACTGGGTCCTTCGCAGCAACTGTGTTTGCTTTAAGCCTTTGACCAATTGATCCACCTGATCATAAAAAAAAATGTAAAGTGGTAAATATTCAGAAATAGATGGGGTATAAGAAATATATGCAGAATTACATTAAACTTGACATTAAAATGATACCCACAGGATCTAATTGAATAGAACGACCCCAGAACTTGGTCCTTAGATTGCTATCACCCCTGAATTTCCATACACACCCTTCACAGTGACATGCACCTGGAATGACCAACTTGTAGAATACACCCATATCACTGAATATACACAAAAATATGTTTTCAGATATTAGCCTCTGATCATGTGGTTAATCATATTAGTTATCAACATTTTTCTTAGACCTAAAAGAATCTCTTATTTCTTATCTTTGTTCTTTTGTTCTATGGTTGGGTGACATCATTAGTATATCATATTTCCTGTCATCTATTAGAATGACTGTGCGTACAAACATATATACTTTATATGTGAGCCAAAAGACAAGACTGTGATAAGCCTAGGCTAGCTCTAGTAGATTCTTGTATCTTAACCCTCTCAAATCCTCTTAGATATTAGCCTAGGCTTTTGAGCCCCCTAATTAGATGGTCATACAAGTAAAGTAACCACGCATCAGTATATTATTTTCCCTACATGTCACAAGTTAGAGACCAAGAAAATTTGGGTGACACATTAAACAAAACTAACAGACTAATGAATACAAGAAAAAGAGAAATGTGCATTCGTTTCTATCCTTCTTGATCTTTCTGTAAGCAATGTGACCATGCATCCATTTCTCACAAACTCTTGCAGTTGTTAAATAATTTACCAAATACTTTAATGGGAATAAACAAGGATGTTTCGCAAGGGCCTGAAGAGCTATATATGGGATGAAAATTTCATATTTTTCTCTATCACAAGGGATTACAATTGAAATAACTTACCATAAAAACCTCATGATCTGAAAAAAATTTCAAGAGATATGTCATGACATATGAAAGTTGAAGTCTCTACACAAGGAGACAGAAGCTTCTTACCAATTTACCATTTTGCTCTTATGCTTTCATGCTCCTGCCACCTAAACCAAAAGTGTTCATATGTATAACACATCAAATATGAAATCGTTGAACTTATGCACTACATTGAGTCTAAGAGAAAAAATAGAAACTACATGATAAAAATTAACTTACCTAATTAGAAGATGAAGATGTCGCTGATGAATCGTCATCATGTACTACCTCTAGTATCAATTCCTCATTCTCTTCATTTATATTACTACTTGCAAAGATAGTAGTAAGCGCATCTTCTTCCGTTACATCAATATTATGTGTGTCATCACGTAGCCAACTCTCCATGCAAATCAATGCTTGAACAGTTGTTGAATCCAATGAGCTTCTATACTTATTTAGCACTCTACCTCCAACACTAAAAGCAGATTCTGATGCCACAGTAGACACTGGGATAGCTAACACATCACGTGCCATGTGTGAAAGAACTGGATACTTTGACGAGTTAACTTTCCACCAACTTAATATATCTAAATCACCTTCTTGAATTGGGGGTTCCTCGAGATATGTTTGCAAATCATTTTTTTCAGACTGAAGCATAGAAGATTTTTGAAGAAAACTATCAAATTCCATGTATAAGGTAGCTAATGTGCTTTGTGAAGATGCCCCCACCTTTCTTTTTGACCCAACAGCCAAGGTAGTTAAACTAGATCTTCTATTTTTGGATATCAACAAATCAGACTCATTGCAAGTATCTACTCTGGAAGTTGCATATGTTTCATACAAATTTTGTAATCCAATTCTCACATCTTCTATCTTCTCTTGAGCTTGGTCATCATATAATTTTCCAAAAAAATATTTGACCATAATTAATTTGAACCTTGGATATAAAAGAGCTCCAATTGCAAGCAAAGTATTTGTCTTTTTCCAATATTTTTCAAATTTTATAAGCATCTTTGAAGCCATCAAAGAAATAATTGATAATGAATTAGAACACTAAAGCTTTAAAGTCAAATGAATGATACAAGTATCTCCAAAGCAAAGATTTGCTGTTGTAAATTTACTTCCTGACAGTCTCTCAGTAACTTCATAAAATACAACTAGACACTCCAAAATATGCTTGACATTTTCCCAATCATCATCAGATGGTGTATACACATAAAAAGTATCATATAAGTGTAGAACAGAGAAAACATCTTTAAACTCCATTGTTGTGTATAACAACAAATATATGGAATTCCATCTAGTAGGCACATCAAGGAGTAAAGACTTTTTAGAACCATTTTCTCTTCTAACTACTTTTTTGAAAGTCTCTTTCCTTAGCTGAGAAGATTCGACATGTTTTATACTTTCTCGTACTTTCAAAATAACGCCATCAATCTCTTTTAGACCACTTTGGACAATCAAGTTCATAATGTGAGTACCGCAACGAATATGAAAGAAAGACCCATCAAGAACTAACAATTTTCTAAATGTTATATCACTTATCAAAATTTTCACCATCTTATTGTTAGCACTTGCATTATCCAACACAATTGAGAACAATTTTATTTGTATATTCCATTCAAACAATTTGTCAAGTAACACATCTCTAATTTCTCTATGACCATGTGATGCTTCAACATGCTGAAAATTGATTATCTTTTTTCTCAATTTTCATTCATCATCAATATAATGGGATGTCAAACATAAATAACCCACATTACCAATTGATGTCCACATGTCAGAGGTAAGACTCACTCTACAATCAAGACATTTGAACAATAACAAAATTTTGTCTTTCTCCTTCATGTATAATTTGATGCAATCAAATTTAACTGTGTTATGAGACAACAATGTAATTTATGGACGGACATTTTCATGTATTGCCTAAAAAATGCATGTTCACTTATGGAGAATGGATAGTGATGAACAATGACCATTTTAGCAAAATCTTCTCTACTTTTCTCATTGTCAAAATTAAAAGTATTATTTTCATCATTTGTTGCATTATCCATAAGTTCTACTTCTCTTGCTTGTATTATTCTTTGAGCATTGGTACATTTTGTGGTATGATTTGCTAAATGTTTGTTACCACTTGTACTACCCCGTTTCTCACAATATTTACAAACTGCTGACATACTACCAACATCATTATTCACTCTCTCAAAATCCAACCAAACTTTAGATCTGAGCTTTCTTCCTCTACGTGCTTGTGTAGCACTTGTTTCTAGATTATCCATATCATGATGATCGATGCTATCCGAAACACTAGCCATAGATCTAGTTAATGATAAGAATGTCACAAAATTGTTCACCTAAATAAAGTAGAAAAATAGTGTAAAGAAATCCATTAAAACAAATGCAATAAACAACCCCTAAAAAGTTTGCATCAATATCAGGTACATTATCAACATAAAATATCTATTAACTTGCATTGTTTATAGAAGAAGTCCATAAGAATTGTGACAATATGTATAACAAACATTGGGATAACTGGATAAGCATATAGAAAAATTTTAACAAAATGGATAAGCATATTGAAAAGAGTCGGCCTGATCAACTAAGCTCACAGAGATAGCAGTTCGGAAGTTTAAGCCTCATTCATCACTCCCCTCACTTCACTAAACAGTACAACCAACCACCCTGGAGATCCATGATCTGGCTTTACACTTTTTGCAGAGTATTAGGTGATGTCAAATGAATACAAAATAAAAAAAGTACCAAGAAAAAGAAATTATGCTTCTATCACATGGGTAACTAACTTTCTGGGTATTTCCTGATGTGATGTTCCTAACATCGCTAAATTGAGAATGGAAAACAAGTGACTCACCACAAATTGAGAATAAAAGAGGAGCAGAATACTGATTTGCATACTCTAGAGTAAATGTATAATGTGTCAAAAAAATGGAAAACAAGTGGCTCACCACAAATTTTGATAAAGCTGCAGAAATTGTCCTCTGTTAGACCCATATCAAACCTTCACACGCAAACACATTCAATCTACCCATCGTCCTGATTTTCACCTTTCTCGTCAGTAAATTTGCTCATATTTGCTGTTCTTTTTATAATAAGTCAAGAAAATCAGCCTAAACATTGACAGATCTATTTCTAATTTCCACCAAAAGCATCCATTTTATCTCCTTTCCGGCCAGTGTGTCTTGATCTGCCTCTCTCTCCTAGAGGCGAGCAGAGCGAGGATGGCAAAGAAAGTCCGACGCCCTCCCGTCTCTCTCCCGTCTCCGTCCCTGCTCCGCTCTCTCGCCGACAGCCCTCTCTCGCCGCCCCCAACCTGACAAGCATGAAGAAACCGGCCGCCGTATCTGGATGAATGTCACCGCCGTCGACGTCCGTAGCGTCGGAAGCCGTCCCACCCAAAGACCCTGATTCTCCAGACATGACCAAGGCCCGCAGCAGCCCGGAGGATGCCACCGCCAAGGATGACAGAAAGAAGGTAATAGCCGCGACCACCTAGCAAACAAGAAATCTTTCGGAATCCCATAAATCTTCTAAGGAATACCATTACCCAGGCAGAGCCATGCCACCGGACTTCGATGTCAGCGTCCAATCGGGCCCTATCAGGAGATTGCTCGTCGCCTTCTCGACTCAAACTCTCGGTGATGCCGAGAATGCCAAATCTGTGAATTCTCCTCCCCTTTCCTTCCTCAACTAAAGACGCCGAGGAGCCTTGCGCGGGTTCGCCGAAGAGGTGAAATAGATCAACAGGGCTTCTCGGCCTTCAGCACCATGGCAGGGGTGGAGAAGGCGCTGCCGCCGCAGGAGCTGAGAAGTCGGGCCGCGGATTAAGGCGTGGAGGAAACTATCGCCATCGGGTTCGGCCGCCCCGATAGGGTTTTCACATCCACCCTCGAAAGGATCGCTTCGGGTCTCCACCAAGTCAGGCGTATCCCGAATCCAAAATGACATATACGCCGAACCATGGACAAGTATTGATAGGCCAATTTGAATTTCGGATTCAGGCTTCGTATTGGATACTCTGTATCCATTTACAGGTCTAAATGTACCCTTCTTATCCGGCCACTTCGGCCCATCCAATCCCAATTCCGGTGCACCAAGCACCCACTCCTCCTCCTCCTCTTGGGGAACCTTTTGTTGATCTAGCTATGATTAACAAAATCAATCACATGGATGAGCAGTATAGAGAGCTTAGATGTCTAATTGACACAAAGGTAGCCCCTAAAATTTCTCTTCCTTCCCTCCCTACTTTTTATCTACCTCCCTCTGAGATGCCGGTATACCGCCATTACAACGAGACCGGTAATCCCTTCATTCATATCAAGGACTTTGTTTATGAGTCCGTAGTGTGACAAAATGATCCAAGGGCCCTTGCTTTTCTTTTCAGAAGATCATTAGAGGGTTCAGCTTTAGAGTGGTTCTACTCTCTTGACTCTTTGGAGGCGAGTAACTTTGAAACTATCAAAGCTAAATTTTTGCAGAGATATCAAGATAGATTCGGACCAATGTGTTCTATAATCGATCTCATGGCTGAAAGAATAAGAAATGATAAAGATTTTATCAAATATGCTGATAGATGGAGATCAATGGCAAAGAGGCTTACAGATTCTATTTCGGAACCAGAGCAAGTAAAGATGATCATCACCAATGCCACTCCAGCTTTAAAGGACATGCTGGCTTTGCATCATCCCACCTCCATGAGGGAACTCTATGAGAGGGCACAGTACATTCAAACACAGCTTAGGGACTCACCTATCATGAACTTGTTTGATCCTAGACCCCGAGCTGTCAAGAAAACCACTTTTACCACAACCAGCCCAGTGACTGAGGGCGTCGTGACCAAAGAAAATCTCAACGTTGTAAGGAACCCACCTAGCAATTATCAACACCAGTTCATGAATCCTTAACAAAATCAACCATTTAGAAACCCTCGTCAACCTCAGCCTCACCCTCAACCTCAGTTCCAGCCCCGTCAGCAACAAGCTCTAGTTTCCCAACCACCATGGCAACAACTAGCCAACTACAACCAAGCACCCCTCCCATGGCCTACGAACCCCGAAAAGTTGGACCCAAGATAAACCAATACCCTCCTTTGTCGTACTCTCTTGTTGACATCTTTAATGCACTCATGGAGACAGGGCAAATTGCATTGCCAAGGGAGAAGTTGAAGTGGCCTCAAAATGCCAACACAGAGCGATATTGCCTGTTTCACGGATATCCTGGGCACACTATGGAAAATTGCTTTCAGTTCAAAGACTACATCCATGACCTTAATGAGAAAGGTCGTATTGACTGGGACCATATGGAGGAATACATAAAAACAGTGAAAGATCAACCACAACGGCAACACGCACCAGCTCAGCAGCAACAACAACAGAACCCCGGCCTGGGGATTATCCAAAACTCTCTACCTCCACAAGCACCCTCACCTGGGAATCAACACGTTAATCCCATCTTGATCTCTTCTGAGGAGTATCATCATCGGGGCCAGAATTGGCAAGTTGAGGGAGCCACCTCCGCCATGCACGTCAACTGAACTGTCCATTTTATACCCCGAGCTACATCAGCCAACCCCATTACTCTCAACCAGCCACCCATCATCCGAGCACCATCACGACCCATTGTAAGATCACCAGCCATACAACTCTAACTAGGACAGACCCTAATCTGCCAGGTTGATCCACCACAAACATCACCACCACTAGGACCCATCATCATCCCACCCCGAGTAACTGTACCTTCACAACCAACCCACCCTACCAAGCCTCAAACCACCATCATTACACCCGTCATAAGAGCTCCCATCATTCGACCTAACCCACCACCCACCACTATCATCCCAACTATAGCTCCTCAACTTGCCACAATACTCAGGAGTGGGCAAATGTTCCAAAGAGTCTTTCCCCAGGCCGGTCAGTCAGAATTAGTTCCAGAAGCAGAAGAAGAACACATCGAAGAACCGTTGCCTGGGACATCCTGTGACTTGTTGAAACATCTCGATAAAACCCAAGCACGAATCTCTATCTTAGAGTTGATCAAAAGATCCAGAGTCCATGAAGAGGTTCTCTAACAATACTTACAGCAGGTGATGATGAGCGAGAGCCTCCCCCCAGAAACGATCTCATCAGTTCTGGTCCCGAGAAGTGAGTACCCAACCCTTACATTCACCAAGAAAGAGTTGGCCGACCCAGAAATAAGGAAATGTGCCTGATGCATCACAGTCCACATCAATGGAGTAGGCATTAAGTCATGTTTGGTCGATACCAGAGCCTCCATTAATGTTTTGCCACTAGAAACATTACGTCTTTGTGAAATTTTTGAAGAGGATGTCCAGCCATCTCAAATAATAGTGACCGCGAATGACATTTCGAAAAAGCCTGCCGATGGCATGATTACTTGACTTCCACATACTTGAGATGGATCCGACATACAATGCTATTCTAGGATGTCCATATTTTGAAGCACTAGAGGTAGTCGCCTCCACCAATCGCCAATGTCTCAAATTCCCTTACAAGAGACAAGTAATTAAGGTGACTAGCATGCCCCTAGATCATCCACCTTCTCCTACACCACCCCTTGGGTTGCCAAACAAGCCGATTTTGACAATCTTGGATCTTCCAGAAATAAGTAGGCAGCCTTGGCAAGTGTGGAGAAGGAAAAGAGAGAAAAATAAAACTGTTGGTTGGCACATAATGAGGAGTTTGGGATACCAGGAGGGTTGAGGACTAGGCAAAGAACTGCAAGGCATAGCTGAGCCAATCAATCTAATGAGGTCATAACCAAAAAGCGGGGTTAGGTATGATGGAACGACTGCTAATGGTCAGAATCTCAAAAGTAGATACTTTTCTGGATGCTTACAAAAGTTTTTCATCGAGAAAGAAACCATTCAACTAGATGAGAACAAAGAGAACAAGAGATAGAGCAAGAGAAGAGAAGAAGAACCAACAACCCTGAAGATGACTTGTATCCTGAAATATCTCTTTTGTTGTCCACCGATGAAGAAGGGTCAAACAATGAACCACTCCGAGCTGAACCACCTGTTGACCCACCCGAGGGTCATATTGTCAAACCAACTCAAGGAAAAGTCCAACTAACTCCACGAGGGCTTTCCCCCATTATCTCCTCTTTTGGGGCCCATACCCCAACTCACTGTGATGCTCTCCCTGGGCTTCTTGGACCGATCCCTATTTCTAGTCCCCCATGCCTAACTTATGGGTCCACGTACCCACTTGTTGCTCTTGGGCCATCAAGCCCCTCTATTAAATCTGGGCCTTTGTGCCCATTTTC
Organism: Cryptocoryne crispatula var. balansae; assembly: GCA_036172225.1. NCBI lineage: Eukaryota > Viridiplantae > Streptophyta > Magnoliopsida > Alismatales > Araceae > Cryptocoryne > Cryptocoryne crispatula. Next base: position 11,808,513 of record CM069923.1, on the reverse strand, counting down.
TCCAACTCTTGGGCCCTCAAGTCCATCTCCTAAACCCGGGCCCTTGAGCCCACATCCTCCTCTTATTGGGTCCATGAACCCACCTTCTTCCATTATCATCCGGCCTACTGGCCCATCACCTCTTTCTGTCAACATTGTGCCCGAAAGCCCCCTCTATCAAACATTGCTCGAAGTCTTCCCCTTTTTATCAATATCTCCGCCTACTTTGGCTCCCGTAGCTGATCTAACCCTAAATTGGGCACCTGAAGCCCATTCTATCTTTATGTTTAGCACTTTCCAAAAAAAGAACATTCTCCTCGATACTCAAATTTCGATCGAGGAAACATCTCAACTTGCCCCGGAAGGGCATTTGACCCAAGAAGCTATCAGATCCTTGATTGACCTTCTTTGCCCTCCATCCTCCCCAATAAATTCCACTCCCTCCACCTCCTCTTCTTTCCCTTATTTACCTTCTTCTTCTTTAGGTTTAGTTTCCAATAAAAATAGGACAAAAATCAAAGGTAGGAGAGTTCCAGAAAGATACATGCATCAGTTAGCTCGGAAAAGCATAGAATGTGCCAAGCAACCAGAATATCTAGAAAATGCAATCCAGTTGGATGAAATCCGATATGAGGAGAAGGACAACATTGATCCAACTTTAGGGGTCTATGAGGTTGTGTTAGAAAAGGATCCTGACATCGAGGACGAAGAAGAGGATTTGGCTGATGCTTATGCATCTGATTTAAGAAGATTCGAAGAACCATCAGCCATAGTTGATGAACCAACTAAAGAACTTAATCTTGGAACACTGGAAGATCCTAAGAATATCCTCATCAGTGCCAACCTCACTCTTTTGGAAGAGTAAAATCTAATGGGGGTATTACAAGAATATAAGGATATGTTTCCTTGAACATATGAAGATATGCCGGGGTTAGACAAGTCATTGGTAGAGCATCGATTAACTTTAAAAACTGAAGCTATCCCAGTCAAGAAAAAGTTAAGGAGATTCCACCCAGATATAGCTCTAAAGATGAAGGAAGAGATCGGTAAGCTACACTAAGCAAAATTCATTAGAGTTGTCCTCTATCCACAATAGGTGGCTAATATAGTCCCGGTCATGAAAAAGGATAGAAATGTTCGAATTTGCATTGACTTCAGGGACATAAATCGAGCGTGTCCAAAAGATGATTTCCCCCTTCCTCATATCAATATTCTTGTTGATAACACAGTTGGATATGAAACCCTATCGTTCATGGATGGATATTCAGGGTATAATCAAATCCGGTTAGCAGAAGAAGATCAAAAGATGACTTTATTCACTACACCTTGAGGAACTTATTGTTACGTTGTCATGCCCTTTGGATTAAAGAATGCCGGAGCAACTTATCAAAGGGCCATAGTGGCAATATTTCATGATATAAAATATAAATTTGTGGAGGTGTATGTGGATGACCTAGTGGTCAAATCACGGACCCGAGATAAGCAAGCTGAGGTGTTAAAAGGGGTTTTGCAGTGAGCTAGGGAATATAAGCTTAAAATGAACCCCAAGAAGTGTGTGTTTGGAGTATCATCCGGAAAGCTACTTGGTTTCATTATTAGCAAAAGAGGCATTGAAATTGATCCCAATAAGGCCAAAGCCATCATTGACATGCCTCCACTAAGGAACTTGAAAGAGCTAAGAGGGTTGATTCGTAGGCAACAATTTGTTTGTCGGTTTATCTCACAACAGGTGCAAACCTTTTTATGAGTTAACCAAGGCGAAGGCCAAATTCAAATGAGATTCAAGATGTCAAGAGGCATTCGATGGTTTAAAGAAGTACTTGTCAAGCCCACCTGTGCTCAAACCTCCGGTTCCCGGTAAACCCTTAATCTTTGACGTCTCGGTTTTGGAAGGATCCCTTGGAGCAGTATTAACATAATTAGATGATGAAGGGAAAGAGCGAGCAGCATACTATCTGTCTAAAATCTTTGATCCTTGTGAACAGAAGTACACAACCATAGAAAAAACCTGTGCCACCCTAGTTTGGGTGGTCCAGAAGCTTAAACATTACTTTCTGTCTCACGAAGTTAATCTCATTGCTCGCATGAATCCCATCAAGTATCTCCTTGAAAAATCTGTCCTGACTGACTGATTAGCATGTTGGCAAAGCTTTCTTTCTCAATTTGACATCATCTACATCCAACAGAAGGCGATCAAGGGCAATGCGATTGCTGAACATCTGGCCCATCATCCCATCCCAATCTTTGACCCTATCCAATCAAAGTTCCCTGATAAGGAATTGATATCTATTTGATCTTCCAATCTGTGGACTTTATATTTCGATGGGGCATTAAACTCTCAGGGTAGAGGGATAGGGATTGTTCTTCTGTCACCAGAAGGTGTCACCATTCCACAGGCTTTTCAGCTCCATTTTCCAGCAACAAGCAAAATAGCTGAATACGAAGCCTTGCTGGCCGGACTGGAGGCCGCTCACTTCTATAGTGCCACCAAACAAAGGGTGATCGGTGATAGTTAGCTAATTCTTCGCCAAGTGCTTGCCAAATACTGCACATCTCATCCTGGGATTAGATCGTACCAAGAACTCACCGCCTGTTACATCAAGTTGTTCTCCAAACTCGAATTCATTCATGTTCCTCATGCTCAAAATATTTTTGCTTATGCTCTTGCCTCCCTAGCATCTTCACTATCTGTCCTGCTAGGCAGATAGGTTAGGACGATCTATGTCCGCCGACGTACCATTCCGGTAGTAGAAGATGCACAATTCTTGAAGGTTAAAGAGAAGTTTGAAAGGAAAGAATATATTGAGCAAAAGGAAGAAGTATTTTTGGTTGAGTTGGAAGAATTAGAAGAAGGTGAAAAACCATGGTATCATGAGATTGCGAATTATTATCAGAATCAAACATATCCACTAGGTGCAACTGCTGAAGAAAAGAAAGCTATCAGAAGGGTCTCCCAGAGATACACCATCTTAGGTGGAGTACTTTACAAAAGGAGCTTGGCCGGCGTGCTATTAAGATGTGTGGATGAAGAAGAGACTAAATTGGCACTTAAAGAAGCACATTCTGAAGTGTGTGGAGGCCAAATGCCTAAGCCCTCTCCAAGAAGATCATTAGGCAAGGGTATTATTGGCCTACTCTAGAAGAAGATTGCTCAATTTTTGTCTGGCATTCTCATTAATATCAACTTCACGCCGACAAGATTCACTCTCCCATATCCTCCCTTCACCCAATTCATGCCCCATGGCCTTTCACTATGTGGGCTTTTGATGTTATCAGACCCCTTGGTGACCCGAACTCCACAAACAAAACAAAATCTTTCATCCTAACGGCAATGGAGTACTTCACCAAGTGGACAAAAACGGAAGCATACATGAAAATCAAGGCATCAATAGTCTGCAACTTCATCAAATGCAACATCATTACCAGGTTCGGGATCCCAGGCGACATCATCACCGACAACACACCTCAATTCATCTCTCAGGAGCTACAGGACCTTTGTAACAAGTATTGCATCAAATTGCATCATTCATCTCCATATTATCCTTAAGGAAATGGTCAAGCAGAAGCCACAAATAAAACTCTAATAAAAATCATTATGAAAACGTGTAAGTCTAGCAAGTTCGCGGACTGGCCAGATAAGTTAGTTGATGCTCTATGGGCCTACCACACTTTTGTTCGAACCCCAATGGGTCAAACGCCCAATGTTTTGGCATTTGGGGTGGAGGCAGTAGTCTCATACGAAGTACTCATTCCTTCCCTTCGAGTCCAGATCAATCGAGACGTCCCGATGGATGAACGACGAGATTCCCTTCTCGTACAACTCGAACTCTTGGACGAAAGGAGGCTGGGCGCTGCCAAACATGCTAGGTCTTACCAGAATAGACTTAAAAGATTTTATCAGAAGAGGGAGGTAGAGAGAAAATTTAAAGTCGGTGAGGTTGTGCTTAAAAGAATATTTGTTAAGCCGGGCGGTCCCCACTCCAAACAACAACCTAATTAGGCGGGCCCATATGTAATCTCAGCTGTTTACCCTGGTAATTCATACAAACTAACTAATGTAGAGGGTGAAGAATTAGCTCATCCCGGGAATGGTGTATACCTCAAAAAATATTTTCCTTAAAAAAATCAAAAAAAATCTATAAAATCCAAAGGTGGGAAGAATGGTAGTAACATCTAATACTTGCTTGTTCAGTGCCCCAACTTGTCATTTAGGGAACTAAGGATAGGCATCATACTGCACACACTACATGCCTAGATTTCGGGATCCGATGATTGGAAGTCAAAGAGAAAGCTAGGCAACACTTGGTAAAAGAAAGTCGACCCTATCCTATTCTTTTCTTATTTCGGTTCTAAATGGATGAAATGGATTAGAATGAAAAGTATTGAAAGTGCCCATCTCCTTAGTAGGAGGATGCCTCTAAAGGTCTGACTTCTTAAAATAAAATGTGTCAAAAGATGGGCAATGACCCCTCAAGTCGGCAAAAGAATAGACCTGTCTGAATGTGTACCAACAAAAGCCCAAAAAAGAAAAGGCTCCAAAAGATGAGAAATGAACCCCTCAGGTCAAAATCAAGTAAAAGAGAAAACCTGTTTAAATGTGGGCCATCAAAGAAAACGGACTAGAAGGAAGGACTCAAGGAGGTCAAATCCCAACAGGCAATGTGGGCACTAGTACAGAAACAAGTTCGACATCCTTGAACTCTACTAAGGACTTACCACCAATCCTCTTCCTTCTTTATCCTTATGGGCAGGGTCGACTAACTAGGTCCAAGGAGAGCCATAGCCTATCGAAGGCAGAAGGTCAGAAGATCCTGAACGAGGCACCTTTTCACACATGATGCCTACTCTTAACCCTTAGGTAACAATGAGGGACACATATAACAAGCAAGACAAAGAATGAGATGGTCATTTCCTTCACACTGCACAAAACAAAAAAAAATCAAATACTTCAAAAACACCAAACAAATTCATAAAATCAAAAACTCTTAAAAATTAAATATCCAAAACACCAAAAAATCATAAAAGTTTCAAAACATAAAAAAACATTATGAAACCATCAAAACACAAACAAATCAAAAAATTTCCAAAACACCTAAAAATTTGTTTTCTAATTTGACTAATTGCCTTTGCATTCATGTTTAATTTTAGTCTTGCATATTTCCTTTTGTGCATACTTATGTTTTCTGTTATCTTTACCTTGATAAGTCCTATGTCCCTTGACATAAGATCAAAGCAAGGGACTAAGCCAAAATAAAGTTCTAATATCTTCTCTTAAGTGAATGCAGGAACAAGAGAAGGCATGTCAACTTCATATCCCCAAACACTTAGAGGAAGCAAAAACAACAAAAAAAATTCAAAAACTGAAAAACAAAGTGGACTACCCCAACCCCTATTAGGACTTGCATTTAGTATTGCATCTATCAAAATAAATAATATTTGAGATGTTGAAGACCTCAAGTCTAGAGGGGGCTGAGCCTGAGAACCCTTTCAACAAAATCAGTGAGGGCTTAGTCATTCCCTAGACTTGCGGATAGGCCAAAGTTGAATATGTGGAGACGACGATTTCTTCACGGATGTCCTAACCCGTTATGTTCAACCTACTTCTTCAACTATTTTATTATACTTATTTGTATTTCTTTAAACCCAACATGCATCATTTCAGACATCATTGTGCATCATCCCATTGCAACCATTCTCCACCTCCTAATCCCACCACAACCTCCTTCCAGTCCCACCATGAACCTTTTAAAGAAGGTCTTTTTTAGCCCCTAGAGGAGGTCTTGATTTTTTGTAGAATTGGTTTCACCATATTTTAACAATGATTTCATCAAAACAAGAAGTTATTCCACTCCGAACTGAACCGGTATTTTTGAGTAAAACCTTATGAATTTGAAGAACCCACCTTGGTTGATTGGTTGTCTCCTCTTTACTTTTCGCAATTTACTTTTCAATGCATTTCTATCGAGTCCCGCACACCATGCAGTCCGGGTCTTGGCCGGTAACAATTCTCCCCCATGTGGGATTTTAGTTATTTACTTTCAATACTGTTCTTCTCCTTAACCAATCAACTAGAGGGAAGGTTTCGATAAGACAAAGGGTGATCTCGGAGTCCGAAAAAGTTTTATTTCACTCAACAAGGAAAAGGAAAGCGTGTCAAAATCTACACCTTGGCATAAACCTTTTCAGTCCATTACCACTTCATTCCACCGTGCCTCACTATGCTTCACTACATTCGTCTACGCTTCATTCAGGTCACACCCTTGAAAAGCCGACGCCAAGGCGAGGCATGCTGTAGGCACGCAATTTTGGTCTAGTTGAAGAGCTTAAATTCTTGTTTTTATAAAGAATATTTGAGTAACCTTTCAAGGGAACCAAGTTTTCTGGAAAAATCATGTTTTTTGGTGCATTTCGAAGAAGATCGATAGGGTGTTGACCAGGGTCAAAGCACCCTATTTACAGGGCACTAGGCACCCTATATATAGGGCACCAAGCGCCCTACTTATGGAGTACCAGGTACCCTATAAATAGGGCACCAGGCACCCTACTTATAGGGCACCAGGCACCCTACTTACAGGGCACCAGGCACCCTATAAACTAGGTAGCAGGTGCCCTATAAACAGGGCGCTGGCACCTGGTCAAATCAATTTGATCGACCGATTTGACCACTCACTGGGACCCATCTTGTCGAACTGACATAGCTCATGATGCTAGTGCCCCGTATACAGGGCGCTTTGCCGCATGAAACTGGTTTTCAGATTTGACCAAAGTGCCATCTTCTGGCTATAAATAGGCACCCATTTGGAGCTTTGAGGGGATTCCACCCCCGTCCAACCCACAAGCTCATCCAATACTACGAATCCAAGCCCTCAGCACACTCCCTAAGCCCTCAAATCACATCAAAACTCTTTCCCAAAACCCATTAAAACCTACAGTTAGCCACCCAGAAATATAGTTTTCTTCCAACTTTGAAAGCCTCTACTCATCATTCCTCTTACATCCAACAGACCAAACACCCTACCATTTTCATCATTTACATATTGGCTAAAAGGAGGAGCTTCTGTTTCATCTTGGAAGTCTTCATACACTCCGGGGCGACGCAACGAAGTGGGGAAGAAAATCTACCGGAACCAGTCCCTGGTGCCCCATAAATAGGGCTCTTTGACCTTGGTCAACGCGCCCCATAAAGGATACACCTGCAGTTGGCGCCCCACTTACAGGTCACTAGCAAGGATAGACTGCGTTTTTCATTTATCAAGTTTCTTTTACCCTCTCGTTTGATCCTTTGCTCTCCCCTTTCATTTTAACTTTCATTAACATGTTGTTTAGCATGCATTAGGTCATTTTTCATCCCTCATATATTTTAAAACCTACCAAAAATAGGGGTTGGGATTTAGTCCTAATCCGGTCAGTTCCTTCTCATTTGCATGTTTAAATTCAAATTTGAGTAAGATTCTACACTTTCACTAGAACTAATGATCTCTTCACTTGTTTCTATGTTTTCTTATGGACATTTTTAGGTAAATCCAGCCGAGACAAAGCTTCAACCGGATCGAAGACGAAGGACTCACTAAGCTCTTTTCTTTCGGCTAGCCGAGAGAGGAGAAGTCGGAACCCAACAATCTCCCATTTCCAAAGGTACGACAATCATCTCTCCATTTCATTTCTTTTCCATTCTACTATATTCTGGAGTCTTTGGCTCCTGGCAACCACAAACACTAACATCCCATCTACCAAGTCTCCAAAGAAAGCATAAGGGCCGAAAAAAGGAGATCTACAGATCCTGTTTTAGGTGTTTACAACCACCTTTAAAATGTCATACAATAAATGCACTTATCCTCTAATGAAAGATCGCATTCATAGCAACATGCAATATATGCACCTATCCTCTAATGAATTTTCTTATTGGCAAAGAATGCATTGTCTTACCACCTCAACTAGCTAACACCAGATTTACCATATATAACAATATCATATAGCTAAACGAAATCTCATAATACACCTAAGCAGTGGTGACACTTAGGATGCCCGTGGGATCTAGGATTGAAGGATGCACTGGACAGTTCTAACCTCTGTTGCCCTCGGGTCACGATTAACTAATCTGGTGTCGTTGTCTTCCATTCACATTAATGCATCATACATTTGATAGAAATATATACCCTACGAGTCAATCATATGTAATATGATTATATATTTTTTATAATCTCTTATTCAGTATTAATGACATAATCTTTATTACTTGCACTATCTAAATGCGTCTATCATAATGAAGTCCTAGGTTGCATGAAATGATGATTGAATCATGATGAGATCATGATAGTGAGATCAATCATCTAAAAGCATGTACTCTAAATGTTCCTAGTCATAAGATTCTTGAGACGAGACATTAAGGATTCTGTAAGACTAGTGTATATAATATGTTCTCATATGATGAGAATGATTGATCTCATTGGTCATCAGTGTGAGGACACTAAGATACATATACAGGTGCTCATTAGAGAAATGAGTTCACTAAACTGACCAGTACAGAATCCCTGAATGGTATCTTATCGAATTGTCGATCATGGTATTCTATCATCACGGTTGCATGGTTGGATCTTTGATCTGAGTCACCAAAAATATCTTGTCAGGCATTCCATGTACTTTGACTATTGTCTTATAGATCACTTAGTATTGTGGTCCTATATAATTAATGGCTTGGGTATACAGGAAACCTGGTGGAGGCATTTGAGCGGATAATAGGGGATCGTCCACTCTCAGTAGGAGAGAGAGAATTTCCTATGGATATGACTCAAAATCCTTCGCCAAGGTAGATAGGATAATTGGAAAAGAGTTTTCCAATTGATCCAATTATGAGTACAAGATTTCGTAATGTCGATATATTTAGGAATTGACAGTCAATGCCGTACTCCTATCTGATCGAGATATTGAATGGACGAAGATTTATTTCTATGTGGTAACTGATGATGGAAAGGCTCTTTGGAGAGGAGTTCATCCCGAAGTCGCTTGGGATCATAGAATGTGACTTGTACCCTTCATGATCGATAAACTATTAAATCTATTGTGAGATAATATATTTAATTTAAAAGAAATTATTTTTTTAATTAAGCCTCAATAAAATGGGGTCTTGGACTTAGTAGGTCACACACATAAGGACTAATCCATATGTTTGGGAGGTTGGGTTAATTTATAGAACAAGGAGGGGTTTTTGTGAAAAACTATGAATTCTATAAATAATAACGATGAAAGCACAAACCCTATCAAGCCAAGGGAGCTCTCTGCACCCCAGCCACCCTCCTACGCCGTCTCCCACCCTAGTAGCTGCCATTTGATGGTGGAGTTCCATTCGGGACGAGTGGTCGATGCCAGTGTGGAGGAGAACCCGACTTTGGAGGCGGTTCATGTCGATATGACTAGAGGTCGCACGTTTGAGCGGCTTGACGAGTGTGAGAACGCTCGATCTTCTTCGATCAATAGGAATTATTTGAAACCCACAAAGGTATGTATGTGTTTAAAATTATTTCAAATACCGATTTTGACGACGCCGTTCGATTCCGATCGAGACCAATACATTGATCTACACGGAATCAGAAATTTTCCGTTGCTTCAATTTGATTGGACCGCTTCCTTACAACATCACACAACTCATGTCATGCCATGACAAAATACATGCAAGATCTATGAACATAAAATGAACATATACACAACTAATGCCATGTTAGACAATCATGCTCAATATGAACTAAAATGAGACAATATCCATCTATAAACACCTAAACATAATTAAAGATAAATATAATTAGATGCTAATAAATTGATCACTATAACATCTAATCATGTTAACCTATCACCACAAACTTAACAAGGTTAACTTAACATATGCATGCTAATATATACTCGGGTGACAACTTAAAAGAAATAATATTACACTACTAATTAAGCATGATCTTATATGCACAAATCAAGACATAAACACATCATCACATGATACTACACACATCTATCTAACTAATTCATGTTAATTCACCAATTAAGCAAAAAAAACTATACACACCATTTAATTAAAAGCTCAAACTCTATGGATGATGAAGAATTGTAACATATAAATTTAATAATAACGAATAGACACGTCAAAGATGTCTATCTTAGTAATGTTGATGGTTAACCGTGATCTAAGAAGAACCAATTGAACAGCGAGCATGATGCGGAAAGGATCACAGCAAAATCTAGAGAATAACAATCTGTTAAATGAACAATGGTTAAAGAGGAGGTGTTGCACAAAATGAAATAAGAGAGAGAAAGAGAGAGAGCAGGCTTGGGAGGGAGATAGATAGGAGAGAGAGAAAGAGAGAGAGAGAGAAGGGGCGGTTCATTGCGGCTTACAATGGCAACAGGTGTTGGAGGGGTGTCGGGTGTTGGCACGTGGCATGCGTGGAGTGGCCGGGTGTCTATCATGGCCAACTACACGGGAACAACTGAGCGACGGTCCGGACATGCATGGCGAGGAGGGAACATTGTGAGGGGACAGGATCCTTTATACACTCGAGTGTGCACTCGTATGCATACCGCATTTTGATTTGTCCACGCAAGTCGCAAGAACCGGCGGCTGCCAAACTGGCTATGTCGTTGTCTGGAGATGGCGTGACAAGATAAAAATAGCTTCTAAAAAAAAAGACAAGATAAAGACAGAAAATGGATAAAATGAAGATGACCTTTGCCACTGCTGTGTTTTTCAATCTCAAACTTATATGATTAACATAATGAATAATATTTAAAATTCTTAGTTAGACAATCGTGCCTTGATTCATGTTTAGGAGAATTAATTTTTGTGTGTACAAATATTGTATGAAATAAGTTTTACCTTTTCACTTTTTTAAAAATATAAAATTTACGATAATTTACAGATCGATCTATCTTGCATCTCTTGTTTTCATCTTAATTTAATTTTATATAAATTTTAATTATTTGGAGAGAGACGGCTCGATCTATTTTGTAGTCTTACCAAATTATTAATTTTAAAATAAACTTAATTTAATCTTACATGTTTTTAATTATTTAGAGAGACAGAGATTTAAGATAACATGTGAATAATAATAATAATAATGAGATCATTTATATTTTATCTATTTTCTTTTTTAACTTGTCATGCGGTCTCTAGTTCTGTCCGCAACGGGATAGTCGGTATGGCAGCCGCCGATTCGTGCGATTTGCGTGGACAAATCAAAACGCGGTGTGCATACGGGTGCACACCCCAGAGGATCCCATCCACGCCGGGAGGGCGGCAGGTGCGCGGCGTCAACGCGCTGGGCAGGTGGCATTGGGTAGGAAGGGCGAGGCGGCGCGCGAAGGCAGCTCGCGAGCGATCGAGCCACGAAGAGAGAGAAAGGGACGACGAGGACGAGACGGCGGCTGGTGTTGGGGATCGATCCCAGGAGGGGAAGAACGAGGAGATGATATTCTTGCGACATTTAGGGACTCCGATGGAGACTGCACAACCGGGAACCGTCATTCTCCCGATTATTCCTTGTTTAGAGACGTTTCCGCCTACACCTCCATCCCAACCGCAACCGCCTCCGTATACTCCCGAAAATACCCTTTTCGGTTATTCCGGGAAGATGTGACGCTCCCTATTTTCTTGGGATGCTTGGCCACGTACACCATATACTAACATCTCTCACTTGGCCATTCATACCAAGTGATTCTTGATCATGCACTCACTACCCGTGAGAATATAATCATTTGTATATTCTGAGATGTTAATAAATTCTTTATGTACTCCCACTGTCCATGAGATACACTTATATGCATATGTATTTTCACTATCCATGAATTGTATATACATTCTTATGTACTCCCACTATCCGTGAGATACATATATATTCATATACTTTCATTATCCGTGAAAATTACAACTGACTCATATGTTCCTGAGTCCCATTAAGCCAACATGCTTAATGAAAATTTCTGCCGAGATACCTTTTGTCAAAGGATCGGCAATCATATCACTAGTGGGGATATAACTCACATTTATTTCCCCTTTCTGCACAATATCACGTATATAATGATAATGTATTTCAATGTGTTTTCCTCTAGAGCTATTTGCTCCACTGTTAATCAGGCTGATGGCGGCCTGATTGTCACAACAGATCCCAATTGGCCCATCAACCAAATTGAGACCTAAATCAATTAGAAATCATCTTATCCAGACGGCATGAGTAGTAGCCATACTACAGGCAATATACTCAGCTTCCTGTGTGTATCTTGCCACACACCCCTGTTTCTTGCTACCCCAAGAAACAGCCGCACCACCAAAGATGAACTAGTGTCCCGAAGTGGACTTTCCATCATCTTTATCCCCTCCGAAATACGCATCGGAGTAACCAAGCACTTCAAGTGTTTTCGCTTGGTATACTAACCTGTGGTGCATTGTACCCTTAAGGTACTTCATAATCCTCTTAAAAGCTTCTCAGTGTGCTGGTCCAGGATTAATTTGATACCTGCTCACTAAGCTTACTGCAAATGCTATATCAGGCCTGGTACAAAGCATTGCATACATTAAGCTTCCAACAGCTTGAGCATAAGGCATGTTAAGTGAGCCTTGACCCTCTTCGGGACATTGCTCCTGGCTTAACTTCTTTCCATAAACCAGAGGTGTATATGCCGCATTACAATTCTGCATCCCAAATCTTCTAAGTATGGACCGTATGTACTTTTCCTGGCTTATGGACAATAATCTAGACTTCCTGTCCCTCTCAATCTGGACACCAAGGACATAGGACGCCTCTCCCATATCCTTCATCTCAAATTTCTCACTGAGCTTAGACTTTATCTTATTCAACTTTCCGATGTCATTTCCGGCGAGCAATATATCATCCACATACAAGGACAATATAATCACCATGCTCCCACTCTTCAGGACATACACGCTGCTATCCAACTGATTTGAAACAAAGCCGAGTTGAATAATTACATCGTGAAATTTGAGATACCATTGTCTAGATGATTGCTTTAATCCTTACAAGGATTTTCTTAACTTACATACCATATTCTCCTTTCCTTCCACCTGAAACCCTTCAGGTTGTCGCATATATATATCTTCCTCCAACTCTCCGTTGAGGAATGCAGTCTTAACATCCAGCTGGTACAATTCTAAATCAAGATATGCGACAATGGCCAATAGCATCCTTATAGATGCAAACTTAGCCACAGGAGAATAGGTTTCTTGAAAGTCAATACCTGCTTTCTGATTGAACCCCTTGGCAACTAACCGGGCCTTATACTTATCTATAGACCCATCAGCTCGAAGCTTTCTTTTAAATATCCATTTACACCCAATAGCCTTCCTATTTCTAGGAAAATCACACAATTTCCACACTCCATTAATTTCCATGGAGCTCATTTCTTCTTTCATTGCATCTAGCCATAATTCTGATTCTCGCAATTTCATGGCATCGATGTAATTTATTGGATCTGTGTGATCTTCCTCATTTATGTCTACAGTTAGACATGAAGGCTCACATGAGTATAAATAGAAATCATCCATCCATGTAGGTGGAGTTCTAGTTCTCTTGTTGCCAATTGCAGGTATGTTAGACAGTCCTTCTGTCATAGGATTATCTTGACCCTCAACTATTTCTTGTTGAGGTTGTTCTGCTATCCTAGGTTCTTCTTCTATTGGCGGATCATTTCTAGAATCTTCATTGTAATAATCATCATCTATCACAATTAGAGGTTCCTTCTCAATTCCATGAGGTTCCTCTTCCTCTAGATTTTCTAAGAATGTAACATCCCTATATTCAATGATCCCCTTTTCCTTATGGAAGAACCTATAGCCATTAGATTTTTCACAATATCCTATGAACTTACATTTCAACGTTCTTGGTTCCAACTTATTTCTAAGTTGTTCTGGAATGAGAACATGGGCTACTAACCCCCATTTCCTGAGGTGACTCAGATTTGGTTTCCTCCGATTCCACAATTCATAAGGTGTGGATTTGATAGACTTGGTGGGTATTCTATTCAGTATATAACTTGCCGTGAGCAATGCTTCACCCCAAAATTTCTTAGGAAGACCAAAATGGGATAGCATACATCTAACCACATTCATTAAGGTTCTATTTTTTCTTTCAGACACACCATTCTGTTGTGGTGTATACGGCATTGTTACATGCCGTTTTATTCCATGCTCTTGGCAATATGACTCAAACTCCTTTGAGTTATATTCTCCACCTCTATCAGTTCTTAACACCTTAATATCTCTACCCAATTGCCTTTCTACTTCTGCTCTATATCTTTTAAAACAGCTGAGTGCCTCAGACTTAGCAGAAATAAGATACACATAGGCATACTTAGAGTAGTCATCTATAAATGTAATGAAATATTCCTTGTTATCATATGATTTTACACTTAGAGGTCCACAAATATCTGAGTGAATCAACTCTAACAATTCCTGTGATCTATGTCCTACTGTGAACGGCTTCTTAGTCATCTTTCAAACTAAGCAATGTTCACAAGGTGACAAATCTATTTTTGACATTGGCAGCATATTCATTCTTGCCTTTAATTCCATTTTAGATTTTTCGGGATGACCCAATCTAAAATGCCAAAGATCATATTCGGTCTGATAACACAAGGAATACTTAGAACTATCATCTGAATTATTTCTTTCAGTATCAATTACAGAAATATAAAACAAATCATGTTCTGGGAAAAACTTCCCCGTTGCATATATATCCCCATCCTTTCCAATTGACATTCCTTCATTCCAGAATCTAACATCGAGGCCTTTCTTCACCAATGCTGGAACAGATATGAGATTCTGCTGGATTTTAGGTGCATAAAACACATCCTTGAGAATCATAATATTATCCCCAAGATCCAGCCTATAAGTACCAAAACCTTCCACATCTATATAGGTGTCATTTCCCATCATAAGCCTCTGTTCACCAGCATTCAATTTCTTTAGGGACACAAGCCCTTTCTTGGTCTTTGCAACATGTCTAGTAGCTCCTGAATCTATCCACCACTCATCTGAATTTGTCAAACTTGCGCCACATTCAGTAATGCCGACAAATTCTCTTATTCTAATTCCTTTATCTTCTAGGTGTAAATTTTCACCCACATTTCTATGCTTACTTGGACAGTTGGTTTTGTAATGACCAAACTTTCCATAACCATAGCAAGCATATTCAGGAATCTTCTTGTGGTGTCGATATTGAGCAACTAGCTTCTTATTTATTGCATTGGCCTCTATTAGATTCACATCTAGTCCTTTCCTTCTAGCCATTCTAAAAATATCTGTTGCTAACCTTAAAGGCAACTTGATGACAACTAAAACTGAACTTATAATTCTTAAGATTGTGGCAATTATGTTCAATGAGGGTAATTTTCTAATCCATGAAGTGGTGATAAATAATTTCTTTAGAATCTTACTTCCAAAAAAGACTAGATCCTTAGCTCTAACTATCATTTCTTTTTCATGCACTATCACATATTCTCCCTCTTGCATTCTACAAGTATCATACCTATGTAGCAAGAACTGGGTTTTAATTTCCGTGATAATAGCATATCTTTCTATGATAGTATGACATAATTTTCTAGTCTTCTTATCACCAACTATCGATTGATCACTCATTTTCTTTTCCGCCTCAATGGGAATTTCATTATGTTCTGGAGCAATGCCCTCAATTTGATTTTCTATATTGTCACAAATTAGACAATATCTAATTTTTCTATGCCATATTTTATAATTCATTCCGTTCAATTTATCCAATTTTGCCAATTCTATAGCAACTAGTATACTGGCTATAAGGACTAGGGAGTTTCTAAAATAAGTGTGATATTGATTTATAGCAATCCAAATTTGCATGGTGACATGGATAATCAACTTAATTATCATGTTAATCAAATAAAACATGCTAATCAAATTTAACATGATGATGATAAAATAACCTAACAATCGTACTAATTAGGTTTAAAATGGTATTATAAAGCTTGAACTATATGGACAAGTTTAAATAAATTGGTAGTAATGTATATAAAGAGAATACATATCTGCAATTCTCCTCCTGTCAATTTATATATCCAGTACACAAAATAATTATGTAAATAAATATTTCTATTCTAATTATATGTAATATATAAGACTCTTGATGTAACGTATGAATGCCAATATCTATCCAAATAAGTATAACAACACTATAAAAGAACACATACATGTAAATCTTACGTTATGAATGATGCTGTTATACTAAAATAGCATTTTAACAAATGTGAGATTAAATGACACGTTACTTATCTTCTCCTGGACGGCACACAGCGGGTGCACACGGAAGATGTGGCGCAGGCTGGCGCACAGCAGCAATGGACGCGTGCTGGAGGGCAACGTCAACGCGGGCGGTCAGCCGGGGTGCGCAGGCGGCTGAGGTGAGGCACTTGCGGCGGTGGGCATTCGAGGCGCGCAGCAAGCCGCTGGCGACAAGGGGACGGCAGCCAGCTCAGTGCGAGTCTGCCACGAGTGCATGGGCTGTGAAGCCACGGCAGCCTACTCAGCACGGGAGAAGCCGCGGCAGCCTGCGGTGGCCACGATCGGGAACGGCGTGCTCAGCGCAGCGACGGTGGCAGCAGCCCCTCTGCAGCGGGGTGTCGATAGAAGCCTCGAGACTGTGCGAGTGGGGCAGACAGCCACAATGCGCTGTGGCGGCCTACCGCGGCCGGGAACGATGCTCTGCACGGAGGCAAGGACAGCGGGCAGCGGCGGACAAATGGAAATGGGATGCTGACGAGAGAACACAGCGTCAGACGACGAGGCGGCGTGCCTAGCACAGCGGCGAGGCGACGGCGAGGCTCTGATACCAATGTTGGGGATCGATCCCAGGAGCGGAAGAACGAGGAGATGATATTCCTGCGACGTTTAGGGACTCCGATTGAGACTGCACAACCGGGAACCGTCATTCTCCCGATTATTCCTTGTTTAGAGACGTTTCCGCCTACACCTCCGTCCCAACCGCAACCGCCTCCGTATACTCCCGAAAATACCCTTTTCGGTTATTCCAGGAAGATGTGACGCTCCCTATTTTCTTGGGATGCTTGGCCACGTACACCATATACTAATAGCTGGCGGGGGGCATTGCTCGCGGGCGGGTGGGCGCGCGCGGTGGCGATGGGCGGGCAGGCACGCGCAGCTCCGGGCAGCCGGAGGCGGTCAACATCGCGGGTGCCCACACGGCGCATGGAAACAGGAGGGCGGCGAGCTGGCGGCAGCATCCACGTGCACGGGAGGCTGGTCACGAGCGAGGCCGAGGGCGGGACGGCGACCAGTCGCGCGGCCACGTCCCCACCGGCGGGAGGGGAAGCCAGGGTATGTGCATGGTCGTAGTTCTAGGTGGCCTTGCGGCGGCGCCGGGAATGAGAGATAGGGAGAGAGCGGCGCCCAAAGGAGGAAAATAATGTGGGAGTGGGAATGATCATAGCTAGGGTAAAAGGATGGGGGAGAGGATGATTTATGTGGTTATAAATAGGCAAAGTGAAAGGGGAAGATAAAAAAAATGATTAATCAATTTAATATATTCAAATTATTTTTTTCTTAAAAAACCTTGAATATTACACTCTTTCACTCTCTCCACCATGATGATCGACGACAACATTTTAGGCATCACGGTTAGTTTCCTCTGCAACAAAGGACACCATGCAGAGGCAAGGAGGGATGAGTAGAGTGTAAGGCCGGTATGTCCATGTTTGTATTAGAGTTGTTCACTGATCAGGCCAACCCGAAAACCCGAACTAATCAAACTGAAAATGTCGGGTCAGTCCGGGTTTAGAAGTGTTATCGGGTTGATCAGGTTTCAAAATTTTCATATTGATTAAACCCAAACCAGACCCCAACCCGATCTACCTCATGCAACCTCAACGTGCAAGATGTCCAGCCAAGCATGCAGTGTAATTATCTTTTGCAACAGTGATGGTGAAGATTCTTATAAGGGGGCAAACCCACAGTGCAACTTCCGATGTGGGATAAATTAGATGTTACATGTGTGGTAGTGCATGTAAAAAATGATCCCATATCGGTGGTGGTGAAAATCGAGCTGACCAAAATCTTTTAAGATGGCCATACTGTCATGCCATAGGTGTCTCTCTCCCAATAATGGGCTTTAACAGATGGGCCTTAGAAAATAAAGAAATTATCTTAACTATCTTATTATCTTAAATATTAAATATTTCTAATTAGACTCAAAAGTTCAATAATCATTATTTTTATTGTTTAAAATGGTTCAACTCGAACTAAACCGATTTAGATTGGTTCAGTTTGGGTTTAAATTTTTTGGTCATAACCCAGACCAAACCAAACCAAGAATAGCCCTAGTTCGCATGGCCCGGCCTTTGCGAAACCCCTTGCCCATCATGCTCCATTTTCTGATGCGTGTTGTGTTGCCTGTGCGGCCTTGCTGACATGCCCGCCCAGCTTTACCAACATGACCACGTGCCCGCACCTGTGCATGCCTACGAGTTGGCAAGTGCGCGTGCGTGCCGGGGTGCTAGCACAACCATTTGCCAATGGGCCAAGCTTGTCAGCATGGGCCGCCGGGTTGCCCATCAGGTCAAAAACACGGTTATACCAGAATGACCTTTAGAATAGACTTTTTTGGTCCACTGGTGGGAAAGGCTTGGATGAGCCTAAGGATATATAAGGAAGCAGAACTTAGACTAATCAAGTGGGGCCCTAGTTGCCGACCATTTTCACCCAAGCATATGCACCCGAGTCCACCTTTTATGTACTCCTTCTTATAATACGAGTTCCTTTGTCGAATTCGACTAACTTTGTGCCTATTTGTGTTGCTTGTGTGTTTGCGTTTGTCGTGCTTGCAACGAAATCGACATTCTTCGGAAAATTGGTTGGCTTGTGTCCATGTTGTGGCAAGAGCGCTGCATGTTGTCTAGGCAAAACGAATAGACAACATGTCAAGTGGTATCAGAGCCGGCAACGTCGCTTCCATCTCAAGCAACAATGGTGCAGACTCGTACTGGTGGGTGGTTGGTTTCAGCCACTGTAGAAACGACGGGTGATTCCATCACTCCTCAATTGCCTGGTCCGGTTATTCCTGTGGGTGATGAAGGATGCAGCAAGGAGCGGTTTGTTTTGTTATCCCAAAGCGTCGAGGACTTGGTTGCGCGAGTTGATGCTTTAGAGCAATCGAGTGACAAGCTCTGGGGGCCAAAGATGACACATTGAAAGACATGTCGAAAAAGTTGTTCGAGTCCTAGGATGATTCTTAGAATGCATTGGAGTCACTCCAGGCATGTATAAAGGAGCTTGCCGCTCAGGTGGTGGTACTTACCAAAGCCGTTGGCACAACTACAATAGGCTGAAAAGAGGGTGCTCCAAGATGGGCCCGGGTGCCTGGGCCACCGTGCTTCAATGGAGACCGTGATGCTAAGGAACTTCAAAACATCCTCTTCGACATGGAGTAATATTTTCGGGCCATCCGACCTAGCTCCGAGGAAGAGAAGGTCATGATAGCCACTATGTATCTTAAGGGCGATGCCAAGCTGTGGTGGCATGTTAAGTATGAGGATGTGTTAGCAGACATTTGAAAAATAGATTCTTGGGAAGACATTAAGAGAGAACTAAAATCCCAGTTTCTTTCTGAAAATGTGGAGTTCCTACCTAGAAGGAGTTTAAGAAACTTACAACACACTAACACTATCCGTGATTATGTGAAGCATTTCTCTACGCTTATGCTTTATATAAGGGACATGGCAGAGAAAGATAAATTGTTCTATTTCATCGAAGTACTCCAACCCTGGGCACATGATGAATTGCTCAGGAGAGAGGTGAAGGATGTTGTCACTGCTCAATCCTTGGCTGAACACCTCGAGGACTATTCACGACCCACTAACCCGTAACAAAAGAAAACCTTCTCGCGGGTAGGTAGAGGGTTATCTGTAACGAGTTTTAAGAAGGGTAGAGATACTCAACCAACAACCCCTACCAACAAGAGTGGTAACATGACTAGCAACTATAGCAACAATTGGCAAGCAAGAGGGTAACTCAATCAGTACAACTTCAACAGTCAAAAAGGAATCCAGAACAAATCAGCACAAGAGGAGAGTCGAACACCCATAGTATGCTTTATCTATTCAGGTGCACACAAAATGTCTAATTGTCCTGAGCGGGGATTTTATGCCATTAAGGGCACATCTGGTTCATCTGCAGAAGTTGTTGAAATGGGGGAGGTTGAAACACCAACAAACAATGTGGAAGCTCCAAGAATTGGTGCATTACGACTGTTGCATGAGCTCAAGGCCCCTGTCGGGGAGTGTAGCTTAGAAGATCAGGCATCACACACTAATGAATTAATGTATATTGACATCGTGCTGAACGGCCAGGTGTTGACTCCGAAAATGGGTTCCGGATTGGCACCTCAAGAGAAGGTGAAAGATGGAATAGGGGAAAGGGGGAGTGAATCGGAAGACACTCAGAAAGAGGTAAAGACTCCTCACCTCTGTCTCACACTCACACTAATCCCCGAAATTTCATCTCACGGCATCGCTCGAGCACCGGAGATG
This sequence comes from Cryptocoryne crispatula var. balansae, assembly GCA_036172225.1. NCBI lineage: Eukaryota > Viridiplantae > Streptophyta > Magnoliopsida > Alismatales > Araceae > Cryptocoryne > Cryptocoryne crispatula. The sequence continues at coordinate 11,787,972 of CM069923.1, read as the reverse complement.
GTTCGTGTCATGTGGGAGGAGAGTGAGAAGGAGATAAAATTAGAACATGAATAAAAGGGTGGTCGCCAGGAGCCGCGAGCTCCGATTTATGGAATAAAAAACAAGAATGAGTTGATTTGACCATGTGTACCTTAACACGGGAGAGAATGTGTGTAGGTTCAACCTTCTTCTTCTTCAGCCGGCCGATGAAGAAGAGTCCAACCGATGCTAGCTTGATCAACCTGTGAAACAGATTGGGGCGAGCCATAACCCCTTTTTTTGTATTTTTGGTTATGTAAAATGATGCAAACTAAGTAAAATATGCTATAACAATTAAATGAATTAAGTTAAGATAAACTTATAGAATGAAACGGCCTGAGTTGAAGCCGAGATAAGTGAAACAAGCCGGTTTGGGTAGATTTGCACCCTTCTGGCGCGACTTTGGTACAGAGAATTCTACGGATGACCCCAATGTCAGAATTGAGTTACATTTGTTTATATGGATATAAAACTTGGAGAGGAAGATATATTATGTTGATGACTTCTCCGGAATCTGTCTGTAGAAGCCTGTAAAAATTCTGAAAGTGGGCGGATATACAAAATAAAACCTGGATACGCGCCCTTAGTACAACAATTGCCACAAACAAATGGCAAGTCGGAATCGAGTGCCGTCACTTGCAGATGAAATAGGATGAAGATAGGAACAAATCCTATGTTTAAAACTTTTGCAACAGGAGTCCAAGATTTTCTTCAGAAGATGATTAAGCTGGTTGACGCAGAACGCACAGATCGGGCTTCTCTTTCGCCTCGGGATCGATCTCTTGACGTCGGATCGGCTTTGGATATCGGGATGGCTTTGTAAGAGAGCTTGGATGACCTCAGGATGAGATAGACACAAGGGATTAACCTTGGGTCATTGAGAATGGCCCACAATTTATAGAGGAGAGAAACCGGTGTAAAATATGGAAACTGGACCGACCGCGCCGCCACCTTTCAAAGGAGGTGAGGGCGCGCAGGGTGCGCCCTCACCTTGGGGGCACGGTCTGCGCTTCCCCCCATTTCAAAGAAACAGGGGGCGCGTTACATGTCTTATTGCTAAAATTCACCGGAATCTTCCAAAAATTGCTAAAAATTGACTTGACAAACGTAACGTGCCCCCGAACCGGGGGTGCGGTCAAAATAAGCGAAAATAAACGACAGAAACCTTCCAAAAAACAAGTTTAGAATGTGCTAATCGGGGTTATTTCTAGTTTATGAAAATGTACCACACCCCTGCGTTTCAAAGGAAGTGGGGGGGCATAGGGCGTGCCCCCAGTTTGAGGGCGCGTAGGGCGCGCCCTCCCCTTTCATGGGGAGCGGGGGCGCGGTAGACTCTCTCTCCTGCGCGCGTGTTCCGCGAGCCGTCACTTGCAAACAAGATATCCGATTCCGCTCCCATTTTTTGCGTTGGAAAGAGGGCCTTCAACCGCACCTCCTCAAGTCAGTAAACCAGCCAGCATGACTCTCGAGATGTTCACACGGGGCTTTCTACTGGTTTACCCTCTCACGAAAAGCCAAAAACCGTGGTGAAGTTCCGAAAAGGCACGGTTCCAGTTGAGGAATCTCGGGTCAAATAGGGTTGACTTAAAATGATGACCGAACAAGTCCGGAACAATAGGAAAACCTGAAATCATCGAAAAATCTGAGATTAACCCGGTAAACATGAACTGAAACTCGAAAAAGCCGTGAAACCCTAAAATCGACAGAAATGGCCGTATGGGCCCGGTTAATGAAATATACGGCTAGGATCAACCTAGATGACTCGGAAAGACCTAGTTAAGACCAGAAAAGCCTAACGCATGATCCAGGATAGCCGTGTCAGTACAGATCAAAAAAGCAATAACAAAAGTTGTCCTTGACCGACGACTACCGAAATGACTTCTCGGCAACCCTAAGTATTACGGAACACATGCGAGCCTCCCGAGACATTCAATTAAGGACTATTCAAGGTCGGTTATCGAGCAAGCTCCGTGTTTTCATTGTTCACGCGTGGCTCTTGCTTGAAGGTTACGACATTATTCTAGAAATCTTCGGTCCATTCCCAACTCACTAGGCGCTCCACCAGCGTCCTTAGCTCATCTCCACGAGCTAATCCAGATCAGATAATGGTCAAATAAAATATATCGCCTATGGAATATGAGTCTGGGGCTCCGAATCAGGCCAATTTTACGTGTCTATAGCTTGCCTTGCCTTGATGTCGGCTTTGCAAGGGAATGGCATGTAGCGAAGCAGAGTGAAACGTAGAGAAAGCATAGCGATGGATCGTAGTGGAATATAGTGGAGTGAAATGGTGATGGACTGAAAAGATGGCATCAAGGTGTAGATATAGACACGCTCAATGACCAAATTTGGTGTGGGAACCTCGGGAATCATTTTTGATTCTTGAAATGTGTTTAAAAGATTTGTTTTTTTTGAATGTTGAAATATCGTACCTGAATTTTATAGTAAAATAGGTGATGGACCATAAAAACTTCTAGATAGTCCAGGTGATATTAGAAGAGTATATAACCAAGGTTCGGGTTCTGTGAAAATATTTTTTGACCTCTCTCCATCGGATGGTGCGAATATCCGATGTTCATTTACATCGAGCAAACACTCGAACACCCTTGATTAACTGCCATATCGATCTTGTTTGACGAGAGCGTGCACATCCACAGCGTGTAAAGAACACAAAGGGCCCCGGCCTTTCAGGCCCGATGAGATGCAAACAAGTTTGATTAGATTTTGTTTGGAGTTGATTTATGTTAGATTTATGAATGGATTTTGATGTGTTTTGAAATGTTGATTTCAGATTTCCATTTCACTTGGATTTGAATATTAAGTGTTTTGAGCTTGTTTGATTTGTTTGGTTTGTTTTACTTCAATTGGTTGAAGTTTATTTTATTTTTTGCTTGAACTTGACATTTTAAATGTGTTGATCAATTTTGACTTGTTTAAGTTTAGTTGACATGTGTTGAGTCATTTTAATGTGGATTTTCTCATGTTGGTTGGTGTTTTAGTACCGATTCGGGTGTGTTCGATATGTTTTAGATGTTTTGAAGTTTGGTTTAAAGTGATTAAACTTGAACTTCAAATTGTTAATGATCTGAATTTGACATGTTTTAAGATGAATTTCATATGCATTAATGTTTTCTTCATATGTTCTTTTCAATTGGTTGTGAATTATTTGATTTGCACTTGTTTAGGAAATTGAATTCCAATGGATTAAGTGTATTGAATCAATTTTTCCAAATTGTATTAAATATGATTTTGGTTGAATGTTAAAGCTTTAATGATCTGTTTTAAGCATGTTTTAAGATTAGTTTGAATGTATTTTCAGATTTAATTAAGTTAACTTTAGATTTGGTTAACTCTTGTTCGGTTTGCATCACATCCGGTCTGTCGGGCTAGTGTCGATGCCCAGTCACTTGCAATCAACTCGGCACTTGAAATGTTCATTGAATATTCATGTTCATGCTGGTGTACATCAGATGTGGCAGTTCATATGCCATGAATAATGCTCGTCGAAGTGCAAATGTATGAATGTCCTTCTCTGGTTGTAAAATCCACTTGATTGAGAAAATTTTGGCAGCACGCCGCCTTATTTTCCAATCGGTGTGAAATTTTACCCGTCCTACAAGGCATAGTCATTTGACTTTTCAAGTAGTGGGAAGGGTCCGTCTGTAGTGGGAAGCGTGTCTCATGCCTACGCCCGGGTCAACATACCGGATACGGGTCCGGGCTAGCTGCCCAAGGTGGAGTGCCCACGTGGTGGTGCTAACTCCTTATTTAATTTTGGCATTTCGCCTTCAGATTTAATTAAGGCTTATTTTAAGTGTCCAAAGCCCAATGGGCCAGCTTCATCAGCACGATGGGCTGGTCTTCATGCTATGTCGGCCCAGTTGGCCCAATCTTGTGCTTCATGGGTCCTGGCGGCCTGCTTTGAACTGCATGACCCAATGGGCCTGCTTTGCACCTCCATGGCCCAGTTGGCCTGATTTGCCCTCTATTTTTGCACCATGACATCTTGCTGTGGCAGCGGGCTAGGTGAGCCTCAGAGGGGCTGGAATGGGTTGGCTAAGGTGCTGTTTAGGTGAGCTTTGGTAGGACTGCACAAGGGGTAGGTTTAGGTATGAACTAGGACTGGTTTTAGGAATGCACGAAGGGCATGAGAATTGAAGGCCTGCCCGAGTAGTCTCGGTCCGTCCGGCAGATTCCGAGAGTCTCAAAGCGTCGACCCTCCTTACACACATCAAAGAGGATGTTTGGTTTGTTTGGGGGTGCTGTAGAAGCTGTATTGGGTGTGTTTCACATAGGGAAAACTAGGTGACCATCAAATGGGCCTGATATGAGTGCTCACAACGGGGGCAGAACTTGGGCCAGCAAGGGGGGCTGTTTTGCATGCTATTCGGGGCCTGATTGGGGGAGGCAGGAGGTCATGTCCAAGTGACCATCAGTGGGGTCAAACCAAGCATGATAGTAGAAGGTTTAGAGGCCAACATGGAGGGCCAAAAGGGTGCACAAAGGGGATGGTTCAGAGGCCTGTTTTAAGGGGCAGCAAGGGTCTATTTTTTGTGATGGCCAAATAGAGGGTACACTTGGGGCTTTCTGTAGACAAATGTGAAGGGCACTCAAAGGGGGATGAATGGGCATTACTCAAAGGGTATGCCACCATGGAGAGGGGTAGAGAAGAGAAGGGGAAGAGTTGAATTAAAAGGCTACATTGGAACACACTTTTTCAACTCACCGGTTTTTTCTTCTCTCTTGCCTTGCAGTGGTGTTGAAGATGATGGGCTGAAGGTGCCACCAAACCTTTATTCTCTTTCTGTTGGATGATAAAAGGGGGTCTTCTCCTTGCTGATGTTGATGGATGGAGCAAAGGAATGAAGAGAGCTTGCTGCACTTGCTGAAGTTGGCACACCAATCAGGTGGGCTGGTTGCACCTGCTGCTGGCACGCCTGCTGAAGGGAGGCCTTTTCTCTTATTCTTATTCACTTGGAACACCACAATGGGGATGGGGAGGTTGCTGACTTGATGATGAAGACGTCCAATCAAGGAGAAGCTGTCTTGGAGCAGGGTAGAGGGAGGAGAGGCAGGGCTTCCGCAAGGTGATCAGCTTGTCCTGCACATGGCCAGCTGAGGGGGCTTTTATAGGGGCTGAGGGGCGCCATATCCAGGAGGAGATAAGGCTGGAGGTTGTTGAGAGTAGATAAAGATAACTCAAGGGAGGTTCAGGGTGATAAGGATAACTCAAGAGAAGTTGTTGAGGTGATTGTGCGCCAACTAGAAAGAGAGGGAGAGAAGGGTGCGCACCCTCTCCTACTTTCAAGGAGATGTGCGCACATGGCATGTGGAAAGAAGGCTGGTTCAACCAAGGCTTGGATGAGGATATGCATGGTTAGTTGTAGGATTAGTTAGGATGAAGATAAACCAAGGGAGAGATAGGGATAAGCCATGGGAGGTGGTTGAGGGAAGTGGTTGAGCGGGACCCACCAGCCAAGGAAGGAGGAGGTGGGTGCGCCTCCCTCCCCTATTTTCTATGGCTTCTTGCACACACATCAGATGAGGGAGGATGGGGTTCGGCCATGACAGGTTAGGTTAGCCCATCTTGGGTTAGGTTTAACCTTGGTTTAATTAGAGTGCTCCCGATCCAACGGCTATCATTAACTCCCACCAAAACCAATTAAATAAATCCCAAATTGACTTCAAAAAAATTCCAGATCATGCCCTGATGGCCATTGATCTTATGCTCTATCCTGATGTGTGTTTGAGATCACTTGAATTGCAATGGATCTCTTAATTTAGCTAGTTTCTCTGATCGGTGCGATCTCGGCCGTCGATAATGCCAAAAACTGTAATTGAATGCAATTGCCTCCTCCCATTGGCCAAATTTATTTTTCATGCATCAATATTCATGAGATAAAATTTTTGGGTCATGAAAATTGAAATTTTCATCCCATGGGTCGATCCACAGCTAATTGGACCATTATGCCCCTGGTGCGAGAACATACGGTTTTCCGTCCGGATTTGCTCTTTCTTGCATATCTCTTCATCCGGGGGTCGGATTTTCGATCTGTTTCGAGCATTTCCTAGCTCTATCCAATCTTGACAATGTGGTAAAGTTGAAATTCCATGTTAGAGTCCCAATTTGTCCCAAAGTGTCAGGGGCAAAATGGTCATTTTGGCTTTCCGGTGTCCATTTTTCATGTTTTGGGCACCGTTGCGAAGCTCTTGACCGGGGCTATGTAATGAGCACATTATCTTGGCCATTTGTAACATATAAAGCCATGCCAAGGCATTTACAAAGCCTGTTTACATCATCTATTCATGAATTTTTCGAATCTGGGTCAGATTTTCTGCACCGGCTTCGACATTGCTGAAATTTGTATCAAGCAAGCTAAGCGAAAAAGTTTGATGCCAACAAATGCCCCGCATGGGCAGTTTCTTGGATATGGGAGTTGAGAAGGGACTGCCCATGTAAGATGGCCTCCGGTATTTGTTCTGCTTTGTCCTTGGCAATCTATCCACTGCTTCTGCTACATGAGCTTTCTTCAGGACTGAGAAGGGCTTGGGCCCTTGTACATGACCAGCCTTGGCTTCTTTTTTGTTTGCTTGCCCATCCTCCATTCAATAGGCACATTTGATGGTGTCAATTCTTGCATGCTCCCCTGATCATCTCAGAGGGGGAGCAGGTGAGGATGCTCATCGGGAACACCACGCCCAACCTTCGGAACCTCCTGATCATGCACCGCCCAACAACCATGAGTGAGTTGTGTGATAGCGCCCGCTACATCCAAGCCCACTTTAAGGACGCATCCATGATCAACCCGTTCGACACCAAGCCCCGTAACACTAGAAAGCCTACACCTGTAGGACCCACCACCGAAGGGGTAGTAAACAATGAGAGCATCAATGCCATGGGTAACCAGGGTGGGTTTCGCCAAAGCAAATACTGTAACCCACCGCCCAATCAACAATACCGCCCAGCTCCTCAACCAGCTCCTCAGCCCTAGCAGCAACTTGCATACAACCGAGCACCACCACAGCAACCCACCTACAACCGAGCGCCCCAGCAACCAAATGCCTACAACCGAGCGCCTCAACCACAACATGTCTACAACCGACCCCAACCACAACAACAAACCTACAACCAAGTGCCACCACCAGCCAACCGACCTAGGAGGGGGGGGACCCAAGAGAGAATACTATCCTCAACTGCCATTCCCCCTCACCGATATCTTTAATGCATTGATGGCGGAACAACAGTTGGAGCTTCAAAAGGAGAGAGAAGGATGGCTGACCAATGTTGACACAACCAAGTACTGCACTTATCATCGGTATCCTGGGCACACGGTGTATGTATGTTTCCAGTTTAAAGACTACATCCATGACCTTAATGATCAAGGGAACATTGACTGGGCACAAATGGGAGAATCTATTCAAGCAATGAAGGCACGTCAGAATCAAACACGGCGACAGCAAGCACAACAGCAGCCCGGCCTGGGCATAGTCCAAGATCCGCTCCCGGTACATGCACCCATACAAGCACCGGCACCAGCACAACCAAACCAACGACTCAGCCTCATCCACTCCGTCATCGAGGAGTCAACCCACCATTCCCAGGGTTGGCAGGTCGAGGATCAAATCACCTCCATGCCCTCCATACCAACCCCACCTACAAACCGCACCATACTCTCCATACCGAGAGCTTCCCCCAGCCCACAAACTACCCAAACACCACTACCCTCACCAACCATTAACCCTCCACGGAGCTTAATCATTAGACCGCCACCAGCCTCCCAACCAGCACCCCAACCATCACCCCAACCTAACCCACCAACCACCATTAATCCTCTACGGCGTCTAATCATTAGACCGCCACCAACACCCCAGGCATCACCTAACCTACCAGTCACTGCCACCCCACGACCCCTCGTCATTAGACCATCACCACCAACACCCCAACCATCACCCAACATACCGGCCTCCACCAATCGACAACCCCTCATCATGCGATCCTCACCACCCCTACCTACCATGGGCTCCTCAACCTACCAACCAACCCTACCATCACCATCATCACCACTTCCCCCTACCATGCTGGCGCCGGTACTTCGTAGTGGGAGGATGTTCTAAAGGGTCTTCCCACAGGTCGGGATACAACCACAGGAATAGGCAGAAGAGGAGGTGGTAGAAGAACGGTTGCCCGGCACGGCATATGACCTATTGAAGCACTTGGACAAAATGCCGGCACAGATTTCAATTCTGGAGCTGATAAAGAGGTCAAAGAACCATCAGGACATCCTACAACAATATCTGCAGCGGGTCATGGTCAATGAGGATCTCCCGCCTGAGAAGATCATTACTGTCCTGACCCCGAGGAGTGAACATCCGGCACTCACATTTACACATGGGGAGTTGGCATGGCCAGAGATCAGAAAGTATGCCCTGCGCGTTGCAGTAGTCATCCGAGGCATGGAGATTAAATATTGCTTGATTGACACCGGAGCATCCATAAATGTCATGCCGCCAGAAACATTGCAACTTTGCGGCATCTCCGATGAAGAAATCGAGCCTTCTGCCGTCACGGTGACCGCATATGACAACTCCCGGAAGTCGGCACGAGGGGTGGTTACGCTGGAAGTAGGGCTCGGGCCGTGTGCTATCACCGCCGAGTTTCACGTTCTAGAATTGGACCCTACATTCAAAGCTATCTTGGGATGCCCGTACCTTGAGGCAATATGAGCTGTTGCCTCCACTAATCATCAGTGTCTGAAGTTCCCATACAAGGGCCAGGTGATCAAAGTAACCAACATCCTCATTCTGAATGACGTGGATGACCCCTCTTCTGCACTACCAATATCAAAATCATTCCCGGCCGTTGGTTTCAACTACGAGCTACCCGAGGTCATGGTATTGACAATGCCTCCGTATTCGGTTGCATGGCGGATGATGAAAGGGATGGGCTATCAGCCAGAAAGGGGTTGGGAAAGGAGCTACGGGGGTTGTGCACCCCATTAAAGCCGTACAAAGACCAAAGAGACACGGGCTTGGCTATGAGCCCAGTTTCACTCCGCGGATGGTCTACCGGCCAAAAAATGCCATGGGACTCCAAAAATTCTTTATCAAAGGGGAGACCATGATGATGGCCGGGGACGAAGAAGAAGAACCAGTCAAGAGGAAGAAGGCACCAGAGCAAGAGGAGGAAGTGGACAACCTGAGTTCATCTTTGGCTCGGTTGTTCATAGAGGAGGAAGAACCAGTCGAGGGCAAGTCCATCTCTAAACAACTTGTCCACTTGAACCCACCTCCAAACAAAATCCCGCGTGAGCCGTATCCTACTGTCACGTATCCCTCTTGGATTCACTTGATGGGCTATGTAGCCCAATTCTCACTTCTGGGCCGAAATGGCCACCTGAACTGATCATTGGGCCTGAGAGCCCATTCAAATCTTCTTACTCCACTGGGCTTCTATGCCCATTCCAATCCAACAACCTTGGGCCCGCATGCCCACCAGTCGGGCCCACGTGCCCTTTAGATTTATTTTCTTACTTTGGGCCCGCGTGCCCACCATTTGGGCCCACGTGCCCCTTAGATCTTTTCACCAGCTTTGGGCCTATCTGCCCATTTCTTGTCATCATCGGGCCCGCGAGCCCATTTTTCTTCCATTTGCTTAAGCTTTTTATTTCTTCTCGAGCCCCATCGGCTCATTCTCTTTTTGTTATTGAAAATACCCAAAATACCCAAAAAAAATGTCTTCTCGCAAACTCAATTTTCTATTGAGGAGACGTCTCTACTTGTCTCGGAGGGTGCTCCCAACCACGGACCCCTCTTCTCCAACTCACTGATCTATTTGCTCGATCCTTCACCCATTGTAGGTACCACCTTTTCAATTCCGTCTTCTTTAGGAGTAGTTAGGGTAGGAAAGAAGAAAATTCGAGGTAAACGTGTGCCAGAGAGATATCTCCAACAAATAGCTCAAAAATGCAAGGAATGTGCAAGGCTGCCAAGGTTTTTGGAAAATGCTATCCAACTTGATGAAATCCAATATGAGGATGAATTCAATGTAGATCATACACTGGGAGTTTACGAGGTCTTATCAGAAAAAGATCCTGATTTCGAGGATGGAATTGAGGACTTGGCTGATGCGTATGCATCTGGACTTAAAAGATTTGAAGAACCATTAGCCACGGTGGATGAACAGACAAAAGCATTGAATCTCGGAACACTGGAAGTTCCCAAGACAATCCTCCTAAGCGCAAACCTCACTCCCACTGAGGAACAGAGTTTAATTTAAATTTTGGAAGAATATAAGGACACGTTCGCATGGACATACGAGGACATGACGGGGTTAGACAACTCGTTAGTTGAACATCGTCTAACTTTGAAACCTGGAGCTACCCCGGTGAAACAAAAATTAAGGAGATTCCACCCTGATGTTGCACTTAAGATGAAAGAAGAGGTCGACAAGTTACATCAAGCAAGATTCATTAAGGTCGTCCTTTATCCGCAATGGGTGGAAAACATAGTCCTTGTCATGAAGAAGGATGGCCGAGTTCGGATCTGTATAGACTTCAGGGACTTGAACCGAGCGTGTCCTAAAGATGACTTTCCTCTACCTCATATTAACGTACTGGTTGATAACACTGCTGGATTTGAGATGTTGTCATTCATGGATGGCTATTCTGGATATAATCAAATCCAGTTGGCCGAAGAGGACCAGGAGAAGACCTCGTTCACCACACCTTGGGGAACTTACTGCTATGTCGTCATGCCCTTTGGACTGAAGAATGCTGGTGCTACCTATCAGAGGGCAATGATGGCTATCTTCCATAACATGATGCATACCCCTGTAGAGGTGTACATGGATGACCTGGTCGTTAAGTCCAAAAGCCGAGAATATCATCCTAAAGTGCTTAGAAGGGTTTTACAAAGGGCTGGGGAATATAAGTTGAAAATGAACCCGAAGAAATGCACATTCGGAGTATCCTCAGGAAAACTGTTGGGGTTCATAGTGAGCAAAAGGGGCATAGAGATCGATGCAAACAAGGCCAAGGCAATCATTGGTATACCTCCTTCGAGAAATATGAAAGAACTTCGAGGATTAATTGGGAGGCTACAGTTTGTCCGCCGGTTCATCTCACAACACTCCCAAAGGTGTAAACCTTTCTATGAGTTGACCAAGGCGGGGGCCGAGTTCAAATGGGATTCGAAGTGCCAGGATGCATTCGATGGTTTGAAAAGATACACGGCTAGTCCCCCCGTGCTTAGACCACCGGTCCCTAGCAAGCCCTTAGTTTTATATATCTCGGTTTTGGAGAATTCTCTTGGGGCAGTCCTTGCACAAGTTGATGAAGAAGGGAAAGAGAGGGCAACTTACTATTTGTCAAAGATCTTTGATCCATGCGAGCAGAAGTATACTGTAGTGGACAAGACCTGTGCTGCACTAGTCTGGGTAGTTCAGAAGCTTAAACACTATTTCTTAGCTCATGAGGTCAATCTTATTGCCCGCATCAATCCCATTAAATTCCTTCTTGAGAAAATTGTTCTAACTGATCGGTTAGGTCATTGGCAGAGCTTCCTCTCCCAGTTTGATATCACCTATGTCCCCCAGAAGGCGATTAAGGGCTATGCCATTGCCGAACATCTAGCCCATCACCCTATACCCCTCTTTGACCCGGTCCAATCGGAGCTCCCGGATGACGAACTAATGTTGATCCGATCTTCCCACCTTTGGACATTATATTTTGACGGGTCTCTGAATTCACACGGTAAGGGAATAGGAATCGTCCTTCTATCACTCGAGGGTGTCACCATTCCACAGGCATTTCAGCTTGACTTCCCAGCAACCAACAATATAGCTGAATATGAAGCCTTGCTGGCCGGGCTGGAGGCTACTCATTTCTATGGTACCACGGAATTAAGGGTGATAGGTGATAGCCAACTAATTCTTCGCCAAGTCCTAACCAAATACCGAACTTCTCATCCAAACCTCAAACCTTACCAAGAACTCACCTCTTGCTACATCAAACTCTTTTCCAAACTCACTTTTGTCCATGTTCCTCAAGCTCAGAAGATCCTTGATGATGCCCTAGCCTCCTTAGCTTCATCTCTATCAGTCCCGCTAGGTAGATAGGTGCGGACTATCCATGTCGGTAGGAGGTCGATACCGGCGATTAAGGATGGTCGATTTCTAAAAGTCAAGGAGAGACTTGGCAGGAAGGAGTATCTAGAGCAGAAAGAGGAAATTTCGCTAATCGAGTTGGAAGAGTTAGATGAGGGTGAGAGGCCTTGGTTTGATGAGATCGCAAGGTACTGGAAAGATCAGACATATCCACCTGGATCAAATGCAAAAGAAAAGAAGGCCATCAGGAGAGTATTCCAGAGGTATACCATCCTAGGAGGGGTGCTCTACAAGAGGAGCCTGAGCGGAATTTTATTGAGATGTGTTGATGAAGAAGAGGCAGAATTGGTGCTTAAGGAAGCACATTCCGGGGTCTGTGGGGGCCATGTCAATGCTCAAACTCTTGCCAAGAAAATCATCAGGCAGGGATTATTGGCCAACCCTAGAAGAGGATTGCTCCATCTTTGTCCGACACTGTCGTTCTTGCCAACTTCATGCCGACAAGATCCATTCTCCCGCATCTTACCTTCATCCGATTCATACCCCATGGCCCTTCGCCATGTGGGCTTTCGATATCATTGGCCCTCTAAGTGATCTTAACTCTGAAATCCGTTCCAAATCGTTCATCCTGATGGCAACAGAGTACTTCACCAAGTGGGCAGAAGCGGAAGCGTTCGTGGAGATCAAGGCATCAACACTGTGCTCCTTCATCAAACGCAACATCATCACCAGGTTCGGGATACCCAGCGACATTATCACCGACAACGGACCACAATTTCTCTCTCAAGATCTGCGTGATCTTTGCAACAGGTACCGCATTGCATTGCATCATTCATCTCCTTATTACCCGCAAGGCAATGGTCAAGCAGAAGCCACCAACAAAACTTTGATTAAAATCATCAAGAAAACCTGTAAGTCTAGCAAGTTCGTAGACTGGCCAGATAAGCTTGTAGATCCCCTATGGGCTTATCGTACTTCTGTACGGACCCCCACTGGTCAAACCCCGTATGCTCTCGCATATGGGATGGAAGCAGTGGTCCCGTACCAAGCAATCCTTCAATCACTCCGAGTTCAACTCGATAGGGACATCCCAGTCGATGAGAGGCGAGAATCTCTCCTTGCACAACTTGAACTCTTAGATGAAAGAAGGTTGGCTGCCTCCGAGCATGCCCGAACTTATTAGAACCGATTGAAAAGATTTTATCAAAAGAGGGTGGTAGAGAGAAAGTTCGAAATCGGTGAGATGGTAGTAAAACGCTTATTCGTTAAGCCGGGTGGTCCCCGCTCTAAGTTACAACCTAACTGGGAAGGGCCTTTTGTTATAACTGAAAAATATCTAGGCAATGCATATGAGCTAACTAACGCCGATGGAGAAAAATTGAACCATCCATGGAACGGCATTTACCTCAAAAAATATTTTCCTTAGAAGAAAAAAATATGGAGAATTTCTATTATGATATTAAGTCATCGATCCAAGGGTGTTAGCTAGAAGTCAAGGGTAGACATCACCTTGCACACACAACACCTCCCGATCCCAGAATATGGATAGCCCAACACTCGAGAGAGGCAAGGTAGAACCCTGAAGGCAGAAAGGAAACCTTACCCTATTCTCTTCTGTTCGGTCCGAAATAGGTGAAGGGGACTAGAAGAGGATAGTATCGAAAATGCCCGCCGCCTTAGTAGAAGGCCGTCTCATAAGGTGCAAAAGGGTGCCAAAAGATGGGCAATGAATCCCATAGGTTTAAACAAATATGGGCCTATCTGAATGAGTACCCGAAAGAATAGAAAATGAAGAAAAGGCACCAAAAGATGGGCAATGACCCCACAGGTCAAAGACTTGTCTAAGTAAGTGCCACATGTAGAAAAGACCCGAAGAGGCCGAACCCTAACGGGCAATTTGGGCATGAGTAGAGAAACCCTCCTCAACACCCCCCAAATCCTATCAAAGACTTCCTCTATTATTCATCCATCTTAAAACTCTTAGGGTAGGGTAAACTGTCCAAACTCAGGGGGAATCCAAACCGATCAAGAGAAGAGGGCAAGAAAGATTCTGGGTAAGGAACCTTATTCACACGTGGTGCTTATTACTTGATTCTTGATCAACACTCAAAGATCGATGAATGGTCTCAATACTGGCACATTCTCCACAAAAATCCAAAAAAAATGAATATTTTCAAAAATCCAAAAAAAACAAATATTTTAAAAAATCCAAAAAAAACAAATATTTTTAAAAATTCAAAAAAATTGAATATTTTCAAAAAAAAACGAAAAAAATTGAATATCTTCAAAAATAAAAAATTGAATACTTTCAAAAAATCTAAAAAAAAAAATTGCATCATCTAACTTGGCATAACCTTGATTTTTGCCTTTTCTAGCATTCATGTTTATCTTTATGTCTTGCATGTTTCATTTCCGCATTGCATGTTTACCTTCATTATCACCCCATTAAGAGGGCTCCTCCCTTTGACCTAAGTCAAAGTTGGCCATAATAGGCAAAGGGATGAGTCGTTGTGAAGATCTAATCCTCTTTTATCAAGTGTTTTAAGGGACTTTAAAATAAGAGGAGAAAGTTCTCTCAACGACAGGATTCTGAGATCAAGAAGGGAGCGACTCTCACCATAGCAGGTAAGCTCTCTTAACTTTTACTTTGTCTGTCATTTTGTGCATTCTACCTGGTTGATAAGGCTGCCCCCCTTGACATATAAGCAAGGCAAGATGACAATAGGCAAGGGGGTAAGCCATAGAACAGATTTAACCCTTCTATTGAGTATTTCAGAAAAGAAACACAAGTCAAGGAGGGGTGAGAATCTCGCCAACAGGTATGTCTCTTTAACCCTACATCTATTACTTATTTTTATTATTTACTATCCCTTAGAAGGCTTCTCCCCTTGACAAACTTACAAGGGGCTAAGCCGAAATGTGATACTAAATACCCTTTTGAGCGATGTCAAGCAGATCAAATAAACACTGAAGCAAACAGGTGAAGATCTGATTATGCCATTAAGTGCTACAACAAAGAAGAAAAGCAGCTACAACATCAGAAAAGCTAAGCCTGCTACAGAAATTAGTGCCTGCTGCTACCCCCTCTAGGAGAATGACCACGTGGAGGAGGCATGGTAGCTGTGTCCGCCAAAGCTGCTGCGGCCGCCTCATTGCGGCGACGCTCTGAAGAAGTGGCCAGGAACATAGAAGCACCATGCTCATGGCTCTGGCTCTGGCCACTCTGAGCCTGCTGGCTCCGCCCGTGGTGACCCCGACTACGAGCGGCGCCGCCACTTCGGTGCGTACCACTCCGATGGGAGCTGCTCTGATGGGTGCAACTCTGGCTCAGCTGTGGAGGGATGCCCTGGCGGTAAACCTGCAATGTCGCCTCTGCTGCCAACAAACGAACCTGTGCCTGCAGGTGCATCTGCTCCAGAGATCGCATGGCATGGCTATGCTGGCACTCCATCTCGCGCATGGCTCTCTCATGCTGAAGGCGGAGATCTGAGACGATCATCTGGGAACGAAGATCGGCTGGGGCAGACCGCAATGTCTCCACCTTAGACTCCAAGGACTGGATACGGGAGGACAAGCTACTCTGAAGCTTGGCAACCTGGAAGAAGTGGAAGAATATGAACCAAGAAAAATCAACAACCAGAATAGACAACAATGAAAGATACCTCTGCCTCCTTGGTCGTCAGGGCCTCTCTCGCCTCACTAAGACGCTAGCGGAGCTCAGCCACCTCTTCCCTCGACAGAGAAGGAGGTGAACCCTCAGCACGAGCCTTCCGCTGTGAACAGAAGAAAAACACATCAGAGAAAGACAATCCTATGTTGAGGATACAAATGAAGGTCAAAGGCAGTGTCTACCTCAGTCTCCAGCATGCCACGAAGAGTGGCCACCTCCTGCCGAAGGTCAACAATCCCCAGCTGTTGGCGTAGCAGTAGAGCCCGAGCCTCCTGAAATGACATGAAGGTCAGAAGAGAACAACAACACAGAATTAAAGGAAAGAGAGAAGCATTTACCTAACCCTCTAGAACAAACAAGTGGCCGTACGCCTCCGCGTATCGGCGAAGGTAGTCTCGGCTATCCTCTGCCCAGCCAATAACTACCTCGTCGCCTTCATACCACAAAGTGATCGAGGCGTGGTACCTCTCCACCCAGTCCACTGGGAGGAGAAGGTGCCTGGGACGAGCACCAACTTGGGGAAAAGGAGGAGGAGGCTCCAACCAGTCCTACTCCAGACCGAGGGTGCGTGCCGAGAATCGAAGCCACAGTGGCACCAGCTCATTGACGCACAGAAGATGAAGATCGCGGCCGAAGACACGACCAGCGTGGGCAATCCAGGGATGGAGATGGTCATCAGTCATAAGATATGGCCTCCAACACACCTGTGGGAAGCAAAATCATGATTATTATTTCAACAGAAGAATATTGATACACAAATTAAACACATACCTCAGTGTGTGGGAAGCGGCGAATCTGTGCACGAATCGAAGCCAACTGGCTGTGATGGCCACCAGTTGGGCGGATAGGCTCCCAACGAGCCATCAGGGGGAGGAGGTTGGGGTAGGACTGCTGTGCCCGACCCACGGGGAAGTAAAGGAAGCTCCAGACCTGTAGAAGGCACAACTCGTCAGAGTAAAGTAGAGAAATACAAGTGTACAAGAAAGGAAAGCTGCTAAAAGTCACCTGAAGAAAAGGAGAGAAGCCGGCAACCAAAACAGAACCCGCCTTAGGCTGGAGGCCACAGAACAAATGGGCGAGCATCGCTGCCCCCCACGCGTACGTGCCAACCTGCTCCAGGTCAGCAAGCAAAGGGAGGAATAGCAGATGGATGCGGTCCGTCTTCGAGCCCAACAGAAGGCGCCCGAAG
Organism: Cryptocoryne crispatula var. balansae; assembly: GCA_036172225.1. Lineage (NCBI taxonomy): Eukaryota > Viridiplantae > Streptophyta > Magnoliopsida > Alismatales > Araceae > Cryptocoryne > Cryptocoryne crispatula. The sequence goes on along the minus strand of CM069923.1, from coordinate 11,770,992 downwards.
AAGAAGAGGAGGAAGCGGTGCAGGTCTACATCCGCCTCCAAAGAGCTAGGTAACCCAGTAAATGCCGCTGCAGCCTGGCCGACCATGTGGCAGAAAAAGCTGTCCTGGCTCTCGCCACGGACACGCTCGTCATCCACCAAGCCTACCATCTCACCAGCCTCTAGTCTGGCGATGGTGCGTAGGCCATCCTCCGGGTCGAACTCGGGCTCATATGCGAAGAGGGCCCGGAACTACCGCAAATAGTCGGAAGAGGTGGCACACACCACCGGCCTACCGTAAACACAAAGACCGGTGATGTGTGCAACATCCTCTAAGGAGGGCACCATGTGCCCCCATGGGAAAAGAAACACGAAGGAGTCTGGGTCCCAGGACTCACGGAGGATGTGCACTAGTGGTAGGTCCTCCCTAAAAGGAGTCACCTGGAGGATGGACCCAAACCCCATCTCCTCTAACCGAACCTGCTGGAAGTCTCGTAGGCCTAGGTAGGCAGTGTGCACCAGGTCCCACGAGATCCGGGATTTTATCCGGGCCTGCAATGGATTCATTTCATTAGTTCACTTAATTTTTATTGCCAAAATGCAAAGGAGCTAATCATTAAGTGCAGGAAAATAAAATGTACCTCTCGGACTGGCGGAAGCTCGGGCTCCTCGGAATCGGAATCGTGGCGGTGAACACGTCTCGGCATCTGTGCCAAAAGGGAAGTTGACATCAAACATTGTTACATACATTTTTTTATTTATTTAATTTTAAAAAAAATGAAAAATATATCAGCCGAACGCGCCCTACCCTCCTTTGGAGAGGGAGCCATTTGAGGGCGCGCTGAGCGCGCCCTCATATTAGGGGCACTCTGAGCGCACCCCTTCCCGGTGAGGAAAGAGAGGGCGCGCAGACCGCGCCCTCCTCTTGGGGGCGCGGTCTACGCGTCCCCAAAATGGGGGCGCGGCCTGCGTGCCCCCGGTCCGATGGTGCGGTCAACATTTTGCGTTGACTGCACCCTCTCAACTGCTCGATCCTTATTTTCGCGATAACCTCGTCGAATCAACTCAGAATCGCGTGAAACTTGAACCAAATCGAAGAGCATAACCCGATCTACATTTTTTGTGATAGGGGCACTAACCTTTGACGATGTTTCATACTCCGGATCTGAGATAGAACTCTGGAGCTTCTTGCGCGAGGAGAGATGGTGTATAGGTGGAAATGAGATATTTTTACCCTCGGGGGTATTTATAGAGAGTAAAAATGTGAAAGTGGGAGAAATTTGAAATTATCACCCAAGGTTCACAAAATCGAGCTAATCGCAATGCCACCGAAAGAATTCCGATCTAATGCACGGTTTGCTCAAAATAATTTTGTGAAGAAAAATTCTCTTTGAATTCTCACCGAAAATCCCTTTTTTCACATAACTTTGAATGTCTCAATTCCTAAATTAGCTAGACATATTCATGTTTTTTATCATCACTAGCTAACATTTTTCAGGGGTCATGAGAAAATTCTATACAATTATTAGTCAGAAATGGCTGAAAATGTAATTTTCAAGAACAAAATTGATAAAAGTAGAGAAAATTTCAGAAAGCGCCAAGCTGTTCAGAAAATCGAGCCGATCAAGGAGTCACCGAAAGAAAATTCATCAGACTCACGATTTGCTCTGAAAAATTGCCTAAAGAAAAAAGGCATGTTAATACCTTTCAAAAATATCTTGTTTCATGTTAACAAATATTCAAGGTGTTGAAAAATAACAAGGCATATTCATCATAATTGTCAACATATGTCTTGCATTTTTCCGAAACAAGGTAAATTTCTATTGAATTTTCACTCAAACTTCCTATAAACAATTCATTGTTTTTTCAAAATAAAAACAACATGGTTGACAAGTTAAAGCAGGAAAAGAAGACTCTCAGGCAAGTAGAAGCTTCAACGCAGAGATGTAGCGGCGCTTCCGGTCAGGGTCCTCCTCAATCAGGAGGCCTGGGCGGCATACCCGACTCGTCTCCCACAAGGCAATGACTGAGATTGCCTCCTCCTCGTCATCCGCAGAGCCAAGCTGCCTACCCTTGATAGGTGGCAGGTGGGACAGCTTGGGCAACTCGTACCGAGGCAAGCCGATTTGGGAGTGGCAACGGTGAGCGTTGTACAACACAAAGGCCGAACCTGTAACCAGGCGGAAATCAACGCCAGGCACAAAGCACACCTGGAAGTCCTTCTGCATCAGGGCAGCAAAAAAGTGCAAGAAGCTGGAACAGTTCATGGAGGCAAAGTGAGCACGCCACTCTGGCCTCTTCTTCACCGATGCACACCTGTTGGCGACTCTCTCGCCTAAGCCAAGTGCATCGGCATATGGGAACAAGGGGCTACGGCGGAAGAGCTGCGACCTGGTGGCCACCTCACCGGCTGGATCGAACTTAAAGTGAAGATCGGCCCAGCAAGCCAGTAAAAGCGCACTGCCGAAGGGAGGACAACCCACGCAAGCTGCGGACAGTCCGCAGTACAAGAAGCCCAGAACTGAAGGCCCCAACCGCACACCGCTCCAGATGCCGCGGTTGCACGAAAGTTGATTAACCTCCAGGAAACCATCCTCCGCCGGAAACAAGAACATCGCGGCAAGGCAAGCCGCGAAACCCTTTGCACCACGCAGAATCCGGTCCTCGTCCAGACCAGGAGCCGTCAGAAGAGAGATTGTCCAAGCCGCCAACTTGGGAACACTGATTCGCTTGCCGGCTAACAAGGTGCTGATCTTCCGAGCCTCGACAAAATCCTGCAAGAATTCCAAGAAAGAGAGGGGTCCTGAAGGGATGAACATACCTTCAGTCTCTCGCTTCTTAGTCCGAGGAAGGCCAAGAAGGAGTTATGCCTCTTCAAGGAGAACTGTACACTCAAAGCTGCCGAACACGAACGTGTGAGTGTCGGGGTGCCACAACTCAACAAGGGCTCCCATCAAACCGAAGTCAATGGAGTAGCCTAAATATTGCTTGGCATGGATCAAGAGCCCTGTTAAGCCCCAATCTCGATGAATCGCTCTGACCGACAAGCCGAGGACTTCAAGCAAGCCGGAAAGCGAGGGAGGAGAGCAATACCAGAAAGGCCTAGAGAAGTTTGGGTAATCCTACACCCAAACAGGAGGTAAGAGAAATTTTTTTTAAGAAAAAGAAGAAGAGAGTGGTTGAAAGCTAAAATTGGCAGCGAACTTACCAAGTCGGCACCGATTCTGACCTTCAGATGACCCGGGATGCTTGAAATACCTTGAACCGAGCCAACACGCTGCTTTTTCAAAGGAGGAGCCATCCAGGGTGTTGGTAGGACGATTTGGTCATCCTAAGAGGTGTTTATATAGGGGAAATCGGTCCCGATTTGAACCGGATTCGGATCCGGTAAAAACAGGAAACTAGGATCGAACGCGCCCCCAAAGTGGGGGCGCGCAGGCCGTGCCCCCCAACCCAGGGCGCTCAGGCCACGCCCCCAAAGCGGGGGCACGCAGGCCGCGCCCCTAGTTCGGGGGCGCGTTCGGTCAAATTCTTCCAAAATTCCTCAAAAATTCAGAAAAAATCAGGAAAATCAGAAAAAATTCGAGAAATTTTGTTAAATTAAATTTATTTATGTTTGGTCTTTATTAAGTCGAGTGGACATCATTGTCCATTCGAAACTAACATTTTGATGAAAGACAGGAATTGCTCGCGGAAACAGAAGAATAGACATGGGAAACCCCCATAACTTGTCGACTAGCATATATGTCGCTAGTCGTGTATTATTATCTTATGCATTATTTGTTGAAGACCTTGAATATGGAGAAGACTTGACCCGAGATCCCCTTCATCAAAATCTACGACGGTCGGGTCATCTCTAATGCTCACGGATAAGCCAAAGTTGTGTTGTGAGAGAGGATAGTTCCCGAATGGGTATCTTGACCTCATAGACAATCTATATCTTCAACTATTTGTTATACAAGTTTTGTTTTGTTTTCTTGAGCCCAACATGCATCATGTAGCATTAATTGCATTACATTTGTTTTGTCATTGCATACATCATTTCCTAAACTTCACCTTCTCACTCTCTCGATCATTCTAAATCCCACCATGTTTTCTAATCTCACCATATTTTCTGGTCCCACCAACCTTTCTAATATCCCACCGTGTCTATTAATCCCACCGTGTTTGGTAATCACTTTGTGCCCTCAAATCTTTCATTTCTTTTCACCACTGTGGCCATTGCAACTTCTTTGCTATTCATCCCACCATGGCAGCCAATTCATCCCGCCAAGGACCTTCTATTTGATTAGAACTTGCACTGTCACTATCTTCACGGTCTATGCTTAAACATTTGTCTTTCGGAATCTGAGATCATTCCATTCCGAATTGAATCTTGTCTCATGGAAGACTTAAATGAATCTAAGAGCCTAATAGCTCGATTGGTATTCTTTTACTTTTTCAAACAAATCACTTTTTAAACTTTAGCCCATCACAGTATAGGAACACCGCAAAGATCGGGTTACCGGTTGATGATGAACCTACTAACCCATGTTTCGGGGACTCCCCACCGCGTTGGGGGTTGGCTATTCTTCTCTCGTGCCAATGGCACATCTCTTACCAATCGAACATAGGAAGACTTGAAACATGGCGGTTAACCAGGAGACTTGAGGAGATTCGTCTTGCCGAATCTGGTCGTTAAGCGTGTCTATATCTACACCTTGATGCCACCTTTTCAGTCCATCACCATTTTGCTTCACTACATTCCACTACGATTCATCTCGCTTCACTACGCTTTCTCTACGCTTCACTTCGTTCCGCTACATGCCATTCCCTTGCAAAGCCGACATCAAGGCGAGGCAAGCTGTAGACACGCCAAATTGACTTGATTTGGAGCCCCAGACTCTTATTCCATAGGCGGTATCCTTTATTTGACCGTTATCTGATCCGGACATGAGCTAAGGACATGGGTGGAGCCCCTCGCAAGTTGAGAATGGACCAATGATTTATGGAATATTGCCGTAACCTTCAAGCGAGAGCCGCACGTGAACTGTAAAAACACGAAGCCTGCTCGATGACCGACCTTGAATGGTTCATAATTGAAGGTCTTGGGAGTCCCGCATGTGTTCCGTAACATTCAGGGTTTCCGAAAAGTCATTTCGGTAGGCGTCGGTCAATGACGGCTTTCGTTACGGCTTTTTCTATTTGTGCTGACACGGCTATCCTGGACCACATATTAGGCCTTTCAGGTCATCACCGGGTCTTTTCAAGTCATCCAAGTCGATTCTAGCCGAATATTTTCATCAACCGGGCCCATATGGCCATTTCGGTCAATTTTAGGGTTTCCCGGCTTTTCCGAGTTTCGGTTCACGTTTACCGGGTTAATATCAAATTTTTTGATGACTTCGGGTTTTCCGGTCATACCGGACTTGTTCGGTCATCATTTTAAGTCATCCCGAGTTGACCCGAGATTTCTCGATCGGAACCGTGCTCTTTCGGATCTTCGCCCCGGGTTTCGGCTTTCCGCGAGAGGGTAAACCGGTAGAAAGCACCGTGCGAACATATCAGGAGTCATGCCAGATGGTTTACTGACTTGAGGAGGTGCGGTTGAAGGCCCTCTTTCCAATGCGACAAACGGGAGCCGAATCGGACATACCGTTTGCAAGATACGGCTCGCGGAACACGCGCGCAGGAGAGAGAGTGTACTGCGCCCCTGCTCCCTTTGAAAGAGGAGGGCGTGCCCTGCACACCCTCAACCAGGGGGCGCGCCCTACGCACCCCCGGTTCCTTTGAAAGGCGGGGGAACAGTCAGTTTCTTTAAATCGTAAATTTCCCCGATTAGCACCCTCTAAACCGGATTTTTGGAAGGTTTCCGCGGAGGATTTTCGATTATTTGTACCGCGCCCCCGATTCGGGGGCGTGTTACGTATGTCAAGTCGATTTTTAGCTATTTCCAGAACTTTCTGTCGATTTTTAGCAGTGAGACGCGTAACGCGCCCCCGCTTCCTTTGAAACAGGGGGGCGCGCCATGCGCGGCCTTGGTTTGAGGGCGCGCCCTGCGCGCCCTGCGCGCCCTCGTCCCCTTAGAAAAGCGGGGGCGCGGTCGGTCCAATTTCTAAATTTTGCACCGGCTTCATTCTCCTATAAATTGAGGGCCATTCTCAATGACCCGAGGTTAATCCTCGGTGCCTAGCTCGTCCAGAGGTCATCCAAGCTCTTCTCCAAAGCCGTGCCGACGTCCAAAGGTGATCCGAAGTCAAGAAATCGATCCCGAGGTGAAGGAGAAGGCTCGATCCGGGTGTTCTGCATCAGCCAACTTCATCGACTTCTGCAGAAAATCTGAGGCTTCGTCTGCAAAAGTCTTCAACATAGGAACTCTTCCTCTCTGAGTCCTCCGTCTACTCCAAGAAACGGAACTCGATTCTGACATCGGAGTCGTCCGTAGCATCCTCTACACCGAAGTTGCGCTAGATGGGTGCAAAGCTACCCGAACCGGCCTTTTTCAACCAACTCGGCTTCAACTCAAGCCGATCCATTTCATAAGCTTTCTCAACTCATTTAATTCAGTTCATTTATTGTTTTAAAGCATATTTCAGTTTATTTGCATCATTTTTACATAATCAAAAATACAAAAAAAGGGTTAAGGCTCACCCCAATCCGGTGAGTTCGATTCCGATTGCTTCTTTCTCATCTTCTTACTACAGTTACTACACCTCTCATAGTTCTAATTATTTTATTCACTTGGTTTATTGTTCTAATTGCACAGGTTGAACAATCTAGCATTGATTGGAGACTCTTCTTCATCGGCCGGCCGAAGAAGAAGAAGGTTGAACCCATATCCCGATCTCCCACGCTAAGGTACATGGTCAATTCAACTCATCTCTTAATTTACATCCCATAAAGAGGAGCCCGCGTCTCCTGGCGACCACATTCTTTCATGTTTTAATTTCATCTTCTCCTCACTCTCCTCCCACGTGACCCGAACCATCTCCGGTGCTCGAGCGACGCCGTGAGATGAAAGTTCGGGGATCAATGTGAGTGTGGGACCGAGGTGAGGAGTCTTTACCACTTTCCGAGTGTTTTCTGATTCACTCCCTTTTTCTCCTATTCCATCTTTCACCTTCTCTTGAAGTGCCGATCCGGAACCCATTTCTGGAGTCGACAGTTGGTTTTCTAGGGATCCACACAAAGGGTAGGACTAATAGTGCCACAAAGGGGTGAATGGGAGCCTCAAAGGGGCTGGTGTCCCATGGGTCTACACAAGGTGTACGAATAGAGTGCCACAAAGGGGCGAATGGGAGCCTCAAAGGGGCTGATTTCCCAAGGGTCCACACAAAGGGTAGGACTAAAGTGCCACAAACGGGTGAATGGGAGCCCCAAAGGGGCTGGTGTCCCATGGGTCTACACAAGGTGTAGGAATAGAGTACCACAACAGGGTGAATGGGAGCCTCAAAAGGGCTGGTGTCCCATGGGTCTACACAAGGTGTAGGAATATAGTGCTACAAAGGGGCGAATGGAAGCCTCAAAGGGGTTGGTGTCCCATAGGTCTACACATGGTGTAGGACTAAAGTAGGGCTATGGAAGCCAAAGTGGCATTGTAGAAGCCTTGTTTGGAGCCTCAAGAACTAGTCAAGGCAACTAGTTGTGTAGGCTACTGAGATCGGGATGATCAAGGTAGTAAGAGTGTTAAAGCCATACAAGACCAACCTCGCCAAGATGGTTAGTTTGTTGAAGGTTGCCTGAAATGATGGTCCAGATAATGCATGTTTTTTGTAGGTCATCAAGACTGGATGGTCATGACAACGTGGAAGCTTGTAGACCAACAAGACCGGAATGGTCAGGGTGGTATGGGTTTGAATTAATTTCAAAAATTGTTCAGACCAGGAAGGGTCGTGACAGTATGAGTTTTTATAGGACGTGTGGGCTGAATAGTCAAGATTGGAGAAAGTTTTTTATTTATGGACCATCAGGATCGGAATGATCAAGATGGTGGGATTGCTAAAGTCAAAAGAATAACTGAAGGGGTAAGAATGAGTGAGAGTAGAGTAGGGTATTACCCTTCGTCCCTTTCAAGATGAAGTGTGGGAACTTCCCTCAAATTTTAAAGGTGGGAGATGGTCTTCCTCGTTGCCTCAGGTATGGTCTCCCTGGCATATTTCTACTACAAGGTAGATGAGCCTATGAGAGCTTTTTCGTCATTGGCAACTCGGATCTCCTCCCTACTAAAATTAGGGGGATGAACCCACCCATCTTGTTTGGTTGGGGGCTTGTCCAAGTTGATTATTTTGTTTTTCATATCAACCTGATTGCTCCTTTGCGGAGTTTTCACCCAGGTTGACCCCTTTTCACTTTTGCCTGTGCGTCCCATTGTAGAATTTTCACACAGCAGGGTTATCCAATTTTGCCCAAGGCGCCTTTGCAGGTTTTCACCTTGACTGGATTATTTTGACATTTTTACCCTTAGCCAATCATGGTGTTTGATTGACTAAGTCCATCAGGCATCTCCATTTTTAGCCCATTCTTTTTTTTCTATCTCTTTTTCTTTTCTTTTTTTTTTGTAGGGAATCAAGGCTTCCCTCAAGCCATATTCCAGAAGAATGAACCGAGTCAAAATTAGAGGTAATTCAACATGGGGGTTCGAGAAGAGTTGAGATACCTAACACAAGGGGGCTTTAGCCAGGTGAATGGAGAAACTGACACAAAGGAGATTTCTCAAGGGGATGAGGCCAATCCAAGTGCGGAGGGCAACTTGGCATGTGGGTCTAATCTTCAAACTAACACAAAAGGGAGGTTTTAAATGGATAACTGGAGAAACCATCATAAAGGTGTTTCTTCAGTAGGATAAGGCCAATCCAAGTGAGAAAGGTAACTTAGCCTGAGGGTCACAATTTAAAACCTACTAAAAGGGGATTTCAAGTAAGATAAGACCAATCCAAGTATGAAAGGCAACTTGGCATGAGGGTCAGAATTTGAAACCTACTCAAAGGGGAAGGAAAAAAAAGATAAGACCAATCCAAGTATGAAAGGCAACTTATCATGAGGGTCTGAATTTGAAATCTACTCAAAGGGAGTTTCAAGTAAGATAAGACCAATCAAAGTATGAAAGGCAACTTGGCATGAGGGTCAAAATTTGAAACCTACACAAAAGGGGTTTCAAGTAAGATAAGACTAATCCAAGTGTAAAAGGCAACTTGGCATGAGGGTCAAAATTTGAAACCTACACAAAGGGGGTTTCAAGTAAGATAAGACCAATCCAAGTGTAAAAGGCAACTTGGTATGAGGGTCAAAATTTGAAACCTACTCAAATGGGGTTTCTAGTAAGATAAGACCAATCCAAGTGTAAAAGGAAACTTATCATGAAGGTCTGATGAAGGCTCATGAAGCTAACACAAAGGAGCTTCAATCTTGCCTAAAAAGCAAAGTTTAAGAGCCACAATGGGGCTAGGAAGGAACCACAAAGGAGCTATCCTTTTGTAAACATTTGCACTAAAGGCAGAAACAAAGTCTCAAAGGGGTGAGCATGGAGTCTCAAAAAGACTAGATTTTTAAGAAAAGCTAGCACAAATGGTAGCAATAAGAGGTCATAGAGGGACCAATAAAGAGCCTCATAATGGCTAAGTAGGGAGCCTCAAAGAGGCTAGATTTCCAAGGGTCTACACAAAGGGTAGGACTAAAATGCCACAAAGGGGCAAAGGGGAGCCTCAAAAGGGCTGGATTCCCATGAGTCTACACAAAGGGTAGAAGTAAAATGCCACAAAGGGGCAAAAGGGAGCTTCAAAGAGGCTGAATTCCCAAAGGTCTACTCAAATGGTAGAACTAAAATGCTGCAAAGGAGCAAATGGGAACCTCAAGGGGCTGATTCCCAAGTGTCTACACAAAGGGTAAGACTGAAATGCCACAAAGGGCGAAAGGGAGCCTCAAAGGGGCTGGATTCCCAAGGGTCTACACAAAGGGTAAAATTAAAATGACACAAAGGGGTAAATGGGAGCTTCAAGGGGCTGGATTCCGAGAGTCTACACAAAGGGTAGAACTAAAATGCTGCAAATGAGTAAATGGAAACCTCAAGGGGTTGGATTCCCAAGTGTCTACACAAAGGGTAAGACTAAAATGCCACACAGGGTGAAAGGGAGCCTCAAAGGGGCGAGATTCCCAAGTGTCAACACAAAGGGTATGACTAAATTGCTACAAAGAGGCAAAAGGGAGTCTCAAAGAGGCTGGATTCCCAAGGGTCTACACAAAGGGTAGAACTAAAATGCCACAAAGGGGGCAAATGGGAGCCTCAAAAGGGCTATATTCCCAAGGGTCTACACAAAGAGTAAAACTAAGGTGCCACAAAGGGGCGAAGAGGAGCTTTAATGTGATGGAATTTATAGAAGGCTTGCATAGAGGGAAGAGATGGTCACAGAGGGACCAATGAGAGAGATAGCCTCAAAGGGGCTGATTTAAAGGTTTGCACAAAAGGCAAGAATGAGAGAGACTATTGAAGCCAAAGAGGCATTTACAATAGCCTCGCTGCATGAACGAGTGGTCAAGGTAGCAAGTTGAGTAGGCTACCAAGATCAGGGTGATCAGGGTAGTAGAGGTTTTAGGGCCATACGGGCCAGAATGGCCAAGATGGTAAAAGTGTTGGGAGTCATCTGAAATGGGAGGAAAGTGGTGTGTGTGTGTGTATGTGTTTGTTTTTTTGTTGGGCCATGTGGGCTGAAAAGCCAAGGCTGGGGAATATTTTTGTAAACCAATAAAATCAGATTGATCAAGGTGGTGGGAGTTCAAAGCATCACTAAGTCTGAACAGACGTGAGTGATAGAGGCTTGTAGCACCATAATCAGAATGGTTAAAGTGGCGATGATTATATGAAAAATGTTATGGAAAGGAGGACATAGGGCAACAATATAAGAATGGCCCTCAGTGTGGTCAAGGCCAGGGTTTTAACCTGGAAGGGCTTGCATCCGAGCGTTGTAAATGACCAAGCTTAGAAGGTAGAAGCTCCACTGGGGAAAAATTGGTATTTGGTAGCCACATTTGTTTGAGGACTGGGGAAGAGGGTTTGGATCCTTGCCCCCGGTCGGTACGAGAGTCCACTCTCCGGGGCTCTCGGTGGGGTGTAGCTTGTGCGGGAAACTTGCCACCAATAAGCAATTGTAAGTTAGTAGGATGACCTAAGGACTAGATCGCTGGTCAGTTAGCTTGTTGGAGAGTGGCTTGGACAAGAAGGCTACCCTTAGTTGCTTGAGCCAAGCATGGACAATGTTGATCAGCTGGCCCCTCAATTGCTGGAATTTTTCTAATGGTAGGTGTTGCTGTCTGCTAGCTATCCTCAAGTCAGACCACAGATCGGTCCAATTTATATAAGGACCTGGCAGAGGGTCTGGAACCCTGCCCTCGGTCGGCATGAGAGTCCACTGTCTGGGACCCTAGGCATGGAGTAGCTTGAACGGGGAACTTGCCACCAGTCAGTAGAGCAAAGTGTTGGAAGAGTCGGTCGGCAGACAAACCAAATGTAAGGAAATTTTCTTTTTATGACAAGTGTTGGGGCCTACCGGCTCTCTCTGGGTAAGATGGCTGATCAATCTAGTTGAGGAATACGGACTAAGAGCTGATCCCTCACCCGGACTGTCACCTTTATAGCCATAGTAGGTTGGCTCGTGTTTTCAAGTTTCAAAGGAGAGGGTTGCCCCCACTCCTTGTCCTTCTTGGCCATTGGTCGGCCGATCTTCTTAAGTTGGATAGAAGACTTGAGCTTCTATTGTGTAGCTAGTGCAGCAACAATGGTGCGCATGGCATGGGCCCTATCTTAGACATCCAACCACTCGAAAGTAAGAAACTGGTTGTCAAGTAGTAGATCAATGAGTTGAGCTCGTCGTGTTTGGATGAAGGCAGCCAGGAGAGTGATATTCCAGGGGCAATGCACATTGCTAACCATCAGGTGATGGCAAGACTAATGTCTGACTCGAATCTTGAAGAGACTCTACTATTTTTGTTTTACAGGCGCAGGCTCGAACTACTGGTGTTTAATTTCACGGCAGACATTTGCTGTTGAATCCTCGTGGGCCGAACTGCTAGCTAGTCGGCGTGCAGAAGGAAAGGACCAACAAGGAGCTTCCCCTAATCAGCTGAGCTGGGGTAGCCTAAACTGCAGTGGAGCAACATGCATGGTACTCAGCAGTGGCAGCTATTAGGATTTCTGCCCGTAAGCCCCTCATCTGGGAATGGTGAACAACAAACCTTGATAGAGGTTGGTTCCATTGAGGAGAAGCCAAATTCAGTTAGGGACCATGGTAGAGGGTCTAGCACCTTGCCCCCGGTCAGCAAGGGGATCCATTGGATGGACTTCCCTGTGAGGAATAACTTGTGTGGGCAACATGCCCCCAATTGGAGGAGGTGGGTGCCGAAGTAGTAAGCCAACAGCTGGGCTAATTGATGTTTTCATCATGGCAAGTGGCTACTGCCAGGTCTTTATGGGCCAGACCACTGATCGGTCAGCTAGGTGAAGGGAATGACCTACGGAGAGTCTACCCACAGTCGGTTAAGTAGTGAACTTGAAAGGGTGGTCAATGAACCAACCATTCACAAAGAATTTTCCCATGGTAGGTGGTGGCACCTGCAAGTTCTATTCAGCTTAGACTACTGGTCAGTCCGATGCAGGAAGGCTGGTCGAGGGCTGGTCCCTCACCCAAGTTGTTGTCTTTAGAGCTGCTGATCAGCATATGACTTCATAATTTAGAGGAGAGGGCTGTCCCCTCTTCCTGGCCTCTCCAACTACTGATTGGCCAGTCCAATGATGAGAGGATCTAACAAGAATGTTGCCCGTGATCAGCTAAGTAGAGAGATGAAAAAAAATTGACCAATGGGCTGACCAACTACAGGTGATTCCTAGCTGGTAGGTGGTGGCACCTGCCAGTTCTCCTCATCTTGGACCGCTGATTGGTCGAATGAGGGAAGGTGGGCTGAGGGATGGTTCTTTGCCTGCGCTGCCATTTTTGGAACTGCTGTCCAGCCCCTGCTTTCAGAACTCAGAGGAGAGGATTGTTCCCCCGCTCTCCATAGCATTAGCTCATATGGGGATTTGCCCTTAGCTGGCAGAATTGAGTGCCAAGGTGATTTAGTGTCATGGCTTACTACTGATGTCTCTCTCTTTTTTATGGCAGGCGGTTGCTGTCAAGCCCTTGTACATTGAACCACTGATCGGTTAGCTAGATGAAGGGCAAATCCAATGGAGAGGCTGCCCCCAGTTGGATAAGCTGTGGGGTCTTGTCATCTCAGACCACTGCTCAGTCTAACGAAGTATGGCAGGCTAAGGGCTGATCCCTTGCCTGTATTGTCCTTTTTGAGTCTTCTAAGTTCAAAAGGGAGGGCTGCCCCCTCTCCATGGCCTTTCTAGCTGCTGGTTTGTTGGATTTCTTGGGGCAGGCAGAAGGTCTACACTTCCCCCTTGCATTTGGTGCATTAACATTGGGCACAGCAAGGGTCCCATTGTTGTAATCTAGCCAGTCCAGAGTGAAGAACTGTCGACAAACGGCAAGATAATAGGTTGTAGTCATCTACGCTTCTCCTCCATAAGCTTAGAAGGAGTCTTGATAGGCATCGGTCGGTGGGTGTGGTCCCACGAGCAACACACATTGTTGATGTTGAGGTACCGAAAGGATCCTCACTCACTCATGTTCTTCCTCAGGTTGAGGGGTGTTGTAGCAGGTGTCAGCATGGCAGTAGGTGCAGGCACAAATGTTGTGGCAGACATAGTAGGTGCCAGTGCAGCAAGTTGAGTAGGTACTATGACTGTGGGTGTGGGTGCGGGCCCAAATTCAAGGGTGATCTGATTCACCATGAAAGTCTCACGTGGGGGAGACAACGGAACATTTTCTCGGGAGCAACTTGGCGGTGTCCAGGCCAAGCATTTGGAGATGCATTATGGAGTAGAAAGTGAGGGGTAGCATTGCTATGTCCTCAGAAGCAGGTGGTGACTCCAAGATGGTGTCGAGCCAGTCCAGGAGTAACATGATCTTTGCAAACTTGCTGAAATTGATCACCAACGTGATTGAGCTGACGCTGCATTGTCAACATAAGTTTTTAAGTAAATGACACCTTCACAAGCCTCCGCTGAACCTGTAAAAAGGTTGACTTGATTAGAGTGTTTTTAAGAGGTAGTGGATGTGCACTTTCTCAGATCGCTATGGCAGAGAGATGAAGGGATAGAGAGGTCCCATCGGGCGTGCCAATTTGTGGGAACCTCGGGAATCATTTTTGATTCTTGAAATGTGTTTAAAAGATTTGTTTTTTTTGAATGTTGAAATATCGTACCTGAATTTTCTAGTAAAATAGGTGATGTACCATAAAAACTTCTAGATAGTCCAGGTGATATTTGAAGAGTATAGAACCGAGGTTCGGGTTCGGTGAAAATATTTTTTGACCTCTCTCCATCGGATGGTGTGAATATCCGATGTTCATTTACATCGAGCAAACACTCGAACACCATTGATTAACTACCATAGCGATCTTGTTTGACGAGAGCGTGCTCATCCACAGCGTGTAAAGAACACAAAGGGCCCCGGCCTTTCAGGCCCGATGAGATGCAAACAAGTTTGATTAGATTTTGTTTGGAGTTGATTTATCTTAGATTTATGAATGGATTTTGATGTGTTTTGAAATGTTTATTCCAGATTTCCATTTGACTTGGATTTGAATATTAAGTGTTTTGAGCTTGTTTGATTTGTTTGGTTTGTTTTACTTCAATTGGTTGAAGTTTATTTTATTTTTTGCTTGAACTTGACATTTTAAATGTGTTGATCAATTTTGACTTGTTTAAGTTTAGTTTACATGTGTTGAGTCATTTTAATGTGGATTTTCTCATGTTGGTTGGTGTTTTAGTACCGATTCGGGTGTGTTCGGTATGTTTTAGATGTTTTGAAGTTTGGTTTAAAGTGATTAAACTTGAACTTCAAATTGTTAATGATCTGAATTTGACATGTTTTAAGATGAATTTCATATGCATTAATGTTTTCTTCATATGTTCTTTTCAATTGGTTGTGAATTATTTGATTTGCACTTGTTTAGGAAATTGAATTCCAATGGATTAAGTGTATTGAATCAATTTTTCCAGATTGTATTAAATATGATTTTTGTTGAATGTTAAAGCTTTAATGATCTGTTTTAAGCATGTTTTAAGATTAGTTTGAATGTATTTTAAGATTTAATTAAGTTAGCTTTAGATTTGGTTAACTCTTGTTCGGTTTGCATCACATCCGGTCTGTCGGGCTAGTGTTGATGCCCAGTCACTAGCAATCAACTCGGCACTTGAAATGTTCATTGAATATTCATGTTCATGCTGGTGTACATCAGATGTGGTAGTTCATATGCCATGAATAATGCTCGTTGAAGTGCAAATGTATGAATGTCCTTCCCTGGTTGTAAAATACACTTGATTGAGAAAATTTTGCCAGCACGCCGCCTTATTTTCCAATCGGTGTGGAATTTTACCCGTCCTACAAGGCATAGTCATTTTACTTTCCAAGTAGTGGGAAGGGTCCGTCTGCAGTGGGAAGCGTGTCCCATGCCTACGCCCGGGTCAACATACCGGATACGGGTCCAGGCTAGCTGCCCAAGGTGGAGCGCCCACGTGGTGGTGCTAACTCCTTTTTTAATTTTGGCATTTCGCCTTCAGATTTAATTAAGGTCTATTTTAAGTGTCCAAAGCCCAATGGGCCAGCTTCATCAGCACAATGGGCTGGTCTTCATGCTATGTCGGCCCAGTTGGCCCGATCTTGTGCTTCATGGGTCCTGGCGGCCTGCTTTGAACTTCATGACCCAATGGGCCTGCTTTGCACCTCCATGGCCCGGTTGGCCTGATTTGCCCTCCATTTTTGCACCATGACATCCTGCTGTGGCAGCGGGCTAGGTGAGCCTCAGAGGGGCTGGAATGGGTTGGCTAAGGTTCTGTTTAGGTGAGCTTTGGTAGGACTGCACAAGGGATAGGTTTAGGTATGAACTAGGACTGGTTTTAGGAATGCACAAAGGGCATGAGAATTGAAGGCCCGCCTGAGTAGTCTCGGTCCGTCCGACGGATTCCGAGAGTCTCAAAGCATCGACCCTCCTTCCACACATCAAAGAGGATGTTTGGTTTGTTTGGGGGTGCTGTAGAAGCTGTATTGGGTGTGTTGCACATAGGGCAAACTAGGTGACCATCAAAGGGGCCTGATATGAGTGCTCACAATGGGGGCAGAACTTGGGCCAGCAAGGGGGCCTGTTTTGCATGCCATTCGGTGCCTGATTGGGGGAGGTAGGAGGTGCATGTGCAAGTGAACATCAGTGGGGTGAAACCAAGCATGATAGTAGAAGGTTTATAGGCCAACATGGAGGGCCAAAAGGGTGCACAAAGGGGATGGTTCAGAGGCCTGTTTTAAGGGGCAGCAAGGGGCTGTTTTTTGTGATGGCCAAATAGAGGGTACACTTGGGGCTTTCTGTAGACAAACGTGAAGGGCACTCAAAGGGGGATGAATGGGCATTACTCAAAGGGTATTCCACCATGGAGAGGGGTAGAAAAGATAAGAGGAAGAGTTGAATTAAAAGGCTACATTGGAACACACTTTTTCAACTCACCGGTTTTTTCTTCTCTCTTGCACTGCAGGTGGTGTTGAATATGATGGGATGACGGTGCCACCAAACCCTTATTCTCTTGCTGTTGGATGAGAAAAGGGGGTCTTCTCCTTGCTGATGTTGATGGATGGAGCAAAGGAATGAAGAGAGCTTGTTGCACTTGCTGAAGTTGGCACACCAATCAGGTGGGCTGGTTGCACCTGCTGCTGGCGCGCCTGCTGAAGGGAGGCCTTTTCTCCTTCTTCTTATTCACTTGGAACACCACAAGGGGGCTGGAGAGGTTGCTGACTTTCTGATGAAGACGTCCAAGCAAGGAGAAGCTGTCTTCGAGCAGGGTA
Organism: Cryptocoryne crispatula var. balansae; assembly: GCA_036172225.1. Lineage (NCBI taxonomy): Eukaryota > Viridiplantae > Streptophyta > Magnoliopsida > Alismatales > Araceae > Cryptocoryne > Cryptocoryne crispatula. Next base: position 11,754,107 of record CM069923.1, on the reverse strand, counting down.
GAGGGAGGAGAGGCAGGGCTTCCGCAGGGTGATCAGCTTGTCCTGCACATGGCCAGCTGAGGGGGCTTTTATAGGGGCTAAGGGGCGCCATCTCCAGGAGGAGATAAGGCTGGAGGTTGTTGAGAGGAGATAAGGATAACTCAAGGGAGGTTGAGGGTGATAAGGATAACTCAAGGGAGGTTGTTGAGGTGATTGTGCGCCAACTAGAAAGAGAGGGAGAGAAGGGTGCACACCCTCTCCTACTTTCAAGGAGATGTGCGCACATGGCATGTGGCAAGAAGGCTGGTTCGACCAAGGCTTGGATGAGGATAGGCTTCGTTAGTTGTAGGATTAGTTAGGATAAAGATAAACCAAGGGAGAGATAGGGATAAGCCATGGGAGGTGGTTGAGGGAAGTGGTTGAGTGGGACCCACCAGCCAAGGAAGGAGGAGGTGGGTGCGCCTCCCTCCCCTATTTTCTAGGGCTTCTTGTGCACACATCATATGAGGGAGGATGGGGTTCGGCCATGACATGTTAGGTTAGCCCATCTTGGGTTAGGTTTAACCCTGGTTTAATCAGAGTGCTCCCGATCCAACGGCTATCATTAATTCCGACCAAAACCAATTAAATAAATCCCAAATTGACTTAAAAAAATTCCAGATCATGCCCTGATGGCCATTGATCTTATGCTCTATCCTGATGTGTGGTTGATATCACTTGAATTGCAACGGATCTCTTAATTTAGCTAGTTTCTCTGATCGGTGCGATCTCGGCCGTCGATAATGCCGAAAACTATAATTGAATGCAATTGCCTCCTCCCATTGGCCAAATTTATTTTTCATGCATCAATATTCATGATATAAAAATTTTGGGACATGAAAATTGAAATTTTCAGCCCATGGGTCGATCCAGAGCTAATCGGACCATGATGCCCCTGGTGCGAGAACATACGGCTTTCCGTCCGGATTTGCTCTTTCTTGCTTACCTCTTCATCCGGGGGTCAGATTTTCGATCTATTTTGAGCGTTGCCTAGCTCTATCCAATCTTTACAATGTGTTAAAGTTGGAATTCCATGTTAGAGTCCCAATTTGTCCCAAAGTGTTAGGGGCAAAATGGTCATTTCGGCCTTCCGGTGTCCGTTTTTCATGTTTTGGGCACCGTTGCGAAGCTCTTCACCGGGGCTATGTAATGAGCACATTATCTTGGCCATTTTTAACATGTAAAGCCATACCAAGGCATTTCCAAAGCCTGTTTACATCATCTATTCATGAATTTTTCGAATCTGGGTCAGATTTTCTGCACCGGTTTCGGCATTGCTGAAATTTGTATCAAGCAAGCTAAGCGAAAATGTTTGATGCCAACATTTGTCAAGATGAATCTCCTAAAGTCTCCTGGTTAACCTCCATGTTTCATCAAGTTTTCCTATGTTTGATTGGTAAGAGATGTGCCATTGTCACGAGAGAAGAATAGCCAACTCCCAACGTGGTGGGAAGTCCTCTAAACATGGGTTCGTAGGTTCATCATCAGCCAGTAACCCGATCTTTGCGGTGTTCCTGTACTGTGATGGGCTAAAATTTAAAAAGAGATTTGATTTGAAAAATAAAAGAATACCAAACGAGCACATTCAGGCTCTCAGATTCATTTAAGTCTTCCAAGAGACAAGATTCAATTCGGAATGGAATGACCTCAAATTCCAAAAAGTAAATGTTGAAGCTCAGACCGTGAAGATAGTGACAGTGCAAGTTCTGATTGAATAGGAGGCCCTTGGTGGGGTGAATTGACTGCAAGGGTGGGATGAATAGCAAGAAGGGTTGTAGTAGTCACAGTGGGGATAGAAATGAAAGATTTGGAGGCACAAGGTGATTACCGAACACGGTGGGATTAACAGACACGGTGGAATATTAGAAAGGTCAGTGGGACTAGAAAATATGGTGGGATTATCAAACACAGTGGGGTTCAGAATGATCGAAATTAGGATACAAGATTTAGAGATTAAGGTGATAAGGTGAAGAATATGAAAGGATGTATGCGATAACAAAACAAAATGTAATGCAACTAATGCTACATGATGTATGCTGGGCTCAAGAAAACAAAACTTGTATAACAAATAGTTGAAGATATAGATTATCTATGAGGTCAAGATACCCATTCGGAAACCATCGTCCCTAACAACACAACTTTGGGCTTATCCGTGAGCATCAGAGATGACCCGACCGTCGTAGATTTTGATGAAGGGGATCTCGGGTCAAGTGTTCTCCACACTCACGGTCTTCAACAATAATGCATAGAATAATAATACACGACTAACGACTTATATGTTAGTCGGCAAGTTATGGGGGTTTCCTATGTCCATTCTTCCGTTTCCGTGAGTAATTCCTGTCATTCAACAAAATGTTAGTTCCGAATGGACAAAGATGTCAAATTGACCTCAATAAAGATAAAACATGAACAAATTTAATTTAACAAAAATTTTACTAATTTTTTTTTTGAATTTTCTGAATTTTCTTGAATTTTTGATGAATTTTCAAAGAATTTGACCAAACGCGTCTTCGAACCAGAGGGTGCGGCTACCATGACCAGAGCTAGCAGGAGTAGAGTCAGAGCCACGTGAGTGACTCCACCATGTTCTTGGCCACTTCTTCTGAGCAAGGCGGTTGCGGTGGTACTAGCAGACACGGCTTCTATGGCTCCTCCCTGTGGTCGCTCTCCTGGAGAGGGTAGCAGTAGGCACTGATATCTGTAGCAGGCTTAATCTTCTTCTGGTGTTGTAGCTGCTTTTCTTCCTTGTTGTAGCACTTGATGGTGTAATCCGATCTTTATATGTCTGCTTCAGTGTTGTTTGATCTGCTTGACATTTTCGAAAGGATTGTTAGTATCACTTTCCGGCTTGGCCCCTTGCAAGTTTGTCAAGGGGCAGAAGCCTTCCAAAGGATTAAATAATAGATGTAGGGTAAGAAAAATACATGCTGGCGAGACCTCACCCCTCCTTAACTCGTGTTTCTTTTCTGAAATACTCAATAAAGGGGTTAGATATGCTCTATGGCTTACCCCCTTGCCTATTGTCATCTTGCCTTGCTTACACGTCAAGGGGGGTAGCCTTATGAACAAAATGACTGGAAATGAATAAGATAAGGGTTAAGAAAGCTTGCCTGCTATGGTGAGAGTCACTCCCTTTTTGATCTTAGAATCCTATCGTTGATAGAATCTTCCTCTTTTACTTTAAAGTTCCTGAAAATACTTGATAAAAGAGGATCATATCTTCACAACGACTCATCCCTTTGCCTACTATGGCCATATTTGACTTAGGTCAAAGGGAGGAGCCCTCTTAATGGGGTGATAATGAAGATAAATATGCAATGCATAAATGAAACATGCAAGACATAACAATAAATATGAATGCTAGCAAAGACAAAAATCAAGGTTATGCCAAGTTAAATGATGCATTTTTTTGGATTTTTAGAAAACATTCAATTTTTTTGAAAATATTTAACTTTTTTTTGGATTTTTGAAAATATTCAAATTTTTTGGATTTTTTAAAATATTCAATTTTTTTGAATTTTTGAAAATATTCATTTTTTTATTTTTGTGGAGAATGTGCCGGTATTGAGACAATTCATCAATCTTTAAGTGTTAATCAAGATTCAAGCGATAAACACCACGTGAAGATAAGGTTCCCTACCCATAATCTTTCTTGCCCTCTTCTCTTGAACGGTTTGAATTCCCCCTGAGTTTGGATAGTTTACCCTACCCTAGGGGTTTTAAGATTGAAGAATAATAAAGGAAGTCTTTGATAGGATTTGGGGGTGTTGAGGAGGGTTTCTCTACTCATGCCCAAATTGCCCATTGGAGTTCGGGCTCTTCGGGGTTTTTTTCTACATGTGGCACTTACTTAGACAAGTCTTTGACCTATGGGGTCATTGCCCATATTTTGGTGCCTTTTCTTCATTTTATATTTTTCCGGGTACTCATTCAGACAGGCCCATATTTGTTTAAACTTGTGGGGTTCATTGCCCATCTTTTGGCACCCTTTTGCACCCTATGAGACGGCCTCCTACTAAGGCGGCGGGCATTTTCGATACTATCCTGCTCTAGTCCCCTTCACCTATTTCAGACCGAATATAAGAGAATAGAGTAAGGTTTCCTTTCTGCCTTCAGGGTTCTACCTTGCCTCTCTCGAGTGTTGGGCTATCCAAATTCTGGGATCGGGAGGTGTTGTGTGTGCAGGGTGATGTCTACCCTTGACTTCTAGCTAACACCCTTGGATCGATGACTTAATATCATACTAGAAATTCTCCATTTTTCTTATCTAAGGAAAATATTTTTTGAGGTAGACGTCGTTCCATGGATGGTTCAATTTTTCTCCATCGGTGTTGGTTAGCTCATATGCATTGCCTGGATATTTTTCAGTTATAAGAAAAGGCCCTTCCCAGTTAGGTTGCAACTTGGAGTGGGGATCACCCGGCTTAACGAATATGCATTTTATTACCGTCTCGCCGATTTCGAACTTTCTCTCTACCACCCTCTTTTGATAAAACCTTTTCAATCGGTTCTGATAAGTCTGGGCATGCTTGGAGGTGGCAAACCTTCTTTCATCTAGGAGTTCAAGTTGTGCAAGGAGAGATTCTCGCCTCTCATCGACAGGGATGTCCCTATTGAGTTGAACTCGGAGTAAGGGAAGGAGTACTTCGTACGGGACCACCACTTCCATCCCATATGCGAGAGCATACGGGGTTTGACAAGTGGAGGTCCGTACATAAGTACGATAAGCTCATAAGGCATCTACAAGATGCTAGTCTGCGAACTTGCTAGAATTACAGGTTTTCTTAATGATTTTAATCAAAGTTTTGTTGGTGGCTTCCGCTTGACTATTGCCTTGCGGGTAATAAGGAGATGAATGATGCAATGCAATGCGGTACCTGTTGCAAAGATCATGCAGATCTTGAGAGAGAAATTGTGGTCCGTTGTCAGTGATGATGTCGCTGAGTATCCCGAACCAGGCGATGATGTTACGTTTGATGAAGGAGCACAACATTGATGCCTTGATCTCCATGAACGCTTCCGCTTCTACCCACTTGGTGAAGTACTCTGTTGCCGTCAAGATGAATGATTTGGAACAGATTTCAGAGTTAAGATCACTTAGAGGGCCAATGATATCGAAAGCCCACATGGCGAAGGGCCATAGGGTATGAATCGGATGAAGGGAATATGCGGGAGAATGGATCTTGTCGGCATGAAGTTGGCAAGAATGACAGTGTCGAACAAAGATGGAGCAATCCTCTTCTAGGGTTGGCCAATAATACCCCTGCCTGATGATTTTCTTGGCAAGAGCTTGAGCATTGACATGGCCCCCACAGACCCCGGAATGTGCTTCCTTAAGCACCAATTCTGCTTTTTCTTCATCAACGCATCTTTGCAAAATTCCGCTCCGGCTCCTCTTGTAGAGCACCCCTCCTAGGATGGTATACCTTTGGGATACTCTCCTGATGGCCTTCTTTTCTTTTGCATTTGATCTAGGTGAATATGTTTAATCTTGATAATAAGTTACAATCTCATCAAACCAAGGCCTCTCACCCTCATCTAACTCTTCCATCTCAATTAGAGAAACTTCCCCTTTTTGCTCTAAATATTTCTTTCTGCCAAATCTCTCCTTGACCCTAAAAAATTGACCAACCTTAATCACCGACATCGACCTTCTACAGACATGGATAGTCCACACCTGTCTACCTAGCGGGATTGATAGAGATGAAGCTAAGGAGGCTAGGGCATCAGCAAGGATGTTCTGAGCTCGAGGAACATGGACAAAAGTGAGTTTGGAAAAGAGTTTGATGTAGCAAGAGGTGAGTTCTTGGTAAGATTTAAGGTTTGGATGAGAAGTTTAGTATTTGGTTAGGACTTGGCGAAAGATTAGCTGGCTATCACCTATCACCCTTAATTCTGTGGCACCATAGAAATGAGCGGCCTCCAGCCCGACCAGCAAGGCTTCGTTTTTAGCTATATTGTTGGTTGCTGGGAAGTCAAGCTGAAATGCCTGTGGAATGGTGACACCCTTGGGTGATAGAAGGACGATTCCTATTCCCTTATCGTGTGAATTCAGAACCCCGTCAAAATATAATGTCCAAAGATGGGAAGATCAGATCAACATTAGTTCATCATCCGGGAGCTCCGACTGGACCAGGTCAAAGAGGGGTATAGGGTGATGGGCTAGATGTTCGGCAATGGCATAGCCCTTAATCGCCTTCTAGAGGACATAGGTGATATCAAACTGGGAAAGGAAGCTCTGCCAACGACCTAACCGATCAGTTAGAACAGTTTTCTCTAGAAGGAATTTGATGGGATTGATGCGGGCAATAAGATTGACCTCATGAGCTAAAAAATAGTGTTTAAGCTTCTGAACTACCCAGACTAGTGCAACACAGGTCTTCTCCACTACAGTATACTTATGCTCACATGGATCAAAAATCTTTGACAAATAGTAAGTTGCCCTCTCTTTCCCTTCTTCATCCACTTGTGCAAGGACTACCCCAAGAGAATTCTCCAAAACCAAGATATACAGAACTAAGGGCTTGCCAGGGACTGGTGGTCTAAGCACAGGGGGACTAGCCAGGTATCTTTCAAACCATCAAATGCATCCTGGCACTTCAAATCCTATTTGAACTTGGCCCCCGCCTTGGTCAACTCATAGAAAGGTTTACACCTTTGGGAGTGTTGTGAGATGAACTGGCAGACAAACTATAGCCTCCTGATTAATCCTCGAAGTTCTTTCATATTTCTTGTAGGAGGCATTCCAATGATTGCCTTGGCCTTGTTCGGGTCGATCTCTATGCCCCTTTTGCTCACTATGAACCCCAACAATTTTTCTGAGGATACTCCAAATGTGCATTTCTTTGGGTTCATTTTCAATTTATATTCTCTAGCCCTTTGCAAGACTTTTCTTAACACTTCAGGATGATCTTCTCGGGTTTTGGACTTAATGACTAGGTCGTCCATGTACACCTCTACAAGTGTATGCATCATGTCATGAAAGATAGCCATCATGACCCTCTGATAGGTAGCACCAGCATTATTTAGTCCAAAGGGCATGACTACATAACAGTAGGTTCCCCAAGGTGTGGTGAACGAGGTCTTCTCCTGGTCCTCTTCGGCCAACCGGATTTGATTATAACCAAAATAGTCATCCATGAATGACAACATCTCGAATCCAGCAGTGTTATCAACCACTACATCAATATGAGGTAGAGGAAAGTCATCTTGAGGAGAGGAAAGTCATCTTGAGGACACGCTCGATTCATGTCCCTGAAGTCTATACAGATCCGAACTCGGCCATCCTTCTTCATGATAGGGACTATGTTTGCCACCCATTGCGGATAAATGACAACCTTAACGAATTTTGCTTGATGTAACTTGTCGACCTCTTCTTTCATCTTAAGTTCAACATCAGGGTGGAATCTTCTTAATTTTTGTTTGACTGGGGTAGCTCCAGGTTTCAAAGTTAGACGATGTTCAACTAACGAGTTGTCTAACCCCGGCATGTCTTCGTATGTCCATGCGAACGAGTTCTTATATTCTTCCAGAATTTCAATTAAACTCTGTTCCTCAGTGGGAGTGAGGTTTGCACTTAGAAGGATTGTCTTGGGATCTTCCGGTGTTCCAAGATTTAATTCTTTTGTCAGTTCATCCACCGTGGCTGATGGTTCTTCAAACCTTTTAAGTCCAGATGCATACGCATCAGCCAAGTCCTCAATTCCATCCTCGAAATCAAGATCTTTTTCTGATAAAACCTCGTAAACTCCCAGTGTATGATCTACATTGAATTTGTCCTCATATTGGATTTCATCAAGCTGGATAGCATTTTCCAGAAACCTTGGCAGCCTTGCACATTCCTTGCATTTTTGAGCTATTTGCTGGAGATATCTCTCTGGCACATGTTTACCTCGGGTTTTCTTCCTTCCTATCCTAACTACACCTAAAGAAGATGAAATTGAAAAGGTGGTATCTACAGTGGGTGAAGGATCGAGTAGATCGATCAGTGAGTCGGAGAAGAGGGGTCCCTGGTTGGGAGCACCCTCCGAGACAAGTAGAGATGTCTCCTCAACGGAAAACTGAGTTTGCTAGAAGACATTTTTTTGGGTATTTTGGGTATTTTCAATAACAGAAAGAAAATGAGCCGGTGGGGCTCGAGTAGAAGTAGAAAGCTTAAGCAAATGGGAGAAAAATGGGCTCGCGGGACCGATGATGACAAGAAATGGGTAGATAGGCCCGAAGCTAGTGAAAACATCTAAGGAGCTCATGGGCCCGAATGGTGGGCACGTGGGCCCAAAGCAAGAAACTAAATCTAAAGGGCACGTGGGCCCGATTGGTGGGCACGCGGGCCCAAGATTGTTGGATTGAAATGGGCATAGAAGCCCAGTGGAGTAAGAGGATTTGAATGGGCTCGCAGGCCCAATGATCAGTTCAGGTGGCCATTTTGGCCTAGAAGTAGGATTTGGGCTAGATAGCCCATCAAGTGAATCCAAGAAGGATAGAGTGAGGAGTTTGAAATACGTGACCGTAGGATACGGCTCACGCGGGATGTTTTTTGGAGGTGGGTTTGTGTGGACAAGTTGTTTAGAGATGGATTTGTCCTCGACTGGTTCTTCCTCTTTTATGAACAACCGAGCCAAAGATAAACTCAGGTTGTCCACTTCTTCCTCTTGCTCTGGTGCCTTCTTCCTCTTGACTGGTTCTTCTTCTTTGTCCCCGGCCATCATCATGGTCTCCCCTTTGATAAAGAATTTTTGGAGTCCCATGGCATTTTTTGGCCGGTAGACCATCCGTGGAGTGATACTAGGCTCATTGCCAAGCCCGTGTCTCTTTGGTTTTTGTACGGCTTTAATGGGGTTCACAACCCCCTGCAGCTCCTTTCCCAACCCCTTTCCTGGCTGATAGCCCATCCCTTTCATCATCCGCCATGCAACTGTTTCTGGAGGCGTCGTCAACACCATGACCTCAGGTAGCTCTGTAGTTGAAACCAACGGCTGGACAAATTTTGATATTGGCAGTGCAGAAGAGGGGTCATCCACGTCATTTAGAATGGGGATGTTGGTTACTTTAATCACCTGACCCTTGTATGGGAACTTCAGACATTGATGATTAGTGGAGGCGACAGCTCCTATTTGTAGACTTGCCAAATTGGCTTGATTCGGAGCCCTAGACTCTTATTCCATAGGTGATATCTTTTATTTGACTGTTATCTGATCCGGATTACCTCGTGGAGATGAGCTAAGGACATTGATGGAGCCCCTTGTAAGTTGAGAATGGACCAATGATTTACGGAATATTGCCGTAACCTTCAAGCGAGAGCCGCACGTGAACTGTAAAAACACGAAGCCTGCTCGATGACCGACCTTGAATGGTCCATAATTGAAGGTCTCGGGAGTCCCGCATGTGTTCCGTAACATTCAGGGTTTCCGAGAAGTCATTTTGGTAGGCGTCGGTCAATGACGGCGTTCGTTACGGCTTTTTCGATCTGTGCTGACACGGCTATCCTGGACCACATGTTAGGCCTTTCCGGTCATCACCGGGTCTTTTCAGGTCATCCGGGTCGATTCTAGCCAAATATTTTCATCAACCGGGGCCATATGGCCATTTCGGTCAATTTTAGGGTTTCCCGGCTTTTCCAAGTTTCGGTTCACGTTTACTGGGTTAATCTCAAATTTTTCAATTACTTCGGGTTTTCCAGTCGTACCGGACTTGATCGAGTTGACCCGAGATTTCTCGATTGGAACCGTGCTCTTTCGGATCTTCGCCCCGGGTTTCGGCTTTCCGCGAGAGGGTAAACCGGTAGAAAGCCCCATGTGAACATCTCTGGAGTCATGCCGGCTGGTTTACTGACTTGAGGAGGTGCGGTTGAAGGCCCTCTTTCCAACGCGACAAACGGGAGCCGAATCGGACATCCCGTTTGCAAGATACGGCACGCAAAACATGTGCACAGGAGAGAGTGTACCGCGCCCCCAGTTCCTTTGAAAAGTGGGGGCGCAGTCATTTTCTTTAAATCAAAAATTGCCACGATTAGCACCTTCTAAACCGGATTTTTGGAAGGTTTCCGGCATTGATTTTCGATTATTTGTACCGCGCCCCCGGTTCGGGGGCACATTACGTATGTCAAGTCAATTTTTAGCAATTTCCAGAAGTTTTCGTCGATTTTTAGCAGTGAGACGCGTAACGCGCCCCCGCTCCCTTTGAAACAGGGGGGGTGCGCAGACCGTGCCTGCACGCCCTTGGTTTGAGGGTGCGCCCTCGTCCCCTTTGAAAAGCGGGGGCGCGGTAGGTCCAGTTTCCAAATTTTGCACTAGCTTCCTTCCCCTATAACTTGAGGGCCATTCTCAACTACCCAATTTTAATCCCCGGTGCCTAGCTTGTCCAGAGGTCATCCAAGCTCTTCTCCAAAGCTTTCCCGACGTCCAAAGGCGATCCGAAGTCAAGAGATCGATCCCGAAGTGAAGGAGAAGGCTAGATCCGGGTGTTCTGCATCAGCCAACTTCGTCGACTTCTGCAGAAAATCTGAGACTTCTTCTGCGAAAGTCTTCAACATAGAATATATTCATCTCTTCATACTCTTTCATCTCCAACTTACGGCACTCAATTCAGACTTTCCTTTTGTTCGTGATGATTACTACACTGAAGGCGCGCATCCAGGTTCTGTTTTCTATATCCGCCCACTTTCAGAATTTTTAAAGACTTCTACAGGAGGATTTCGGAGAATTCATCAACATAGGAACTCTTCCTCTCTGAGTCCTATGTCTACTCCAAGAAACGACACTCGATTATGACATTGGGGTCGTCCGTAGCATCCTCTTCACAAAAGTCGCGCCAGAAGGGTGAAAAGGCTACCCGAACCGGCCTTCTTCAACCAACTCGGCTTCAACTCAAGCCGATCCGTTCCATAAGCTTTCTTAACTACCTTAAATTAGTTTATTTATTGTTTTAAACTATATTTTAGTTTATTTACATCATTTTTACATAATCAAAAATACACAAAAAAGGGGTTAGGACTCGCCCCAATCCGGTGAGTTCGATTCCAATTGCTTCTTTCTCATATTCTCTCTACAGTTACTACACTTCCCGTAGTTCTAATCATTTTATTTCACTTGGTTTATTGTTCTAGTCGGCCGAAGAAGAAGAAGGTTGAACCCATATCCCGATCTCCCGCGCTAAGGTACACGGTCAAATCAACTCATCTCTTGTTTTTATTCTATAAAGCGTAGCCCGCGGCTCCTGGAGACCACATCTTTCATGTTTTAATTTCATCTCCTCCTCACTCTCCTCCCACATGACCCGAACCATCTCCGGTGCTCGAGCGACGCCGTGAGATGAAAGTTCGGGGATCAGTGTGAGTGTGGGATCGAGGTGAGGATATTTTACCGCTTTCCGAGTGTTTTCAATTCACTCCCCCCCTTTTTCCCCCTCTTATGTCTTTCACCTTCTTATCTTGAGGTGCCGATCCGGAACCCGTTTTCGGAGTCGACACTATTGCCTCCAGATATGGGCGTCCCAAGATAGCTTTAAATGTAGGGTCCATTCTAGAACATGAAACTCGGCGGTGATAGCACACGGCCTGAGCCCTACTTCCAATGTAACCACCCCTTGTGCCGGCTTCCGGGAGTTGTCATAGGCTGTTATCGTGACGGCAGAAGGCTTAATTTCTTCATCAGAGATGCCGCAAAGTTGCAATGTTTCTGGCGGCATGACATTTATGGACGCTCCGGTGTCAATCAAGCAAGATTTAATCTCTATGCCTCGGATGACTACTGCGACACGCAAAGCATACTTTCTGATCTCTGGCCGTGCCAACTCCTCCTTCGTTAATGTAAGTGCCGGATGCTCACTCCTCGGGGTCAGGACAGTAATGATCTTCTCAGGCGGGAGGTCCTCATTGACCATGACCCGCTGCAAGTATTATTGTAGAATGTCCTGATGATTCTTTGACCTCTTTATCAGCTCCAGAATTGAAATCCGTGCTGGCATTTTGTCCAGATGCTTTAATAGATCATATGCCATGCCGGGCAACGGTTCTTCTACCACCTCCTCTTCTACCTGCTCCTGTGGTTGCATCCTGACCTGGGGGAAGACCCTTTGGAACATCCTCCCGCTACGAAGTATCGGCGCCAGCGTGGTAGGGGGAAGTGGTGATGATGGTGATGGTAGGGTTGGTTGGTAGGTTGAGGAGCCCGTGGTAGGTAGCGGTGGTGAGGATCGGATGATGAGGGGTCGGTATGTTGGGTGATGGTTGGGGTGTTGGTGGTGATGGTCTAATGATGAGGGGTCGTGGAGTGGCGGAGGCCGGTATGTTGGGTGATGGTTGGGGTGTTGGTGGCGGTCTAATGATTAGACGTTGTGGAGGATTAATGGTGGTTGGTGGGTTAGGTTGGGGTGATGGTTGGGGTGCTAGTTGGGAGGCTGGTGGCGGTCTAATGATTAAGCGCCGTGAAGGGTTAATGGTTGGTGAGGGTAGTGGTGTTTGGGTAGTTTGTGGGCTGGGGGCAGCTCTCGGTATAGAGAGTATGGTGCGGTTTGTAGGTGGGGTTGGTATGGCGGGCATGGAGGTGATTTGATCCTCGACCTACCAACCCTTGGAATGGTGGGTTGACTCCTCGATGGTGGAGTGGACGAGGCCGAGTCGTTGGTTTGGTTGTGCTGGTGCTGGTGCTTGTATGGGTGCATGTACTGGGAGCAGATCTTGGACTGTGCCCAGGCCGGGCTGCTGTTGTGGTTGCTGTCGCCGCGGCTGATTCTGACGTGCCTTCATTGCTTGAATAGATTATCCCATCTGTGCCCAGTCAATGTTCCCTTGATCATTGAGGTCATGGATGTAGTCTTTAAACTGGAAACATACATCCACCGTGTGCCCAAGATACCGATGATAAGCACAGTACTTGGTTGTGTCAACATTGGCCGGCCATCCTTCTCTCTCCTTTGGAAGCTCCAACTGTTGTTCCGCCATCAATGCATTAAAGATATCGGTGAGGGTGATTGGCAGTTGAGGATAGTATTCTCTCTTGGGTCCCCCCCCTCCTAGGTCGATTGGCTGGTGGTGGCACTTGGTTGTAGGCATGTTGTTGTGGTTGGGGTCGGTTGTAGACATGTTGTTGTTGAGGCGCTCGGTTGTAGGGATTTGGTTGCTGGGGTGCTCGGTTGTAGGTGGGATGCTGTGGTGGTGCTCTGTTGTATGCAAGTTGCTGTTGGGGCTGAGGAGCTGGGCGGTATTGTTGATTGGGTGGTGGGTTACGGTATTGGCTTTGGCAATACCCACCCTGGTTACCCATGGCATTGATGCTCTCATTATTTACTACCCCTTCGGTGGTGGGTCCTACAGGTGTAGTCTTTCTAGTGTTACGGGGCTTGGTGTCGAATGGGTTGATCATGGATGCGTCCTTAAAGTGGGCTTGGAGGTAGCGGGCGCTATCACACAACTCACTCATGGTTGTTGGGCGGTGCATGATCAGGAGGTTGCGAAGGTTGGGCGTGGTGTTCCCTATGAGCATCCTCACCTGCTCCCCCTCTGAGATGGTATCCACTAGCCTCTCAGCCATTCCCCTCCACCGATCAGCAAATCTGGCAAAGTTCTCATCCGGCCTCATCTTTTCGGCAATTAAATCAGTTATCGATCAGGCTGGCCCCACCCGATCCTTGTACCTCTGTAGAAACTTTGCCTTGACGATGTCGAAATCTGCCGCCTCAATGGAATCAAGAGAATAGAACCAGTCCAGGGCGGATCCTTCCAATGACCGGCGGAATAGGAAGGCAAGGGCTTTGCGGTCATTTTACCAGAATGCGTAGTCGTAGAGAAATCTCTTTAGATGGTTGAAAGGATTACCAGTCCCATTGTAACATTGGAAGACTGGTATCTCTGAAGGAGGAAGGTGTAGAACTGGGAAGGATGGGACAGAGATTTCAGGGATGGCTTTAGAATCGAGGCGGTGCCTCATTTCTTCAAAGCGCTCATCCATCTGGTTGAGTTTGTTCATTAATGCCTGGGTGAGGCTGGATTCCTGAGCCACAGGAACAAAGTGTTTAGGTGATTGAGTTGGAAGAGGTAGGTTGAAAACAGGAATTGGAACAGTATTATGTGAATGCCCCATAACGGGGTGAGTGGAGACACGACAGGGTTGCCCAGGAGAAGAGATGATTTGGGGCCTGACTGCTGATTGAGGTGGTGAGGGGGCTTGATTTCCCTCGATCGGATCTTGATTGGCGGGCATCTTGCCCTTAGTGGCAGATTGGATAATTGCAAAGGTCTCGGGATCAAGGTGAAGAGATAGATCCTTGAGAGCTTGTTTTATACTATGTGAGGCGGATTGGTGAGCGGGATCTTGGACCTCCGGTTCCATCACGGCATTAACATGGCCATCTGGTTGGACCATGGGTTGCTGAAGCTCGTAGTTACTCCTCTCGTACTCCTCTTTTTGGCCGTAGTAGTCCGACATCCCGATGTGTCTTCCGGACCTTAGTGTTATGGGCATCCTGTCAAATTTTCTTAAAAAAATGGTTGAAAGAAAGCAAATGAAAGGTGTAAATGCAAAGAGACTTTTTTTTGTTTAGTTATGATTGTTTGATTTGATTTGGTTTCACTTTGGTTGTTTGGCAAGCAAGTTGAACACATAAATTAAAGGGATTTTTTTTATTTTATTTTTGTTTTAGGTGTTTTGAAAGGAGAGAATTTTTATTTGGTTGTTTTCAATTGTTGTAAGCAAGCAAGTTATGCAAACAAGGTTTTAAAATGACTACTCGACAATTTTTGGGTTGAAACCTTAGATTAGATAGATTGTTAGCAATTGTTCACTCAAATGGGTATGGTTCCTATTGCTTCAATATTCAAGACCTAAGGTTATCACTCAATCACCACGAGTAGGTACTTGGGTTCTTCGGGTTTTGGGAAGTGGTACAACCGGCCCAATCGTGCGGAGAGGAATACTCCACGGATGGGAACTTACGGAGGTCTTGATGGAAACAACCAAATCAACTAGGAAGGAATATCCCAGAAGAGAGGTTAGAATCCACCAAGAAGGTGTTTCGTGGGTGAGGGTGTGTTGGGAGAGAGAGCCCCCGCCTCGAATGCCCTACGGATCGGAACAAGTCCGGTACCCGATGCAAAAGCTAATGAAAAAATGAAAAATGGAGGGTAGGAGGAGAAGAAGCAATCAATATGCAAACATGAATGAAAGCTATTAATAAAATCAAGCAAGTGAATGCAATCAAGACAAGCAATGATAAAGTAAAACAAGTAACTAGAAACTAGCAATTAAAAGGTGGTTCGCGCGGGAACCGGCTTGTGGTGGAGCGTCCAAGTGGGGACAAATCTGAAGTAAAGGTAAAAGGATGGTCCATGCGGGGACCAATTTTGAAAATAAAGTAGCTCACACGGGAGCCGGGTTTTGGAAAGGTAGGTGGTTCACGCGGGAACCGGTTTTTGAAGGAAAAGGGGTGGTTCACGCGGGAACCGGTTTGTTTCATTGGAGAAAGGAAGGGAGGGCCACGTGGGGCCAATCTAATTGGTGCAAAGTGGTGGTCCACGCGGGGACCGATCTGAAAGTGAGTTGGTTCATGCGGGAACCGGTTTAGAAAAGGGTTTGGTTCACGCGGGAACCAGTTTTAATGAAGAAAGGGGTGGTTCACACGAGAACCGGTGTAAGAGTTGACAAAATAGAAAGAGGGCCACGTGGGGCCAATCTAAAGGTGCTGTAAAGAGGTGGTCCACGCTGGGACCGATCTGAAAATATGTTGGTTCACGCGGGAACCGAGTTGGAAAAGAAAGGTGGTTCACACGGGAACCGGTTTATAAGAAGAAAAGTGGTTCACGCGGGAACCGGGTTGAAATTAAAGACAAGTAGCTCAAGTCCACATGGGGGACAATCATAAAGAAAGAGTAAATAGCAAGTTTAAAGGTAAATGATCATGGGAAAGGTAAAGGACAAGCCGGTTCACGTGAGAACCAAGTTGGAAAACAACTAGTTGCACGGTTGAATCAAGCTAGCACGGTTGAAGACATTGGTTGTCCCACCATGGTCGCCAAAAAGCTGTCGACTCCGAAAATGGGTTCCGGATCAGCACCGCAAGAGAAGGTGAAATATGGAATTGGGGAAAGGGAGTGAATCGGAAAACACTTGGAAAGTAGTAAAGACTCCTGACCTCGGTCCCACACTCACATTGATCCCCGAACTTTCATCTCACGGTGTCGCTCGAGCATCGGAGATGGTTCGGGTCATGTGGGAGGAGAGTGAGGAATGAATTAACTTAGAACATGATAAGAGGTGGTCGCCAGGAGCCGCGGGCTCCACTTTATGGAATATAAATCAAGAGAAGAGTTGATTTGACCGTGTACCTTAGCGCGGGAGATCGAGATATGGGTTCAACCTTCTTCTTCCTCGGCCGGCTGATGAAGAAGAGTCTCCAACCGATGCTAGCTTGATAAACCTGTGCAACTAGAACAATAAACTAAGTGAAATAAAATGATTAGAACTATGGGAAGTGTAGTAACTGTAGAGAGAATATGAGAAAGAAGCAATTGGAATCGGACTTACCGGATTTGGGCGAGTCCTAACCCCTTTTTATGTATTTTTGATTATGTAAAAATGATGTAAAAGAACTAAAATATGCTTTACAACAATAAATAAACTGAGTTAAGGTAGTTGAGAAAGCTTATGGAATGGATCGGCTTGAGTTGAAGCCGAGTTGGTTGAAGAAGGCCGGTTCGGGTAGCCTTTGCACCCTTCTGGCGCGACTTTGGTTCAGAGAATTCTACGGACGACCCTGATGTCAGAATAGAGTTCCGTTTGTTGGAGTAGACAGAGAGCTCAGAGAGGAAAAGTTACTATGTTGATGATTTCTCCGAAATCTTAATGTAGAAGTCTGTAAAAATTATGAAAGTGGGCGGATATAGAAAACAGAACCTGGATGCGCGCCCTCAGTGTAGCAATCGCCACGAACAAACGGCAAGTCGGAATTGAGTGCCGTCAGTTGGAGATGAAATAGGATGAAGAGAGGAACAAATTCTATGTTGAATACTTTTCCATAAGGAGTTTCGGATTTTCTGAAGAAGTTGATGAAGTTGACTGATGCAGAACACCCAGATCGAGCCTTCTCCTTCACCTCGGGATCGATCTCTTAACTTCAGATCGCCTTTGGACGTCGGGACGGCTTTGGAGAAGAGCTTGGATGACCTCTAGACGAGCTAGGCACGGGGGATTCACCTTGGGTCATTGAGAATGGCCCTCAATTTATAGGGGAAGGAAGCCGGTGCAAAAAATGGAAACTGGACCGACAGCGCCCCAACTTTTCAAAGGGGACGAGGGCGCGCAGGGCGCGCCCCCACTTCGGGGGCGCGGTCTACGCGCCCCCCTGTTTCAAAGGGAGCGGGGGCGCGTTATGCGTCTCACTGCTAAAAATTGATGGAATCTTTCGGAAATTGCTAAAAATTGACTTGACATACGTAACGCGCCCCCGAACCGGGGGTGCGGTACAAATAATCAAAAATTAGCGCCGGAAACCTTCCAAAAATCAGGTTTAGAAGGTGCTAATC
The DNA here is from genome assembly GCA_036172225.1 of Cryptocoryne crispatula var. balansae. Classification (NCBI taxonomy): domain Eukaryota; kingdom Viridiplantae; phylum Streptophyta; class Magnoliopsida; order Alismatales; family Araceae; genus Cryptocoryne; species Cryptocoryne crispatula. The sequence goes on along the minus strand of CM069923.1, from coordinate 11,736,574 downwards.
GGGGTAATTTGCAAATTAAAGAAACTGACCGTGCCCCCGCTTTTCAAAGGAACCGGGGGCGCGCAGGATGTGCCCCCGGTTTGAGGGCGCGCAGGGCGCGCCCCCAGGTTGAGGGCGCGCAGATCGCGCCCTCCCCTTTCAAGCGGAGTGGTGGTGCGGTACACTCTCTCTCCTGCGCGCGCGTTCCGCGGGCCGTATCTTGCAATCGGTATGTCCGATTTGGCTCCCGTTTGTTGCGTTGGAAAGAGGACCTTAATCCACACCTCCTCAAGTTGGTAAATCATTAGGAATGACTCCCGAGACATTCACACGGGGCTTTCTACCAGTTTACTTTCTTACAGAAAGCCGAAACCCGTGGTGAAAATCCGAAAGAGCACGATTCCGGTCAATAAATCTCGGGTCAACTCGGGATGACTTAAAATGATGACCAAACAAGTCCAGTACGATCGGAAAACCCGAAGTCATCGAAAAATCTGAGATTAACCTGGTAAACGTGAACCGAAACTCGGAAAAGCCGTAAAACCCTGAAATTGACCGAAATGGCCGTATAGCACTGGTTGATAAAAATATTCAGCTAGAATCGACCCGGATGACCCGAAAAGACCCGGTGATGACCGGAAAGGCTTAACACGTGGTTCGGGATAGCCGTGTCAGTACAGATCGAAAAAGCCGTAACGAAAGCCGTCATTTGACCGATGCCTACCTAAATGACTTCTTGGAAACCCTGAATGTTACGGAACACATGCGGGAATCACGAGAAATTCAATTATGAACCATTCAAGGTCGGTCATCGAGCAGGGTTCGTATTTTTATAGTTCACGTGCGGCTCTCGCTTGAAGGTTACAGCATTATTTCGGAAACCATCGGTCCATTCTCAACTAACAAGGGGGGCTCCACCAATGTCCTTAGCTCATCTTCACGAGGTAATCCGGATCAGGTAACGGTCAAATAAAAGATATCGCCTATGGAATAAGAGTCTAGGACTCCGAATCAGGCCAATTTGGCATGTCTACACTAGTCTTCCATGCCTACGAGGGGTTGAAAGATTTCCAGAAGGCACGACTGGATGTGATGGGTTTCGGCCCGTTTCTTCGTTATTCTGCCTTCTAGGAAGACTTCCCCCTGATCCAGGCTCTGAGGGAGAGATGGGATTCTACCACCCATTCCTTCCTCTTCCCCTGGGGGCATATGGTTCCCACCCTGGAGGATGTCTCCCGGATCATGGGACTTCGTGTTCATGGTCATGCCATTACCGGAAAGACTTACCGCGATTACTCGGCTATGGTCCGAGACTTTCTGGGTCATCCGATCCCACATTTCCCCGGCGAACTGCGCGTTATGAAGCGCACGGACGTCGGGAACCTGCTCGGTCTGGGCAACGCGAGTGTGGAAAAGGATGACCTAGTGGAAGACGTCCTTCACGCGTTGACGGAACACGTGAAGCGTTACCTGGTCGGCGGGGACGGTACCGTCTAGGCCGACTACGATCTCCGTCGGTTTCTTCTCTTCTTCTTGACCCATCTTCTGCTGGCCTCGAAGACGGACAGGGTGCACCTGCAGTTTCTCCCATTCCTTGCTGACCTGTCGAAGGTCGGTGAGTATGCCTGGGGTGCCGCTATGTTGGTACACCTATTCTCCACGTTGGCGATGGAGAGCGGTTCGGTTTTAGTAGCCGATTTTACTTCATTCCTTCAGGTATGCCTTGTTCCTTTTGTTCATTATTAATTATGATTTTTTTGTTGACTAATTGAGCTTTATTGGCAGGTATGGAGTTACTATCACATCCCTCTGGGTCACGCCTTGCTGAAGGGGGACCCTGAGTATCCGCTCATCGGTAGCTGGGTTGCCAGTCGATCCGCCTCTTCCCACCCTTACCAGGTGGAGAACCTGAGAAGGCAGCTGCTCTGCTTCTCCCACCATGAGGTATTCTGCCACTTTTCCCTTTCAGCCCCTTGGTTCTTTTTATTCACTGTCCTTCCTTGCTTTTTCAGGTGGTGTGGCGCCCATATTCAGACATTCACCTGGATCAGCAGCCGTGGGTGTCGGAGGGTCGTCCGGTCTTTGGCCGTGACACCTTTCTGATTTGTCTGAATGAGATGGAGCCATTGTGGGTGCGTCTCACGATGCGCTCATTGGGGCTTCACAGGAGTGGGTGGATCTTCCTCCCTACCCTTGCCTAGGTCGTTCTACCCGCGGCCTAATCCAGGAGATTGACTGGAAAAAGGAGGGCCAGTTTGCTGTCCGGATTTGGAAGAGTGGTGGCACCCCAGTGACTTCCAGTGCTTCCGACAATAGTGACTATATGCGTCGCTACACGGCGACGTTTGCCCACCTTTTCACCAAGGGTGGAGAGGTATGCACTTGTTGTTCTCGTCACTGCTCTTCCTTTGCTTGGTATCTAACTATATGTTGCTTGCAGAGTATTCAGGAGGAGTTGTCTCGCTTGAGGGCAGGGACAGCATCTTTGGAGGCTGAGTTGGAGCGACAGGTGCTTTCTTTGCTTCATACTTTTCCCATTGCCTGTTAACTGATCATTCTTTTCTTTCTTTCAGCAACGTCGCTACCGAGGTGCACGCCGACAGCTGCGTGGGCATGAGGATGAGGTAATATTTCTTGCCTTTTCTTTAATATCTTGAATGAATGTTGTTGACTGTTTTCCTTGCTTCTTTTCAGATTTCACGGCTCCGCGAACGTGTAGCCGAGCTGGAGTTGGGTTCCCACCCAACTGACCCTGAGCTGACAGTTTTTGACGGGCCTTCAGAGGCCCCTTTTGAGCCATTCGACTTCGGCCAGCCTATGGGTTCTGAGCTCCCTCCTCATCATCTACCGGCTGATCCACCTCCCTTCATTCCTACCGACCCTAGGAGCAGTTCTTCTGAGACGGGTCTTCTCCTTGAGGTGATCATTATTTCTTTCTTATGTTGTTTTCTTCTTTTATTTGCCTTGCTAATGTTTCTTCTTTTCTTGTAGATTGCCCAGCTGAAGGAGCGGACGCAGGCCCTTACTACCGAGGTGAATTTCTATAACTTCCTTATGCTGCACTTTGCTTGATTCTGACATTCTTTCTTCTTGCAGAACAAAGATCTTTGGGCGAGGATCTCCGATCTTTCTGCGGGGGGTGTTCCGCCTACTGACAGTGATCCCTCGGGTTTCCAGGATAAGGTACATGTTCTTCTGCTTTGTTTGTCATTGTTTTCTTTCTTTCCTGACATCTTTCCGGTAGGTGATGGAGCTATAGAGGGAGCTCGAGCTCGAGCCCCTCGTAGGTGTTCCAGATCCTGGTCCTTCTTCTTCTGAGGTGCAGAGTCTTTATTCAGATTTTGAACTTGGAATTTATGGACTGATGCTTCTTCTTTTGTTCTACAGACTACTCAGAGGATAGAGGAGCTGACACAGGAGGTACAAGTTTGATTCTTTTCCTTAAACTGCTTCTTCTATAGCTGATACATCTCTATGTCATCTTGTAGGTCGGGAGACTGGAGGCTCGCGTGGTTGAGCTGTCGTGACCCGAGTCCGAGCAGATCCTCCACCTTCGCCTTGAGCACTCTAGGGAGCTCCTCCGACTGGAGGCAGAGCACCGTCAGATGATGATGATGCAGATGCTCCAGACTCGATCTTGGAGCCATTCCCACCGCTCTAACTCCCATGGGACCACGTTGAGGGGACCTACTCACTCGGGTTCCTTCTCAGACTAGTAGTCATAGGAGGAGAGGTGAGGAGAGGCACGCCATGCCACCTCCGGGTGATCAGGCTCCAGCAGAGAGAGGCAGCGATTTGTGATGTGCCGGCCCCTTCCTATCTTTGATGTATCTTTCTTTTGCATAGTGATAGTTGTTTGTTTCCCTTTCTGACTCCCTACGTTCACTCAAAAGGCGATTAGAACTTTATTTAGGCTTAGTCCCTTGCAAGAAGAGGGCGAAACTGCCTTGATCTTTTGTCAAGGGACATAGGCCTTATCAACGTAGAATAACTGAAAAATATAAGTATGCACAAAAAAAAATGCAAGACTGAAATTAAATATGAATGCAAAAGAAACTAGTCAATTAGAAAGCAAATTTTTTGGTGTTTTGGAATTTTTGATTTGTTTGGGTTTTGATGGTTTTATAATGTTTTTGGATGTTTTGGAACTTTTATGATTTTTTCGGTATTTTGGATATTTACTTTTTAAAATTTTTGATTTTATGGATTTGTTTGGTGTTTTTTTGAAGTATTCGATTTTTTTGTTCGGTGTGAAGGACACGATCATCTCATCTTTTGCTTTGCTTGTTATAGGTGCCCCTTATCGTTACCCAAGGGTTAAGAGTAGGCATCATGTGTAAGAAAGTGCCTAGTCCGGAATTCTCTGACCTTTTGCCTTTGATGGGCTATGGCTCTTCTTGGGTCCAGTCGGTCATCTATATTCGTAAGGTTAAAGAGGGAAGAGGATTGATGGTAAGTCCCTAATAGGATTCAGGGGTGTTGAATTTGTTTCTCTACCAGTGCCCACGCTGCCTGTTTGGGATTTGACATCCTTGGGCCCTTCCTTCTAGCCCTTTTCTTTTGATGGCCCTCATTCGGACAAGTCTTTTCCTTTTGCTTGATTTTGAGCTGAGGGGTTCATTGCCCATCTTTTGGAGCCTTTTTTCTTGGGCTTTTGTTGGTACACATTCAGACAGGTCTATTCTTTGGCCGAGCTGAGGGGTCATTGCCCATCTTTTGGCACCTTTTTTCTTTTAAGAAGTCGGACCTTCAGAGGCATCCTCCTACTAAGGCAATGGGTACTTTCGATACTCTTTACCCCTTTCATCCATTATGGACCGAAATAAGAAGAGAATAGGATAGGGTCAACCTTCTTTTGCCAAGTGCTGCCTAGCTTTCTCTTTGACTTCCAATCATCGGATCCGAAAACTAGGCGTGTAGTGTGTGCAGTATGATGCCTATCCTCATTTCCCTAAGTGACAAGTTGGTGCACCGAACAAGCAAGCGTTAGATGTTACCATCATTCTTCAGACCTTTAGATTTTATAGATTTTTTTGTGATTTTTGTTTTAAGAAAAGTATTTTTTGAGGTATACACCATTCCAGGGATGAGCTAGTTCTTCTCCTTCTGCATTAGTCAGCTTGTATGAATTACCGGGATAAATAGCCGAAATCACATACGGACCCTCCCAATTAGGTTGAAGTTTAGAGCGAGGACCGCCCGGCTTAATGAATGTCCTTTTAAGCACAACCTCACTGATTTCAATTTTTCTCTCCACCACCCTCTTCTGATAAAATCTTTTAAGTCTATTTTGATAAGATCTAGCATGTTCGGCAGTGGCTATCCTCCTTTCGTCCAAGAGTTCAAGTTGCGCCAGAAGGGAATCTTGGCATTCATCCATCGGGATGTCTCGATCGATCTGGACTCGGAGGAAAGGAATGAATACTTCATATGGGACTACCGCCTCCATCCCAAATGCCAAGGCTTAGGGAGTTTGACCCGTTGGGGTTCAAATAGAAGTGCGGTAGGCCCATAGAGCATCAACTAACTTATCTGGCCAGTCCGCGAACTTGCTAGACTTACAAGTCTTCTTAGTGATTTTTATCAGAGTTTTATTGGTGGCTTCTGCTTGACTATTGCCTTGAGGATAATATGGAGATGAATGATGCAATCTGATGCAATATCTGTTGCAAAGATCACGCAGCTCCTGGGAGATGAATTGTGGTCCATTGTCGGTGATGATGTCGCCTGGGATCCCAAACCTGGCAATGATGTTGCGTTTGATGAAGGTGCAGACTATTGATGCCTTGATCTCCACGTATGCTTCCTCTTCCGCTCACTTGGTGAAGTACTCTGTTGCTGTTAGGATGAAGGATTTGGTTTTGTTTGTGGAGTTTGGGTCACCAAAGGGTCCGATAACATCAAAAGCCCACATAGCAAAAGGCCACGGGGCATGAATCGAGTGAAGGGAAGATGCGGAAGAGTGAATCTTGTCAGCGTGAAGTTGACATTGATGACAGTGCCGAACAAAGATCGAGCAATCTTCTTCCAGAGTAGGCCAGTAATACCCTAGCCTGATGATCTTCGTGGCGAGGGCTTGAGCATTTATATGGCCTCCACATACATCGGAGTGTGCTTCTTTAAGCACCAATTTAGCCTCTTCTTCGTCTATGCATCTCAATAGAACGCCGGCCAGGCTCCTTTTATAAAGTACTCCACCTAAGATGGTGTATCTCTGGGAGACTCTTCTTATGGCTTTCTTCTCTTCGGCAGTTGATCCTGGTGGATATGTCTGATCCTGATAGTAAATCGCAATCTCATGATACCATGGTTTCTCACCTTCTTCTAATTCTTCCAACTCAACCAAAGACACTTCTTCCTTTTGCTCAATGTACTCTTTCCTTTCAAACTCTTCTTTAACCTTCAAGAATCGTGCATCTTCCACTACCGGAATGGTTCGTCAGCGGACATAGATTGTCCTAACATGTCTTCCTAGCGGGACAGATAGTGAAGATGCCAGGGAAGCGAGAGCATTGACAAGAATATTTTGAGCACGAGGGACATGAATGAATTCGAGTTTGGAGAATAGCTTGATGTAACAGGCGGTGAGTTCTTGGTATGGCCTGAGCCCGGGATGAGATGTGCAGTATTTTTCCAGCACTTGGCGGAGAATCAACTGGCTATCACCAATCACCCTTAGTTTAGTAACACCATAGAAGTGAGCGGCCTCCAGTCCGGCCAACAAGGCTTCATACTCAGCTATATTGTTTGTTGCTAGAAAATGGAGCTGAAAAGCCTGTGGAATGGTGACACCTTCGGGTGATAGAAGAACAATCCCTATCCCTCTACCCTGGGAGTTTAATGCCCCGTCAAAATATAAAGTCCATAGATTGGAAGATCGAATGGACATCAATTCTTCATCGGGAAATTCTGATTGGATAGGGTCAAAGATTGGGATAGGATGATGGGTAAGGTGTTCAACAATTGCATAGCCCTTGATTGCCTTCTGTTGGGTGTAGGTGATGTCAAATTGGGAGAGAAAGCTCTGCCGGCGTGCCAAACGGTCAGTCAGGACAGATTTTTCAAGAAGAAATTTGATGGGATACATGCGAGCAATGAGATTAACCTCATGGGCCAGAAAGTAGTGTTTAAGCTTCTGGACCACCCAAACCTGGGCGGCACAGGTTTTCTCCATGGTTGTATACTTTTGCTCACAAGGATCAAAGATTTTTGACAAATAGTATGCTGCTCGCTCTTTCCCTTCATCATCTAATTGTGTCAATACTGCTCCAAGAGATCCTTCCAAAACCGAGATGTATAAGATCAACGGTTTGCCGGGAACTGGAGGTTTGAGCACAGGTGGGCTTGACAAATATTTCTTTAAACCATCGAATGCCTCTTGACATCTCGAATCCCATCTAAATTCGGCCTTTGCCTTTTGTGAGATAAACCGACGAACAAATTGTAGCCTACCAATCAACCCTCTCAGCTCTTTTAGGTTCTTTGGTGGAGGCATATCAATAATGGCTTTGGCCTTGTTTGGATCAATTTCGATGCCTGTTTTGCTGATGATGAACCCAAGTAACTTTCCAGATGATACTCCAAACACACATTTCTTGGGTTTCATTTTAAGCTTATATTCCCTGGCTCGTTGCAAAACCCTTTTTAACACCTCGGCATGTTCATCTCGGGTTCGAGATTTGACCACTAGATCATCCACATACACTTCTACAAATTTATGCATCATATCATGAAATATCGCCACCATGGCCCTTTGATAAGTTGCTCCAGCATTCTTCAATCCGAAGGGCATGACGACGTAGCAATAAGTTCCCCAAGGTGTAGGGAATGAGGTCTTCTCTTGATCCTCTTCTGCTAACCGGATTTGATTATACCCTGAATATCCATCCATGAATGATAGGGTTTCAAATCCAGCTATGTTAAAGAACATCGATATGAGGAAGGGGGAAATCATCTTTCGGACATGCTCGGTTTAAGTCCCTGAAGTCAATGCAAATTCGAACATTTCCATCCTTCTTCATGACTGGGACTATATTTGCCACCCATTGTGGATAGAGGACAACTCTAATGAATTTTGCTTGGTGTAACTTATCGACCTCTTCCTTCATCTTTAAAGCTATGTCTGAGTGGAATCTCTTTAACTTTTGTTTGACCGGGGTAGCTTCAGGTTTTAAAGTCAATCGGTGCTCTAGCAATGACTTGTCTAACCCCGGCATATCTTCGTATGTCCAAGCGAACGTGTCTTTGTATCCTTGCAACACCCCAATTAGATTCTGTTCTTCTAAAGGGGTGAGGTTGGCACTGATGAGGATATTCTTAGGATCTTCCTGTGTTCCAAGATTAAGTTCCTTAGTCGGTTCGTCCACCGTGGCTGATGGTTCTTCGAATCTCCTTAAATCGGATGCATAAGCATCAGCCAAATCCTCCTCTTCATCCTCAGTATCAGGATCATTTTCCGATACAACCTCATAGACCCCTAAAGTTGGATCAATATTGTTCTTCTCCTCATATCAAATTTCACCCATCTGGATTGCATTTTCTAGATATTCGGGTAGCTTGGCACATTGTAAGTTTTTTTGAGCTCACCGATGCAGGTGTCTTTCTAGAACTCTCCTACCCCTGATTTTTGTTTTTTTTATTGGAAACTAAACCTAAAGAAGAAGAAGGTAAATAAGGAGAGAAAGAGGAGGTTGAGGGAGTGGAATTTATTGTAGAGGATGAAGAGCAAAGGAGATCGATCAGAGACCGGGTGGCCTCCCAGTTTGGATCATCCTTCAGAGCGAGTTGGGATGTTTCTTCGATCGAAACTTGGGTTGAGAACAGGACATTTTTTTTGATCTTTTTGAGAAGTACTAAACATAAACACAGAATGAGTTTGGTCGGTTGTGGTTTCCAGTGTGGGTTGGGATATTGACACAGAAGGGAACAAATCAAGCAAAGATGGGTAAAGAGAGCATCCATCTTTGCTACCTGGTGAATCTGATGGTGAACTTATTGGGAATGAGTCTGTTAGATCCGTGGAGATGACAAGGGATGAATGCCCCTGATTCCGATTACCAGAAAACTCATTGTGGAATAATTCGTCACTTGACCCTTCTTCAGAGAATGATACGTCGAGATACGGTTTATTCTCTAGGCTGTCCACTTTCTTTCTCTTTGCTTGTTCTTGCGGTTCTTGTTCTTCAATCATCTGTATTGTTTCTTTCTTGTTGAAGAACTTGTTCAGACACCCCTGGAAGTATTTTTGACCGATCTTCTGGCCATTATCACATGTCCCATCGTACCCTATCCCATTCCTTGGTGTTGTCTTTACCAGCTGGATGGGTTCTATGATACCCTGTAGTTCTCTCCCCAGTCCTCGGCCCTCTTGATATCCCAAATTTTCCATCATACGCCACCCAAGGGTTTTTGTATCATCTTTCTTTCTTTTCCAAACCTGCCTGGGCTACCTTCCATCCCTTGGCAAGTTGAGGATTGTGAAGACCGGTTGATTTGGCAAGCCAGGAGGGAGAGTAACTAGGCAATCCACAGGCATACTTACCACCTTAACGACTTGTCCCTTGAAGGGAAATTTAATGCACTGGTGATTGGTTGAAGCTACGGCCTCTAATGCCTCAAGGTAAGGCCTTCCCAAGATAGCTTTGTAAGTCGGGTCCATGTCCAGGATGTGGAAGTCGACAATAACAACTCGGGATCCGAGGTTGACTTCAAGTGTAACCATGCCATGGGCGGGCCTCTTGGAATTATCATATGCTGTTACGATGATCTGTGATGGCCGAACATCCTCTTCTGGGATTCCACACAATTGTAGCGTTTCTGGCGGCAAGACGTTGATGGATGCACCGGTGTCAACTAGGCAAGATTTGACATCTGTTTCGTTAATGCTGACAGTGATACAAAGTGCATATTTTCTTGCTTCTGGTTCGGCCAACTCCTCTTTGGTGAAAGTGAGGGCGGGGTGTTCACTTTTCGGGGTCAAGATTGATGCAATCTTCTCAGGGGGAAGTGTTTCATTGACCATTACTCATTGTAGATATTGTTGAAGAACTTTCTGATGAACCTTAGACCTTTTGATCAACTCTTGAATGGAAATCCATGCAGAGGTTTTGTCAAGGTGCTTTAGCAAATCGTAAGATGTCCCTAGCACTGGTTCTTCCGGGTGTTCTTCTTCTTCTTCTTGTGATAGTCCTAGTTGACCGGTCTGGGGGAACATGCTTTGAAACACGCGCCCGCTTCTAAGCACCGTGGCGAGCTGAGGGGCAATGGTTGGTGTAGCAGAGGTGGATAGAGGGTTGGGTCGGATGATGGGAGGCCTAGGTAGGGGCGTAGTGATGATAGTTCGGGTTGTAGGGATGCGGGTAGGTTGTGGTGGCATGGTTGTATGAGGTGGTACGATGATGGGTCCTAATGGTGATGGTGTTTGTGGTGGCTCGACCGGGCGGATCAAGGTCCTACCCGGTTGGAGTTGTATGGCTGGTGGCGTTACGGTTGGTCGTTACAGATTACGGTTGGTCATGACAAAGTGCGAATGATTGGTGGTTGGCTTCTTCTGGTGGGTATAGCTCGTGGTATGTAGTGAACGGTTCGGTTAACATGGTTTGAAGGGTTAATGTTTATGAAGGAAGCCGGTCCCTCGATTTGCCAATTTTGGCCTCTATCGCGGGGTTCATCGGTAGAGGTTAGAATGGGATTAACCCTCTGATTTTCTGGTGCTATCGCGGGTGCGTGCGAGGGTAGCGGGTTCTGAATAATCCCCAGACCTGATTCCTGTTGTTGTTGTTGGACTGGTGCCTGTTGCTGCTGCTGAGGTTGGTTCTTTACTGCCTTGATGTACTCGCCCATTTGACCCCAGTCAATACTTCCCTGCTCGTAGAGGTCATGGATATAATCTTTAAATTGAAAGCAATTCTCCACTGTATGCCCCGGATATCTGTGGTATAAACAATATTTGTCTGTATTGGCATTTTGTGGCCACTCCAGCTTTTCTCTTGGCAATGAAATCTGCCCTGTCGCCTGTAGACACGTCAAATTGGCATAATTTGGAGCCCCAAACTCTTATTCTATACGTGATATTCTTTATTTGACCGTTATCTGATTCAGATTACCTCATGGACATGAGCTAAGTATATTGGCGGAGCCCCTTGTGAGTTGAGAATGGACCAATGATTTCCGGAATATTGCCTGAACCTTCAAGCGAGAGCCGCGCGTGAACTGTAAAAACACGAAGCCTGCTCGATGACCAACTTTGAATGGTCCATAATTGAACATCTCGGGAGTCCCACGTGTGTTCCGTGATATTTAGGGTTTCCGAGAAGTCATTTCGATAGTCGTCGGTCAATGACGGCTTTCGTTATGGCTTTTTCGATCTATACTGACACGGCTATCCTGGACCACGCATTAGGACTTTCCGGTCATCACCGGGTCTTTTCGGGTCATCCGGGTCGATTCTAGCTGAATATTTTCATCAATCATGGCCATACGTCCGGTTCGGTCAATTTTAGGGTTTCCCAGCTTTTCTGAGTTTCGGTTCACGTTTACCGGGTTAATCTCAGATTTTTCGATGACTTCAGGTTTTCCGATCGTACCAGACTTGTTCAGTCATCATTTTAAGTCATCTCGAGTTGATCCGAGATTTTTCGACCGGAACCATGCTCTTTCGGATCTTTGCCAAGGGTTTCGGCTTTCCGCGCGAGGGTAAACTGGTAGAAAGCCCAGTGCGAACGTCTCGGGAGTCATGCCGGCTGGTTTAACGACATGAGGAGGTGCGGCTTAAGATCCTCTTTCCAATGCAACAAACGGGAGACGAATCGGACATCCCGTTTGCAAGATACGGCTCGCGGAACACGTGCGCATGAGAGAGAGTCTACCGCGCCCCTGCTCCCCTTGAAAAGGGAGGCGCGCCCTACGCGCCCTCAAATTGGGGGCGTGCCCTGCGCGCCCCCTGTTCCTTTGAAACGTGGGAGCGCGGTCGGTTTCCGAAAATCGGAAATTGCGCCGATTAGCACCTTCTAAACCGGATTTTTGGAAGGTTTCCGGCGTTGATTTTCGATTATTTGTACCGTGCCCCCGGTTCGGGGCGCGTTACGTATGTCAAGTCGAATTTTAGCAATTTCCGGAAGTTTCCGACGATTTTTAGTAGTGAGACGCGTAACGTGCCCCCACTCCCTTTGAAATAGGGGGGCGCATAGACCGCGCCCCCGAAGTGGGGGCGCGCCCTGCGCGCCCTTGGTTTGAGGGCACACCCTCGTCCCCTTTGAAAAGCGGGGGCGCGGTAGGTGCAATTTCCATTTTTTGCTCCGGCTTCCTTCTCCTATAAATTAAGGGCCATCTCAACGAACCAAGGAGAATCCCCCATGCCTAGCTTGTCCATAGGTCGTCCAAGCTCTTCTCCAAAGCCGTCCCGACGTCCAAAGGCGATCTGACATTGAGAGATCGATCCCGAAGTGAAGGAGAAGGCTGGATCCGGGCGTTCTACATCAGCCAACTTCATCGACTTCTGAAGAAAATCTGAGACTTCTTATGCAAAAGTCTTTAACATAAAAGTTGTTCCTCTCTTCGTCCTCTTTCATCTCCAACTAAAGGCACTCAATTCTGACTTTCCGTTTGTTCGTGGCGTTTGCTGCACTGAGGGCGCGCATCCATGTTCTGTTTTCTATATCCTCCCACTTTCAGAATTTTTACAGACTTATAAAGGAAAATTTCGAAAAAACCATAAATATTGGAACTCTTTCTTTCCGAGTATTCTATCTACTCCAACAAACGGCACTCAATTCTGACATTGGGGTCGTCTGTAGCATTTTATGCACCAAAGTCGCGCCAGGAGGGTGCAAGGCAACCCGAACCGGCTTGTTTCAACAATCTAGGCTTCAACTCAAGCCGATCCACTCCATAAGCTTTCTCAACTCATTTAATTCAGTTTATTTACTGTTTTAAAGCATATTTTAGTTCATTTGCATCATTATTACATAAGCAAAAATAGACAAAAAGAGGGGTTAAGGCTAACCCCGAATCCAGTGAGTTTCTTTCCAATTACCATTTTATGTTATTGTTTTTACAAGTTACTACACTTCACTCAGTTCTAATTCTTCTATCACTTGTTTTCTTGTCTTCTTATTGTTTTCTAGTTGCACAAATACATCAAGCTAGCATCGGTTGGACTCTTCTTCTTTGGCCGGCCAAAGAAGAAGAAGGTTGAACTCAAATTCCAATCTCCCATGCTAAGGTACACACGGTCAAATTCAACTTAATCTGGTTTCTATTCCATAAAGCGGAGCCCGTGGCTCCTGGCGACCACCTCTTTATTCATGTTCTAAATTCATCTCCTCCTCACTCTCCTCCCACATGACCCGAACCGTCTCCGGTGCTCAAGCGACACCGTGAGATAAAAGTTCGGGGATCAATGTGAGTGTGGGATCGAGGTGAGGACTTTTTACCGCTTTCCGAGTGTTTTTCAATTCACTCCCTCTTTTCCCTATTCCATCAATCTTTCACCTTCTCTTGAGGTGCCGATCCGGAACTCGTTTTCGGAGTCGACAGCTTTTTGGCGACCACGGTGGGACAACCAATGTCTTCAACCGTGCTAGCTTGATTGATCCGTGCAACTAGTTATTTTCTGATTTGGTTCCCACGTGAACTGGCTTGTCATTTACCTTTTCCATGTTCATTTACCTTTAAACTTGTTGTTTACTCTTCCTTTAAAGATTGTCCCCCATGTGGACTTGATTTGCTTGTCTTTAATTTCAACCCGGTTCCTGTGTGAACCACTCTTTTCTTCTTACAAACCGGTTCCCGCGTGAACCAACTCACTTTCAGATTGGTCCCCACATGGACCACCCATTTGTAGCACCTTCAGATTGACCCCACATGTCCCTCTTTTCATTTTGTCATCTTTTACACCGGTTCTCGCGTGAACCACCCCTTTCTTCACTAAAACCAGTTTCCGCGTGAACCACTCTTTTCTTCTTATAAACTGATTCCCGCGTGAACCAACCCACTTTCAGATCGGTCCCCGTGTGGACCACCCATTTGTAGAACCTTCATATTGGCCCCACGTGGCCTTCTTTTCATTTTGTCATCTTTTACACCGGTTCCAGCGTGAACCACCCCTTTCTTCACTAAAACCGGTTCCCGCGTGAACCACTCTTTTCTTCTTATAAACAGATTCCCGCGTGAACCAACCCACTTTCAGATCGGTCCCCGCATGGACCACCCCTTTTCACCAATTAAATTGGCCCCACGTGGTCCTCCTTTCCTTTTTCCAATCAAACAAACCGGTTCCCGCGTGAACCACCCATTTTCCTTCAAAAACCGGTTCCCGCGTGAACCACCTACCTTTCTAAAAACCCGGCTCCCGCGTGAGCTACTTTATTCTCAAATCGGTCCCTGCGTGAACCATCCTTTTTCCTTTACTTCAGATTTGTCTCCACTTGGACACTCCACCAGCCGGTTCCCGCGCGAACCACCCTTTAGTTGCTAGTTGCTAGTTATTTGTTTTACTTTATCATTGCTTGTCTTGCTTGCATTCACTTGTTTGATTTATTTATAGCTTTAATTCATGTTTGCATATTGATTGCTTCTTCTCCTCCTACCCTCCATTTTTCATTTTTTCATTAGCTTTTGCATCGAGTACCGGACTTGATCCGATCCGTAGGGCATTCGAGGTGGGGGCTCTCTCTCCCAACACACCCTCACCCTCCAAACACCTTCTTGGTGGTTTCTTACCTCTCTTCTGTGATATTCCTTCCTAGTTAATTTGGTGGTTTCCATAAAGACCTCTGTAAGTCCCCATCCGTGGAGTATTCCTCTCCGTACGATTAGGCCAGTTGTACCACTTTCCCAAAACTCGAAGAACCCAAGTACCTACTCGTGGTGATTGAGTGATAACCTTAGGTCTTGAAGATTGAAGCAATAGGAACCATACCTATTTGAGTGAACAATTGCTAACAATCTATCTAATCTAAGGTTTCAACTCAAATATTGTCGAGTAGTCATTTTAAAACCTTGTTTGCATAACTTGCTTGCTCACCACAATTGAAAACAACCAAAAAAAATTTCAAAACACATAAAAAAACTCTTTAATTTTGTGTTCAACTTGTTTTCCAACCAACCAAATTGAAACAAAAAAATTTCAAACAAAACAAAACATAAAAAAAAATCTTCAATTGTGGGCTTTGCTTGCTCTCTTTTTTTAACCATCTTTGTAGAAAGATCGACATGATGCCCATGATGCTAAGGTCTGGAAGCCACGTTGGGAGGTCGGACTACTACAAGCTGCAACAACCCATGGTCCAACCAGAGGGCCATGTCAATGCCGTCAGAGAACCTGAAGTTCAAAATCCTACTCATCCACCTGCTTCACTTAGTGTGGAACAAATCATCCAGGGTCTATCCCTCCATCTAGATCCTGAATCCTTTTCACTTGTGCAATCTTTAACAAAGGGCAAGATGCCTGCCAATCAAGATCCGGTCAAGGGAAATCAAGCACCCTCACCACTCCATAAGATAGTCAGGCCCCAAATCATCTCTTCTCCTGGGCAACCCTGCCGTGTCTCCACTCACCCCGTTATGGGGCATTCACATAATGCTATTCCAGTTCCTGTTTCCAACCCACCTCTTCCGACCCATTCACCTAAACACTTTGCTCCCATGGCTCAGGAATCTAGCCTCACCCAGGCATTAATGAACAAACTTAACCAGATGGATGAGCGCTTTGAACAGATGAGGCACCGCCTCGATTCTAAAGCCATCCCCGAAATATCTGTCCCATCCTTCCCAGGTCTACACCTTCCTCATTCAGAGATACCAGTCTTCCAACGTTACAATTGGACTGGTAATCATTTCAACCATCTAAAGAGCTTTCTCTATGACTCCGCATTCTGGAAAAATGATCGCAAAGCCCTTGCCTTCCTATTCCATCGGTCATTGGAGGGATCCGCCCTGGACTGGTTCTATTCTCTTGATTCCATTGAGGCAGTGGATTTCAACATTGTCAAGGCAAAGTTTCTACAGAGGTACAAGGATCGGGTGGGGCCAGCCAACTCGATAACTGATTTAATTGCCGAAAAGATGAGGACTTTGCCATATTTGCTGATCGGTGGAGGGGAATGGCTAAGAGGCTAGTGGATACCATCTCAGAGGGAGAGCAGGTGAGGATGCTCATCGGGAACACCACGCCCAACCTTCGCAACCTCCTGATCATGTACCGCCCAACAACCATGAGTGAGTTGTGTGATAGCGCCCGCTACCTCCAAGCCCACTTTAAGGACGCATCCATGATCAACCCCTTCGACACCAAGCCCCGTAACACTAGAAAGCCTACACCTGTAGGGCCCACCACCGAAGGGGTAATAAACAATGAGAGCATCAATGCCATGGGTAACCAGGGTGGGTATCGCCAAAGCCAATACCGTAACCCACCGCCCAACCAACAATATCGCCCAGCTCCTCAACCAGCTCCTCAGCCCCAGCAGCAACTTGCATACAACCGAGCACCACCACAGCAACCCACCTACAACCGAGCGCCCCGGCAACCAAATACCTACAACCGAGCGCCTCAACAACAACATGTCTACAACCGACCACAACCACAACAACAAGCTTACAACCAAGTACCACCATCAGCCAACCAACTTAGGAGGGGGGGACCTAAGAGAGAGTACTATCCTCAACTGCCGTTCTCCCTCACCGATATCTTTAATGCACTAATGGCTGAACAGCAGTTGGAACTTCCAAATGAGAGAGAAGGATGGCCGGCCAATGTTGACACGACCAAGTACTGCGCTTATCATCGGTATCCCGGGCACACAGTGGATGTATGCTTTCAGTTTAAAGACTACATTCATGACCTCAATGATCAAGAGAACATTGACTGGGCACAGATGGGAGAATCCATTCAAGCGATGAAGGCACGTCATGATCAACCACGGCGACAGCAAGCACAACAGCAGCCCGGCCTGGGCATAGTCCAAGATCCGCTCCCGGTACATGCACCCGTTCAAGCACCGGCACCAGCACCACCAAACCAACGACTTGGCCTCGTCCACTCCGCCATCGAGGAGTCAACCCACCATTCCCAGGGTTGGCAGGTCGAGGATCAAATTGCCTCTATGCCCTCCAGACCAACCGCACCTACCAATCGCACCATACTCTCCATACCGAGAGCTGCCCCAGCCCACAAACTACCCAAACACCACTGCCCCCAACAACCATCAACCCTCCACGGCGCCTAATCATTAGACCGCCACCAGCATCCCAATCAACTCCCCAACCTAACCTATCAACTATCGGTCCTCCTCGGCGTGTAATCATTAGACCGCCACCAACACCCCTGACATCACCTAACCTACCAGCCTCCACCACCCCTCGGCCTCTCATTATCCGACCATCACCCAACCCACCAGTCCCCACCACTCCACGACCCCTCATCATTAGACCGTCACCACCAACACCCCAACCATCACCCAACATACTGGCCTCCACCAATCCACGACCCCGCATAATCCGATCCTCACCACCCCTACCTACCATGGGCTCCTCAACATACCAATCAACCCTACCATCACCATCATCACCACTCCCCCCAACCATGCTGGCGCCGGTACTTCGTAGCGGGAGGATGTTCCAAAGGGTCTTTCCCCAGGCCGGGATGCAACCATAGGAGCAAGTAGAATAGGAGGCAGTGGAAGAATCACTGCTCGGCACGGCATATGACTTATTGAAGCACTTGGACAAAATGCCGGCACGGATTTCAATTCTGGAGCTGATAAAGAGGTCGAATAACCATCAGGACATTCTACAACAATACTTGCAGCGGGTCATGGTCAATGAGGACCTCCCACCCGAGAAGATCATTACTGTCCTAACCCCGAGGAGTGAACATCCGGCACTTACATTTACACAGGAGGAGTTGGCACGGCAGAGATCAGAAAGTACGCCTTGCGCGTTGCAGTAGTCATCAGAGGCATGGAGATTAAGTCCTGCTTGATTGACACCGGAGCATTTATAAATGTCATGCCGCCAGAAACATTGCAACTTTGCGACATCTCCAACGAAGAAATCGAGCCTTCTGCCATCACGGTGACAGCCTATGACAACTCTCGGAAGCCGGCACGAGGGGTGGTTATGTTGGAAGTCTTTTGGGGTCTATAAGAAGGGGGGACCCCCCCTTCTCCCCCACACCAGCTACAGTGTCTCCCTCCTCTCGCTGTTTCGATGGCTTCCTCCTTCTCCAGTCCGACTTGTCCAATTGAAATGAAAAGTTTTTTCGAGGTCCCGTGCCATATCCGGAACCGAGTGTCCATGGGAGTGGTAGTGACCTCTTCAAGCACCTTTTTTGTCTTGTTCCGAAATTCTCTTTTCTGATCACGTGGTTATTCTACAGGACCTTCCAAACTTCCCCGATGCTCGTCGTTATGGACAGGTGTTGTGGATAGCTCGACTGATGGCCACCATCAACATTCACGTGCGGTCTATTCTGAGTGGGTGGCATTTTTTCGGCATTCTGGTCCATGCCAACCATCTTCTCAAATATTTCTGGGATTTTTCTCTGGTGGGTGCGCTTCTCGAGATGTGGCATCCCGATACACATTCCTTTGTTTTTGACACCTTCGAGTGTTTCGTCCTCTTAGAAGAGGTGGAACTATTCCTGGGGCTCCGTGCTATGCCTGGGTATGGCCAAGCCATGTTTATTCCTGTTGGACCGGTTACCGGTTTGGACTTCCTTCGTGGCTTCATGACCATCGGAGAGGCTCGGTCCATCATGGTAGGTGGATGTATTTACACTGAGGCACTGGCAGATTGGTCCATTGGCGTGATTCAGGGTGCCGGTGATAATGAAGCTCTACTGTTGCCTGGTGCCAAAGGTGTCACTGCTTGCCTTGCCTCAGTACTCCTCTACCCGTGTGAGGATGGGTGGCTTGATCCCACTTGCCTTCCTTGCATTAAAGGCATCTGGTCCAACGAGTGTATAGCCCACTCGGTGTTGGGCTATCTTTATGATGGTATGACCTCTGCTAGCGTTGGCCGGCCTATGTTTGGCAGTATCCTTCTGTTCATGTGCTGGGCTGACTGGCACTTCAAGTTCGACGTGTGCTATGGTCCCAACACGGCTTCCTAGCTCTTTGCTCGAAGCCCCCTTCAACCTCTCACTAATTGTCTCTGCATGGAATACAAAGTGATCAACAAATGTCCTTCGGTGAAGACCCGTACTGACTAGCGTGCGTACTTTTCTGCCATGAGCTGCGGCGGATTTGTCCATCTTACCGAGGCTGTTATGTGCCAGAATGTTCGTGCCTCTACCACTCCTGGGGTGGATCTTCGATTGATCATTGGTTCCTCCTTCATCATCTACAACCCGCATCGGTGCCTTCTACAATTGGGCCAACTGCGGCTCAAGGTTCCTCGCCTCTCCCACATTCCATCTATCAAGTATCGCCAAATGGGCATGGCGGCTGACGATGAAGAATGCCAGAGCATTCTCGCCATTTGAGGAATTTGCAAGAGTTTCTCTCCGAGCGCCTACATGGAAGAAGACGAGGTTTGGAAGAGTCGGCATGTGGCAAAGTTGAGGAAGCTACGCGGCTGATGACTTGTATCTGCTTTTAGTTGTGTCCAGTTGTATGTTGTTTGCTTTCGTTGTGTCTAGGACTTGATCAGTGTAGGTTTAGGACTTGCTTGGTGTAGTTTTTTCGTTCCAGTTGTGTCTGCATCCTGTCAGTGTTAGCAACCAGCAAAATATGCAAAAAGAAATTAATCATCAATGTTTGTTGACGAATTTGTGTTTTTCATGAAGAATATAGTTTGAAAACATGTTTTAGAAATTTTGAAAATTTTGACCATGACACTTTATATTTTCACCCCTGTACATTTTCTTCATTTTTACCATCAACTTTTCCAACTTTTCTACTGCGCAAGATCTTTCGGGAGCGTGCAGCGTGCTGTACAGATTCCAGAGTAAGTTTCTCCCAACTGCAAACTTATAGTTTATTCCATTACATTCATTTTTGCAGAAGGGACCGAACCGATCTGGAGCCATTCCGGATCGGAATGAAGAGAGAGAAGGGGGCCAAGCCCACTAGCACCCCTTGATGGGGCGCTAGGCTCTTCCTGGCGCCCCATCAAGGGGACGCCAGGCGCCTTATCAAGGGGGCGCCTAGTCCAGGCGCCCTATAAATGGGGCACCTGGTCACCAGGCCCCCATCTTCCTCATTCTTCTATTTCTACCCCATTCTGACACTTTGAAATGATGCAGATGACGAAGAGGTCCCGTGTCAAGTGTGGCGGCGCCTCTGGTGCCGCCGGGGCTTCTTCTTCTGCCGAAGCTTCCAGCTCGGCCAACCCTGGCCCGTCGGAGTTGCCTTCCCTTCATCCTCCTCCGGCTATCACGGTAACCGAATTTTGACTTCCCCTTTTGAATTATTCATCAATTGTTGTTTCTAACATGATTGTTTATTTGTGCAGGAGAATATCAAATCCTGGATATCCTGGGAGATGGTCTTCCATGCATACGAGGGGTTGTAGGATTTCCAGAAGGCACGACTGGATGCGATGGGCTTCGGCCCATTGCTTCGTTGTTCCGCCTTCTGGGAAGACCTCCCCCTGATCCAGGCTCTGAGGGAGAGATGGGATTCTACCACCCATTCCTTCCTCTTCCCCTGGGGGCATATGGTGCCTACCCTGGAGGACGTCTCCCGGATCATGGGACTTCGCGTTCATGATCGTGCCGTTACCAGCAAGACCTACCGCGATTACTCGGCTATGGTCCGAGACTTTCTGGGTCATCCGATCCCACATTGCCCGGGCGGACTGCGCGTTATGAAGCGTACGGACGTCGGGAACCTGCTAAGTCTGGGCAGCGCGAGTGTGGGAAAGGATGACCTAGTGGCGGATGTCCTTCATGCATTGACGGGACGCGTGAAGAGTTACCTGGTCAACGAGGAGGGTACCGTCCAGGACGACTACGATCTCCACCGGTTCCTCCTCTTCTTCTTGACCCATCTTCTGCTGGCCTCAAAGACGGACAGGGTGCACCTGCGGTTTCTCCCATTTCTTGCTGACCTGTCGAAGGTCAGTGAGTACGCCTAGGTGCTGCTATGCTGGCACACCTATTCTCCTCGTTGGCGATGGAGAGTGGTCCGGTTTCAGTAGCCGATTTTACTCCATTCCTTCAGATATGCCTTTTTCCTTTTGTCCATTATTAATTCTGCCTTGTTTTTGTTGACTAATTGAGCTTTATTGATAGGTATGGAGTTATTATCATATCCCCTTGGGTCGTGCCTCGCTGAAGGATGACCCCGAGTATCCACTCATCAGTAGCCGGGTTTCCAGTCGATCTACCTCTTCCCACCCTTACCAGGTGGAGAACCTGAGGAGGCAGCTGCTCTGCTTCCCCCACCATGAGGTATTCTATCACTTTTCCCCTTTCAACCCCTTTGTTTTTCTTATTCACTGTCCTGCCATGCTTTTTCAGGTGGTGTGGCGCCCGTATTAAGACATTCACCTGGATCGACAGCCGTGGGTGTCGGAGGGTCATCCGGTCTTTGGCCGTGACACCTTTCTGATTTGTCTGAACGAGATGGAGCCACTGTGGGTGCGTCTCACGATGCACTCATTAGGGCTTCACAAGGAGTGGGTGGACCTTCCTCTCTATCCTCGCCTGGGTCGTTCTACCCGCGGCCTGATCCAGGAGATTGACTGGAAAAAGGAGGGACAGTTCGCTGTCCGGATCTGGAAGAGGGGTGGCACCCCAGTGACTTCTAGTGCTTCCGACAGTAGTGACTATCTGCGTCGCTACACAGTGACTTTTGCCCACCTTTTCACCGAGGGTGGAGAGGTATGCATTTGTTGTTTCTGATACTACTCTTTCTTTGCCTGGTATCTGACTGTATGTTGCTTGCAGAGTATACAGGAGGAGCTATCTCGTTTGAGAGCAGGGACAGCATCTTTGGAGGTTGAGCTAGAGCGACAGGTATTTTATTTACTTCATACCTTTCCCATTGCCTGTTAACTGATCCTTCTTTTCTTTCTTTCAGCGACGTCGCTACCAAGGTGCACGCCTACAACTACGTGGGCGTGACGATGTGGTAATGTTTCTTGCCCTTCTTTAATATCTTGAATGAATGTTTCTGACTGTTTTTCATTTCGTCTTTTCATATTTCACAGCTCCGTGAGCGTGTAGCCGAGCTGGAGTTGGGTTCCCACCCAACTAACCCCGAGCCGACGGTTTTTGATGGGCCTTCAGAGGCCCCTTTTGAGCCGTTTGACTTTGGTCAGCCCATGGGTCCCGAGCTCCCTCCTCATTATCTGCCAGCTGATCCACCCCATTTTATTCCCACCGACCCTGGGAGCAGTTCTTCTGAGATGGGTCTTCTCCTTGAGGTGATCATCATTTCTTTCTTATGTTGTTTTTCTTCCTTTATCTGCCTTGCTAATCTTTCATTCTTTCTTGCAGATTGCCCAGCTGAAGGAGCGGGTGCAGGCCCTTACCACCGAGGTGAATCTCTGTGACTTCCTTCTACTTCACTTTTCTTGATTCTTACATTCTTTCTGCTTGCAGAACAAACATCTTTGGGCGAGGATCTCCGAACTTTCCGCGGGGGGTGTTCCGCCCACTGACAGCGATCCCTCGCGTCTCAGGGATAAGGTACATGTTCTTCTGCTTTGTTTGTCATCGTTTTCTTTCTTTCTTGACATTTTTATGGTAGGTGCTGGAGCTACATAGGGAGCTTGAGCTCGAGCCCCTCGTAGGTGTTCCAGATCCCGGTCCTTTTTCTTCTGAGATGCGGAGTCTTTATTCAGATTTTGAACTTGGAATTCATGGACTGATGCTTCTCCTTTTGTTTTTCAGACTGCTCATAGGATAGAGGAGCTGACACAAGAGGTGCAAGTTTGATTCTTTTCCTTAACTGCTTCTTCTGTAGCTAATACATCTCTATGTCATCTTGTAGGTCAGAAGACTGAAGGCTCATGTGGTTGAGCTATCGCGACCCAAGTCCGAGCAGATCCTCCACCTTCGCCTTGAGCACTCCAGGGAGCTCCTCCGACTGGAGGCGGAGCACCGTCAGATGATGATGATGCAAATGCTCTAGACTCGATCTCGGAGCCATTCCCACCGTTCTGACTCCCATGGGACCACGTTGAGGGGACCTACTCACTCGGGTTCCTCTTAGACCAGTAGTCATAGGAGGAGAGGTAAGGAGAGACACGCCATGCCACCTCTGGGTGATCAGGCTCCAGCGGAAGGAAGCGGCGATTTGTGATGTGCCGGCCCCTTCCTATCTTTGATGTATATTTCTTTGGCATAGTGACAGTTGTTTGTTTCCATTTCTGACACCCTGCTGTAGACACACCAAATTCACCTAATTCAGAGCATAAAACTCATGTTTTATAGGGTAACAAGTGCAATTGACCTTATAATGATGCCGGGTCTTTAAAAGTTGATTTGGAGCTTCGCCGAACGAAATTGGATGCTTTCCGAAGTTTTTCGCAAAAAGCCATAATTTCCGAGCGAAAGCCACACGTAAATTGTGTAAACATGGAAGTTGGCTGAATCACCAATGCCTAATGATCATGAATTGAAGGTTATGGTCATATTCACACCCCGGACAAGTTTTGTTGCATGCCGTGCCTTTCCGGTTTGCCGTCGGAGTCATTTTGACCTGTATCGGATCTTCTGTTCACTGCCCTAACTTCCGGACTAAATTTTGAAGTTTTAGAGGGTGTGATGGCTGATTAGATGCAATAGAAAGCTTCTTTGTCCTGTTATCTTTCCAACTCAACAAACGGCGTTGAATTCCGAGTTTGGGAGTGTTCGCAATGGCTTCCGGAAGAAGGACGCGCAAAAACAGTCTCATGCGCCCGGGTCCCTGGTCACATGCGCCCGGGTACCAGGACACGTGACCATGCGCCCTACCAGTGAGGCACGTGACCTCGTGCCCTCACTTGAGGGCACATGCACCCTACCTTTTTCGGTAACAGTGCCATGTGCCCCTCAGTGGGGCGCATGCGCCCTGCACCAGGGCGCATGCGCCCTGGAGTAGGGCGCAAGGAGCCCTATTTTTTAGTCCGGATAGTGCCGTTCGTTCTCCTATAAATTAACTCTGATTCTGGTCATTCCAGAGGCATGAGCACGACCCCCCAGGCATATTAAGACGTCCAACCACCCTCCTGCATTGATTTTGTGATTTTTAGAGAGAGAATTTCGAGTTTTTAGAGAGAGAGAAGTCGGTTCAAGAGAGAGGAAGGCTGTTCTGCAGGTGATCAGCCAGGTCTCTCTTCTTCAACCTCTACAGCAGCGTGTGAACGTCTTCTGCCAGAGCTATCTTCATCAAAGTTCTTCCTCTCCCAGTCTTCTTCAGTTTTCAATCAACGGAACTTGATTTTGAGGTTGGGTCGGGTCTTTACGAGCGCAGAAGCAAAGTCGTGCCTGGCAGATCCTGGACTACTGCTCGGCTTTTTCGACAACTCATATTTGGCTATATCTTTCTCTATTCAACTCAGAATCTTTATTTTATTTTTCCTATCTCTTTTTTTAGTGATTCTCCATACTCCTATCATTTTTTTACATTTTTTGCATTATTTTTAGTATGTTTATCCCAAAATAAAAAAAGGGGTTAGACATAACCCGAATCCGGTCAGTTTCTAGTCAATTGTGTGTTTCATGTTATTTTCCTTACATATACTCCACTTTGTCTAGTTCTAATTGTCTATTTCACTTGTTTGTTTGTCTAGTTGCACAGAATATCAAGCACCCACACGTTGAGGACTCTTCTTCATCGGCCGGCCGAAGAAGGAGAAGCTTTAACCTACATTCTTCACACTAAGGTACACACGTCATCTTTCAATCTTTATTTCATAAATCGGAACCCATGGTTCCTGGCGACCACAAGTTTTAATTTCCTTCTTATCATCCTCCTCCCACATGACCCGAACCGTCTCTTTGGTGATCGAGCGACGCCAAGGGATGAAAGTTCGGGGATCAATGTGAGTGTGGGATCGAGGTGAGAGTTGCTTCCGGCTTTATTCCTTTCTTTTATCATCTCCACTTGAGGTGATGATCTGGGTTCACGGACTTCCCTGAAAAGGAGAAGACCTCGTCAAATTTTCAGGGTCGACAGCTTTGTGTCGACCACGGTGGGACAAGCAATGTCTTCAACCGTGGGTGCTTAGTGTTTTGTTTGCAACTAGTTCTAGTTCTAGACCGGTTCCCACGTGAGCCTTTCCTTCTTTCCACCTCTCTTAAACTTCATGCCATCCCAAAATTTCTGATTTCACCCATCTTTCATCAGATCTAAAGTGCCAAGTATGCCATTTAATTTCTGTCATTTTATTTAAACCGGTTCCCACGTGAACCACCCTTTTCTTTTTAAACCGGTTCCCGCGTGAACCAATCTCTTTCTTTACTTCGGTTCCCACGTGAACCAAACCCCTTTTTTTCCAGATCTATCCCAACTTGGATCAGATCTTTATTCACCTTTAATTGGCCCCACGTGGCCCTCTTTTGACCATTCAAACCGGTTCCCACGTGAACCACCCTTTTTTACCCAAAAACGATTCCCGCGTGAACCACCTTCACTTTTTTACCCCGGTTCCCACGTGAACCAGCTTATTCTTACATCGGTCTCCACGTGGACCACCATTTTTGTTTGGCTATCAGATCTAAACCCTCTTCTTTCCATCACTTTTCACTATCTCCATTTGGCTCACATAAGAAACAAGGCCTGGATTCTAGTTTCTAGTTGCTTGTCTAGTTTCTAATTACTTGTTTTGTGTCATTGCTCGTTTATTTAAGTTTATGTTTTGCTCATTACTTTCTTTATTACTTGATTGCATTCTCTGCTCCTTCTCTCTACCTCCTTTTACACTTTTTTGAGGCAGGAGCTCACTCTCCCATTTATCCCTCCCATCCAAAACACCCTCTTGGTGGATTCTGACTTCTCTTCTGGGATATTCCTTCCTAGTTGACTTGGTTGGCTTTCATTAAGGCCTCCGTAATTCCTCATACGTGGAGTATTCCTCTTCACGATTGGGTTGGTTGTACCACTCCCCAAAACCCGAAGCATCCTACGTTACCTACACGTGGTGAGATTGTGTGAAACCTAGGTCATTGGAGATTGGAGTTAGGATCCTAACCCATTTGTTGAGAGAACAATTCTTAACAAATCCATAAACCTAAGGTTTAATCAAAATCATTGCGTAATCTTGCTTTTCAAGTCTTTGCATCACTTGCTTGTCAAACAAAAATTCAAACCTCTAACTTTTTGCAAAATACTAAAAACAAAAAAAAATCTTTGGTTGCTTTGTCAACTTGTTTGTTTTACTTTCTCCTTGAAGTTCAATGCAACTAAGGTCAGAAAGGCACGTTGGAATGGCGGAACAAGCTGAACATCAAGAGCACGAGATGGGTCACCAACCAATTCTGTTAGATGGTCATGTTAATCCATTGTTTGAATCAGAAGCGCAAGTGGTCCCTCAACCATCTGCTCCCCGTGATGTTGAACAACTCTTTAGGGAGTTGTCTCTCTATACTGACCCAGAAACCTATGCCCGCATACAATCCATGGTGAAAGGCAAAATGGCCTCAGATCAGGCTGAAGCCAACCAAGTTGCCTCATCTCCTTGTCCTCTAGTTCGACCACCACTTATTCAGTCACTCTTTGTTCAACCACCTATTGTTCAACAATCTATGATTCAACCATCATTAACACAACCATCTATAGTTCAACCATCTGTAGTTCAACCATCTATAGTTCAACCATCTGTGGTCCAACCCTCATTTGTTCAGCCATCTTATTTCAACCACGTTGCTCCCTTGGCCCATCAAGTCATGGGACA
The DNA here is from genome assembly GCA_036172225.1 of Cryptocoryne crispatula var. balansae. Taxonomy (NCBI): domain Eukaryota; kingdom Viridiplantae; phylum Streptophyta; class Magnoliopsida; order Alismatales; family Araceae; genus Cryptocoryne; species Cryptocoryne crispatula. Next base: position 11,709,766 of record CM069923.1, on the reverse strand, counting down.
ATCTTCAGTGAATTTTCCAAGTCATGCTCCTCAATTCCACAATCATGCCTCTAACCACATACCCCCACCAGTAAACCAAGAACCTGCTCTCACCCAGGCAATCATGGATCAACTCACCCAGATGAATGAACGTTATGAAGAGCTGAGATGTCGCCTGGACTCCAAGTCAGTTCCTGAGATTTCTATTCCTTCTTTACCAGTTCTCCACTTGCCACCTTCTGAGCTACCAGTTTATCGCCTCTACAATGGTACTGGCAACCCTTTTCTCCACCTTATATATTTTCTCTATGAATCCTCATTCTGGAAAAATGATCATAAGGTTCTCGCCTTCTTGTTCCGTCGATCACTAGAAGGGTCTGCATTGGAATGGTTCTACTCGCTCGACTCCTTTGAGGCAGGAGACTTCGACATTGTCAAGACCAAATTCTTGTAGAGATACAAAGACCGGGTGGCACCAGCATGCTCCATTACAGACTTGATTGCTGAGAAGATGAAACCCGAAGAGGACTTCATAAAGTTTGTTGATCGCTGGAGGGGAATGGCAGAAAAACTGACAGATGTGATTTCTAAAGGGGAACAAGTAAATATGCTTATCGGCAACACTACACCTGCCTTGAGGAATGTATTGATCATGCACCATCCTACCACCATGAATGAGCTCTATGACAGTGCCCGACACTTGCAAGCCCACTTCAAGGATGCCACCATGATAAACCCTAGAAACTTCAGGAAAACCCCCTCTACACCAGTTGGGCCTACAACCGAAGGAGTGGTGAACAACGAAGCTATAAACACTGTGGGGAACCAGGGAGGGAACCATCAAAACCAGTTCAGAAACCCACCACAAAACCTTTCCTATTACCCCCCTCAACAACAGGTTAGGCCACCACAACCACGACAACCACAACAACCCCCGCAACCAGTAGCATAACCCCAAAGAACCTCGTCAACCTACCTACAATAGGGCACCGCCACCACCCAATCAGGCACCATGAAGGGGAGGTCCTAGGAGAGAGAACTACCAACAACTCCCTTACTCCTTGACCGACATCTTCAATGTACTCATGGCAGAGAAACAGTTGGAATTGCCCAAGGAAAGAGAGGTTTGGCCAACAAATGTAGATATGTCCCGATACTGTGCTTACCACCGGTGTCCTGGTCACACTGTAGAAGTGTGCTTTCAATTCAAGGATTACATCCACGATCTGAATGACCAAGGCAGCATTGATTGGGCTCAAATGGGGGAATGCATACAAGCTATGAAGGCTAGGCAGCGGCAGTGTCCACCGGCTCAACCTCAACAACAACCTGGCTTGGGGATTGTTCAGAATCTGCTCCCATTACATGCTCCCGCTCTAGCACCGGCACTGTAGACATGCCAAATTGGCTTGATTCGGAGCCCTAGACTCTTATTCCATAGGCGATATCTTTTATTTCACCGTTATCTGATCCAGATTACCTCGTGGAGATGAGCTAAGGACATTGGTGGAGCCCCTTGTAAGATGAGAATGGACCAATGATTTCCGGAATATTGCCGTAACCTTCAAGCGAGAGCCGCACGTGAACTGTAAAAACACGAAGCCTGCTTGATGACCGACCTTGAATGGTCCATAATAGAAGGTCTCGGAAGTCTAGCATGTGTTCCGTAACATTCAGGGTTTCCGAGAAGTCATTTCGGTAGGCGTCGGTCAATGACGGCTTTCGTTATGGCTTTTTCGATCTGTGCTGACATGGCTATCCCGGACCACATTTCCGGTTATCACTAGGTCTTTTCAGGTCATCCGGGTCGATTCTAGCTGAATATTTTTATCAACCGGGGCCATATGGCCATTTCGGTCAATTTTAGGGTTTCCCGGCTTTTTCGAGTTTCGGTTCACGTTTCCCAGGTTAATATCAAATTTTTCGATGACTTCAGGTTTTCCGGTCGTACCGGACTTGTTCGGTCATCATTTTAAGTCATCCCAAGTTGACCCGAGATTTCTCGATCGGAACCGTGCTCTTTCGGATCTTCGCCCGGGTTTTGGCTTTCCGCAAGAGGGTAAACCGGTAGAAAGCCCCGTGTGAACATATCGGGAGTTATACCAGCTGGTTTACTGACTTGAGGAGGTGCGTCTTAATGTCCTCTTTCCAACGCAACAAATGGGAGCCGAATCAGACATCCCGTTTGCAAGATACGGCTCGCGGAACGCGCGCGTAGGAGAGAGAGTGTACCGTGCCCCCACTCCACTTGAAAGGGGAGGGCGTGCTTTGCGCACCCTCAACCCGAGGGCACGCCCTGCGTGCACTCTAACTGGGGGGCGCGCCCTGCGCGCCCCCTGTTCCTTTGAAAAGCGGGGGCACGGTCAGTTTCTTTAAATCGTAAATTGCCCTGCGCGCCCTTGGTTTGAGGGCGCGCCCTGCGCGCCCTCGTCCCCTTTGAAAAGCGGGGGCGCGGTCGGTCCAGTTTCCAAATTTTGCACCGGCTTCCTTCCCCTATAAATTGAGGGCCATTCTCAATGACCCAAGGTTAATCCCCCGTGCCTAGCTCGTCCAGAGGTCATCCAAGCTCTTCTCTGAAGCCGTCCCGATGTCCAAAGGCGATCCGAAGTCAAGAGATCGATCCCGAGGTGAAGGAGAAGGCTCGATCCGGGTGTTCTGCATCATCCAACTTCATCGACTTCTTCAGAAAATCCAAAACTCCTTCTGCAAAAGTCTTCAACATAGAATATGTTCATATCTTCGTCCTCTTTCATCTCCAACTAACGGAACTCAATTTTGACTTGCCGTTTGTTCGTGGCGATTGCTATACTGAGGGCGCGCATCCAGGTTCTATTTTCTACATCCGCCCAATTTCATAATTTTTACAGACTTTTACAGGAGGATTTATGAGAAATCATAAACATAGTAACTCTTCCGCTCTGAGTCTTCTGTCTACTCCAACAAACTTCACTCTATTCTGACATTGGGGTCGTCCGTAGCATCCTCTGCACCAAAGTCGCGCCAGAAGGGTACAAAGGCTACCCAAACTTGCCTTCTTCAACCAACTCGGCTTCAACTCAAGCCGATCCATTCCATAAGCTTTCTCAACTCCCTTAACTCAGTTTATTTATTGTTTTAAAGCATCTTTTAGTTCATTTACATCATTTTTACATAATCAAAAATACACAAAAAAGGGGTTAGGACTCGCCCCAATCCGGTGAGTTCGATTCCAATTGCTTCTTTCTCATAATCTCTCTACAGTTAATACACTTCCCATAGTCCTAATCATTTTATTCACTTGGTTTATTGTTCTAGTTGCACAGGTTTATCAAGCTAGCATCGGTTGGAGACTCTTCTTCATCATCCGGTCGAGGAAGAAGAAGGTTGATCCCATATCCCGATCTCCCGCGCTAAGGTACACGGTCAATTCAACTTATCTCTTAATTTACATCCCATAAAGCGGAGCCCGCGGCTCCTGGCGACCACATCTTTCATGTTTTAAGTTCATCTATTCCTCACTCTCCTCCCACATGACCCAAACCATCTCCGGTGCTCGAGCGACGCCGTGAGATGAAAGTTCGGGGATCAATGTGAGTGTGGGACCGAGGTGAGGACATTTTACCGCTTTCCAAGTGTTTTCAATTCACTCTCTTTCTTCCCCTCTTCTATCTTTCACCTTCTCTTGAGGTTCCGATCCAGAACCCGTTTTCGGAGTCGACAGCTTTTTGGCGACCACGGTGGGACAACCAATGTCTTCAACCGTGCTAGCTTGATTCAACCGTGCAACTAGTTGTTTTCCGACTTGGTTCCCACGTGAACCGGCTTGTCCTTTACCTTTCCCATGATCATTTACCTTTAAACTTGCTATTTACTCTTTCTTTATGATTGTCCCCCATGTGGACTTGAGTTACTTGTCTTTAGTTTCAACCCGGTTCCCGCGTGAACCACTTTTCTTCTTATAAACCGGTTCCCGCGTGAACCACCTTTCTTTTCCAACTCGGTTCCCGCGTGAACCAACTTATTTTCAGATCGGTCCCTGCGTGGACCACCTCTTTACTGCACCTTTAGATTGGCCCCACATGGCCCTCTTTCTATTTTGTCAACTCTTACACCGGTTCCCGCATGAACCACCCCTTTCTTCATTAAAACTGGTTCCCGCGTGAACCAAACCCTTTTCTAAACCGGTTCCCGCGTGAACCAACTCACTTACAGATCGATCCCGGCGTGGACCACACTTTTGCACCAATTAGATTGGCCCCATGTGGCCCTCCCTTCCTTTCTTCAATCAAACAAACTGGTTCCCGCGTGAACCACCCCTTTTCCTTCAAAAACCGGTTCCCGCGTGAACCACCTACCTTTCCAAAACCCGGCTCCCGTGTGAGCCACTTTATTTTCAAAATTGGTCCCTGCGTGGACCATCCTTTTACCTTTACTTCAGATTTGTCCCCACTTGGACGCTCCACCACAAGCCGGTTCCCATGCGAACCACCTTTTAATTGCTATTTTCTAGTTACTTGTTTTACTTTATCATTGCTTGTCTTGATTGCATTCACTTGCTTGATTTATTTAATAGCTTTCATTCATGTTTGCATATTGATTGCTTCTTATTCTCTTACCCTCCATTTTTCATTTTTTGCATTAGCTTTTGCATCGGGTACCAGACTTTGTCCGATCCGTAGGACATTCGAGGCGGGGGCTCTCTCTCCCAACACACCCTCACCCTACAAACACCTTCTTGGTGGATTCTAACCTCTCTTCTAAGATATTTCTTCCTAGTTGATTTGGTTGTTTCCATCAAGACCTCCGTAAGTCCCCATCCGTGGAGTATTCCTCTTTTCACGAGTGGGCCGGTTGTACCACTTCCCAAAACCCGAAGAACCCAAGTACCTACTCGTGGTGATTGAGTGATAACCTTAGGTCTTGAAGATTGAAGCAATAGGAATCATACCTACTTGAGTGAACAATTGCTAACAATCTATCTAATCTAAGGTTTTAACCCAAAAATTGTCGAGTAGTCATTTTAAAACCTTGTTTGCATAACTTGCCTGCTCACAACAATTGAAAACAACCAAAAAATTCTTCTTCTTTCAAAACACCTAAAAAAATCCCTTTTAACTTTTGTGTTCAACTTTCTTGCCAAACAACCAAAGTGAAACCAAATCAAATCAAACAAACAATCAGAACCAAACAAAAGTCTCTTTGCATTTACACATTTCATTTGCTTTCTTTCAACCATTTTGTAAGAAAATTTGACAGGATGCCCATGACACTAAGGTCCGGAAGACACGTCGGGATGTCGGAATACTACGGCCAAGAAGAGGAGTATGAGACTCTTTGAATTAATGAACAAACTCAACCAGAACGATGAGCTCTTTGAAGAAATAAGGCACCGCCTCGATTCTAAAGCCATCCCTGAAATCTTTGTGCCATCCTTCCCAATTCTACACCTTCCTCCTTCAGAGATACCAGTCTTCCAACATTACAATGGGACTGGTAATCTTTTCAACCATCTAAAGAGCTTTCTTTACGACTCCGCATTCTGGAAAAATGACCGCAAAGCCCTTGCCTTCCTATTCCGTCGGTCATTGGAGGGATCCACCCTGGACTGGTTCTATTCTCTTGATTCCATTGAGGCGGCAGATTTCGACATCGTCAAGGCAAAGTTTCTACAGAGGTACAAGGATCGGGTGGGGCCAGCCTGCTAGATAACTGATTTAATTGCCGAAAAGATGAGGCCGGATGAGGACTTTGCCAGATTTGTTGATCGGTGGAGGGGAATGGCTGAGAGACTATTAGATACCACGCCCAACCTTCGCAACCTCCTGATCAAGCACCGCCCAACAACCATGAGTGAGTTGTGTGATAGCGCCCGCTACCTCCAAGCCCACTTTAAGGACGCATCCATGATCAACCCATTCGACACCAAGCCCCGTAACACTAGAAATTCTACACCTGTAGGACCCACCACCGAAGGGGTAGTAAACAATGAGAGCATCAATGCCATGGGTAACCAGGGTGGGTATCGTCAAAGCCAATACCGTAACCCACCACCCAATCAACAATACCGCCCAGCTCCTCAACCAGCTCATCAGCCCCAGCAGCAACTTGCATACAACCGAGCACCACCACAGCAACCCACCTACAACCGAGCGCCCCAGCAACCAAATGCCTACAACCGAGTGCCTCAACAACAACATGTCTACAACCGACCCCAACCACAACAACAAACCTACAACCAAGTGCCACCACCAGCCAACCGACCTAGGAGGGGGGACCCAAGAGAGAATACTATCCTTAACTGCCATTCCCCCTCACTGATATCTTTAATGCATTGATGGCGAAACAACAGTTGGAGCTTCCAAAGGAGAGAGAAGGATGGCCGACCAATGTTGACACAACCAAGTACTGCACTTATCATCGGTATCCTGGGCACACGGTGGATGTATGTTTCCAGTTTAAAGACTACATCCATGACCTTAATGATCAAGGGAACATTGACTGGGCACAAATGGGAGAATCTATTCAAACAATGAAGGCACGTCAGAATCAAACACGGCGACAAAGAAGCACAACAAAGCCCGGCACGGGCATAGTCCAAGATCCTCTCCCGGTACATGCACCCATACAAGCACCGGCACCAGCACCACCAAACCAACGACTCGGCCTCATCCACTCCGCCATCGAGGAGTCAACCCACCATTCCTGTGGTTGGCGGTGTCGAGGATCAAATCACCTCCATCCCCGCCATCCCAACCCCACCTACAAACCGCACCATACTCTCCATACCGAGAGCTTCCCCCAGCCCACAAACTACCCAAACACCACTACCCTCACCAACCATTAACCCTCCATGGTGCTTAATCATTAGACCGCCACCAGCCTCCCAACCAGCACCCCAACCATCACCTAACCTACCAATCACCATTAATCCTCCTCAACGTCTAATCATTAGACCGTCACCAACACCCCAAACGTCACCCAACCCACCAGTCGCCACCACTCCGCGACCCCTCATCATTAGACCATCACCACCAACACCCCAACCATCACCCAACATACCGGCCTCCACCACTCCACGAACCCTCATCATAAGACCATCACCACCAACACCCCAACCATCACCCAACATACCGGCCTCCACTAATCCACAACCCCTCATCATCCGATCCTCACCACCGCTACCTACCACGGGCTCCTCAACCTACCAACCAACCCTACCATCACCATCATCACCACTTCCCCCTACCACGCTGGCGTCGGTACTTCGTAGCGGGAGGATGTTCTAAAGGGTCTTTTCCCAGGCTGGGAAACAACCACAGGAGCAAGTAGAAGAGGAGGCAGTGGAAGAACCGTTGCCCAGCATGGCATATGACCTATTGAAGCATCTGGACAAAATGCCGGCACGGATTTCAATCCTAGGGTTGGTTAAGAGGTCAAAGAACCATCAGGACATCCTACAACAATATCTGCAGCGGGTCATGGTCATTGAGGACCTCCCGCCTGAGAAGATCATTACTGTCCTGACCCCGAGGAGTGAACATCCGGCACTCACATTTACACAGGAGGAGTTGGCACGGCTAGAGATCAGAAAGTATGCCTTGCATGTTGCAGTAGTCATCCGAGGCGCGGAGATTAAATCTTGCTTGATTGACACCGGAGCGTCGATAAACGTCATGCCGCCAGAAACATTGCAACTTTGCGGCATCTCCGATGAAGAAATCGAGCCTTCTGCCGTCACGGTCATAGCCTATGACAACTCCGTCACAGAAGCCGGTACGAGGGGTGGTTACGTTGGAAGTGGGGCTCGGACCGTGTGCTGTCACCGCCAAGTTTCATGTTCTAGAACTGGACCCTACGTTTAAAGCTATTTTGGGACGCCCGTACCTTGAGGCAATAGGAGTTGTCGCCTCCACTAATCATCAGGGTCTGAAGTTCCCATACAAGGGTCAGGTGATCAAAGTAACCAACATCCCCATTCTAAATGACGTCGATGACCCCTCTTCTGCACTACCAATATCAAAATTTGTCCAGCCGTTGGTTTCAACTACAGAGCTACCTGAGGTCATGATATTGACGACGCCTCCAGATTCAGTTGCATGGCGGATGATGAAAGAGCTGGGCTATCAGCCAAAAAAGGGGTTGGGAAAGGATCTGCAGGGGGTTGTGCACTCCATTAAAGCCGTACAAAGACCAAAGAGACACGGGCTTGGCTATGAGCCCAATTTCAGTTCGAGGATGGTCTACCGGCCAAAAAATGCCATGGGACTCCAAAAATTCTTTTTCAATGGGGAGACCATGATGATGGCTGGGGATGAAGAAGAAGAACCAGTCAAGACGAAGAAGGCACCATAGCAAGAGGAGGAAGTGGACAGCCTGAGTTCATCTTTAGCTCGGTTGTTCATAGAGGAGGAAGAACCAGTCGAGGGCAAGTCCATCTCAAAACAACTTGTCCACTCGAACCCACCTCCAAACAACATCCCGCGTGAGCCGTATTCTACGGTCACGTATTTCAAAATCCTCACTCTATCCCTCTTGGATTCACTTGATGGGCTATCTAGCCCAATTCCTACTTCTAGGCCAAAATGGCCACCTGAACTGATCACTGGGCCTGAGAGCCCATTCAAATCTTCTTACTCCACTGGGCTTCTATGCCCATTCCAATCCAACAACCTTGGGCCCACGTGCCCACCAGTCGGGCCCACGTGCCCTTTAGATTTATTTTCTTGCTTTGGGCCCGCGTGCCCACCATTCGGGCCCACGTGCCCCTTAGATCTTTTCACTAGCTTTGGGCCTATCTGCCCATTTCTTGTCATCATCGGGCCCGCGAGCCCATTTTTCTCCCATTTGCTTAAGCTTTCTATTTCTGCTCGAGCCCCATCGGCTCATTCTCTTTTTGTTATGGAAAATACCCAAAATACCCAAAAAAATGTCCTCTCGCAAACTCAGTTTTCCATTGAGGAGACGTCTCTACTTGTCTCGGAGGGTGCCCCCAACCAAGGACCCCTATTCTCCAACTCACTGATCGATCTGCTCAATCCTTCACCCATTGTAAATACCACTTTTTCAATTCTGTCTTCTTTAGGAGTAGTTAGGGTAAGAAAAAAGAAAACTCGAGGTAAACGTGTTCCAGAGAGATATCTCCAACAAATAGCTCAAAAATGCAAGGAATGTGCAAGGCTGCCTAGGTTTTTGGAAAATGCTATCCAGCTTGACGAAATCCAGTATGAGGATGAATTCAATGTAGATCATACACTGGGAGTTTACGAGGTTTTATCAGAAAAGGATCCTGATTTCGAGGAGGAAATTGAGGACTTGGCTGATGCGTATGCATCTGGACTTAAAAGGTTTGAAGAACCATTAGCCACGATGGATGAACCGACAAAAGAATTGAATCTTAGAACACCGGAAGATCCCAAGACAATCCTCCTAAGTGCAAACCTCACTCCCACTGAGGAACAGAGTTTAATTAAAATTTGAAAGAATATAAGGACACGTTCACATGGACATACGAAGACATGCCGGGGTTAGACAACTCTTTAGTTGAACATCATCTAACTTTGAAACCTGGAGTTACCCCGGTTAAACAAAAATTAAGGAGATTCCACCCTGATGTGGCACTTAAGATGAAAGAAGAGGTCGACAAGTTACATCAAGCAAAATTCATTAAGGTCGTCCTTTATCCGTAATGGGTGGCAAACATAGTCCCTGTCATGAAGAAAGATGGTAGAGTTCGGATCTGTATAGACTTCAGGGACTTGAACCGAGCGTGTCCTAAAGATGACTTTCCTCTACCTCATATTGATGTACTGGTTGATAACACTGCTGGATTCGAGATGCTATCATTCATGGATGGCTATTGCGGTTATAATCAAATCCGGTTGGCTGAAGAGGACCAAGAGAAATCCTCGTTCACTACACCTTGGGGAACCTACTGCTATGTCGTCATGCCCTTTGGACTAAAGAATGCTGGTGCTACCTATCAGAGGGCAATGATGGCTATCTTCTATGACATGATGCATACCTTTGTAGAGGTGTACGTAGACGACCTGGTCGTTAAGTCCAAAAGCCAAGAAGATCACCCGGAAGTGTTGAGAAAGGTCTTGCAAAGGGCTAGGGAATATAAATTGAAAATGAACCCAAAGAAATGTACGTTTGGAGTATCCTCAGGAAAGTTATTAGGGTTCATAGTGAGCAAAAGGGGCATAGAGATCGACCCAAACAAGGCCAAAGCAATCATTGGTATGCCTCCTCCAAGAAATATGAAAGAACTTCGAGGATTAATCGGGAGGCTACAGTTTGTCCGCCGGTTCATCTCACAACACTCCCAAAGGTGTAAACCTTTCTATGAGTTGACCAAGGCGGGGCCGAGTTCAAATGGGATTTGAAGTGCCAGGATGCATTGGATGGATTGAAAAGATACCTGGCTAGTCCCCCTGTGCTTAGACCACCAGTCCCTGGCAAGCCCTTAGTTCTATATATCTCGGTTTTGGAGAATTCTCTTGGGGCAGTCCTTGCACAAGTGGATGAAGAAGGGAAAGAGAGGGCAACCTACTACTTGTCAAAGATCATTTATCCATGTGAGCAGAAGTATATTATAGTGGAGAAGACCTGTGTTGCGCTAGTCTGGGTAGTTCAGAAGCTTAAACACAATTTCTTAGCTCATGAGGTCAATCTTATTGCCCGCATCAATCCCATCAAATTCCTTCTAGATAAAACTGTTCTAACTGATCGGTTAGGTCGTTGGCAGAGCTTCCTTTCCCAATTTGATATCACCTATGTCCCCCAGAAGGCGATTAAGGGCTATGCCATTGCCGAACATCTATCCCATCATTCTATACCCCTCTTTGACCCGGTCCAATCAGAGCTCCCGGATGACGAACTAATGTTGATCCGATCTTCCAACCTTTGGACATTATATTTTGACGGGGCTCTGAATTCACACGGTAAGGGAATAGGAATCCTCCTTCTATCACCTGAGGGTGTCTCCATTCCACAGGCATTTCAGCTTGACTTCCCAGCAACCAACAATATAGCTGAATATGAAGCCTTGCTAGCCGGGTAGGAGGCTGCTCATTTCTATGGTGCCGCGGAATTAAGGGTGATAGGTGATAGCCAACTAATCCTTCGCCAAGTCCTAACCAAATACCGAACTTCTCATCCAAACCTCAAACCTTACCAAGAACTCACCTCTTGCTACATCAAACTCTTTTCAAAACTCACTTTTGTCCATGTTCCTCGAGCTAAGAACATCCTTGCTGATGCCCTTGCCTCCTTAGCTTCATCTCTATCAGTCCCACTAGGTAGACAGGTGCGGACTATTCATGTTCGTAGAAGGTCGATGCCAGCAATTAAGGATGGGCGATTTCTGAAGGTCAAGGAGAGATTTGGTAGAAAGGAATATCTAGAGCAGAAAGAGGAAGTTTCTCTAGTCGAGTTGGAAGAGTTAGACGAAGGTGAGAGGCCTTGGTTTGATGAGATCACAAGGTATTGTCAAGATCAGACATATCCACCTAGATCAAATGCAAAAGAAAAGAAGGCCATCAGGAGAGTATCCCAGAGGTATACCATCCTAGGAGGGGTGCTCTACAAGAGGAGCCTGAGCGGAATTTTATTGAGATGCATTGATGAAGAAGAGGCAGAATTGGTGCTTAAGGAAGCACATTCCGGGGTCTGTGGGGGCCATGTTAATGCTCAAGCTCTTGCCAAGAAAATCATCAGGCAGGGGTATTATTGGCCAACCCTAGAAGAGGATTGCTCCATCTTTGTCCGGCACTGTCATTCTTGCCAACTCCATGCCGAAAAGATCCATTCTCCACCATCTTCCCTTCATCCGATTCATGCCCCATGGCCCTTCGCCATGTGGGCTTTTGATATCATTGGCCCTCTGAGTGATCTTAACTCTGAAATCCGTTCCAAATCATTCATCCTGACAGCAACATAGTACTTCACCAAGTGGGCAGAAGCGGAAGCATTCATGGAGATCAAGGCATCAACACTGTGCTCCTTCATCAAACGCAACATCATCGCCAGGTTCGGGATACCCAGCGACATTATCACCGACAACAGACCACAATTTCTCTCTCAAGATCTGCGTGATCTTTGCAACAGGTACCACATTGCATTGCACCATTCATCTCCTTATTACCCGCAAGGCAATGGTCAAGCAGAAGCCACCAACAAAACTTTGATTAAAATCATCAAGAAAACCTGTAAGTCTAGCAAGTTCTCAAACTGGCCAGATAAGCTTGTAGATGCCCTATGGGCTTATCGTACTTCTGTATGGACCCCCACTGGTTAAACCCCATATGCTCTCGCATATGGAATGAAAGCGGTGGTCCCGTACGAAGTTCTCCTTCCATCACTCCGAGTTCAACTCGATAGGGACATCCCTGTCGATGAGAGGCGAGAATCTCTCCTTGCACAACTTGAACTCCTAGATGAAAGAAGATTGGCCGCCTCTGAGCATGCCCGAACTTATCAGAACCGATTGAAAAGGTTTTATCAAAAGAGGGTGGTAGAGAGAAAGTTCGAAATCGGTGAGAAGGTAGTAAAACGCATATTCGTTAAGCCGGGTGGTCCCCGCTCTAAGTTGCAACCTAACTGAGAAGGGCCTTTTGTTATAACTGAAAAATATCTAGGTAATGCATATGAGCTAACCAACGCCGATGGATAAAAATTGAACCATCCATGGAACGACGTTTACCTCAAAAAATATTTTCCTTAGAAGAGAAAATGGAGAATTTCTGGTATGATATTAAGTAATCGATCCAAAAGTGTTAGCTAGAAGTCAAGGGTAGGCATCACCCTGCACACACAACACCTCCCGATCCCAAAATCTAGATAGCCCTGTAGACACGCCAAATTCGCCTAATTCAGAGCATAAAACTCATGTTTTATAGGTTAACACGCATGATTGATCATATGATGATGCCGGGTCTTTTTAAGTTAATTTGGAGCTTCGCCGAACAAAATCGGTGCTTTCCGAAGTTTTCCGCAAAAAAAGCCATAATTTCCGAGCGAAAGCCACACGTAAATCGTGTAAACACGGAAATTGGCTGAATGACCAATGCCTAATGATCATGCATTGAAGGTTATGGTCATATTCACACTCCGGACAAGTTTTGTTGCATTTTGTGCCTTTCCGGTTTGCCGTCGAAGTCATTTTGACCTGTATCGGATCTTCTATTCACTGCCCTAACTTCCGGATAAAATTCTGAAGTTTTGGAGAGTGTGATGGCTGATCCGATGCTATAGAAAGCTTCTTCGGCCTGTTATCTTTCCAACGCAACAAACGGCGTCGACTTCCGAGTTCGGGAGTGTTCGCAATGGCTTCCAGAAGAAGGACGCGCAGAACCAGTCCCATGCACCCAGGTTCCAGGGCACATGCGCCCGGGACCCAGGGGCACATGGCCATGCGCCCTAGTTGAGGCACCTGACCATGTGCCCTCACTTGAGGGCACATGCCCCCCCCCCACGTGGGAACCAGTTTCTCACCCGGACTCTACCACTCAACCGACGGACTGGATAAGGCCTCTTTTCTCGGGAACTGTGCCCATGCGCCCCCCCTGGGGGGCACATGCGCCCCTCAGTGGGGCGCATGCGCCTGGCACCAGGGCGCATGCGCCCAGGGGCAGGGCGCATTTAACCCTATTTTTTAGTCCGGATCAGATCGCCTGTTCTCCTATAAATGGACTCTGATTCTGGTCGTTCCAGGGAGAGGAGCACGCCCCCCAGGCATCTCAAGACGTCCTAGCACCCTCCTGCATCGATTTTATGATTTTTAGAGAGAGAATTTCGAGTTTTTAGAGAGAGAAAAGTCAGTTCAAGAGAGAGGAAGGCTGTTCTGCAGGTGATCAGCCATGTCTTTCTTCTTCGGCCTCTACAGCAGTGTGTGGACGTCTGCTGCCTGAGATCTCTTCATAAAAGTTCTTCCTCTCCAAGTCTTATTCAGTTTACAATCGACGGTACTTGATTCAGAGGTCGGGGCTGGTCGTGACGAGTGCAAAAGCAAAGTCGCGCCTGGCAGATCCTGGACTGCTGCTCGGCTTTTTCGACAATACAGATTTGGCTATATCTTCCTCTATTCAACTCAGAATCTTTCAGTTCTTTTTCCTATCTCTTTATTTCGTGATTCTCCATCATCCTATCATTTTTTACATTTTTTTCCATTACTTTTACTCTGTTAATCCGAAAAAAAATAAAAAAATGGGGGTTAGAGATAACCCGAATCCGGTCAGTTTCTAGTCAATTGTGTGTTTTATGTTATTCTCTTTACATATACTCCACTTTGTCTAGTTCTAATTGTCTATTTCACTTGTTTATTTGTCTAGTTGCACAGAATATCAAGCACCCACATGTTGAGGACTCTTCTTCATCGGCCGGCCGAAGAAGGAGAAGCTTAAACTCACACTCTTCACGCTAAGGTACACACGGTCATCTTTCATTTTAATTCTATAAATCGGAACCCACGGTTCCTGGCGACCATGTTTATTTCTTCTCACCCTCCTCCCACATGACCCGAACCGTCTCTTTGGTGATCGAGCGACGCCAAGGGATGAAAGTTCGGGGATCAATGTGAGTGTGGGACCGAGGTGAGAGTTGCTTTCCGAGCTTTATTCCTTTCTTTTCTCATCCCCTCTTGAGGTGACGATCTGGGTTCACGGACTTCCCTGAAAAGGAGAGGACCCCGTCGAATTTTCAGAGTCGACAAGCCCAACACTCGAGAGAAGCAAGGCATAACCCTGAAGGCGAAAAGGAAACCTTACCCTATTCTCTTCTATTCGGTCCAAGATAGGTGAAGGGGACTGTCGACTCTGAAAATTCGACGGGGTCCTCTCCTTCTCAGGGAAGTCCGTGAACCCAGATCGTCACCTCAAAAGGGGATGAGAAAAGAAAGGAATAAAGCTCGGAAAGCAACTCTCACCTCGGTCCCACACTCACATTGATCCCCGAACTTTCATCCCTTGGCGTCGCTCGATCACCAAAGAGACGGTTCGGGTCATGTGGGAGGAAGGTGAGAGGAAATAAACGTGGTCGCCAGGAACCGTGGGTTCCGATTTATAGAATTAAAATGACCGTGTGTACCTTAGCGTGAAGAATGTGAGTTAAAGCTTCTCCTTCTTCGGCCGGCCGATGAAGAAGAGTCCTCAACGCGGTGGGTTCTTGATATTCTGTGCAACTAGACAAATAAACAAGTGAAATAGAAAATTAGAACTAGACAAAGTGGAGTATATGTAAAGAGAATAACATAAAACACACAATTGACTAGAAACTGGCCGGATTCGGGTTATCTCTAACCCCCTTTTTTTATTTTTCAGATTAACAGAGTAAAAGTATTGAAAAAAAATGTAAAAAAATTATAGGAGGATGTAGAATCACTAAACAAAGAGATAGGAAAAAAAACAGAAGGATTCTGAGTTGTATAGAGGAAGATATAGCCAAATCTGTGTTGTCGAAAAAGCCGAGAAGCAGTCCAGGATCTGTCAGGCGCGACTTTGCTTCTGTGCTCATCACGACCAGCCCCGACATCTGAATCAAGTGCCGTTGATTTAAAACTCAAGAAGACTTGGAGAGGAAGAACTTTGATGAAGAGAGCTCAGGCAGCAGACGTCCACACACTGTTGTAGAGGCCGAAGAAGAGAGACTTGGCAGATCACCTGCAGAACAGCCTTCCTCTCTCTTGAACCAACTTTTATCTCTCTAAAAACTCGAAATTCTCTCTCTAAAAATCACAAAATCGATGCAGGAGGGTGCTAGGACGTCTTGAGATGCCTGGGGAGTCGTGCTCATCCCTTTGGAACGACCAGAATCAGAGTCCATTTATAGGAGAACAGAAGGTCTTATCAAAGCTAAAAAATAGGGATAAATGCGCCCTGGTGCCAGGCGCATGCGCCCCACTGAGGGGCGCATGTGCCCCCCAGTGAGGGCACATCTTATCTTCTCCGAAAATTTCGATCTTATCCGCTTCGTCGGTTGAAAGGTTGAGTCCGGGTGAAAAACTGGTTCCCACGTGTCTCAAAGGTGGGGCGCATGTGCCCTCATGTGAGGGCACGAGGTCAGGTGCCTCATTGATAGGGCGCATGGGCACGTGCCCTGGGTCCCGGGCGCATGTGACCAGGAACCCGGGCGCATGGGCCTGGTTTCGCGCATCCGTCTTCCGGAAGCCATTGCGAACACTCTCGAACTCGGAATTCGACGCCGTTTGTTGCGTTGGAAAGATAACAGGCCGAAGAAGCTTTATATAGCATCAAATAAGCCATCACACTCTCCAAAACTTCAGAATTTTATCTGGAAGTTAGGGTAGTGAACAGAAGATCCGATACTGGTCAAAATGACTTCGACGGCAAACCGGAAAGGCACGGAATGCAACAAAACTTGTCCGGAGTGTGAATATGACCATAACCTTCAATGCATGATCATTAGGCATTGGTCATTCAGCCAATTTCCGTGTTCACACGATTTACGTGCAGCTTTCGCTCGTAAATTACGGCTTTTTGCGAAAAACGTCGAAAAACATCCGATTTCATTCGACGAATGCTCCAAATCAATTTTGAAAGACCCGGCATCATTATAAGGTCAATCATACATGTTACCCTATAAAACATGAGTTTTATGCTCTTAATTAGGCGAATTTGGTGTGTCTACAGCTTGCCTCGCCTTGATGTCGACTTTGTAAGGGAGTGGCATGTAATGAAGCGGAATGATTCGGAGTGAACTGTAATGGAATGCAAGTAAACGTAGATGAATGTAGCGGAATGGAATGGTGATGAAATGAAAAGGTGGCATCAAGGTGTAGATATAGACACGCTTATCTACCCGATCCAGCAAAATGAATCTCTCTGAGTATTCTAGATCGCTTTCATGTTCTATCAAAACCTCATATAATTGACTGGTAAAAGACATGCCCTTGGCACGAGAGATGAAAAAGTAAATGATAATGGATAAAAGGATGTAGCCAACCCTCAGCATGGTGAGGAGTCCTCGAATTCGTAGGTTCATCATCACCAAAGAACCCGAACTTTGCGGTGTTCTTGTACTGTGATGGGCTAAAGTTTTGTAAAAGAGAAGTTGATCTTAAAATGAAAAGAATACCAATCCATCATATTTGGAATCTCAAGTTCATTCAAGTTTCACCAAAAATACTCAGTTTAATTCTGAGTGGAAGAACCTCAAGTTCTAAAAGGGTTCGTTTTAAGCATAACTAAATTGCTCGGATATCGTGAAAACTATGAATCATGTTCTGGCAGAAAACCCGGTATTCAGAAAACGACAAGACAGATTTAAGTCATAGTGGGATTGAAAGACAATGGTGGGACTAACATAGAATGAAGGGAAAGAAGAAACAATGGCATGACAATTGCCATGACACGGTGGGATAAAAGAAAGGAAAGAATAAAACATGGTGGAACAAAAAGAAAGGAATAAAACATGAAAGGATAAAAGAAAGAATAAAACATGATGAAATAAAAGAAAGAGAAAACATAATGAAATAGAATTGGTAATGATGAAGAAAGAAAAGGAGATGGATGTGAACACATAGAAAATCATGTAGAAAATAGTTGAAGATATAGATTGTCTATTGGAGGTCAAGACACCCGATTAGGAACCATCGTCCCTCCAATGTTCAATTTTGGCTTATCCGTGAGTGTGAAGAAATGACCAAGCCGTCGTAGATTTTGTTGAAGGGGACCTCGGGCCCAGTCATCTTCACTCTCAAGGTCTTCAACATTAATGCATATAATATGTATCAAATGGACCTAACATAACTAGGTGACATATAGTAAGAGTGATGTGAAGTGCAAAAAAAGAAGTGATGGTGGTGATGTGATGTGAGATTGATGAGAAGTTGAGGATGAAATCCTTTGGTAAGCTGCAACGACCGCCTGGTTCATCAGCATCTCTGGTCCATCCTTGTCTTGTCCTTTTGACAGAATACAGCACCAGGATAGGTAGCGCTTCCTCTCTTTTGCCACAAGGTTGGCATGGCATTCCTTGGGTAACATTGATCTCTCCAATTCACCTGTTAGGACTAAAAAGGTTGCCTGCACATTTTTAGTTAGTACCCAACAGACAGAATTGTCATATGAATCAGATTGTTCATGAAATGATCAATTGAAGGTTTTACTATTTGAACTATCATTTGGATGTCAAAACAAAGTTTTTAATGATGGTTCCTTTAGCAAAAATATCATTTTTAACATTATAGACAATTTCTAAAGTTTTGATATTTTTATGAATTTTTAGAATTTTTTGTCCATGTGCCCCCGATCGGGGGCACCTGGCCATGCGCCCAGGGGGTGGGGCACCTGGCTATGTGCCCCCAGATGAGGGCACATGCGCCCTGAGGCCAAATTTTTTTTTTTTTTTTGAAAAAATTTGTACCTGATTGCCCTTCTCTTTTTTTTGCTTCTTCAGCCCCTGCAAACACTTAATGAAAATGATTAAATCTTCATTATGACTCATCCCTTTGCCTATTCATCGTTTGCCTTGATTTTAAGTCAAAGGGAGGAGCCTTCTTAACAAGGTGGAATAAAACAAATGACTAAAATGAATTGGTGGTAAGGGTTGAGAGAACATACCTGCCGTGGTGTGAATCCTCTCCTCTCCTATATTGAAATGCCTGAAACACTTGACAGAAGGAGATTAGATCTTCACCATGACTCATCCATTTGCCTATTATGGTCAACTTTGACTTAGGTCAAAGGGGAGAGCCTTCTTAACAAGGTAATTAAAGGAAAAATGGAATGCAATGCAGGAATGGAAATATGCATGACAATCAAATAAACATGGATGAAACTAAGGCAATGATCATGACTGAGCAATTTTTTTTTTTTTGGGTTTTCTTGAAAACAATCATTTTTTTTCAAAAGTATTCAATTTTTTTGGATTTTTGAAATATGTTTTTTTTGAATTTTTAAATATTCATTTTTTTGGGTTTTAGAAATATTCAATTTTTTTTGCATTTTTTTTTGGTTTTTGAAATATGCATCTTTTTTGGGTTTTTGAAATATTCCTTTTTTTGTGGGTTTTGAAATATGTATATTTTTGGATTTTTGAAATATGTATTTTTTGTGGATTTTGAAATATGCAATTTTTTTGTGGAGAAAATGCTGGTATTTGAGACAATTCATCGTTTTTTGGAGTTTGTCAAGACTCAAGTGGTAGATGCCACGTGCAAAAATAAAGTTCCCAACCTAGAATCCTTCTAACCTTCTTCCTTTGATCGGCTTGGATTCCACCTGGATTTGGTCGGTTTACCCTTCCCTAGGGTTTTAAGGAGGAAGAGTATAGAGGAAGTCCTTGATAGGGTTTGAAGATGTTGAGAGGGATTTCTCTACTCTCACTCAAATTACCCATTGGGGTTCGGCCTCTTTGGGTTTTTCTTCCTTTTTTTGCTCTTTTCTATGTGGCACATATTTGGACAGGTTTTTGACCCGTGGGGACATTGCCCATCTTTTAACGCCATTTGCCTTGACTATCATTCTGGGTACTCATTCAGACAGGTTGATCATTTTTTTCTAACCTGAGGGGTTCATTGCCCATCTTTTGGCACCCTTTTGTACCCTCTGAGACGGCCTCCTACTAGGGTGGCGAGGGTTTTCGATACTACCCCTCTCTAATCTTCTCTCCCTATCTTGGACCGAGTAGAAGAGAATAGGGTAAGGGTACTCCTTCCATTTCTAGATTTC
This sequence comes from Cryptocoryne crispatula var. balansae, assembly GCA_036172225.1. Classification (NCBI taxonomy): domain Eukaryota; kingdom Viridiplantae; phylum Streptophyta; class Magnoliopsida; order Alismatales; family Araceae; genus Cryptocoryne; species Cryptocoryne crispatula. Next base: position 11,690,120 of record CM069923.1, on the reverse strand, counting down.
TGCCTTGCCTTTCGCAAGTGTCGGGTTGTCTGGATTCTAGGATCGGGAAGTGTTGTGTGTGTAGGATGGTACCTACCCTTGACTTCTCACGAACAACCTAGGATCGATGACTTGAGGTTATACCAGTGGTTTCTCCATTTTTATGGAAAGTACTTTTTGAGGTAAACTCCATTCCAAGGATTATTCAATTTTTATCCATCTACACTAGTCAATTCATATGCATTACCTGGATACTTTTCAGTGATTACAAAAGGCCCTTCCCAGTTAGGTTGCAACTTGGAGCGGGGACCTCCTGGCTTAACGAATATGCGTTTGACTACCATCTCACCGATTTCGAACTTTCTCTCGACCACCCTGTTTTGATAAAACCTTTTGAGTCTATTCTGATAAGTCCGGGCATGCTCGGCGGCGGCTAGCCTTCTTTCATCCAATAGTTCAAGCTGTGCAAGGAGAGATTCTCTTCTCTCATCAACAGGAATATCCCTGTCGAGCTGAACTCGAAGAGATGGAAGTAATACTTCGTAAGGGACCACTGCTTCCATCCCATATGCCAAAACATACGGGGTTTGTCCAGTGGGAGTCCTTACAGAAGTACGATAAGCCCATAGAGCATCTACAAGCTTATCAGGCCAAGCGGCAAACTTGCTAGACTTACAAGATTTCTTGATGATTTTGATTAAGGTTTTGTTGGTGGCTTCTGCTTGACCATTGCCTTGAGGATAGTATGGTGATGAATGATGCAATGAAATTTAATACCTGTTGCAAAGATCACGCAGATCTTGAGAAAGAAATTGTGGCCCATTATCGGTGACGATGTCGCTGGGGATCCCGAACCTTGCCAGAATGTTGCGCTTGATGAAGGAGCAAACTGTTGATGCTTTAACCTCTACGAATGCTTCCACTTCAGCCCACTTTGTGAAGTACTCCGTTGCCGTCAGAATGAACGATTTTGAGCGCATTTCGGAGTTGAGGTCAATCAAGGGGCCAATGATATCAAAAGCCCACATGGCAAAAGGCCATGGGGCATGAATTGGATGAAGGGAAGATGCGGGAGAGTGATTCTTGTCGGCATGGAGTTGACATGAATGACAATGCCGGACAAAGATGGAGCAGTCTTCTTCTAGAGTTGGCCAATAATACCCTTGCCGGATGATTTTCTTAGCAAGGGCTTGGGCATTCACATGACCACCACAAACTCCAGAATGTGCTTCCTTCAGCACCAACTCGGCTTCTTCTTCATCAAGACATCTGAGTAAAATTCCACTTAGGCTTCTCTTGTAGAGCACTCCTCCTATGATTGTATACCTCTGGGATACTCTTCTGATTGCCTTCTTTTCCTTGGTGGTTGATCCAGGCGGATATGACTGATCTTGACAATACCTCGCGATCTCGTCATACCAAGGTCTCTCACCTTCTTCTAATTCTTCGAACTCAATCAAGGAGATTTCTTCTTTATGTTTCAAGTATTCTTTTCTGTTGAACCTCTCCTTAACCTTCAGAAAACGTCCATCCTCAATTGCTGGAATTGTCCTCTTACAGATGTGGATAGTTCGCACTTGCCTGCCTAGCGGGACAGATAGAGATGAAGCTAGTGAAGCTAAGGCATCGGCGAGGATATTCTGAGAGCGGGGGACATAAACAAAGGTGAGTTTGAAGAATAGCTTGATGTAGCAGGTGGTGAGCTCCTGGTAGGGTTTGAGGTTTGGATGGGAAGTTCGGTACTTGGATAGGACCTGGCGTAGGATCAATTGACTATCACCTATCACCCTCAGTTCGGTGGCACCATGGAAATGAGCGGCCTCCAGCCCGGCCAGCAAGGCTTCATACTCAGCTATGTTGTTGGTTGCTGGAAAGTTAAGCTGAAAAGCCTGTGGAATGGTGACACCTTCAGGTGACAGAAGGACAATACCTATCCCTCTACCATGAGAGTTTAGAGCCCCGTCAAAATATAATGTCCAAAGATTGGAAGATCGGATTGACATTAGTTCGTCATCCGGGAACTCCGACCGGACTGGGTCAAAGACGGGTATGGGATGATGGGCAAGGTGTTCAGCAATAGCATAACCCTTGATTGCCTTCTGTGGGACATAAGTGATATCAAATTGGGATAGGAAACTCTGCCATCGCCCTAACCGATCAGTCAAGACTGTACACATTTCTGTGCTAATTGTTGCAGATATCTGTTTGAAACTCCTTTACCTCTGACTTTCCTATTTCCTAACCTAACTTGACCTACTGAAGATAAAGCTGGAGATGTGGTATTTACAGTGGAGGGAGGATCGAGTAAATCGATCAATGATTCAAAAAAGAGGGATCCCTGATTGGGAACACCCTCTGGTATGAGTAGAGATGTCTCCTCGATGGAAATGTGAGTTTTAAAGAAGACGTTTTTTTTTTTTGGAATTCTCAAGTAAAAAGATAGAATGAGCCTCAGTGACTCGAGGCTTGCTAGAAGATGACTGAATTAATATAGAGAAAAACTTAAGAATAAAAGGGAAAAAGGGGCTCGTGGGCCCAATGGTAATAGAAAGTGGACATATGGGTCCAAAACTGATGGAAAAAGTAAACGGGTACGTGGACCCGATCATAGAAATAAATGGGCATGTGAGCCCATGTTGGGAAAAGCCCTCAGTTCTGAAGTTGATGAGGGAAGCAAATGGGCAAGCAGGCCCAGTAAGAGTGGAAGGTTGAAGAGGGCTCATGGGCCCAATGTGGGTAAGTGGGCCCTGAAGCCCATCCAAAAGATCTAGAAACAACGGCACGAGGTTTAAACATGGCGTTTTTAGACACGCCAAATTGGCTTGATTCGGAGCCCTAGACTCTTATTTCATAGGCGATATCTTTTATTTGACCGTTATCTGATCCGGACTACCTCGTGGAGATGAGCTAAGGACAGTGGTGGAGCCCCCCCTTGTTAGGTGAGAATGGACCAATGATTTCCGGAATATTGCCGTAACCTTCAAGCGAGAGCCGCATGTGAACTGTAAAAACACGAAGCCTGCTCAATGACCGACCTTGAATGGTCCATAATTGAAGGTCTCGGGAGTCCCGCATGTGTTCCGTAACATTCAGGGTTTCCGAGAAGTCATTTCGGTAGGCGTCGGTCAATGACGGCTTTCGTTACGGCTTTTCGATCTGTGCTGACATGGCTATCCCGGACCACATGTTAGGCCTTTCCGGTCATCACCGGGCCTTTTCAGGTCATCCGGGTCGATTCTAGCCGTATATTTTATCAACCGGGGCTATAAGGCCGGTTTGGTCAATTTTAGGGTTTCGCGGCTTTTACGGCTTTCGATTCACGTTTACCGGGTTAAACTCAGATTTTTCGATGACTTCGGATTGTCCGATCGTACCGGACTTGTTCGGTCATCATTTCAAGTCATCCCGAGTTGACCCGAGATTTCTCGACCGGAACCGTGCTCTTTCGGATCTTCGACCCGGGTTTCGGCTTTCCGCGAGAGGGTAAACCGGTAGAAAGCCCCGTACGAACATCTCGGGAGTCATGCGGCTGGTTTACCGACTTGAGGAGGTGCGGTTGAAGGCCCTCTTTCCAACGCGACAAACGGGAGCCGAATCGGACATCCGGTTTGCAAGATACGGCTCGCAGAACACGCGCGTAGGAGAGAGAGTGTACCGCGCCCCCGCTCCGCTTGAAAGGGGAGGGCGCGCCCTGCGCGCCCTCAACCCGGGGGCACGCCCTGCGCGCCCTCAAACTGGGGGCGCACCCTGCGCGCCCCCGGTTCCTTTGAAAGGCGGGGGCGTGGTCGGTTGCTTTAAATCGGAAATTACCCCGATTAGCACCTTCTAAACCGGGTTTTTAGAATGTTTCCGGGGGAGGATTTTCACTTATTTGTACCGCGCCCCCGGTTCGGGGGCGCGTTACGTATGTCAAGTCGATTTTTAGCAATTTCCGGAAGTTTCCGTCGATTTTTAGCAGTGAGACGCCGACCGCGCCCCCGCCCCCTTTGAAGCAGGGGGGCGCGCAGACCGCGCCCCCGAACTGGGGGCGCGCCCTGCGCGCCCTTGGTTTGAGGGCGCGCCCTGAGCGCCCTCGTCTCCTTTGAAACGCGGGGGCGCGGTACATCCAGTTTCTAAATTTTGCACCGGCTCTCTTCCCCTATAAATTGAGGGCCATTCTCAATGACCCAAGGTTGAACCCCCGGTGCCTAGCTCGTCCCAAGGTCGTCCAAACTCTTCTCCAAAGCCGTCCCGACGTCCAAAGGCGATCCGAAGTCAAGAAATCGATCCCGAGGTGAAGGAGAAGGCTCGATCCGGGTGTTCTTCATCAACCATCTTCATCGACTTCTGGAGAAAATCCGAGGCTTCTGCTGCAAAAGTCTTAAACATACAAATTGTCCCTCTCTTCGTCCTCTTTCGTCCCCAACTGACGGCACTCCATTCCGACTTGCCGTTTGTTCGTGGCGGTTGCTACACTGAGGGCGCGCATCCAGGTTCTATTTTTGATATCCGCCCACTTTCAGAATTTTTTACTGACTTATACAGGAGGATTTCGGAGAAATCATCAACATAGTAACTCTTCCTCTCTGAGTCCTCCGTCTACTGAAACAAACGGAACTCGATTCTGACATCGGGGTCGTCCGTAACATCCTCTGCACCAAAGTCGCGCCAGAAGGGTACCAAGCTACCCGAACCGGCTGTCTTCAACCAACTCGGCTTCAACTCAAGCCAAATCATTCCATAAGCTTTCTCAACTCCATTAATTCTGTTTATTTAATGTTTTAAATCATATTTTAGTTCATTTACATCATTTTCACATAATCAAAAAAAACATAAAAAAAGGGGTTAAGGCTCACCCTGAAGCCGGTGAGTCCAACTCCAATTGCTTCTTTCTTATCTCCTTACTATAGTTACTACACTTCTCACAAGTCTAACCAAACTCTTCACTTGGTTTATTGTTCTAGTTGCACAGGTTGATCAAGCTAGCATTGGATTGGAGACTCTTCTTCATCGGCCGGCCGAAGAAGAAGAAGGTTGAACTCACATCCCTTTCTCCCACGCTAAGGTACACACGGTCAATTTCTTTCTATTTCTATTACATAAAGCGGAGCCCGCGGCTCCTGGCGACCACACCTTCTTTTTATTCATGTTCTAAATTCATATCCTCCTCACTCTCCTCCCACATGACCCGAACCATCTCCGGTGCTCGAGCGACGCCGTGAGATGAAAGTTCGGGGATCAATGTGAGTGTGGGACCGAGGTGAGGAGTCTTTATCGCTTTCCGAGTGTTTCTCGATTCACTCCTTTTCCCTCATTCCATCTTTCACCTTCTTCTCTTGAGGTGCCGATCCGGAACCCGTTTTCGGAGTCGACAGCGTTGTTGTATTTGGGCCTCGTGGAATGGTTTTGGCTTGGGTGGTATGCTCAACCAGGTGATCTAATATTGGTCTGCCCTTGGGTGGTTCTTGATACTCTTCCCCACTTGAAAACAAACGACTTAAAGATAAGCACAGGTCTTCCAAGTCTTCTTCTTCTTCTTCTGGAACTTTTCTTCTCTTGACAACTGTCATGGAACTTTTGCCATCTTCAGCCATCATCATGGTCTCCCCTTTGATAAAGAAGGTGTGGAGCCCCATGGCATATCCTGGCTGGAAGATCCTCCTTGGGATGGAACCCTCTTCAAATCCCAACCCCTGCCTGCGTGGCCTTTTCACAGTTTCAATTGGCTGAGTGATCCCTTGAAGATCCTTGCCTAAACCTCTTCCAAGTTGATAGCCCAATTTCATCATCATCCGCCATCCCAGTGTGTCTGGTAGAGAGGCGGTCATGCATCTAACTTCTGGCAATTCTCCCACTGAGATCTGGGGTTGTATTGACAGACCTAGGGGTAAAGAAGCATCGTTCAGCTCGTCCCTTATAGGCATGCTAGTCACCTTGACCACCTGTCCTTTAAAGGGAAATTTTATGCACTGGTGGTTTGTTGAAGCCACAGCTCCTATTGCCTCCAAGTATGGCCTCCCAAGTATAGCCCAAAATGTTGGATCTAATTCTAGAACATGAAAATCTGTTGTAACTGTACATGGTCCAAGTTTGACTTCTAATGTGACCACCCCACGTGCAGACTTCTTGGAGTTATCATAGGCTATCACCATGGCACAAGATGGCTTGATTTCTTGCTCAGAAATACCGCACAACTGCAAAGTTTCTGGCGGCATAACGTTGATAGAAGCTCCAGTGTCAACCAAACATGATTTTACTTCGATATTGCAGATGATAACAGCCACATGCAAAGCATATCTCCTAAAGTCTAGATCTGCTAATTCTTCCTAAGAGAAAGTGAGTGTTGGGTGCTCACTTCTAGGGGCTAACACTGTAGTTATCTTTTCAGGTGGGAGATCTTCACTCACCATGACCCTTTGTAAGTACTGTTGTAGAATCTCCTGGTGCACTTTTGATCTTTTGATCAACTCAAGTATAGAAATACGGGCTGGTGTCTTATCCAAATGTTTTAACGGATCATACGCCGTGCCTCGGCAATGGTTCTTCCACTTGTTCCTCCTCCACTGGCTCCTGAGGTTGAGTTCCGGCTTGGGGAAAGAGCCGCTGGAACATCCTCCCACTCCGAAGCACCGGGGCTATTTGGCGGTCGGGTAGAGGTGATGGGTTAACTGGGGTGGGAACAAGTGGTGTTTGTGTAGGTATGATAGGTAATGGGATCGATGGTTCTGGGATGATGGGGTTAGTTGGTAGAGGGGTATGATTTGGAGGTGGTAATGATGGTGATACCGGTGGCCTAATAAGAAGAGGCCGGGGTGCAGAAGTGGTTGATGAATTTAATGAAGGTGTAGGGTGTGGGATTGGTTGTGGTGTTGGTGGTATGATAGGTTGGGGTTTTGGAGTGGTAGAGCTCGTACGCTGGGGGTTCAGGTTTGGTGGTGATTGTGGTGGTCGGATGAGCAAGGGCCGGTGTGTAACAATGGTTGAAGGAGGTGTAGTGAGAGAGGGGACTGGCCTAATGATGGGCCGGTGAGAAGAAGTGGCGGCCAGTGGATGGGTTATTGAGCTTTGTGGTAGTTGTGGAGTAGCAGGTGCACGGATTATCTGTCTAGGAGGGTTCCTAGTAGGAGACCTAGCTGGGTTGACAGGCATGGTTACATTTTGGTTTTCTAGTTGCCAACCTTGAGCACGACTGGCATCTCCATGGACAATGGAGTGTACTAGACCAATTCCTGGGTTTGGATGTGCTGGTGCCGGTGCTGGAGCGTGAACATGTAACGGGAGCGTATTTTGGACAATCCCCAAGCCAGGTTGTTGTTGAGGTTGAGCCGGTGGACGCTGCCGCTGCTGCTGCCTAGCCTTCATTACCTATATGCATTCCCCCATTTGGACCCAATCAATGCTGCCTTGGTCATTCAGATCGTGGATGTAATCCTTGAATTGAAAGCACACTTCTACAGTGTGACCAGGACACCGGTGGTAAGCACAGTATCGGGACATATCTACATTTATTGGCCAAACCTCTCTTTCTTTGGGCAATTCCAACTGTTTTTCTGCCATGAGTACATTGAAGATGTCGGTCAAGGAGTAAGGGAGTTGCCGGTAGTTCTCTCTCCTAGGACCTCCCCTTCGTGGTGCCTGATTGGGTGGTGGCGGTGCCCTATTGTAGGTAGGTTGTCGAGGTTGCTGGGGTTGTGCTACTGGTTGCGGGGGTTGTTGTGGTTGTCGTGGTTGGGGTGGGCTAACCTGTTGGTGAGGGGGGTAATAGGAAGGGGTCTGTGGTGGGTTTCGTACCGATTTTGATGGTTCCCTCCCCGGTTCCCCACAATATTTATAGCTTCATTGTTGACCACTCCTTCGGTTGTAGGCCCACCGGTGCGAGAGGGGGTTTTTCTAAAGTTTCTAGGTTTAGGATCAAAAGGGTTTATCATGGTGGCATCGTTGAAGTGGGCTTGTAAGTATCGGGCACTGTCAAAGAGTTCATTCATTGTGGTAGGACGGTGCATGATCAATACATTTCTCAGAGCAGGTGTAGTGTTGCCAATAAGCATTTTTACTTGATCCCCTTCAGAAATCACATCTGTCAGTTTTTCTGCCATTCCCCTCCAGCGGTCAGCAAACTTTATGAAGTCCTCTTCGGGCTTCATCTTCTCAGCAATCAAGTCTGTAATGGAGCACGCTGGTGCCACCCGGTCTCTGTATCTCTACAAGAATTTGGTCTTGACAATGTCGAAGTCTCTTGCCTCAAAGGAGTCGAGTGAGTAGAACCATTCCAATGCAGACCCTTCTAGTGATCGACGGAATAAGAAAGCAAGAACCCTACGATCATCTTTCCAAAATGAGGATTCATAGAGAAAATCCTTAAGGTGGAGAAAAGGGTTTCCAGTACCATTGTAGCGGCGATAAACTGGTAGCTCAGAAGGTGGCAAGTGTAGTACTGGCAGAGAAGGAATGGAGATTTCAGGAACTGACTTGGAGTCCAGGCGACATCTCAGCTCTTCATAACGTTCATTCATCTGGGTGAGCTGATCCATGATTGCCCTGGTGAGAGCAGGTTCTTGGTTTACTGGTGGGGGTATGTGGTTAGAGACATGGTTCTGAAATTGAGGAGCATGACTTGAAGATTGTCCCATGGCTTGGTGGATTGGGGGAGCAACATGGTTAAAATAAGATGGCTGAACAAATGAGGGTTGGACAACAGATGGTTGAACTATAGAGGGTTGAACTACAGATGGTTGAATCATAGATTGTTGAACAACAGGTGGTTGAATCATAGATTGTTGAACAACAGGTGGTTGAACAAAGGGTGACTGAATGATTGGTGGTTGAACTAGAGGACGAGGAGATAAGGCAACTTGATTGGTTTCAGCCTGATCTGAAGCAATTTTGCCCTTCACCATGGATTGTATACGGGCATAGGTTTCTGGGTCAGTATAGAGAGACAACTCCCTAAAGAGTTGTTCAACATCACGGGGAGAAGATGGTTGAGGGACCTCTTGCACTTCTGACTGAATCGGTTGGTGACCCATCTCGTGCTCTCGATGTTCAGCTTGTTCCGCCATTCCAACGTGCCTTCCAGACCTTAGTTGCATTGAACTTCAAGAAGAAAGTAAAACAAACAAGTTGACAAAACAAACAAAAAAATTTTTTGGTTTTTTTTTAGTATTTTGCAAAAAGTTAAAGGTTTGAATTTTTGTTTGACAAGCAAGTTATGCAAAGACTTTAAAGCAAGATTACGCAATGATTTTGATTAAACCTTAGGTTTATGAATTTTTTTAAGAATTGTTCTCTCAACAAATGTGTTAGGATCCTAACTCCAATCTCCAATGACCTAGGTTTCACACAATCTCACCACGTGTAGGTAACGTAGGATGCTTCGGGTTTTGGGGAGTGGTACAACCAACCCGATCGTGAAGAGGAATACTCCACGTATGAGGAATTACGGAGGCCTTGATGAAAGCCAACCAAGTCAACTAGGAAGGAATATCCCAGAAGAGAGGTCAGAATCCACCAAGAGGGTGTTTTGGATGGGAGGGGTAAATGGGAGAGTGAGCTCCCGCCTCAAACAAGTGTAAAAGAAGGAGGTAGAGAGAAGAAGCAGAGAATGCAATCAAGTAATAAAACAAGTAATGAGCAAAACATAAACTTAAATAAACAAGCAATGACACAAGACAAGCAATTAGAAACTAGAAAAGCAGCTAGAAACTAGAATCTAGACTTGTTTCTTATGTGAGCCAAATGGAGATAGTGGAAAGGTGATGGAAAGAAGAGGGTTCAGATCTGATAGCCAAGCAAAAGGGTGGTCCACGTGGGGACCAATGTGGGAACTGGGGTAGAAAGTAAAGGTGGTTCACGTGGGAACCGGTTTTGGGTAAAAGGGGGTGGTTCACGTGGGAACCGGTTTGAATGGTCAACAAAGGGCCACGTGGGGCCAATTAAAGGTGAATAAAGATCTGATCCAAGTGGGGATAGATCTGAAGGAAAGTGGTTTGGTTCACGTGGGAACCGAAGTAAAGAAAGAGATTGGTTCACGTGGGAACCGGTTTAAAAGGAAAAGGGTGGTTCACGTGGGAACCGGTTTAAATAAAATGCAGAAATTAAATGGCATACTTGGCACTTCAGATCTGATAAAAGATGGGTGAAATCAGAAGTTTTGAGATGGCATGAAGTTTAAGAGAGGTGGAAAGAAGGAAAGGCTCACGTGGGAACTGGTCTAGAACTAGAACTAGTTACAAACAAAACACTAAGCACCCACGGTTGAAGACATTGCTTGTCCCACCGTTGTCACCACAAAGCTGTCGACTCTGAAAATTCGACGGGGTCCTCTCCTTTTCAGGGAAGTCCGTGAACCCAGATCGTCACCTCAAGAGGGGATGAGAAAAGAAAGGAATAAAGCCGGAAGCAACTCTCACCTCGATCCCACACTCACATTGATCCCCGAACTTTCATCCCTTGGCGTCACTCGATCACCAAAGAGACGGTTCGGGTCATGTGGGAGGAAGGTGAGAGGAAATAAACGTGGTCGCCAGGAACCGTGGGTTCCGATTTATAGAATTAAAATGACCGTGTGTACCTTAGCGTGAAGAATGTGAGTTAAAGCTTCTCCTTCTTCGGCCGGTCGATGAAGAAGAGTCCTCAACGCGGTGGGTGCTTGATATTCTGTGCAACTAGACAAATAAAAAAGTGAAATATAAAATTAGAACTAGACAAAGTGGAGTATATGTAAAGAGAATAACATAAAACACACAATTGACTAGAAACTGACCGGATTCGGGTTATCTCTAACCCCCTTTTTTATTTTTCGGATTAACAGAGTAAAAGTATTGAAAAAAAATGTAAAAAAATTATAGGAGGATGTAGAATCACTAAACAAAGAGATAGGAAAAAAACAGAAAGATTCTGAGTTGTATAGAGGAAGATATAGCCAAATCTGTGTTGTCGAAAAAGCCGAGCAGCAGTCCAGGATCTGTCAGGCGCGACTTTGCTTCTGTGCTCGTCACGACCAGCCCCGACCTCTGAATCAAGTGACGTCGATTGAAAACTCAAGAAGACTTGGAGTGGAAGAACTTTTATGAAGAGAGCTCAGGTAGAAGACGTCCACACACTGTTGTAGAGGCCGAAGAAGAGAGACTTGGCAGATCACCTGCAGAACAGCCTTCCTCTCTCTTGAACCGACTTTTCTCTCTCTAAAAACTCGAAATTCTCTCTCTAAAAATCACAAAATCAATGCAGGAGGGTGCTAGGACGTCTTGAGATGCCTGGGAAGTCGTGCTCATCCCTTTGGAATGATCAGAATCAGAGTCCATTTATAGGAGAACAGAAGGTCTTATCAAAGCTAAAAAATAGGGATAAATGCGCCCTGGTGCCAGGCGCATGCGCCCTGGTGCCAGGTGCATGCGCCCCACTGAGGGGCGCATGTGCCCCCCAGTGAGGGCACATCTTATCTTCTCCGAAAATTTAGATCTTATCCGGTCCATCGGTTGAGCGGTAGAGTCCGGGTGAAAAACTGGTTCCCACGTGTCTCAAAGGTGGGGCGCATGTGCCCTCATGTGAGGGCACGAGGTCAGGTGCCTCATTGATAGGGCGCATGGGCACGTGCCCTGGGTCCCGGGCGCATGTGACCAGGAACCCGGGCGCATGGGCCTGGTTTCGCGCGTCCGTCTTCCGGAAGCCATTGCGAACACTCCCGAACTTGGAATTCGACGCCGTTTGTTGCGTTGGAAAGATAACAGGCCGAAGAAGCTTTCTATAGCATCAAATAAGCCATCACACTCTCCAAAACTTCAGAATTTTATCTGGAAGTTAGGGTAGTGAACAGAAGATCCGATACTGGTCAAAATGACTTCGACGGCAAACCGGAAAGGCACGGAATGCAACAAAACTTGTCCGGAGTGTGAATATGACCATAACCTTCAATGCATGATCATTAGGCATTGGTCATTCAGCCAATTTCCGTGTTCACACGATTTACGTGCAGCTTTCGCTCGAAAATTACGGCTTTTTGCGAAAAACGTCGGAAAACATCCGATTTCATTCGGCGAATGCTCCAAATCAATTTTAAAAGACCCGGCATCATTATAAGGTCAATCATACATGTTACCCTATAAAACATGAGTTTTATGCTCTGAATTAGGCGAATTTGGCATGTCTACAGGGACTAGAGGAGGATAGTATCGAAAATGCCCACCGCCTTAGTAGGAGGCCGTCTCATAGGGTGCAAAAGGGTGCCAAAAGATGGGCAATGAACCCCACAGGTTTAAACAAATATGGGCCTGTCTGAATGAGTACCCGGAATAAGAGAAAATGAAGAAAAGGCACCAAAAGATGGGCAATGACCCCACAGGTCAAAGACTTGTCTAAGTAAGTGCCACATGTAGAAAAGACCCGAAGAGGCCGAACCCCAACGGGCAATATGGGCTTGAGTAGAGAAACCCTCCTCAACACCCCCAAATCCTATCAAAGACTTCCTCTATTATTCTTCCATCTTAAAACCCCTAGGGTAGGGTAAACTGTCCAAACTCAGGGGGAATCCAAACGGATCAAGAGAAGAGGGCAAGAAAGATTCTGGGTAAGGAACCTTATTCACACGTGGTGCTTATTACTTGAATCTTGATCAACACTCAAAGATCGATGAATGGTCTCAATACTGGCACATTCTCCACAAAAATCCAAAAAAAAATGAATATTTTCAAAAAAAAACTAAAAAAATCAAATATTTTCAAAAATTCAAAAAAAATGAATATTTTCAAAAATACAATATCTTAAAAAATAAAAATTGAATACTTTCCAAAAATCTAAAAAACATGCATCATCTAACTTGGCATAACCTTGATTTTTGCCTTTGCTAGCATTCATGTTTATCTTTATGTCTTGCATGTTTCATTTCCGCATTGCTTATTTACCTTCATTATCACCCCATTAAGAGGGCTCCTCTCTTTGACCTAAGTCAAAGTTGGCCATAATAGGCAAAGGGATGAGTCGTTGTGAAGATCTAATCCTCTTTTATCAAGTGTTTTTAGGGACTTTAAAATAAGAGGAGAAGGTTCTCTCAACGACAGGTAACTTCTCTTAACCATTTCATTTCGGTCATTTAGGTTATTACACCATGTTAAGAAGGCCCCTCTCTTTTACCTAAGTCAAGGCAGACAGCAATGGGCAAAGGGATAAGCCACGGTGAAGATTTAATTCCCTTTTATCAAGTGTTTCAGGATTCTAAGATCAAGAAGGGAGTAACTCTCACCATAACAGGTAAGCTCTCTTAACTTTTCCTTGCTTATCTTGTTAGTCATTTTGTTTATGTTACCTTGTTAATAAGGCTACCCCCCTTGACGTGTAAGCAAGGCAAGATGACAATAGGCAAGGGGGTAAGCCATAGAACAGATTTAACCCTTCTATTAGGTATTTCAGAAAAGAAACACAAGTCAAGGAGGGGTGAGAATCTCGCCAACAGGTATGTCTCTTAACCCTACATCTATTACTTATTTTTATTATTTACCATCCCTTAGAAGGCTTCACCCCTTGACAAACTTGCAAGGGGCTAAGCCGAAATGTGATACTAACTACCCTTTTGAGCGATGTCAAGCAGATCAAACAAACACTGAAGCAAACAAGTGAAGATCTGATTATGCCATTAAGTGCTACAACAAAGAAGAAAAGCAGCTACAAAATCAAAAAAGCTAAGCCTGCTACGGAAAATCGCGTTCGCCGCTACCCTCTCCAGGAGAATGACCACGTGGAGGAGGCATGGTAGCCGTGTCCGCCAAAGCTGCTGCGGCCGCCTCATTACAGCGATGCTCTGAAGAAGTGGTCAGGAACGCAGAACATGCTCATGGCTCTGGCTCTGGCCACCGTGCCCCTGCTGGCTCCGCCCGTGGTGACCCCGACTACGAGCAGCGCCGCCACTCCGGTGCGTACCACTCCGATGAGAGCTGCTCTGATGGGTGCAACTCTGGCTCGGCTGTGGAGGGATGCCATGGCGGTAAACCTGCAATGTCGCCTCTGCTGCCGACAAACGAACCTGTGCCTGCAGGTGCATCTGCTCCAGAGATCACATGTCCTGGCTATGCTGGCTCTCCATCTCGCGCATGGCTCTCTCGTGCTGAAGGCGGAGATCCGAGACGATCATCTGGGAATGAAGATCCACTGGGGCAGACCGCAATGTCTCCACCTCAGACTCCAAGGACTGGATACGGTAGGACAAGCTACTCTGAAGCTCGGCAACCTAGAAGAAGAGGAAGAATATGAACCAAGAAAAATCAACAACCAGAATAGACAACAATGAAAGATACCTCTGCCTCCTTGGTCGTCAGGGCCTCTCTCGCCTCACTAAGACGCTGGAGGAGCTCAGCCACCTCTTCCCTCGACAGAGAAGGAGGTGAACCCTCACCACGAGCCTTCCGCTGTAAACAGAAGAAAAACACATTAGAGCAAGGCAAGCATACATAGAAAATACAAATGAAGGTCAAAGGCAGTGTCTACCTCAGTCTCTAGCATGCCACGAAGAGTGGCCACCTCCGGCCGAAGATCAACAATCTCCAGCTGTTGGCGTAGCAGTAGAGCCCGAGCCTCCTGAAATGGCACGAAGGTCAGAAAAGAACAACAACACAGAATTGAAAGAAAGAAAGAAGCATTTACCTGACCCTCTGGAACAAACAGGTGGCCGTACACCTCCGTGTATCGGTGAAGGTAGTCTCAGCTTTCCTCTGCCCAGCCAATAACTACCTCGCTGCCTTCATACCACAAAGTGATCAAGGCATGGTACCTCTCCACCCAGTCCACGGGGAAGAGTAGGCGCCTGGGACGAGCACCAACTAGGAGAAGAGGAGGAGGAGGCTCCAACCAGTCCTGCTCCAGACCGAGGGCGCGTGCCGAAAACCGAAGCCACAGTGGCGCCAGCTCATTGACGCACAGAAGATGAAGATCGCGGCCGAAGACACGACCAGCGTGGGCAATCTAGGGCTGGAGATGGTCATCGGTCATGAGATATGGCCTCCAACACACCTGTGGGAAGCAAAATCATGATTATTATTTCAAAAGGAGAATATTGATACATAAATTAAACACATACCTTAGTGTGTGGGAAGCGGAGAATCTGTGCACGAATCGAAGCCAACTAGCTGCGATGGCCACCAGTAGGGCGGATAGGCTCCCAACGAGCCATCAGGGGAAAGAGGTCGGGGTAGGACTGCTGTGCCCGACCCAGGGGGAAGTAGAGGTAGCTCCAGACCTGTAAAAGGCACAACTCGTCAGAGCAAAGCAGAGCAATACAAGTGTACAAGAAAGGAAAGCTGCTAAAAGTCACCTGGAGAAAAGGAGAGAAGCCGGCAACCGAAACATAACCTGCCTCAGGCTGGAGGCCACAAAACAAGTGGGCGAGCATCGCTGCCCCCCACGCGTACGTGCCAACCTGCTCCAGGTCAGCTAGCAAAGGGAGGAACCGCAGATGGATGCGGTCCGTCTTCGAGCCCAACAGAAGGCGCCCGAAGAAGAAGAGGAGGAAGCGGCGCAGGTCTACATCCGCCTCCAAAGAGACAGGTAACCTGGTAAATGCTGCTGCAGCCTGGCTGACCATGTGGCAGAAAAAGCTATCCTGGCTCTCGCCACGGACACGCTCGGCATCCACCAAGCCTACCATCTCACCAGCCTCTAGTCTGGCGATGGTGCGTAGGCCATCCTCTGGGTCGAACTTAGGCTCATATGCGAAGAGGGCCCGGAACTCTCGCGAATAGTCAGAAGAGGTGGCACACACCACTGGCCTACCGTAAACACGAAGACCGGTGATGTGTGCAACATCCTCTAAGGAGGGAACCATGTGCCCCCATGGGAACAGAAACACGAAGGAGTCTGGGTCCCAGGACTCATGGAGGACCTGCACCAGTGGTAGGTCCTTCCAAAAAGGAGTCACCCGGAGGATGGGCCCAAACCCCATCTCCTCTAACCGAACCTGCTGGAAGTCCGGTAGGCCTAGGTAGGCAGCATGCACCAGGTCCCACGAGATCCGGGATTTTATCCGAGCCTGCAAGAGATTCATTTCATTAGTTCACTCAATTTTTATTGCCAAAATGCAAAGGAGCTAATCATTAAGTGTAGGAAAAGAAAACGTACCTCTCGGACTGCCGGAAGCTCGGGCTCTTCGGAATCAGAGTCATGGCGGTGAACACGTCTCGGCATCTGTGCCAAAAGGGAAGTTGACATCAAACATTGTTACATACATTTTTTATTCATTTCATTCATTAAAAAAATATCATTAGCCGAACGCGCCCTCCCCTCCTTTGGAGAGGGAGGGGGCGCTCCATTTGAGGGCGCGCTGAGCGCGCCCTCATAATAGGGGTGCGCTGTCCTGTGAGGAGGAGAGGGCGCAGACCGCGCCCTCCTCTTGGGGGCGCAGTCTGCGCGTCCCCAAACTGGGGGCGCGGTCTACGCGCCCCCGGTCCGAGGGCACGGTCAACGTTTTGCGTTGACCGCACCCTCTCACCTGCTCGATCCTTATTTTCGCGATAACTTCGTCGAATCAACTCGGAATCGCGTGAAACTTGAACCAAATCGAAGAGCATAACCCGATCTACATTTTTTGTAACAGGGGCACTAACCTTTGACGGCGTTTAAGACTCCGGATCTGAGTTGGAACTCTGGAGCTTCTGGCGCGAGGAGAGATGGTGTACAGGTGAAAATGAGATATTCTTACCCCCAGGAGGTATTTATAGAGAGTAAAAATGTGAAAATGGGATAAATTTGAAAATATCACCCAAGGTTCACAAAATCGAGCTGATCGCAATGCCACCGAAAGAATTCCAATCTGATGCACGGTTTGCTCAAAATAATTTTGTGAAGAAAAATTCTCTTTAAATTCTCACCAAAAATTTCACTTTTCACACAACTTTGAATGTCTCAATTCCTAAATTAGCTAGACATATTCATGCTTTTTATCATCATTAGCTAACATTTTCCAGGGGTCAGGAGAAAATTCTATACATTTATTAGTCATAAATGGCTGAAAATGTATTTTTTAGGAGCAAAATTGATAAAAATGGGGAAAATTTCAGAAAGTACCAAGCTGTTCATAAAATCGAGCCGATCAAGGAGTCACCGAAAGAAAATTCATCAGACTCACGGTTTGCTCTGAAAAATTACCTAAAGAAAAAAGGCATGTTAAAACCTTTCAAAAATATCTTGTTTCATATTAAAAAATATTCAAGGTGTTGAAAAATAACAAGGCATATTCATCATAATTGTCAACATCTATCTTGAATTTTTCTGAAACAAGGTCAATTTCTAATGAATTTTCACTCAAACTTGCTATAAACAATTCATTGTTTATTCAAAATAAAAACAACATGGCTGACAAGTTAAAGCAGGAAAAGTAGACTCTCAGGCAAGTAGAAGCTTCAACGCGGAGATGTAGCGGCACTTCTGGTCAGGGTCCTCCTCAATCAGGAGGCCTGGGCGGCACACCCGACTCGTCTCCCACAAGGCAATGACTGAGATCGCCTCCTCCTCGTCATCCGCGGAGCCAAGCTGCCTGCCCTTGATAGGTGGCAGGTGGGACAGCTTGGGAAACTCGTACCGAGGCAAGCCGATCTAGGAGTGGCAACGGTGAGCGTTGTACAACACAAAGGCCGAACCTGTAACCAGGCGGAGATCAACGCCAGGCACAAAGCACACCTGGAAGTCCTTCTGCATCAAGGCAGCATAAGAGTGCAAGAAGCTGGAACGGTTCATGGAGGCAAAGTGAGCATGCCACTCTGGCCTCTTCTTCACCGATGCACACCTGTTGACGACTCTCTCGTCGAAGCCAAGTGCATCGGCATATGGGAACAAGGGGCTACGGAAGAAGAGCTACGACATGGTGGCCACCTCACCGGCTGGATCGAACTTAAAGTGAAGATCGGCCCAGCAAGCCAGTAAAGGCGCACTGCCGAAGGGAGGATGGCCCACGCAAGCTGCGGACAGTCCACAGTACAAGAAGCCCAGAACTGAAGGCCCCAACCACGCACCGCTCCAGATGCCGTGGATGCACGAAAGTTGATCAACCTCCAGGAAACCATCCTCCGCAGGAAACAAGAACACCGCGGCAAGGCAAGCCGCGAAACCCTTTGCACCGCGCAGAATCCGGTCCTCGTCCAGACCAGGAGCCGACAGAAGAGAGATTGTCCAAGCCGCCAACTTGGGAACACTGATTCGCTTGACGGCTAACAAGGAGCTGATCTGCCGAGCCTCGACAAAATCCTTCAAGAATTCCAAGCAAGAGAGGGGTCCTGAAGGGATGAACATACCTTCAGTCTCTCCCTTCTTAGTCCGAGGAAGGCCGAGAAGGAGTTCTGCCTCTTCAAGGAGAACTGTACACTCAAAGCTGCCGAACACGAACGTGTGAGTGTCGGGGTGCCACAACTCAACAAGAGCTCCCATCAAACCGAAGTCAAGGGAGTAGCCTGAATATTGCTTGGCATGGATCAAGAGCCCGGTTAAGCCCCAATCTCGAAGAATCGCTCTGACCAACAAGCCGAGGACGTCAAGCAAGCCGGAAATCCAGGGAGGAGAGCAATACCGGAGAGGCCCAGGGAAGTTTGGGTAATCCTACACCCAAACGGGAGGTAAGAGAAAAAAAATTTTAAGAAAAAAGAAGAAGAGAGTGGCTGAAAGCTAAAATTGGCAGCAAACTTACCATGTCGGCGCCGATTCTGGCCTTCAGATGACCCGGGAGGCTTGAAATAAATCGAACCGAGCCAACACGCTGCTTTTTCAAAGGAGGAGCCATCCTGGGTGGTGGTAGGATGATCTGGTCATCCTAAGAGGTGTTTATATAGGGGAAATCGGTCCCGATTTGAATCGGATTCGGATCCGATCAAAATAGGAAACTGGGATCAAACGTGCCCCCGAGGTGGGGGCGCGCAAGCCGCGCCCCCAAACCTAGGGCGCGCTGGCCGTGCCCCCGAACTGAGAGCGCGCAGGCCGTGCCCCCGGTTCGGGGGCACGTTCTGTCAAATTCTTTGAAAATTTCTCAAAAATTCAGAAAAATTCAAAAAAAAATTCAGAAAAATTTGTTAAATCAAATATATTTATGTTTGATCTTTATTAAGGTTGAGTGAACATCATTGTTCATTCGGAACTAACATTTTGATGAAAGATAGGAATTGCTCACGGAAACAGAAGAACGGAAATGGAAAACCCCCATAACTTGCCGACTAGCATATATGTCGCTAGTCATGTGTTATTATCTTATGCATTATTTGTTGAAGACCATGAGCACGAAGAAGACTTGACCCGAGATCCCCTTCATCAAAATCTACGACAGTCGGGTCATCTCTAATGCTCACGGATAAGCCAAAGTTGTGCTATGAGGGACGATAGTTCCCGAATGGGTATCTTGACCTCATAGACAATCTATATCGTCAACTATTTGTTATACAAGTTTTGTTTTGTTTTCTTGAGCCCAACATGCATCATGTAGCATTAATTGCATTACATTTTGTTTTGTCATTGCATACATCATTTCCTAAACTTCACCTTCTCACTCTCTCGATCATTCTAAATCCCACCGTGTTTTCTAATCCCATCGTGTTCTCTAATCCCACCATGATCTCTAGTCCCACCAACCTCTCTAATATCCCACCGTGTCTATTAATCCCACCGTGTTCGGTAATCACTTTGTGCCCTCAAA
Organism: Cryptocoryne crispatula var. balansae; assembly: GCA_036172225.1. Taxonomy (NCBI): domain Eukaryota; kingdom Viridiplantae; phylum Streptophyta; class Magnoliopsida; order Alismatales; family Araceae; genus Cryptocoryne; species Cryptocoryne crispatula. The sequence goes on along the minus strand of CM069923.1, from coordinate 11,670,508 downwards.
TTTTTCATTTCTTTTCACCACTGTGGCCATTGCAACTTTTCTTGCTACTCATCCCACCGTGGTAGTCACTTCATCTAGCCAAGGGCCTTCTATTTGATCAAAACTTGCACCGACACTATCTTCACGGTCTATGCTTCAACATTTGCCTTTCGGAATCTGAGATTATTCCATTCTGAATCAAATCTTGTCTCTTGGAAGATTTAAATGAATCTGAGAGCCTGAATGTGCTCGATTGTATTCTTTTACTTTTTCAAAACAAATCTTTTTTAAAAAAACTTTAGCCCATCACAGTACAAGAACACTGCAAAGATCGGGTTACCGGCTGATGATGAACCTATGAACCCATGTTTCGGGGACTCCCCACCGCGTTGGGGGTTGGCTATTCTTCTCTCGTGCCAATGGCACATCTCTTACCAATAGAACATAGGAAGACTTGATGAAACATGGCGGTTAACCAGGAGACTTGAGGAGATTCGTCTTGCCGAATCTGGTCGTTAAGCGTGTCTATATCTACACCTTGATGTCACCTTTTTAGTCCATCACCATTTTGCTTCACTACATTCCACTACGATCCATCTCGCTTCGCTACGCTTTCTCTACGCTTCACTTCATTCCGCTACATGCCATTCCCTTGCAAAGCCGACATCAAGGCGAGGCAAGCTGTAGACACGCCAAATTGGCTTGATTCGGAGCCCTAGACTCTTATTCCATAGGAAATATCTTTTATTTGACAGTTATCTGATCCGGATTACCTCGTGGAGATGAGCTAAGGACATTGGTGGAGCCCCTTGTAAGTTGAGAATGGACCAATGATTTCCGGAATATTGCCGTAACCTTCAAGCGAGAGCCACACGTAAACTGTAAAAACATGAAGCCTTCTCGATGAACGACCTTGAATGGTCCATAATTGAAGGTCTCGGATGTCTCGCATGTGTTCCGTAACATTCAGGGTTTCCGAGAAGTCATTTCGGTAGGCATCGGTCAATGATGGCTTTCGTTACGGCTTTTTCGATCTGTGCTGACACGGCTATCCCAGACCACATTTCCGGTCATCACCGGGTCTTTTCAGGTCATCTGGGTCGATTCTAGCCGAATATTTTCATCAACCGGGGCCATATGGCCATTTCGGTCAATTTTAGGGTTTCCCGGCCTTTCCGAGTTTTGGTTCACGTTTACCGGCTTAATATCAAATTTTTCGATGACTTCGGGTTTTCCAGTCATGCTGGACTTGTTCGGTCATCATTTTAAGTCATACCAAGTTGACCTGAGATTTCTCGATCGGAACCGTGCTCTTTCGGATCTTCGCCCCCGGTTTTGGCTTTCTGCGAGAGGGTAAACCGGTAGAAAGCCCCGTGTGAACATATCGGGAGTTATGCTAGCTGGTTTACCGACTTGAGGAGGTGCGGCTTAAGGTCCTCTTTCCAATGCAACAAACGGGAGCCGAATCGGACAACCCGTTTGCAAGATACGGCTTGCGGAACGCGCGCGCAGGAGAGAGAGTGTGCCGCGCCCCCACTCCACTTGAAAGGGGAGGGCACGCTCTGTGCGCCCTCAAGCCGAGGGCGCGCCCTGCATGCCCTCAAACTGGGGGCGTGCCCTGCGCGCCCCCGGTTCCTTTGAAAAGCGAGGGCGCCGTCAGTTTCTTTAAATCGGAAATTGCCCCGATTAGCACCTTCTAAACCAGATTTTTGGAAGGTTTCCGGCGTTGATTTTCAATTATTTGTACCACGCCCCCGGTTCGGGGGCGCGTTACGTATGTCAAGTCGATTTTTAGCAATTTTTGGAAGTTTCCGTCGATTTTTAGCAGTGAGATGCGTAACGCGCCCCGCTCCCTTTGAAACAAGGGGGCGCGCAGACCGCGCCTCCGAACTGGGGGCGCACCCAGCGCGCTCTTGGTTTGAGGGTGCACCCTGTGCGCCCTCGTCCCCTTTGAAAAGCGGGGGCGCGGTCGGTCCAGTTTCTAAATTTTGCACCGGCTTCCTTCCCCTATAAATTGAGGGTCATTCTCAACGACCCAAGGTTAATCCCCCATGCCTAGCTCATCCAAAGGTCGTCCAAGCTCTTCTCCAAAGCTGTCCCGACGTCCAAAGGCGATCCGAAGTCAAGAGATCGATCCCGAGGTGAAGGAGAAGGCTCGATCCGGGTGTTCTGCATCATCCAACTTCATCGACTTCTTCAGAAAATCTGAGACTTTTTCTGCGAAAGTCTTCAACATAGAAGATGTTCAGCTTTTCGTTATCTTTAATACCCAATTGACGGCACTCAATTCTGACTTTCCGTTTGTTCGTTACGATTTCTACACTGAGAGCGCGCATCCAGGTTCTGTTTTCTATATCCGCCCATTTTCATAATTTTTAAAGACTTCTACAGGAGTATTTCGGAGAAATCATCAACATAGGAACTCTTCTTCTCTGAGTCCTCTGTATAATCAAGCAAACATCACTCGATTCTGACATTGGGGTCGTCCGTAGAATCCTCTGCACCAAAGTCGCGCCAGAAGGGTACAAAGGCTACCCAAACCGGCCTTCTTCAACCAACTCGGCTTCAACTCAAGCTGATCCATTCCATAAGCTTTCTCAACTCCCTTAACTCAGTTTATTTATTGTTTTAAAGCATCTTTTAGTTCATTTACATCATTTTTACAGAATCAAAAATAAACAAAAAAGGGGTTAGGACTCGCCCCAATCCGGTGAGTTCGATTCCAATTGCTTCTTTCTCATATTCTCTCTACAGTTACTACACTTCCCATAGTTATAATCATTTTCTTCGCTTGGTTTATTGTTCTAGTTGCACAGGTTTATCAAGCTAGCATCGGTTGGAGACTCTTCTTCAACGGCCGGCCGAGGAAGAAGAAGGTTGAACCCATATCCCAATATCCCGCGCTAAGGTACACGGTCAATTCAACTTATCTCATAATTTACATCCCATAAAGCGGAGCCCACGGCTCCTGGCGACCACATCTTTCATGTTTTAAGTTCATCTATTCCTCACTCTCATCCCACATGACCCGAACCGTCTCCGGTGCTCGAGCGACGCCGTGAGATGAAAGTTAGGGGATCAATGTGAGTGTGGGACCGAGGTGAGGATATTTTTCCGCTTTCCGAGTGTTTTCAATTCACTCCCTTTTTTCCCCTCTTCTATCTTTCACCTTCTCTTGAGGTGCCGATCCGGAACCCATTTTCGGAGTCGACAGGCACCAGCACATCCAAACCTAGGAATTGGTCTAGTACACTCCATTGTCCAAGGAGATGCCAGCCGTGCTCAAGTTTGGCAACTAGAAAACCAAAATGCAACCATGCCAGTCAACCCAGCTAGGTCTCCATCTAGGAACCCTCCTAGACGAATAATTCGTGCACCTTCTACTCTACAACTAACACAAAGCTCAATAACCCAACCACTGGCCGCCACTTCTTCTCGCCGACCCATCATTAGGCTAGCCCCCTCCTTAACTACACCTCCTTCAACCATTGCTACACACCAGTGTAGACACGCCAAATTGGCTTGATTCGGAGCCCTAGACTCTTATTCCATAGGCGATAGCTTTTATTTGACCGTTATCTGATCCGAATTACCTCGTGGAGATGAGCTAAGGACATTGGTGGAGCCCCTTGTAAGTTGAGAATGGACCAATGATTTCCGGAACGTGTGAACTGTAAAAACACGAAGCCTTCTCGATGACCGACCCTGAATGGTCTATAATTGAATGTCTCGGGAGTCCCACATGTATTTCGTAACATTCAGGGTTTCCGAGAAGTCATTTCGTTAGGCGTCGGTCAATGACGGCTTTCGTTACGGCTTTTTCGATCTGTACTGACACGGCTATCCCGGACCATGCGTTAGGCCTTTCCGGTCATCACCGGGTCTTTTCGGGTCATCCAGGTCGATTCTAGCCGAATATTTTCATCAATCATGGCCATACGTCCGGTTCGGTCAATTTTAGGGTTTCGCGGCTTTTACGGCTTTCGATTCACGTTTACCGGGTTAATCTTAGATTTTTTTGATGATTTCGGGTTTTCCGATTGTACCGGACTTGTTCGGTCATCATTTTAAGTCATCCTGAGTTGACCCGAGATTTCTCGACCGGAACCGTGCTCTTTCGGATCTTCGCCCTGGGTTTCGACTTTCCGCGAGAGGGTAAACCGGTAGAAAGCATCGTGCGAATGTCTCGGGAGTCATGCCGGCTGGTTTACCGACTTGGGGAGGTGCGGTTGAAGGTCCTCTTTCCAACACAACAAACGGGAGCCGAATTGGACATCCCATTTGCAAGATACGGCTCGCAGGAGAGAAAGTCTACCGCGCCCCCTCTCCCCTTGAAAGGGGAGGGCGCGCCCTGCGCGCCCTCAAACCAGGGGCGCGTCCTGCGCGCCCCCGGTTCCTTTGAAAAGCGGGGGCACGGTCAGTTTCTTTAAATCGCAAATTACCCCGATTAGCACCTTCTAAACCTGATTTTTGGAAGGTTTCCGGCGTTGATTTTCGATTATTTGTACCGCGCCCTTGGTTCGGGGGCGCATTACGTATGTCAAGTCAATTTTTAGTAATTTCCGGAAGTTTCCGACGAATTTTAGCAATGCGATGCGTAACGCGCCCCCGCTCCCTTTGAAACAAGGGGGCGCGCAGGGCGCGCCCCCAGAGGGCGCGCCCTGCGCGCCCTCATCCCCTTTGAAAAGCGGGGGCACGGTCGGTCCAGTTTCCAAATTTTGCACCGACTTCTTTCCCTTATAAATTGAGGGCCATTCTCAACGACCCAAGGTTAATCCCCCGTGCCTAGCTCGTCCAGTGGTCGTCCAAGCTCTTCTCCAAAGCCGTCCCGATGTACAAAGGCGATCCGAAGTCAAGAGATCGATCCCGAGGTGAAGGAGAAGGCTCGATCCGGGTGTTCTGCATCAGCCAACTTCATCCACTTCTGCAGAAAATCCGAGACTCCTTCTGCAAAAGTCTTCAACATAGAAGATGTTCATCTCTTCGTCCTCTTTCATCCCCATCCTCCAGCACTCCTCTTATCATCCTCCAGCAACCCTAGGCTCATCCCAACGTCCTCAAATCGTCCTCTCTTCGTCCCGGTGCCCAGAGATCATCCCAAAGTGAAGAAGAAGTCAATCTATGCTCTAAGGTGCTGCACTGCTGATCATCGGCTAATACAGATCTATATAGTCATTTTAGGGTTTGACTTCCTTCATAAGAAGTGTGGTTTATCAAGATTTATTTCATCTCTAACAAACGGAGATCAATTCTGACATTCCCTCAGTTTGTTACGGCTTCAAAACCGGCGCTGCACAGGCAGATCCGAAGTCTTCTTTTCTAAGTCATTGTTTTCTCAGTCAATTTCAGTACATTTAATGGTAGATTCAGCCCATACATCCTTCATAGAAATTGTTCCCCGGTGAGTCCTCTTTTATTTACAATAAGAATCATTTAATTAAGATATCTTTGGTTCCCATAGCATGTCCTACATCGACATTGTGCTGGGAGTTTCCAGAACTTCATTGTACAAGATCCAGATTATCAGGTAAATTCAAATTACTTATCATAAGATTCAAGAAAACTTGTCTTCATATAAAACCACCCTAGGTGAGTCCTATTTATTTTGAAACAAAAATAACTTTATTCTGACATTGGTGCTGCTCGTTATGGTCTCTGCATAAGAGTCGCGCAGTTTACAATGAATCTGTCCAACCCGGTTGCCACTTTGCCTGGATTGTGTTATCTTTAACCATTCATATTCTCTTTTCTAACTCTTCATTCATATCATTTAGTTCATGTTTAAGAATCATTTTTAGTCATTTTTGAATCATTTCATATATCACAAAAAATCAAAATAAAAGCGGTTAGGGCTAACCCCGAATCCAGTGAGTTTGTTTTCAATTGCCATTTTATGTTATTGTTTTTACAAGTTACTACACTTCACTCTGTTCTAATCCTTCTTCACTTGTTTTCTTGTCTTATTGTATTCTAGTTGCACAAATACATCAAGCTAGCATTGGTTGGAGACTCTTCTTCATCGGCCGGCCGAAGAAGAAGAAGGTTGAACTCACATCTCAATCTCCCACGCTAAGGTACACACGGTCAAATTCAACTTCTTTTCTTTTTCAATTCCATAAAGCGGAGCCCGTGGCTCCTGGCGACCACTTCTTCAATCTTCTTATGCATTAATTCATTTATTCCTCCCTCGCCTCCCACATGACCTGAACCATCTCCGGTGCTCGAGCGACGCCGTGAGATGAAAGTTCGGGGATCAATATGAGTGTGGGACTGAGGTGAGGAGTCTTTAACACTTTCCGAGTGTTTTCTGATTCACTCTCATTCCCCATTCTATCTTTCACCTTCTCTTGAGGTGCCGATCCGGAACCCGTTTTCGGAGTCGACAGCTTTTTGGCGACCACGGTGGGACTACCAATGTCTTCAACTATGCTAGCTTGATTCAACCGTGCAACTAGTTGTTTTCCAACTTGGTTCCCACGTGAACCGGCTTGTCTTTTATCTTCCATGTCAATTTACCTTTAAACTTGCTATTTACTCTTTCTTTAAGATTGTCCCCCATGTGGACTTAATTTGCTTGTCTTTCATTTCAACCCGGTTCCCACGTGAACCACTTTTCTTCTTATAAACCGGTTCCCGCGTGAACCACCTTTCTTTTCCAACTCGGTTCCCGCGTGAACCAACTTATTTGCAGATCGGTCCCCGCGTGGACCACCTCTTTACAGCACCTTTAGATTAGCCCCATGTGTCCCTCCTTCTATTTTGTCAACTCTTACATCGGTTGCCACGTGAACCACCCCTTTCTTCATTAAAACTGGTTCCCGCGTGAACCAAACCCTTTTCTAAACCAGTTCCCGCGTGAACCAACTCACCTTCAGATTGGTCCCCGCGTGGACCACCCCTTTGAACCACTTTAGATTGGCCCCAAGTGGCCCTCCTTTCCTTTTTCCAATCAAACAAACCAGTTCCCGCGTGAACCACCCCTTTTCCTTCAAAAAAAAAAAACACGGTTCCCGCGTGAACCACCTACCTTTCCAAAACTCGGCTCCCGCGTGAGTCACTTTATTTTCAAATCGGTCCCCGCGTGGACCATCCTTTTACCTTTACTTTAGATTTGTCCCCACTTGCACACTCCATCACAAGACGGTTCCCGCGTGAACCTCCTTTTAGTTGCTAGTTGCTAGTTACTTGTTTACTTTATCATTGCTTGTCTTGCTTGCATTCACTTGTTTGATTTATTTAATAGCTTCCATTCATGTTTGCATATTGATTGCTTCTTCTTCTCCTACCCTTTTCATTTTTTTGCATTTGCTTTTGCATCGGGTACCAGACTTGCTCCGATCCGTAGGGCATTCGAGGCGGGGGCTCTCTCTCCCAACACACCCTCACCCTACAAACACCTTCTTGGTGGATTCTAACCTCTCTTCTGGGATATTCCTTCCTAGTTGATTTGGTTGTTTCCATCAAGACCTCCGTAAGTCCCCATCCGTGGAGTATTCCTCTCCGCACGATTGGGCCGGTTGTACCACTTCCCAAAACCCGAAGAACCCAAGTACCTACTCGTGGTGATTGAGTGACAACCTTAGGTCTTGAAGATTGAAGCAATAGGAACCATGCCTACTTGAATGAACAATTGCTAACAATCTATCTAATCTAAGGTTTCAACCCAAAAATTGTCGAGTAGTCATTTTAAAACCTTGTTTGCATAACTTGCTTGCTCACAACAATTGAAAACAACCAAAAAATTCTTCTTCTTTCAAAACACCTAAAAAAATTCCCTTTTAACTTTTGTGTTCAACTTGCTTGCCAAACAACCAAAGTAAAACCAAATCAAATCAAACAAACAATCATAACCAAACAAAAGTCTCTTTGCATTTACACATTTCATTTGCTTTCTTTCAACCATTTTGTAAGAAAATTTGACAGGATGCCCATGACACTAAGGTCCGGAAGACACGTCGGGATGTCGGACTACTACGGCCAAGAAGAGGAGTACGAAACGGGTCACTACGAGCTTCAGCAACCCATGGTCCAACCAGATGGCCATGTTAATGCCGTGATGGAACCTGAGGTCCAAGATCCCGCTCACCGATCCGCCTCACATAGTATAGAACAAGCTCTCAAGGATCTATCTCTTCACCTTGATCCCGAGACCTTTGCAATTATCCAATCTGCCACTAAGGGCAAGATGCCCGCCAATCAAGCTCCGATCGAGAGAAATCAAGCCCCCTCACCACCTCAATCAGTAGTCAGGCCCCAAATCATCTCTTCTCCTGGGCAACCCTGCCGTGTCTCCACTCACCCCATTATGGGGCATTCACATAATACTGTTCCAATTCCTGTTTCCAACTTACCTCTTCCAACTCAATCACCTAAACACTTTGGTCCCGTGGCTCAGGAATCCAGCCTCACCCAGGCATTAATGAACAAACTCAACCAGATGGATGAGCGCTTTGAAGAAATGAGGCACCGCCTCGATTCTAAAGCCATCCCTGAAATCTCTGTCCCATCCTTCCCAGTTCTACACCTTCCTCCTTCAGAGATACCAGTCTTCCAACGTTACAATGGGACTGGTAATCCTTTCAACCATCTAAAGAGCTTTCTTTACGACTCCGCATTCTGGAAAAATGACCGCAAAGCCCTTGCCTTCCTATTCCGTCGGTCATTGGAGGGATCCGCCCTGGACTGGTTCTATTCTCTTGATACCATTGAGGCGAAAGATTTCGACATCGTCAAGGCAAAGTTTCTACAGAGGTACAAGGATCGGGTGGGGCCAGCCTGCTCGATAACTGATTTAAATGCCGAAAAGATGAGGCCGGATGAGGACTTTGCCATATTTGATGATCGGTGGAGGGGAATGGCTGAGAGACTAGTAGCAATAATTTCCCCAAGGTGTAGTGAATGAGGTTTTCTCTTTTGTTTCTTCTACTAACCGGATTTGATTGTACCCTGAATAACCATCCATGAATGATAGGGTTTCAGATCCAGCTATATTATCAACAAGAACATCAATATGAGGAAGGGAGAAATCATCTTTTGGACACACTCAGTTTAAGTCCCTAAAGTCAACATAAATTCAAACCTTTTCGTCTATCTTCATGACTGGGACTATATTTGCCACCCATTGTGGATAGGGGACAACTCTAATAAATTTTGTTTAGTGTAATTTATCGACCTCTTCCTTCATTTTCAGTGCTATATCCAGGTGAAATCTTCTTAACTTTTGCTTGATTGGGGTAGCTTCGGGTTTTATAGTCAATCGGTACTCCACCAGTGCTTTGTCTAATCCCGGTATATCTTCATATGTCTAAGCGAATGTTTCCTTGTATTCTTGTAGTACCCCCATTAGATTTTGTTCTTCTAAAGGGGTGAGGTTGGCACTGATGAAGATATTCTTAGGATCTTCTGGTGTTCCTAGATTGAGTTCTTTGGTTGGCTCATATACCGTGGTAGATGGTTCTTCGAACCTCTTTAATCTGGATGTGTAAGCATCAGCCAAATCATGTTCTTCATCCTCAACGTCAGGATCCTTTTCCAACACAACCTCATAGACCCCTAGAGTTTGATCAACATCGTCCTTCTCCTCATATAAGATTTTATCCAAATAAATTGTATTTTCTAGATATTCCAGTTGCCTAGTGCATTCTATAATTTTTCGAGCTAACTGATGTAGGTATCATTATGGAACTCTCCTACCTCTGATTATTGTTCTATTGTTATTGGAAACTAAATCAAAAGAAGAAGAAGGTAAATAAGGGGAGGAAGAGGAAATGGAGAGAGTAAAATTTATTGGAGTGAATGCCCTTTCGGGGCAAGTAGAGATGTTTCCTCAATCAAAATTTGAGTTTCGAGGAGGACATTTTTTTGGGAAGTGCTAAACATAAAGACAGAATGGGCTTCAGGTGCCCGATTTGGGGTGAGATTAGATGCGGGAGCCAAAGTGGACGAAGATATTGATAAAGAGGAGAAGACTTAGAGCAATGTTTGATAGAGGGGGCTTTCGGGCTCAATGTTGACAGAAAAAGGTGATGGGCCAGTAGGTCGGATGATCATGGAAGAAGGTGGGTTCGTGGACCCAATAAGAGGAGGATGTAGGCTCGAGGGCCTAGGTTCAGTAGGAGGAGATGGGCTCACAGACCAGAGAAGTGAGCTTGAGGGCCCAAGAGTTGAATAAAATGGGCATAGAGACCCAAATTCAGTAGAGGGGCTTGATGACCCAGGAGCAACAAGTGGGCATGTGGACCCATAAGTAAAGGTCAGGCTCGGCGGTCCGGAAATAGGGATTGGGCCAAGAAGTCCGGGGAGAATATCAAAGTGAATTGGGGCATCGGCCCCGAAAGATGAGGCAATGAGGGAAGGCCCTCGTGGAGTTGGCTGGACTTCTTCTTGAGTCAATTTGGTAATATGACTCTTGGGTGGGTCAATAGGTGGTTCAGCTTGGAGCAGGTCTTTGCTTGACCCTTCTTCATCAGTGAAAAACAAAAGAGATATTTCAGGATACAAGTCATCTTCAGTGTCATCAGTTCTTCTTCTCTTCTCTTGCTCTAGCTCTTGTTCTTCTTTGTTCTCAGCCAGTTGAATGGTCTCTTTCTTGATAAAAAACTTTTGTAAGCATCCAGAAAAGTATTTGCTTTTGAGATTTTCACCATTGGCTGTCGTTCCATCATATCCAGCCCCGTTCTTTGGTTGTAACCTCACTAAATTGATTGGCTCAGCTATATCTTGCAGTTCTTTGCCTAGTCTTTGACCCTCCTAGTATCCCAAACTCTTCATTATGTGCCAACCAATAGTTTCATTTTTCTCTCTTTTCCTTCTCTACACTTTCTTGGGCTGCCTACTTATTTCTAGAAGATCCAAGATTGTCAAAATCGGCTCATTTGGCAACCTGAGGGGTGGTGGTGGAGAAGATAGATGATCTAAGGGCATGTTAGTCACCTTAATCACTTGTCCCTTGTAAGGGAATTTGAGACACTGGTGATTGGTGGAGGCGACTACCTCTAATGCTTCCAAATAAGGCCATCCCAGAATAGATCTATAAGTTGGATCCATCTCTAGTATGTGAAAGTCGACAGTGACTGTTCGAGGCCCGAGTTTGACAACCAACGTAATCATGCATCAATGGGTTTTTTCGAGTTGTCATATGCGGTCACTGTTATCTGAGATGGATGAACATCCTCCTCAGAGATTCCACAAAGGTGCAATGTTTATGGTGGCAGAACATTAATGGATGCTCCGATATCAACCAAACATGATTTGATGTCTATTCTATTGATGTGAACTATGATGCATAAGGCGCACTTTCTTATTTATAGATCTGCTAACTCTTCCTTTGTAAATGTAAGGGTCGGGTACTCACTTCTTGGAACTAAAACTGATGATATTTTTTTCGGGGGGAGGCTCTCATTCACTATTACTCGTTGTAAGTGTAGACACGCCAATTTTGCCTTATTTAGACATTATTCCATTGGCAACATCTCTTTTAGACCATCAAAATCATGATGAACCACCCTATTGGATGAGCCGAGGAGCTTATTGGAAATATGAGGATGATTTGCTAATGTCTAATCAAATCCGTGTTTGTCGAACAAGAGACTCTTGGTGGTGTGCCAGATTATGTTTTTTCCAGCATATCCTCTATTTGGAAATTTTTCACAAGATTATATGGATGTCTAATGAAAAAGTATTCAACATGAATAATCTTCTTCTCTGAGTTATCTTTCCATTGCAAGAAATGGAATTTAATGCTGATCTCCCATTTGTCCACAGCGCTTTTTGGAAGTCAGATGCGTAGTTCTGTCCGCTTGAAGCACCGATCATGCCCAATTGTATGCAAGCCCAGCCCATTGGGCACATATCTGACAAATTCACGACCCTACCTTCCTTTTTCCTTCTTCATATCACTTGGTAAAGTATCTTGAAGCATTATGGTCTAAATTAGCATCATCAAATGATGGCAATCCAACATGTTGTTTTGTATATCAAAACTTGCCATTTTTAGACTAGATTTGTTTCCTCTTCAAGTGGAGACATATTTTGAACATGGGGAAGGTGATACATGGTTTCCAATCCTTCTCAATTATTTAGGTAAGTTTCTAGATGCCTAAGGACGAAAATTAGCAACATTAATTGAAGGAAATCCAACCTATGGTCGGATGTATCAAAACTTGCTATTTTTCGACCTGTTTTTTATCCCCTATAAAAAGAGACACATATGAACGACCTAAGGAGGGCATCCCCATACTCCAGCACTCTTAACCTCATCTTCCAGCCACCCTTGGCTCGTCTTAACCTTCCCAAATCGTTCTCTTTTCGTTCCGGTGCCCAGAGATCATCCCAAACTGAAGAAGAAGCTGGTCTATGTTCCGACGTGCTGCACTGCTGATCATCGGCTTATACAGATCTTTATAGTCATTTTTAGGCTTGACTTACTTCAGAATAAGTGTGCTTTATCAAGATATATTTTATCTCCAACAAACAGAGATCAATTCTGACATTCTCTCAGCTTTTTATGGCATCAACACCGGCGCTGCACAGACAGATCCGAAGTCTTCTCTTCTAAGTCATCATTTTCTCAATCAATTTCAGTACATTTAATGGTAGATTCAGCCTATATATCCTTCATCGAAATTGTTACCCAGTGAGTTATTTTTTTATTTAAAACAAGAATCATTCAATTTGGATATCTTTGTTTCCCATAGCACATCCTACATCGACATTGTGCTGGGAGTTTCCAGAACTTCACTATCCAAGATCCGGCTTATCAGGTAAATTAAGATTACTTATCATAAGATTAAAGAAAACTTGTCTTCATATCAAACTACCCTTGGTGAGTTATATTTATTTTGAAACAAACATCACTTTATTCTGACATTGGTGCTATTTTTTACGATCTTTGCATCAGAGCCGCGCAGTTTACATTGAATCTGTCCAACCCAGTTGCCACTTTGCCTGGGTTGTGTTGTCTTTAACCATTCATATTATCTTTTCTAACTCTTCATTCATATCATTTAGTTCATATTTAAGTATTTTTTATTCAGTTTTTCATCATTTCATATATCACAAAAAACCAAAAGAAAAGGGGTTAGGGCTAACCCCGAATCTGGTGAGTTTGTTTACAATTGTCGTTTTATGTTATTACTTTTACAAGTTACTACACTTCACTCAGTTCTAATCCTTATTCACTTGTTTTCTTGTCTTATTGTCTTCTAGTTGCACAAATACATCAAGCTAGCATCGGTTGGACTCTTCTTCATCGGCTAGCCGAAGAAGAAGAATGTTGAACTCACATCCCAATCTCCCACGCTAAGGTACACACGGTCAAATCAACTCATCTCTTAATTTACATTCCATAAAGCGGAGCCCGCGGCTCCTGGCGACCACCTCTTATCATGTTCTAAGTTAATTCATTCCTCACTCTCCTCCCACATGACCCGAACCATCTCCGGTGCTCGAGCGACGCCGTGAGATGAAAGTTCGGGGATCAATGTAAGTGTGGGACCGAGGTGAGGACTCTTTACCACTTTCCGAGTGTTTTCCGATTCACTCCTTTTCCCCAATTCAATCTTTCACCTTCTCTTGAGGTGCTGACCCGGAACCCGTTTCTGGAGTCAACAACTTTTTGGCGACCACTGTGGGACAACCAACGTCTTCAACCATGCTAGCTTGATGGATCCGTGCAACTAGTTGTTTTCCGATTTGGTTCCCGCGCGAACCGGCTTGTCCTTTACTTTTTCCATTTCATTTACCTTTAAACTTGCTATTTACTCTTCCTTTAAAAATTGTCCCCCATGTGGACTTGATTCGCTTGTCTTTAATTTCAACCCGGTTCCCGCGTGAACCACTTTTCTTTTTATAAACCGGTTCCCGCGTGAACCACCTTTCTTTTCCAACTCGGTTCCCACGTGAACCAACTTCTTTTCAGATCGGTCCCCGCGTGGACCACCTCTTTGCAGCACTTCAGATTGACCCCACGTGGCCCTCCTTCCCTTTTTTCCAATCCAAACAAACCGGTTCCTATGCGAACCACCTTTTAGTTGCTAGTTGCTAGTTACTTGTTTTATTTTATCATTGTTTGTCTTGCTTGCATTCACTTGTTTGATTTATTTAATAGCTTTCATTTATGTTTGCATATTGATTGCTTCTTCTCCTCCTACCCTCCATTTTTCATTTTTGTATTAGCTTTTGCATCGGGTACCAGACTTGCTCCGATCCGTAGGGCATTCGAGGCGGGGGCTCTCTCTCCCAACACACCCTCACCCTCCAAACACCTTCTTGGTGGATTCTTACCTCTCTTCTAGGATATTCCTTCCTACTTGATTTGGTGATTTCCATCAAGACTTCCATAAGCCTCCATCCGTGGAGTATTCCTCTCCGCACGATTGGGCCGGTTGTACCACTTTCCCAAAACCCGAAGAACCCAAGTACCTACTCGTGGTGATTGAGTGACAACCTTATGTCTTGAAGATTGAAGCAATAGGAACCATACCCATCTGAGTGAACAATTGCTAACAATCTATCTAATCTAAGGTTTCAACCCAAATATTGTCGAGTAGTCATTTTAAAACCTTGTTTGCATAACTTGCTTACTCACCAAAAATCAAAAACAACCAAAAATTTCTTCTTGCAAAACACCTAAAAAAACAAAAACAAAAAACCTCTTTAATTTTGTATTCAACTTGTTTTTCAAACAACCAAATTGAAACAAAAAAAATCAAACAAAACAAAACATAACAAAAAAAATCTTCAATTGTGTGCTTGACTTGCCCTTCTTTTTTTAACCATCTTTGAAGAAAGATCGACAGGATGCCCATGATGCTAAGGTCCGAAAGACATGTCAGGATGCTGGACTACTCCAAGATGGGTCACTACATGCCATAAAAGATTATTTACGACACTATTAATTATAGCAGCTGTGGCAACTGAATAAGTTGCCGTAAACACATTTTAATAGCGACTTTCTTATTTATTGTAGCAACATTTTTTGCTATAAAAGACTTATTATGTAGTAGTGCATGGTCCAACCAGAGGGCCATGTTAATGCCATCAGAGAACCTGAAGTTCAAAATCCTACTCATCCACCTGCTTCACTTAGTGTGGAACAAATCCTCTAGGGTCTATCTCTCCATTTAGATCCTAAATCCTTTTCACTTGTGCAATCTTTAACAAAGGACAAGATGCCCGCCAATCAAGATCTGGTCGAGGGAAATCAAGCCCCCTCACCACCCCAATCAACAGTCAGGCCCCTCATCAGCTCCTCTTTTAGGCAACCCTGTCGTGCCTCTACTCACCCCATTGTGGGGCGTTCATATAATTCTATGCCAGTTCCTACTTTGAAGCCACCTCTTCCAACCCATTCATCTAAATACCTTGCACCGGTGGCTCAGGAACCCAGCCTCACTCAAGCATTCATGGACAAACTCAACCAAATGGATGAACACTTTGAAGAGCTGAGGCATCATTTGGACTCGAAGGCCATCCCTAAAATATCTGCTCCATCTTTCCCAGTCCCACATATCCCTCCATCACAAACACCAGCCTACCATTGCTACAATGGCTCAAGTGATCCCTTCACCCATGTCAATGATTTCTTGAGCAAATCATCTCGATGTCTAAATGATCGAAGAGCTCTTACTATTCTTTTCAAGCGATCATTGGATGGTGCAGTCCTAGAATGGTTCTTTTCACTAGGGGAAATAGAAATATGGGATTTTGAAATTATCAAGGAAAAATTCTTGCGACGATATGGGCCAGGCTATTCAATAATTGGGGAAGTAAAAGAAGATGTGGAATTAATGCAATAATCTGATGAATTGAGGCCCAGGCTTGAGAGGAGCATTGATGCTATGCACCAACCTAGGAGCCCTCTCCAACCTCATCCAGATCATCATCTTCAGTCGACTCCTCGACACCAGTTGATTAGGCCACCCATGTCCCAACCTCAGCCGGTCATGCAACCCGTGCTAATGGCGAAACCAACTGTGCACAATCAAGTTCCTCTTGACGCTTGTGCAAATACTTCGTTACCTAAACCGGTTCCCCAGCCTTTGACTCCATCAACATTTCCAAAGGCCCCTCAGCCAATCATTCGGCCCTTAGCTTCTCAGTCTACTTCCCCAACGGTCTCTTGGCCAATCATTCATCCTAAGCTAATCGAGCAAACCCCGGCTTCTCAACCAATCCCACCTCGTAGGGATCCTCCTCAGTTGGTTGCACAACAACCAATTATTTCTTCTATTACTCTTGCCCCTACAAAGGAACCAATCACTCCTACTATTCTTGCTCCTGCTGTAGTAGAAGATTCAGACACTTCGACCCTTCAAGCTCCTACCCTGGCAAAGGAAACAATCACTCCAACCATTTGTGCTCCTACCCTGGCAGAGGAATCAACTCCTTAACATATCCTTACTCTCTCTCAAGATCAAAGTCAGTCAGTAGGGGAGGTCGAACCAAACTCTTCTATCATTCTAGAATCCCCTAAACTAGGCATGCCCTCTTCCCCAGAACAACCTGAGGAGAAGCCTACTGTAAGAAGCCTAGGTGAGGAGATCATAAATTTTGTTGATTGTCAAGGACTAGGCAAGGATTCTTCAGGTATAGATCAACTGTTACCATCATTGGAATTGATCAATGAAGATAGTCAGATTGAATTGACTCCTAAGCTGGGAAGTAAGGAGACTGAATTGGTCAGTGAAATGGGAAAGGAATCTATAAACCTACAGATAGAAGATGCAGACCTTAGCAAGGGGATACTAGGACCTCTTCCAGCTAGGCAAGTAAATCCCTTAGCATCAATCTTAGGGCCATGACCCTTACCCCATTCTTCTCCTAAGCAACAATCCGGCCCATGGGCCTACAATTCCTCAATCTTAGGGCCACTGCCCTTTCTTTATCCTTCTTACAACCATCAATCAGGCCCATGGGTCCAAAATCTGTCAATCTTAGGGCCATGGCCTACACCTCATCCCATTCTATTGGGCCCTTACACCCCTCTTCTTCAATTGGGCCCTTATGCCCCTTTCTCGAGCTCCTGCGCCCCTTTCCATCAACTGGGCCCATGTGCCCCTTTCCATCAGCCGGGCCCACATGCCCCCTTTATCCAACCGGGCCCATGTGACCCTTTTAATCAACCGGGCTCTTATGCCCCTTTTCTACAACCAGGCCTACGTGCCCCTTTTAATCAATCGGGCTTGCAAGCCCCTTTCCTTCAACTGGGTCCATATGCCCCTTTTCCCCAACTGGGCCTATGTGCCCCTTTCCTTCCATCAGGCCCACATGCCCATAATTCTCCCCAATCGGGCCCATGTGTCCTTAATTTTTCTAACTCGGGCCCACGTGCCCGCAATTCACCTCAACCGGGCTCACATACCCATGTTTTTCTACAACCGGGCCCATGTGCCCAAATTTCTTCTAAATCAGGCCCACGTGCCCACCTTCCAACAAACTCAGGCACACATGCCCACACTCCTTCAACTTCGGGCTTGTATGCCCCCATTTCTTCACCATCGGGCCCACGTGCCCATACTTCTTCGAAATCGGGCCCCCGTGCCCCCACTTCTTCAACTTTGGGATTACGCACCCATAATCTTCAATGGTGCCAACGAGCCCATCACAAATCACAATCTTGCTCCAAACCATTTAAATCAGGTCCATGTACCCACTCTTTTCATTGGGTCCCTCGGGCTCAACTTCCAATCGGGCCCTCATGCCCATCAACATCAACCGAGCCCTCTATCCCACATTCAAATCTTGGGCTCACGTGCCTCTTGATTCCAACTACTCCCAGGCCTTCAAGCCCAGTTTCAACTCACGGGCCCAAGAGCCCATTTTAACTCACTTTTGTTTCCAAGCATGTTTATTTTCCTTTCATATTCTCTTTCATTCTCTAAGTTTTACTTTCAACAAAAAAATAAAGGTAGAGAAATTTTCTGGGTGATGCCACAATCTGTCTTTTACATCATTAATTTTAACTCCGCCATGCTAAATCAGATCCTCCACATTTTCACTTCATCATATGACTATGAATCTTCAATCTAATGTAATATGGTGCATATCAACAGTGGAAGCAGTTGGGCAAGGCAAGGCAAGGCATGGTAGGCCAGGCAAGGCAAGGCAAGCACAAGCAAAGCCGTCATCAGCAATGAACTTCTTCTTCTCTCAGGTATTACATGAAATTGCATTCATCATCATTATGTCATCTGCAAAGCAATATTTTTTAAAAAAATGATTTTTGAATTTCACATGACAATTTTAATTGAGAGAAATTCATGACTGACGATATTTGTAGCTACCTTGTTCTTATTAAACAAATTTTTTACATTGCAAGGCATGTTTTCAATTGATTCACCTATGGAATGTAATCTACCTCAAAAAAATAGAGAGAACTACTAGTATAACTTAAGTCCACATGTTCTAGATTGTTGTCTAGGAGTCGAGGGTAGATACCATTCTACACCACAACACATCCTGATCCCAGAATCCGGATGACCCAACACCCGAGAGAAGCTAGTCAAGGCTCAAAGGTGGAAGGAAAACCCTCACCCTACTTTCTTCTGTTCGGTCCAAGATAGGCAAAGGGGACTAAAGGGGGAGAGTATCGAAAGCATCCACCACCTTAGTAGGAGGCGTCTCGAAAGGTCCAACTTCTCAAAAGAAAAGGGTGCCAAAATATGGGCAATGAACCTCATAGGTTTAAACAAATATGGGCCTGTCTGAATGAGTACCCAGAAAAGTAAAAAATGAAAAAAGGCACCAAAAGATGGGCAATGACCCCACAGGTCAAAGACTTGTCTAAGTGAGTGCCACATGTAGAAAAGACCTGAAGAGGCCAAACCCCAATGGGCAATTAGGTGTGAGTAGAGAAATCCCTCTCAACATCTCCAAAGCTTATCAAGGACTTCCTTATCAATTCTTCATTCTTAAACTAATGAGTAGCTAAATCAAGGACTTCCCAAGGACCTTGATAAATTTGAAAGGGATTTCTCTACTCGCACCTTGGGATTTGAAACAAATTTTTAAACTTTGGAGATGTTGAAAGGGATTTCTCTACTCACACCTAACTTCCTTATCAAGGACTTGGGAGTAGAGAAATCCCTTTCAAATTTGATTTAGTTGGTCCACCCGCACCTTGGGAGTAGAGAAATCCCTTATCAAGGACTTCCTTATCAATTTTTAAACTTAGCTACCTTGGTGCGGGTGGACCAACTAAATCAAAGCTAAACTCTAGCCGATCAAAGGTTGAAGGTCAGAAAGATTCTAGGTAAGGAACCCCATTTTGCACATGGTATCTACTAGTGAACCTAGAAAAACAACCAAGTGATGAGAACTTGTGTCAATACTGAATTTTCTCTCCAAAAAAAATATTTTCAAAAAAACTCAAAAAAAACTGAATATCTTCAAAACTCTAAAAAGGAAAAAAATCTCAAAACTCCAAAAAAATGAATATTTTGAAAATCCAAAAAAAAAATTGAATCTTTTCACGAAACTTCTTTGTCAAATTCCAACAAAATTTTCAAAACAAAAAAAATCACCATGCTTGGTTTGAATTTTCGTCTTTACATTCATATTTACTTTCAGTCTTTCATGTTTCAAATATTTCATTGCATATTTTCTGCTTTATTTTTTTTACACCCTTAAGAAGGTTACACCCCTTGACAAAGGTCAAGGCATACTGCAACTTGCAAGGGGGATAAGCCTCATTGTTGTTCTAATCTCTTCCTTTTAAGTGTTTCAGGCACAAGAAAATTTTTACACCCCTTGACAAAGGTCAAGACATACTGCAACTTGCAAGGGGGATAAGCCATATTGGCATTCTAATCTTGTTTTTCTAAGTGTTTCTGGCACGAAGAACCAAACACGGAGAACTCTGTTCAATAAGGCGATGCTCGCCACTTCCCTCCCCCAAGGATTCTTAGGAGGAGGTGTCACCATGACCTCGGCCTCAACTTTTCCGAGGAGCATTTTTTTCAATATTTCAATAAGGCGATGCTCGCCACTTCCCTCCCTTGAGGATTCTTAGGAGGAGGTGTCATCATTACCTCAGCCTCAACTTTGTCGAGAAACTTTCACTCTGTGTCCTCATTAGGACACATGAACTCTTTTGTGAGAATGCATGTCATCACATCGCAAACTCACTGTTATCATTTCCTTTCTTAGCATATATTAGGTGCATTCCTATTTATTTTATGTATTGATGTTGAAGACCGTGAATGCAAAAAAGATCAGGCCCGAGATCCCCTTCATCAAAATCCATGACGGTCGGGTCATTCTTTGTGCTCACGGATAAGCCAAAGTTGTGCTATGAGAGACGATGGTTCCCAAATGGGTATCTTGACCTCATAGACAATCTATATATTCAACTATTTGTTATACAAGTTTTGTTTTGTTTTATTGAGCCTAGCATGCATCATGTAGCATTAATTGCATTACATTTGTTTTGTCATTGTATACATCCTTTCATAATCTTCACCTTCTCACCCTAATCTCTAAATCTTGTATCCTGATTCCGATCATTCTGAATCCCACCGTGTTTTCTAATCCCACCGTGTTTGATAATTCCACCGTATTTTCTAGTCCCACCGACATCTCTAATATTCCACCGTGTCTGTTAATCCCACCGTGATCAGTAATCACCTTGTGTCTTCAAATATTTTATTGCTATCCCCACTGTGGCCACTGCAACACCCTTCTTGCTATTCATCCCACCGTGGCAGTCGATTCGTCCCGCCAAGGGCCTCTTATTCAATCAAAACTTGCACCATCACTATCTTCACTGTCTAAGCTTCAACATTTGCCTTTTGGAATTCGAGATCATTCCATTCCGAATTGATTCTTGTCTCTTGGAAGACTTAAATGAATCTAAGAGCCTGAATGTGCTCGATTGGTATTCTTTTACTTTTTCAAGCAAATCTCTTTTTAAACTTTAGCCCATCACAGTATAGGAACACCACAAAGATCGGGTTACCGGCTGATGATGAACCTTCGAACCCATGTTTCGGGGACTCCCCACCGCGTTGGGGGTTGGCTATTCTTCTCTCGTGACAATGGCACATCTCTTACCAATCGAACATAGGAAGACTTGATGAAACATGGCAGTTAACCAGGAGACTTGAAAAGATTCTCTTTGCCGAATATGGTCATTTAGCGTGTCTATATCTACACCTTGATGCCACCTTTTCAGTCCATCGCTATTTCGCTCCACTACATTCTATTACAACTTATTTATCTTCGCTACATGCCATTCCCTTGCAAAGCCGACATCAAGGCGAGGCAAGCTGTAGACACGCCAATTTGGCCTTATTTAGAGCTTAAACCATTATTCCATTGGCAACATCTCTTTTAGACCATAAAAATCATGATGAACCACCCTTTTGGATGAGCCGAGGTGCTTATTGTAAATATGAGGATGATTTGCTAATTTCTAATCAAATTTGTGTTTGGCGAACAAGAGACTCTTGGTGGTGTGTCAGATTATGCTTTTTCCAGCATATCCTCTATTTGGAAACTTTTCACAGGATTATATGGACGTCTAATGAAAAAGTATTCAACATGAATAATCTTCAACTCTGAGTTATCTTTCCATTTCAAGAAACAACAAATTCTGATCTTCCATTTGTCCACAGCACTCTTTGGAAGTCAGATGCGCAGTTCTGTCCGCACGCAGCACCGATCAAGCCCAATTGCATGCAAGCCCAGCCCATTGGGCACATATCTGACAAATTCACGACCTTACCTTTTTTTTCCTCCTCCATATCACTTGGTAAAGTATCTTGAAGCTTTATGGTCGAAATTAGCATCATCAAATGATGGCAATCCACCTTGTTATCTTGTATATCAAAACTTGCCATTTTTAGACTAAATTTGTTTCCTCTTCAAGTGGAGACATATTTTGAACATGGGGAAGGTGATCCATGGTTTCCAATCCTTCTCAATCATTTAGGTAAGTTTCTAGATGCCTCAGGATGAAAATTAGCAACATTAATTGAAGGAATTCCAACCTATGGTTGGATGTATCAAAACTTGCTATTTTTCAACCTGTTTTTCATCGCCTATAAAGGGAGACTCATATGAACGACCTAAGGAAGGCATCCCCATCCTCCAGCACTCTTATCCTCATCCTCCAGACACTCTTGGCTCGTCTCAACCTTCCCAAATTGTTCTCTTTTCGTCCCGGTGCCCAGAGATCATCCCAAACTGAAGAAGAAGCTGGTCTATGTTCCGATGTGCTGCACTGCTGATCATTGGCTTCTACAGATCTTTATAGTTTAGGCTTGACTTACTTCAGAATAAGTGTGTTTCATCAAGATATATTTCATCTCCAACAAACAGAGATCAATTCTGACATTTTCTCAGCTTTTTATGGTATCAACACCGGCGCTGCATAGACAGATCCGAAGTCTTCTCTTCTAAGTCATCATTTTCTCAATCAATTTCAGTACATTTAATGGTGAATTCAGCCTATACATCCTTCATAGAAATTTTTACCCAGTGAGTTATTTTTTTATTTAAAACAAGAATCATTCAATTTGGATATCTTTGTTTCCCATAGCACATCCTACATCGACATTGTGCTGGGAGTTTCCAGAACTTCACTGTCCAAGATTCAGCTTATCAGGTAAATTAAGATTACTTATCATGAGATTAAAGCAAACTTGTCTTCATATCAAACTACCCTTGGTGAGTCATATTTATTTTTAAACAAACATCACTTTATTCTGACATTGGTGCTATTTTTTACGATCTTTGCATCAGAGCCGCGCAGTTTACATTGAATCTGTCCAACCCAGTTGCCACTTTGCCTGGGTTGTGTTGTCTTTAACCATTCATATTATATTTTCTAACTCTTCATTCATATCATTTAGTTCATATTTAAGTATTTTTTATTCAGTTTTTCATCATTTCATATATCACAAAAAACCAAAAGAAAAGGGGTTAGGGCTAACCCCGAATCCGGTGAGTTTGTTTCCAATTGTCGTTTTATGTTATTACTTTTACAAGTTACTACACTTCACTCAGTTCTAATCCTTCTTCACTTGTTTTATTGTCTTATTATCTTCTAGTTGCACAAATACATCAAGCTAGCATCGGTTGGACTCTTCTTCATCGGTCGGCCGAAGAAGAAGAAGGTTGAACTCACATCCCAATCTCCCACGCTAAGGTACACACGGTCAAATCAACTCATCTCTTGATTTACATTCCATAAAGCGGAGTCCGCGGCTCCTAGCGACCACCTCTTATCATGTTCTAAGTTAATTCATTCCTCACTCTCCTCCCACATGACCCAAACCATCTCCGGTGCTCGAGTGACTCCCTGAGATGAAAGTTCGGGGATCAATGTGAGTGTGGGATCGAGGTGAGGACTCTTTACCGCTTTCCGAGTGTTTTCCGATTCACTCCTTTTCCCCAATTCAATCTTTCACCTTCTCTTGAGGTGCCAACCCGGAACCCATTTCTAGAGTCGACAGTAAGTACTATTGGAGAACCTCTTGATGCACTTTATATCTTTTGATCAATTCCAAGATAGAGATTCGTGCTTGGGTTTTATCAAGATGTTTCAACAAGTTATAGGATGTCCCAGGAAATGACTCTTCCATGTGTTCTTCTTCTACTTATGGTACCAACCCTGATTGATCGGCTTAGGGAAAGACCCTTTGGAATATGTGCCCACTCTTGAGTATTGTGGTAAGTTGAGGAGCTATAGTCGAGGTGGTAGTGGTGGGTGATGGGTTAGGTCGAATGATGGGAGCTCTTGGGATGGGTGTAATGATGGTGGTTTGAGGTATGGTAGAGTAGGTAGGTATGTTTGCACGGGGCGAGATGATGATAGGTCCTAGTGGTGGTGATGTTTGTGGTGAATTAACCAGGCGGATTAGGGTCTGTCCCGAATGGAGTTGAATGGCTGGTGGTGTGATGATGGGTTGTGATGGTGCACGGATGATGGGTGGTCTATTTAATATGATGAGATTAGGTGACATAGTTGTTCGAGGTATCGAGTGGATGGTTCAGTTAGGAGGGTGAAGTAAGTTGATGTGCATGGCAAAGGTGGCTCCCTCGACTTGCCAATTCTGGCCTCGATCATGATACTCCTCAGAAGAGATCAAGATGGGATGAACATGTTGATTCCCAGGTGCGGGTGCATTTGGAGGTAAAGGATTTTGGATAATCCCTAGACCGGGGTTCTGTTGTTGTTGCTGCTGAGCTGATGCGCGCTGTCATTGAGGTTGATTTTTCACTATTCAAATGTATTCTCCCATGTAGTCCTAATCAATACTGCCTTGCTCATTAAGGTCATAGATGTAGTCTTTGAACTGAAAATAATTTTTCATCTTGTGTCTAGGATATCTATGAAAAAGACAGTATCGCTCTGTGTTGGCATTTTGTGGCCACTCTAACTTCTCCCTTGGCAATGCAATTTGCCCTGCCACCATGAGTGCATTAAAGATATCTATAAGAGAGTATGGCAAAGGCGGATAATGGTTCCTCTTAGGTCCTACATTTCGGGGTTTGTAGGCCATGGGAGGGGGTGCTTGGTTGTAGTTGGCCAGTTGTTGCCGCGGTGGTTGGGGAACTGGGGCTTGTATGGCTGGTCGTCGCTATCACTGAGGGATTAGAGCTTGTTACTGACGGGGCTGGAACTGAGGTTGAGGGTGAGGCTGAGGTTGACGAGGGTTTCTAAATGGTTTATTTTGTTGAGGGTTCTTGAACTGGTGTTGATAATTGCTAGGTGGGTTCCCCACAACATTAATGTTTTCATTTGTCACTAGGCCCTCAATCACAAGGTCGATTGTAGTAAGAGTGGTTTTCTTAATAGCTTGGAGTCTAGGATCAAACATGTTCATGATAGGTGAGTCCCTAAGCTGTGTCTAAATGTACCGTGCCCTCTCATAGAGTTCACTCATGGAGGTGGGGTGATGCAAAGCCAGCATATTCTTTAAGGCTGGAGTGGCATTGATGATGATCATCTTCACTTGCTATGGTTCTGAAATGGAATCAGTAAGTCTTTCTGCCATTGACCTCCACCTATCAGCATATCTGATAAAGTCTTCATCATTTCTCATTCTTTCAGCCATGAGGTCGGTGATGGAATATGTTGGTCCAACCCTATGTTGATATCTCTGCAAGAATTTAGCTTTGACAGTTTCAAAATTACTCACCTCCAAAGAATCAAGCGAGTAGAACCACTCTAAAGCCGAACCCTCTAATGATCTTTTAAAAAGAAAGGCAAGGGCCCTTGGGTTATTTTGCCACATTATCGACTCATAAAGAAAGTCTTTGATATGAATGAATGGATTACCGATCCCGTCGTAACAACGGTATACCGGCATCTCCGAGGGAGGTAGATGAAAAGTAGGGAGAGGAGGAAGAGAAATTTCAGGGGCAACCTTTGTGTCAATCAAACGTCTAAGTTCTTTATACTGTTCATCTATTCGATTGATTTTGTTAACCATAACCTGATCGATAAAAGGTTCCCGAAGAGGAGGAAGAGAAGTGGGTGCTTGGTGCACCACAGTCGAAATTGGATGTGCTAACACGGCTAGATAAGAAAGGTACATTGGGGGATGCACCAAAGGGTGAGTAGGGTTAAGATGATTAGAAGAATAAACTAGTGGCCTAGAAGGAACAAATAGCATTCGGATCAAGATGATCTAGATTAGCCACTAGATGAGGAGAAATTGGGGCTACGAGCCCGGTATAAGAATGGCCATGAATGGGCACATTGGGTTGATGTGCCATTGACCAAGGGGTAGAGATGTGAAGACCACCTTCAGGAGGAATGTGATCGGTGGGCGACTTGCCCATAAGGATGGCTTCGATAGACTGAAGTTGGGTTGGGTTGATGTGAGAGAATGCCTCCCAAAGTGAATTTGAATTGGGTTGAGGAGAAGTTTAACTAGGTTCGGGGAGAACTTCGGGTTCATTGACGGCACATACAACATTAGGATAGAAATACGATTGGTCATATTCCAATTGCAACTGCTCGTCTCTTTGATCTACCATTCCGATAACTCATCCTAACCTTAAATTCATAAACACAACAAAAAAAGAAGGTTGACGAATAAAAGCTAAAGGGTTTCTTTTTTTTGTTTAGATTTTTGACCCCTTTTGTTATCATTTTTTTTGACAAGCAAGTTATCAAGCAAATTAACCTCAAGCAAATTTTTTTTTGGTTTTTTTAGGTGATTTTGGACTTTTTGTTTAATTTTCAATTTTTTTTTGCAAACAAGTAATAGCAAAGACTTGAAATGATTAACGCAATTTTTTTGTTTCAACCTCAAATTAATAGCTTTTTAAGAGAAATATTGTCTACTCAAATAAATGAGTAGGACCCTATGCTCTCACAACGTCGAGCAATCTAAGGTTGTCACTCTTTTCACAACGATAGGTAATGTGTTCTCCAAGTTTTAGGGTAAAAAGGTATAACCAGCCTGATCAGTGAAGAGGGAATCCTTCACGTCTGGGGACTTACAGAGGCCTTGATGAAAGCTACTCAGTCCTTCCAATAGGGAATCCCCGGAGGAGGTGTTGGCAACCACCAAGAGGGGTGTTTGGATGTGTGGGATTTTGGGAGGAGAGAGCCTCCCTTCTCGGATGACCTAAGGAGCCGAAACCCCAATGCAAACTAAATGCAGGTGAAATGTCAAGGAATCAAGAAGCAAGCAAGAAGAAAAAACATACATTGATCAATGGGATGTTGTAGAAAGCAAGTAATCAAGCCAATGATCAAAAATTTGGAAAAGAGCACTTAACCTCGACTAGAGATGCATTTTTCATGGCATGAAATAGGATGATCTTCAAGACACTAAGTTGAAATAAGATGATATACAAAGCTAAAAATCAGATTGCCTTGCTTTTTTAAAAAGATAAACTTGAAGAAAAGTAGGTGATACTTCAAAGAAACTAGTAAGCAACATAAATAAGTAACAATGCAAGGAAATGGAAATGACTCACATAGAAATGAAAATTAACATACTTTCAAATGGACATTCTTAGGAAAGAAAATAGGATCTCACTAAAGCGAAGTCGGTCCCACCATGGTCGCCAAAAGGTGTAAACATCCAAAACGGATCCGGAGGCTCCTATTCTGGTCCTTATACTTTCTTTGGAGACTTGGTGGATGGGATGTTAGTGTTTGTGATCGTCAGGAGCTAAAGACTCAAAAATATTGAAAAATGAAAAAAAATAAAATGGAGAAAAGATGACCATCGTACCTTTGGAAGCGAGTAGATTGTTGGGTTTTGACTTCTCATCTCTCGGTCAGGCAAAAGAAGAGAGCTTAGTGAGCCATTTGCCTTTTGATCTGGTTCGAAGCTCCACCTCGGCCGGATTTGCTTAAAAATGTCCAAAGGAAAACATGGAGACAAGTAAAAGGATCATTAGTTCTGACTAGAGTGTAGCATCATGCTCAACATGAATCTTAAACATGCAAAAGGGGATGGACTAACCAGATTGGGATGAAATCCCAACCCCTATTTTGATAGGTTTTAAAAATGTATGAGTGATGTAAATGTAGCCTAATACATGCTAATGACATGATGATAGGATTTAAGATAAAAGAAAGGAGCGAAAACTCAATCGGACTAGCGATCGGACTTCGAAAAACACAAAACGAGCTTTTGCCCCTACTAGTGCCCCATATACGGGGCGCCTACTGCAGGTGCCCCGTTAATGGGGCGTGTTGACCAAGGACAAAGCACCCTGTTTATGGGGCATTAGGGACTCACTCATGCAGATCTTCTTCCCCTCTTCGTTGTGCCGCCCCGGAGTGCCGGATGGCTTCCAAGACAAAACGGGAGCTCCTCCAAGTAGCCAATACATAAATGATGCTAGTGGTAGGGTTTTTAAGTGTTGGACGTAAGGGAATCGGAGGGAAGAGGTCTCCAAAGTTGGAGAGAAACTATGTTTCTAGGTGACGGAAACTATAGGTTTTTCGGGTTTTTTAGAAGAGGATTTCGGTGCAGTTCGCTTGGAGGACGTGCTAAGGGCTTGGGTTCGTGGTATTGGATGGGTTGAGGGGTGAGACGGAGTTGGAATAACCTTAAAGCTTTGAATGGATGCCTATTTATAGCCAAAAGAAGTGCACTTTAGTCAAAATCGAAAATCTGTCACACGTGGCAAAGTGCCCCATATACTGAGCACTAGCATCATGAGCATTGTCAGTTCGATAAGATAGGTATCAGAGGGTCAGATCGGCTTTTCAAGTCAATCTGACCAGGTGTCAGGCACCCTGTATATAGGGTGCCTGGTGCCCTATATATAGGGCGCTTTGGCCCTTGTCAAAGCCCCTCTGATCTCGCTCGGAATGCATCGAAAGCCCCCGATCTTCTAGAAAACTCGATTCTCTTGAAAAGTTACTCAAATATTCTTTATAAAAATACGAATTTAAACTCTCCAACTATACCAAAACTATGTGTCTACATAAGCCACTTTACATGATGGACTAAGATTGAGTGAGTCAAATTATGTGATGTCAACAGCTCAAATATGATTGTCACATAATCTGTATTCATATCTTATAAATAAAAAATACATATACTTATTATTTTCCAATTGTCGATAATAAATATAACTATAAATCACTTTGTTCTGTTCAATAAGAAATGATTAACGATCAATTTGTCAAATAGTTAACGAATGTACAAAGACATGCATACACAATTATTCAATAGATTAAAATAAATAATAAAAAAAAGTTATGCTACAAAAATTAACGTATAAAAATACTGTGTATTAAAAACATTTACAAAATTATTTATAAAATTATAGTATAGTTTAACTTATATTTTTGTCATAAATTTTGTTAACATAAAATAGAAAAATAAAATAGTAACATTATCAATTTAGATAGAAATTAATATGTTTAAAACTCGTGATTATACAGGATAACTTATAATGTAATATTCCTGTAGGTTACCATGAAGAGATTATCAAAATGTCTATTTTTAGGCTATCTTAACAAAATTTTAAAATATTGATCTACAAATTAATTACGTAAAAAATAGATAATTATGTAGTTTTAAAAATAAAAAATTTAAAGTGATTAGTTTAAATAATTTTAGTTACTAAAATTCAACGGTTAATTTTAAAACTTAAGTTAATGTAAAAATCATAAATTTTATTTTTAATTTAAAAAAAAGAATCAAAATCAAAACGAAACCAAAATATGACCATTCTAAATTATTTGTAATATAAATTAAAATATCTGCCACTCTTATCAGAATTGGAATATGAAATAGAAAAGACTCACTCGAGCAGCCCTTGTCCTTCTTAAACGTTTTGAGACGTTTTTAGCTAACATGGCCAGAATACGCTGACGGATCACCGATTGGGTTCCGCAAAGATTGAAATTGACCCCACAATTTCTTAGAGTTCAATTTTCAGTCCTATAATAGATGACAAAGTTCTTTTAGAGTTATTTTTTAATCTTAAAAAGGTCAACTTATTAATATCGAATCCTTTCCGT
This sequence comes from Cryptocoryne crispatula var. balansae, assembly GCA_036172225.1. Classification (NCBI taxonomy): domain Eukaryota; kingdom Viridiplantae; phylum Streptophyta; class Magnoliopsida; order Alismatales; family Araceae; genus Cryptocoryne; species Cryptocoryne crispatula. The sequence continues at coordinate 11,641,077 of CM069923.1, read as the reverse complement.
CAACCATTGCCCCTTTTGCAATAATAATATATATTATTATTAGATGATATGCTAGTTTACCAAATAAAAAAGTAGAAACTATTTTCTCGTAAATCTAATCATATTTTAATATTTTAATATTTAATAAAATTTTGTTTTACGTAATTTTTTAACATGTTTATTCTTACATGTTATAGACCAAATTTATTTCAGTAAATAATTTTTTTTACGTTTTATTGTTATATTTTATTTGATAATATAGTTATTAAGAATGGGGAGCATGTTTTATTTACAAACCTATTAGTACAGCTTTTATTATACCACACAATAAGAAACACCAAATGCAGTTGTTTTAGGGCCCTCTTTTATTTTCATTGTTTCTTATTGGACTACACATTTATTTTAGGCCTTCTATTTCTCTGGTCCTAAATTTTAAATTTTCCTTACTTCCCTTATTTCCCTAACAACGTTAAGTGAAACAACTTTCACATTTTTTTCCGATTTTAGCCCTATGCGTTTGGCTTAAAAAGAAGATGTTTCAGTGACTTTTTGGCTTTAAAAAAGGACAGCAAAAAAAGGGGGAATTCTTTTTGTCTGAGGGAGAAAGACGGACATCCTTTTAGGCTTTTACAACACCTTTTGCAAAGGTCTTGTACATGCGTTTAAAATGTTCACAAACAAAGACATTTTATTCACTTGAGTTATCCATTCTGTAATATCTGGCTTAAAAATATATATATATATGTAAAAAAAATGTAACCGCCCTGCCCTCTCTCTCGCCGGTTACGAGCCGTGCCCTGCTCTCTCTCTCTCCCCCGCCTTGCCCTCTCTCTCTCACGCGGTTACGCAGCCCCCCCCCCCTCCCTCCCCCTCCCGGGTTCCCCGCCGTAACGCCGCCCACCCACCCCCGGATCAGCGCAATGCCCCCGCCGGTTGTGCGGACTTGCTCCACCACTCTCGCCGGTTTCGCCTCCGCCCCAATCTCTCTCTCTCTTTCTGTCTCTCTCGCCCTTCCCCCTATGTCGTTCTCCCCCCCCCCCTCTCGCTGCCGCCGTGAGCGCCGGCCGCCATAGCCGTGAGCCCCCCATGTTCGCTAAGAACGCCCCGTGTGCGCGAACGCCACCCTCCCACGCGCGCACGCGCGGCGCCGCCGACCACCCTCCCACGCATCCGTTCGGCAGCCACCATCGTCGCCGGCAAAAAACCACCCTCAGCCGTTGCCCCTCTACCGCCGTCATCGACCGCCAGCCGTCTCCTCTCCGCCCCCCTCCGCCGTCGAGCTCTCTCCCCATTTCTCTCTCTCTCCCTCTCTCGCAACGTCTCTCTCTCTCTCGCAACCTCTCTCTCTCTCTCTCTCTCTCGCAGCCCTCGCCACCGCTGCTCCGTCTTCTTCCCTCTCCTTTTCATGCGACGTGGCCAGCCTCCCCGCATCTTGCACTTGCACCCATCCGCCATGCATGGCTTCCGGCCACCTTGCATGACCGCCGCAGACATCATCCGCCCTACACCGCCCGGCCGCGCAGCCCGTCCACGGCAGCCGCATGCCCGTACCACACCGTGCCTAAGCCTCGTCGTCGCCGCCCGCATGAAGGGCCGCCCGCCGCCCCTCGCACCCTCCATTGTCCAGCCGCCTCCTCTCGCATCGCCACCGTCACCCGGCCCACCGCGTGAGAGTCGCCGGCCACCCTCCTGTACGCGCACCCGCCGCCAGCCGCCGCCGCCGCCTTGCCATCGCCAACCTCCCGTCCGTGCCGCCCTCGTCCGCAGCGCCGCCCGGGCCACGCCATGCTCAGCCCCACCGCCATGGCCGCTGCTACATCAGCCCCGCCGTCCGCCGCCGCCCGCCGCGTCGTCTACCCCGTCGACGTCAAGCACCGCCGCGAGCCTCCTCTCGCCGTCACCGCCGAGGCCAGCTCTCCTCTTCCATCGCCGGGGCCTCCGGACCAGCGCCGCCGAGCACCGCCGGCGGCCTCCTCAGCCGCGAGCTCCACCCGCCGTCGCCGCCGCCGCGAGCTCCACCCGCCGGCCGCCGCCGTCGACGCCGCCGTCACGAGCCGGGGTGAACCGGCCAGCAGCCGCCCGGTCCAGCTCGCCCGGCCCAGCCTCCACCCGGTCCAGCCGCCGGTTCAGCCGGCCGAACCGCCCGGTTCGACGCTCGGTTCAGGATTTTCTGATTTTTCGGAATTTAATAAACTGAAAATTAAATCGAGGCCGTAAAATAGCAGGAAAATTCTGAAAAAATATGAAAAATTCACAGGAGCTTCCAGGTAGGTTTCTCAAGCTTGTCTATGTATTTGATCCCATTTTGATTAGAAAATATGCATGATTTAACTTATGGATCATAAGTTGACTCGTCTTAGACTTTGGACTTGTAATTATTGATTTTCACAAAATCCCTGAAATCAGAACTTGAAATTAGTATTTTTTATATTATGGAACATGTTTAGCTTGATTATGCTTGGGTAGAAGCCTTTTCTATCAAATTTGATCTTATGAAAACCATGTAAGTGATTATATGCTAGTTTGGAACAAGAATTGAAGGTTAATTATGTGTAGACTTGAAAAACTCTTGGGTCATCAAATTATACCTTTTAGAACCTGTTTTGGGTCGATTATGGTTGATGATACATGAGATCTTAATTTGTTTAGTTTATGCCAAGCATGACTTAGGTTAAGTGTCTTGTATATATGTTTTAGTATGTCTAGTTCGGTTTGTCATTGCATGTGAGGATCATGTAAATTTTTGATTAGTATGATTTCGTATTATGTATTATGTCATGCATGATATGATTATGTTCATATGGTTAAGTTTGGTATATGTTTTGATTTAGAATATGTCAACCAAGTCGGTTAGTACAAGTCTTGTCTAGTTATGGTGAAATATGTTTAATTTGGTTTCAGATTACATGGGCTATGCTATGCATAGTTAGTTATGTCATTGGTCATGATTAGTACAAGTTGTCATTGAGAACAAGTTCAATTAAGTCGTGGTTATCATATGTCTTGTCAAGTTTGTTATGAATGCGATGTCTTGCATGAAAGGCTATGAAATTAGATGTTTATGTCATGTATGCATTTGTATGGTCGATATGTCATGATATGAAATTATGTTGGCGAACTCGATATGACGTGCTATGAAGGCCACTCACTGTACCCTATGTTAGACAATCGCCCGTGGCGTAAGTAACTTAGATGAATCCGGCCCTCCCAGGTATCCCGGATTACCGCGTTTTTCCCTTAGTGTCACCACCGCCTAGGTGCACTTTGGGCTAGCTTATTATATGTTATCGCTATATATATTAGAGCCGGTGAATGCATTTTGTACATGTGTGGAAGACGACCAATTCTTGCTCTTTCGCCATGTGTTCTGGAAAGGATATGAAATATGTTACTTGTGTGTCATGTATGGATGTTAAACCATGTCATGTTAGAAAAATCAGATTTGTCTGCTTTAATTTGGTCATGTTAAGTCAAGTCTTGAGGTCATTTAGATGATATTTGTCTAGCTTGTATGGTCTTGTGTGCATCGGGTTCTAGAATTAATTGGCTTTGGCATAATCTTTTCTTTGAAGATAATTATGTTCGATATGGGTTGTGAGATTAATATAGAAGATATTCTATACTTTTGTATTACATCTCAATTTAGATATGTTACATACCATTGCTTGATTATACGTTATTTACCCGATTGATGGGTGAAGGGTGTAAATCCTACGGAGTCCTCGACTCACCCCGTTGTGGGTTACATTTTTCAGCAGGTTTTGAAGATTTAAGAGCTTGAAGATGAGGATCAGGTGAAACCAAAGGAATCAGAGTCATTTGTACATGGAGATTCTTGGTATTCTCTACTTAGGTAGATGATTTTGCTTGTGTTTCGAACAGGAGTGTGGATAGACTTAGAAGTATGATTCTGTTATCTTGTTTTGATGGATCTTAGGAGATTAATTGTTTAAGTTTGGGTTGTGGAATCCAAGTGTTGGGTTTCATCCCACTGTCACGGCATTGTGTATTTCCGCTGCGTATTTGTGGTAATGTTGTTTAAATTCCGGGTCGTGACACATTCAACCTTAACCAAGATATAAATGCTGATTTAAATATACGTATTCAAGCATATGCCTAAAACCCAATGAATATTGAACGGTTCAAAATTTATACCTTCGATGTGAACAAAGATAACATAAAATATTGATATAAATATATATCTTCAAACATTGCAGCTCCAGTACGGTTTTTCTGAGGGATGACTTCATGCCAACAGAAAAAACAAAAAAAGACTTCATGCCAACAGGACTCTCTTTCTTGTACACGGGGTTAGTTGAGGGATGAGTTAGTGACAGAAAGAATTGAAGAATATCAAGCACAAAACATTAAGATTAAAAGTTTATTTTTGAGATTAAAATTTAATTTTACGACTAAAAATTGAAAACCACAATTAATTTTTTAGAGGCTAGCTGACTTGGGCATTAATTTTCTGATTTCGAGCATACTTCCACATGATCGGGATAAAAGCAATCCCCAGGCAAGTGGGCAACTTTAAATTGCAATACCCACAAAAAGATGACCTTCTGTGTTATGGAAAATAGTATAAAAGATAATTCGTCCATGTGTTCTCCACAGAGAGGGATAATTCCATCTGCTGTTCCGGTACCAAGGCCAGAGAAGTCAGCAAACAGAGACAACTCTGTTCATGGCAGGAAGAAAGACAACTGTGTAGTTTTGGATCCACACGGAGGAGAAAGAAGAAATATTTACAGACGCTACATGTCAATCTGCAGTATGATGTTCACAAATAAGGAAAAACCATCTGTTATGCATGTACCTCCTCGGTTAGGATCGCCAGCGGCCGGACGACGGCGGGTCGATCCTGAAGAATATGGAGAAGCTGTTGCGGCGGCTGATGCTGTTCCTTGCCATCCCGGCTGTGGGAGAAGTGCTCCAATAGGAAGCATTTAAATCCCCCCAGCTTCCGCAAAGCTCCGGCGGAAGCAACCAGCAGACACCATCCTACCGTCAACATCATCGCCGGGACCCGACCGGCGGCCAGGCCAAAGAGAACGACAACGAGGAAAACCAGTTGTCCCGAGCGCCCTCCAGCAGGTTGATCCCCGTTCTTTCCTTGCCAAGAGTCGTCCTTTGATCCGATATGGTCGATATCGGTGGGGACTTCGAACTCAATAACTCTTCCCCCTTCCCCATCTTTATCTACGTTTTTGTCGCCGTCGATGCCGGCGCCGTCGTTTCCATCCTTCTCCGGCAGCCCCTCGGCGGCAGCCATCTGATCAGGTGCCCCTCTGATGCTGCAGTCTGGTGCAGGCCCTGCCTTTGCTCCAGACTTCCTATCCCCTAAAAGCTTCTTGGGCGCAAATCTCCTCAGTAGCTTCTTCCATTTTCGCTCTGGACGATCTATTTCAGTCTCGAGAGGAAGAACAGGGGTCGCAAGTTGGATTGAAGAAACGGATTCCAAGCTCCGCTCCCGCAAGGCAGCCGTGCTCTTGTTCGAGATTCTTTCGCTGATGGAGATGCCAGCTGGAAGAGCTGGCGCCACGGTGATGAAGCTGTTCCTATTTGATCTATCAAGGGGTTTTGGAGATGAAAATAGGCGTCTCCCGATCGATTCGAGAAGGAGGATTGCAAATGCCGAGATCGATGTTCCGAGCGCGACCTTCTTGGTGTTGATTGCTAGGACGAAGATGAGGAACCCTACTGCGGCTGGCAACGGGGTTTTACGACTATTCCTTTCTTCGGGTGCATCCTTCTCGGGCCTTGCCTCTGCCAGACTGTCGGAAGCCGAAACCCTAGGTTCTACCGTTGTTACCCTCTCCTCCTCCAAGGGCGAGATTCCCGAAGCTTTCCTCTCAATCTGCCCCTGCTTCGCTGGTTGAGCAACGGTAGCACATCCGACCTCTGGCTCAGGTTCGAGCTCCATGGGGCTGGGGCTGGGGCTGGGGCTGGCTTCCTGGCGCCGGCGTAGCCACCGCGGGACTCTCTTCTTCAGGCGGCCACGGTTCTTGACTACGAGGTCGGCAACGGATGTGGGGAAGCCAGCCTGGAGCACCAGGGCGGAGTCGCCGACTCCCTGCCTCGCGCCGGAGTCGAGAGCGGAGGCGACAAGCCGAGGGATACTCCGCAGCTTCGCCTTCTTCCAAGCGGCAGGCATGGCGGCGATCCGGCGGTCATCCAGCGGCAGGCTGGCGGGGGTGGGCGAGGCGGAGATTGAGGAAAACGACGCCGCCCGGAGCGGACAGCGGGGGAGGAGGGTGGGAAAAAGGAAGTTAAAATTGCAATTTCATCCTCAATCTTTTGCATATTCGTCAATATCATTGCTGTTGCTTTACATCGATACCGGTAACCAATAGTAAGGCGTACATCGATTCATGGAAAGGCGAAGCACGTTCCGGTGCGCACGACAAACAAGCATCGCTTTATCACAGGATACACAGCGTAGCGTGTTTGGCCTTTCTCGAGTCAGACACATCTCGTGCTTTACTGTCAGTTCGTGAGTGACACGCACCAACTCTAGTACGCATCGCCACGCAACTAATTGAAGTCGTCGCGGCATGAGTGGTTGCTGTTGACTGACTCCACGTCTTGACCGGCCTAGTATCCGATGGCGGTTCACGTGTCTCTTGGCTGACCCACGCGGAAGGTCCTATGCAGGCAGGCGCACCGCGTTGTCGGAGTTACTGTCGCCGCCGACAACGCGGCTGGGGGCTTGGGGCGCGCTCATTGCTGCTTTACCTCCTGCCGTCTGAGTATCCGGACCCGGTGACCGGATCCGATTCGGATGTAACTACTCGAGGAGGTGTGAGAAGCAGTTGCGTGGCCGGCCGCCGTTGGTGTGGTTGGCGAGATCCGTTGTAACTAGGGGTGTCAATGGGCCCGGCCCGGCCTGGCCCGGCCCGGCCTGGCCCGGCCCGAGGTCGATCCGCTTAGGGCCCGGTGCAAAATATATTGGCCCGGCCCAACCCGACCTGGACTACATTGTTGGCCCGGCCCGACTCGGCCCGCAAAAATTATTGAATTGGCCCGACCCGGCCCGGCCCGGCCCAACTATATATTTTATAAATAAATATTTATTAAATATGATAAATTTAATTATTTAAGATAATATTATAAAATTAATAATAATTTAATTAAAATATATTTTTAATAAATAAAAATGATGTTTTTGACATAAAAAATTGAAAGTTATTTGGCCCGTTTTAGCCCGCGTCGGCCCGCTTCAGCCCGTATGTCGGCCCGACTAAAGCCCGCGGGCCAAAATGTTTGGCCCGTCAAATGACCCGCAGCCGGCCCGGCCCGCGAACCCGTGGGCCGGCCCGGCCCATTGCCACCCCTAGTTGTAACGACCCGAAAAGTATAACGCAACCAAAAATATCGAAGTCGAGATGTTAGAATTAAAATTTTAAAAAGTAGTAAAATAATATAAAATTTCAAATCAAACATTATAACTAAATAAATGACTTATGAAGTTCATCTTAAAACAAACAACTACTAAGTACTATTATAGATAAAATCTATTACATTGAAAAAAAATAAACTCAAACCATCTAGATAAAAATAATCACTCTTCACCAAACTCTTGATCTTATAGATCCTCAGGTGGAGCAAGATTGTAATACCTGGCAGTTAAAAAAAAATTTAATTTTTAGTAACCCCCCCCCATTTCCCTCCCCCTCCCGGTTTCCTCGCCGTCGTCCCCACCGTAACGCCGGCCACCCCCCGGAGCGTCGCGATCTTCCCCCCCCCCTTGCCGGTTTCGCAGCCCCCCCGACTGGATCTCTCTCGCTCCCTCTCTCTCTCGCTCGTGCAGTCTCCCCGCCGCGAGACCTCCTCCTCCTCCTCCGTCGCCGTCGCCGGACGCGAGCACCGCCCCCGCCGGAAGCGAGCACCGCCGGACCTCCCCCTTGATGTCACTGCCTCCGGCTCCTCTCCTCGTCGTCGTTTCCTCCCTCCAGCGCCTCCCTTGCCGGCGAGAGCATCGCCGTCCACCCTTCCCACGCCACCCGTCGTCGTCGCCGCCGGAAGCCAGCGCCGCCGTCGACCTCCCCTGTTCCGGCCGGACCCGCCGCGCCATCGCCGGCCGTCGCCTTCCTCCTGCCGTCGCCGTCGTGACCAACCCCTCCTCCTCCGTCGCCGTCGCCGTCGAGCGCCGCCGGCCGCCTCCGCCGTCGCGAGCGCCACCTCCGCCGTCGCGAGCGCCGCCGCGAGCCGCCGCCGCCTCCGCCGCCCGCGAACCGTCGCCGTGAGCCGCCGGTCCAGCCGGTCCAGCCGCCGGTCCAGCCGCGGTCCAACACCTCCGAACCGGCCCGGTTCAGCCGGTCGAACCGCCCGGTTCGGCGCCGGTCCAGGAAATTCCGATTTTTCGGATTTATTAAATCCGGATATTAGAAAAGGCCAATAAAAATAGCATAAAAATCCAGAAAAATCAGGAAAATTCACAGAAGATTACAAGTAGGTTTCTCAAGCTCATCTATGTATTTGATCCCTTTTTGATTAGAAAATATGCATGTTTTAACTTATGGACCTTGTTTTGACTAGTTTAGACTTTTGATTTAAGATTAGTGTTTTTCTCAAAAATCCTTGAACCCAGAACTTTGAAAATGATATTTTGAATATTATAGAACATGTTTGGCATGATTCTGGATGGGTAGAACTATTTTTCATGAGATGTGACCATTTGTTATTCATGTATATATTTATGTGCTAGAATGAACCTAGAATTGAAATATAATTATGTGGAGTTTTGGAAAAATCAAAAGCCATCAAATTTCACTTTTTGGAACCTGTTTATGTCATATTATGGGTGTTGACATCAGAAATTAGCTTGTTTTGGTTATGCCAAAATTGGGTTTGATTAATTGTCTTGTGTATGTAATTAAGCATGTCTAGATTTGGTTTGTTATTGCATGTGCATAGATCATGTAAAAATTATTTGGTTTGGTTCCAGATTGTGTAATATGTCTTGCATGATATGGCTAGGTTCATGTTATTAAGTTTGATATGAGTTTTGATTAGGATATGTTAACCATGTCGGTTAGTGCAAGTCTTGTCTAGTTTATGATAAAAACAATTTGTTTTGCATGGTTGACATTAGAATGAGATGTTTATGTCTTGTGTACATGGTATGCAGGTGTGTCATGATCTGAAAAATTTATTATGAATTCTTGTACCACATGTTATGAGGCTTCATCAGCCTATTCAAGTCAAATTGCCCGTGGACAGCGGGTATCTTAGATAAATCCGGCCTTCCCACAGATCCCGGATTACCGCGGTTTTTCCCTTGGTGTCACCACTGCCTAGGTGCACTTTGGGCTAGCTTAGTATATGTTATTACTATATAAATTAGAGCTGGTGAAAGTGATCTGGATAGGTGATGTAAAAAGGCAAGACGACCAATTCCTTGCCATATGACTATGGGTTTAGAAAGAACATGAAATTATGCTCATTGCATGTTATGTTTAGATGTTAAAGCATGATAAGTTAGAAAAATTCAGATATGTCTCATGTTAGATTGGTCATGTTAAGTTAAGTATGAAGGTCATCTAGTTGATTTTTGTTTAGTTTTATGGTCTTGTATGCTTTGGTCTAGAATTGATTGGTTTTGGCATAACCTTTTCTTTGAAGATAATTATGTTTGGGTATGGGTTGTGAGATTAATATAGAAGACACTCTATACTTTTGTATTACATCTCAAGTTAGATATGTTACATACCACTGCTTGTTTATATGTTAATTACCCGATTGATGGGTGAAGGGTGTAAATCCTACGGAGTCTCCGGACTCACCCCGTTGTGGGTTAATGTTTTTCAGCAGGTTTTGAAGATTAGGAGATTGGCTTGGAGGCTCAAGCAGAGGCCGTGGAAGAACCAGAATCTCCTGGAGTTGGAGCGGAGTGATATATTTTATTTTCTTCAGGTTGCTTGTTTTGGACTTTTAGGTTGTTGTGTACTTAAGCAATCTAGTGGATTTGATTTATAGTTGGAGCATATGAACAGACTTGGTTTTGAATTTTGTTGTTTTAAATGTTTAAGTTTTTGGTTGGAGTTGGACTAGATGATGTTGGCTTGATTATAAGTTAATGGCTTCAGGTTTTGGAAATCTTGTGGAACTTTTGTAGACTTGATTGTGTTGGTTGAATTACATGCTTGTATAGGTTATGAAATCCGAATGTGGATTTCTCCCACTGTCACGACGTTATGTTTTCCGCTGCGTAGTTGTGGTTTTATGTTGTTTATTTTCCGGGTCGTGGCAAAGATTCTCTTCAAACTCCTCAAATTCTTCCTCAGGCAAAGGTTTCTCGAACTCAACTAAAAACAACTGATAAAGAAAATGGGTGAGTCATGAAGACACAGTAGAACTTACACCCAACCACTCCACTATATTAAACAAGTTCTAATGATGATAAAGATATAAATCCCAAACAAAGATATAAATAATCACTCTTCACCAAACTCTTGATCTTATAGATCCTCAGGTGGAGCAAGATTCTCTTCAAACTCCTCAAATTCTTCCTCAGGCAAAGGTTTCTCGAACTCAACTAAAAACAACTGATAAAGAAAATGGGTGAGTCATGAAGACCCAGTAGAACTTACACCCAACCACTCCACTATATTAAACAAGTTCTAATGATGATAAAGATATAAATCCCAAACAAAAGTCCAATTATTACAGTTATAAGTAACGCTAATCATCAAGGTTCAATTAATTAAATAAGATGTTTTTCTACCCATTTTATAAGTTAGCATGATTTACTAAATGCATACTATTCTAATCATGACATAACAACACTAACACAGCTTTATATATACCTACCACATAGGTTTATCATAAAGAATGAATTAAATGCAATAACTCGCAAATCGACATGTCATAATGAAAGCAAAACTAAATTATTTGTCTGAGTAGAACACATGTTTCACTTGGACATTGTAGTTATGTTTCAGGTCTAACACTAGATTTACCATATAGTAAAATATAACAGATAATAAGCTAGATCCCATAGTACACCTAGGCAGGTGTGTACTTAGGATGAATTGTTGTATCTGAGATCAAAGGATGTTTCGGACTGTTCTAAGTCGTCACTGCTCACGGGTCACTATCATAGTCTGATGAAGTACAAATCATATTACAAAAATGCAGCACACTGCATTAATCACATCTCATAAGCTGAAAACATATATTACTTAAACATACACCAAAGCAAACTAACATAAAATACAACTATATGCAATGTTATGCAATAACATAATTAAAAAGATCACAACATTATCTACATCCATGTTAAACTATGATTAACTAATCTAATACATAACTAACACGATAATGCACTATTCTAAAAGCATACAATCTACTATACATTAATATGTCATGCAATTAATAATGTTAAACCAATTACGTACAATCAACTTATATTAAATCAACTCTAAGTTTTTTATTAATTAACTCTTAACAATTAATATAGTTGGTTCATAACTTAAATCAAAATATACACACATATATATAAGATCATGATATACTACATGCACTTAAACTTTCTAAACATGACATCATTCATATTTAAATAAACATCTAAGTATAAACACCTAAATTAACTTCTAATTGAAACTAGGCACATAACTAGACCCATCTAACTAACTAAATATATTTTTTTAATTAAAATTAATTAATTATATTTTTAATATTTTTATTAAAATATTTAAAATGATAAGAGATAGTTGAAATATCTACCTGAATCGCAATGATGATTAATTGAGAAATCTAAGAAGATTAACTGGATGATAGTCATCAAACGAACGACAAGATGATCTGAATAAGTTATCTCTTTCTTTTTTTCTGTCAAAAGAAGAAAAGGAAGCAAATAGATTATGAGAGATACAAGATGATATCGGTGAAATTTATATGCCATGGATAGGAGAAAGAAGGGAAAGCAATCAGCAACTCACGTTGACGCTCGGGGCACAGGCAACTGAGTGCGGAGCGAGGCACGGGCGACCGTGGGTTGGCGTTCGTGCGCATGGGGCAAGGCAGCGGGATGGAGAGCTCGCGCGCACGGGGACCTGATGGCATTAAGGGGGCGCGCGGCGGACGGTGAAGTTGCAGGGTGGCGACGTGCGGGTGAGTGCGGGCAAGCATGTCAGGGCGGCACTGTTGCGGCCGCGGGCTGGCGATGACGTGGACGAGGTCGCGCGGGCTTGACGACAACGGCGGCTGCCGGGCGGGCGGGAGGCAGCCAGGGGCTGGCACGCGAGAGGGGGGGCTGTTTCACGCGAGCGGCGACGCGCGGAGGTCGTCAACACCGCAGGGGCGGTCGACGGGTGCTGGCTGGAGGCGTCTGGGTTCCGGCGCGCAAGAGCGGCTAACTGGTGGCCGAGAGCGGCAGCGTTGGGGGGGCCAAGGCGAGCGGCGACGTTCGGGCGGCGGAAGGCAACCCGACGTCTGGGTGGTGCGTGCGCGTGCGGGAGAGAAGAGGAAGAAGAAAGAAGATGGCGATGTGGAGGAAATATATGTATATAGAGGGGGAGTTCGACCGGGGGGGGGGTGGAGTTCGATCGGGAGTCTTAACAAACTAGAGCCAACGTAGGATTAAGGGAGGGTAGATATAATTAATTTTTTTATAAATCTCTTTCTTAATATATAATTTATTTTAAATTATAATTAAAAATTTAAAATATTACATCCGCCGCTCAGGAGAGCCGTGAACGAGGTTCAAGGTCCGTCTGAAGTTTGCCTTTTCCATGGGGAAGGTTACTTGTGAGGATCGAGCTCGTAGTCGTAGAGGTGATCAATCCCTCGTTGTGTGATCACTCGGTCAACGTGCCCCCAAAAAAAGATAAGAAACACTTACATGTACCATTTACGAAGTATGGGGGTAGAAAGATAATCATATCTGTTCAAGGATTTGAAATCTTTCCAAGAAGAGAGAGTCTTGGAGATTAGTTTGTTTCATGACAACATTGCACTTTTGTGATAAAATAAATGGGAAAATTATCACCCGGTCTATTTAAGAAAATCAGTTTATCAAAAATTCCATTGACCAATTTCTCTTCCTCTTTAACCTGTTGACATCACATTCTATTACCACCTAGTCTGTTTTGCTGCTCGACTGTCCTGGTATCTCCATTTTGCCCTCGCTATCCCCGTTTTGCCCTCACGCGTTCCCCGACGCTCGCGACCTCGCCTCTGTTTTTTCGTTTTCTCGCCCTATTTCGCCGCTGTCGATCTCCATCACCGCGGTGCCTCGCGACCTCCGGACTCGCCGTGGTTCTCGAGAGACGTAGATCTAGTGACTCGCCGCTGCTCTCTCCTCGCCCTCTCACCTCATCACTCGAAGGAGGGGGACCGAGGTCGTAGAATCATGGAGCGAAGATGATGATGGCAGATAATCTCTCCGTTTTCTCGAGCTGGCATTCTGACAAACGGAACTCGAATCTCGTGAGGTTTCCAGGTATCGGCGAATGACGAGGTGCGGCGGGCGAGCCTTCTATTGATTAATTTATCTCTTTGTAGCCAAGTTGCGAGAGGGCGGCTGTCGGCCGGCGGTGTCGGTCTGGGGGTGTTTGCTGTTCTAGAAAAGGGAAAGAGGACAAGCGCGGCGGAGGCAACCAGGGCCGGCTATCGTTTTTGGTAGAAAGGGTGGCGGGCCAGCCGCGTGCAACGGTCACTACAAGAAAAGTTAGTATTTGTTGCAAATAATTATGCCACAAAATTGATAAATTTGCAGCAAATTACTTTTTACTGCAACAAATATTTTTGCTGCATGTCGCTGTATAAAGTTCTCACAATATATTTTTAGTTGCAACAAATATATTTTGCTGTAAAAAGTAGTATTTGCAACAAACACAATTTCGCAGTAAAATATCATTATTACGACAAACTTAAAGTTGCGGTAAAAATATATTTGTTGCATAATTGATGTTGTAGTAAAATCATTTTTACTACTAATTAAAAATTATGCCAAAATCTTATTTGTTGCGTATTTCACGTTGCAGTAAAATCATTTTTACAACTAATTCGCAGTTGTACTAAAAAGTTTTTAACTACATCTTTGATGTTGCAGTAAAATATCGTTTTGGTTGATAATTCAAAGTTACAGCAAAAAATCATTTAATGCACATTTTATTTCACAGTAAAATAATTTTTATAACTAATTTACAATCGTTCTAAAATTTTAAATCATCGTAAAGGTCAGTTTTTTATAACTTGCCAGTAACCTGTTTAAAAAACTCCAATCTAGAGATCAGCAACCTGCTTAAGCAAAATTCAGGTGACAATGCAGGAACCTAGTAACAGCATTCGTGAGTTAAGTGTTCAATATCAGAAAAAGACAACACAAAAGCTGGACGAAAAAGAATGCAATCTCAGCGACACCATAGACGGGTAACAAATCATAGAAAGTAGTTGGTGTTCTTATTTTAAATCACTTCGGCACCATTCACAGAGGTTTGTGGTAAAGGTCCGTTTATATCATATACAAAACTTGATCTATATACAGGAAAAATTACAAAATCTTTGGCCAACTGATGTGAAATGAAGTAGAAATTGTTTGTGTCCACTTAATTCACATCTATAAAATTTACATCATAACAACTTTTCATAAGAAAAAATGCAAATAATGCACGTGGGTGCTAACTCTAATGCTTGCAGCACCAAAGCAATGCCAGGGCACATAAAACTGTGAAACATTTTAAAGAGCAACATCAGCTGGTGGATGTACCATAAGGAAGATTAAACCAAATTAAAATGGAATGGAATTGGTACCAACATCATGAAAGGATCTCGAGTAGTTTTGTCAGGCCCCTTTAGAAACTTTTGAGGAAGGCACAGTCCTACTTCCTCTTCTCTTCTAGGCAATCAGGCCTCTTCTCTTCCATAAGTATTAGTACATATGTAAAGCTTTTTGAATCTCACGTTGATTGGCATTTTTATCAACTCCAAGAACATGAAAGGAGTTAAAAGTATTAAGAGCCATGAAACATCAATCTAAAACAAGAAAGAAAAAAATCAGAATTTCTCATACTCATCGGTATTTCTCATAGAAGACATCCATGACTTATCTATCGTCATATCAGTAAAAACGTCCTAGAAGGAATTAAAAAGAAATGAGATAAAAAAGTAGATGTAGATGTCAATTATACATTAACTTTACCAAATAACAAGTCAATTACCTCACAAGTTTAATCAATAGCTTTCCTTACCCCTGCTGACAGAAAAAAAGTAAATTCCAATTATACATAAATAATAACTTGATCAAAAAATTAATAATAAAGTTACAATCAGTGACTAGCAGGGCTATAAGACAATTAAGAATAGAGATTGAAACAAATCAGTTGAACATTCTTTGCATGAGAGAACTCATGGTGTTCCACAGCTAAAATAGTGGTGTTCTGCATCTAAAATAAAATAATTGGCAAATTTAATAAGTAAATTCATATAATAATTAACAAGCAGCAGGCATTTTAAACAAAATTTCAATCAGCTTACCCTGAATATTATGCCATATTCTTTCTAGTAACACAGCTGGAATTATGTTCAAAGATCAGTTTCTCCACTAATAAATTTAAAACAGCAAGAATCAAGGAAAATTCCAAGTTCTTATCTCAATGCTGATTTGGAACATTAATCATACTGTCTTCCTTTTCCGTGAAAAGAGAAAATTAGATGATTACCAGAGGCTGATCGATGCTCCCGGCTCGACGTACAACGGAAACCAAGGTCCGTATTGTTTTTTGTACACAAGCTTGTGACTGTTCCTGCAGGCTGACCGACCCTGAATATTATGCCATATTCTTGACCAAAAAACTTGACCAAAAAATTAATAATAACTTGACCAAGGTAAGAGTATGTACCTATCAGTCTATGACCTAGGGGACCCTAAGAGAAGAGTCGACGGAGCTTGCAGGCTAGCCAGAGAGGACAATCTACAATCACCAGAGCAGGAGAAAACAACACTTCCTGTTCAAACAAAGATTACTAATAAAGAAGCAAACTATAACTCCTAAAGGCTACACTTGTGCCCAGAATATAGTTATTGATATCAGAAACAGAAGTACGAAATTATCTTCAAGGAACAATAATAGGGAACAATTTATGGGTCAAAAGATATATATGTGTGTGTGTGCGCACGCGCGCGCACTTATAAACAAATGTATACAAACATGTATTAGACACACACAAGTGCATGTGCATAAAGTGTGTGTGTAAAGACAGTTTATTTAATTCAGTGTGTCAATTTATTATATAATTAAAAAATATTTAAATTTTAACGACAAACTAATATATTGATTCATTTTAACGAAAAACTAATATACATAATTTCTATACTGAGGTTTATTTTTGAAGACTACTAATGGTAATATCAAAGAACAGGAATAAGAAAAAAGTAGAGAAAAAAAAAGCTCACCTGAAGGCTACTAATGGCTCTTTCATTCACAAAAGAAACAATCTCATGTTCGCTCTGAAAAAATAAAATCATGTAATCAGATCAAGACATAAGAAAACAAAAAGAAACATTAAGTTGCATGCCAATAGAATAAAATTGACCACCTATTTATTGATGACAATGCCTTCTCACTTCCCAAAGTAATAAGTGAATTTATCAGCAGCATAACCTGGCCAGGTCCACCACCATATCCACCATTAATGTCCTAAGAAGGCATGGTCAACGTGAAAATGGAGAGAGAGAGAGAGAGAGAGGGGTATATCAACAGTTCTTCCAACAAAAAATATATATATAAAATGATGATTGAATCATTATACTTCAATCCATCATAAATATCTTACAATCTTTAAAAAAAATTAGTACCAAACATGAAAGTCTTGGCTAGGTTATGATGATCAGCAGCTGATCCAGGAAATCTATTGGAATGCCATGATCATACATATAGGAGTTTTGCCAAATTAACAGCACATAAACGTCCAAGGTTCTTCTTCATAACTGATCATACACATGTGTATATTTATTTATTTATATACACATTTGGAACTTACCCCCTCATTCGTACGTATAGGAGTTTTGCCAAATTACCTTTGAACTTCTCATGTCAAATTAAACTAGCTGCCATATATATACCTTCTCACAATTAATCATTTGTTTCATTACTTGTAAATCCAAACATCTCCACGTAAATCCAAGCATATGTTTGCAATTATTGTCCAACATTATTTTTGGTATATTTCAGGTAATAAAACAAAATTTAATAGTAATACAGAATATATGATCATTACAAACTTGAGTCAAGCATAGGGTGAGGTAACAAAAGTATTCGGATCAATCGTGTAATACTATGTAAAAATAAATAAATTCACCATAAGAACGAATCAGAGTACATAAGAGAAAATGCCAGAGCCCGCGATTAATAACAAAATTCCCTGAAATGCAAAGCAATACACACGATCCAGATGCACTATACGAAAGGGAACTGAAGGGCAGTTAGCCCACGTAATACATGACATTGACAAGCCAATCGACATCTCCAATGAGAGCAAGAAACTTAGATCACTAGCGATCGATCAGATCCAATAAAACCTAACTAAATAAGGGGAACTCCCCGAGAGCGTGGAACGAGCAGGTGGGAGGAAAGCAAAGGCGCGGTGAACACATTTACCGTCAGATAGCCTTCTCGCACCGAGGGAGACAAAGGTATGGGGAGGTCGAGTTGTGCCGACGTTCTCCCTCGAGTTGTGTTGACGTCCTGCGGCGTGCCCTATTCGAAGGTCGAAAGAGCATATGCAGGTCGAGAGAGCAGATCCGGGCCTACGACGTGCCCTATTCGGAGGTCGACGTGCCCTATGCGAAGGTCGAGATCAGACGGGAGGATGCAGGGTCGTGGCATGCCCGATTTGAAGGTCGAGAGAGTTTGCGGCGTTCGCCGTGTTCGGCGCGTTCGCCCGTCGTATTGTCAATAGATTTATGGCAACCTGTTCTGCACATATTAAGAACATATAAGTTCGATGTAACAACCTGTACAGCGTTAGGAAATATTAGGTTAATTAATTACATAAATTAAACATACGTGAACTCTTGCATAAATGGCAACTTGGTCCTGCACATATTGTTGCGACTTGTCCGTTAGGTAAATGGCGTGGTTTCAAACATGGCGTGGTTTCAAAAATTAAGATCAATATATATATATAAAACGGTCACGTTGGTTAAAGTGGTAAAAAAATTAAAAAAATAAAAAATACGGTAAACTTTTTACAATGTCAGATAAAAAGTTAAAAAATTAAATATTTAACTTTTATATCATATAAATATCTTTATCATTCTCTTTAAAAATTTCTTTATTATTAACAAATATATTTTTTTTATATTATTTAATTCTAAACATAAGTATTTTAAATTACATTGAAATATTAGAAATAGTAAATTTTACTATTATATTATATTACATTATTTGTGGCAAAATTTATATTTGTAGTAAAAAAATTTTGTGACAAGTAACAAAAATTTCTATTTTAAATAAACTTTTTACGGCAACATTTTGAGTTGCTATAAAAAAGTTGCTATAAAAACTTCAAGTTCCTGTAGTGTTGGCTACTTTAGAATTTATTTGAATATAATTTTTAAACACTAAAGTGTATAAAAAATTATTGTGAATCAGGGGTTAGAATCGTGTAATTATGGTTTGTCTCTTGAATCCTATTATGTGGTCAGGGGCTTGAAATCCTAAATGAATGATCAAGATGTGGTCTCGTTACTAAGACAAATTATCACTTCAATGTCAGTCCGTACCATATTATCCGAGAATGAATAAATCTGATCTATTACCTAAGAGACATTTGCTTTGAAACTTATAGTTTAGATAAATTCTTATAATCTATATATATGATAGATACATTGTAAAAGTTAAGTTAGATTATAAATGTTATATCTTATTTCTCAAATATACGTATATATTAGTAATCATAGGCAGATTCTTGTTCCTTCCTACGAATCATGGTATGCTTAAGTGGAACGACTCAATTTTTTATCACCACCAATTTAATAGAATTTGATAGATGGAGCACGTATAAGTATTTATAATTTTATTGTGTGCTTTGCATTTGTAAACCAACATTATTATTGTCATTATACATATCTTTTTGCAACAATGTAAAGAATAATTGATTCTAGTTAGTTATGAGATATTGTTATATTTATAGACATATACATTCTGAACCTTTAAATGCCATACATAGGGATGCCAGAACTTGAAATAAAACTTTCTGATTTGTATGGGCATAAGTATGATTTATAAACTCCTAGATAATTTCTAGAAGTGTTTCAATGAGATGTCACAAATTTGGTGTGACTAAAGTACATAATAAACATGAAAATAAACAGTAACAACATGCCTATCAAATGATAGATGAATGATGCCTTTCGAGGTGTGAAGAGTGTAGAAATAGTCTGGGAATGCGGACAATCAATAGATCCATAATCTTGAAAGCCGAAAGAATTTGCTCAATCTGAAGGCTTTCAATACCAGAGACTTGAGAATTCTCTAAAAAAAATTGGAAACTTGAACGAAAGAAAGAAAACCCAGCAACTGAGGAAATCGGGTTCTATAAGTCTAAAATCCAAAAGTCCAAAAAATATCTGAACTTGTGTAATATATTATTAATCTAAAATTTGAAACTTAAAATTTCAAAATTTTAAATCTAAAAGCTTACAAGAAGACTAAACGATGCTCTTGTATGAGATCTCCATCGGAAAATAACAATGAAAATTTTCTCGCATATGAGTGAGCGAGAGATAGAGATAGAAACAGAGAGGAATAGGCAAAATCAAGGTAGAGGAGGCATGAGAGAAAGGGCTGGGTGGTTCCGCAAGCATGGTGGAGATCGAGAGTCCAGGGAGGGACGGAAGCCCACGGAGGCTTTGGATGGCAGCAAAATAGTCGAGAAAGCATCTATAAAGAAAATGACGTAGGTAGACGGGAAATCGTCCGGATGCTTGTCAACAAAATGACTACTCTTGCTTGTAATAGATAGTAAGATTTGGATACTGCCCAATATTAGGCTATTTATTGGGCCCAAATCCTCTTTTTCCAACGCTACTCAAGTAGGTTTCTAGCTAATAGTAGTTTTAGAAGAAGAAACATTTCTGATATTGGTGAAAAGATGTTCAAACAAAATTGATATGGCTTACATTTCCAATATTTTTTCACCAATTGAACAAAATTTTCTTTGAGAGAGATCGAAACTCAATTTAATAAAAACTTGGCTTAGTTAATTTATCATGTTAAACAAGTAAGTTTGAAGAAGAAAAGGCACTAATCATTAAGCTAACCCTAAGTGGATAATTGCTCAACTAGAGGAAATATTCAATTAACTACTAAATTAAATAAGTATTTTCATATAAAAAAATGATTATTAAATAAGTATTTAGTGTCAATTAAATCTATTGAACATGCTAAAATTAAATTAAATTTGATTTATAACTTAAGTTTAAACCAAACTTGAGTTCCAACTTCATAAACGAGCTTAAACTTAAGTTTCGGTTTAGATCTATGTAAAAGTAGTTGTCTATTTGCTGTAGAAGGTTTTCTCAAAAACCTATTTAGAACCTTTGGTAATATTCAATATTATTAGTCAATGTAAAATATTTTACCTTTTACATTGTTGATTTCGACATCCATAAATCTTTGTCAGAGGTCCTTTCCCAGGAATGTTGCTTCTTAGGTTTTAGAAGGTTTGAAATGCAACGTTGCATGGTGAAGGTTCATAGGATCCTATAATGTTGCGAGAAAGTTTGTCATCATAAGATCACAATCTCGACAAGGTGAGTAGCATCTAACTCTTTCTTCTCTAATCGAGCACAGGTATTTTGCATCCTTCTTTGGCCTTTTTTGTCATGATCTAAATAGAGGCTCTCTCCATTCATATATGATGGAGCCATTGTAAAATTCTTAAAGCATATCGAGATTCCTCAACAATGTAGGGTGATGCTAATAAAAGTGTATGTTTTACAAGTCAATCATATTTGATATGATTTCTCATTTCTATAAATATTTCATTCCATTAATTAGGCAAATATTCATTACCAACTATTATTAAATGCGCATATTGTAATAAAGTCTTTGTTCATATGCAATAATGATTGAATCATGATGAGATCATATGAATAAGATCAATCATCTATAAGTATTTGATCTAAATATTCATAGCCATAGGATCTTGGAGACGTGGCATTCAAATTTTAGACAGACTAATATTTGTGATGTCTTCTCATATGATGATAATAATCGATCTTATTGATCATTAGTGTGGAGATACTGAGATACACATATAGGTGCTCATTAGTTGAATGAGTTCACTAAACTAACCGAATTAGAAAACATGAATGATACCTTAACGAATTGTCAATCTTTCTATCATGTGGTTGCATGGTTGGACCTTTGACCTAAGTCACCAAAGATGTCTTCTTTGGCGGAACTTGTGTTTTAACGATTGACTTATAGATCACCATTTAGATGGTTTGGTACAGTGATGAATTGGGTACAATGGAAACTCAGTGGAGATAATTGAGCAGACAATAAGGGATCGTACACTTAGTAAGTGAAAGTGAATAACATATGAGATAGTACTTTCAATCTCTAGCCAGGATAGAGAGGACAATTGGAAAAGGAGTTGATTGTTGATGCCATACTTCTTTCTTATCAGGACATTGAATGAATAAGGGTTTATATCCATGTGATAATTGATGATAGAAAGACTCAATGAAGATAATATTATTCTCATAACTAGTTGGAATCAGGGAATATAGTTTGTACCATTCATAATTGGTAGGCCGATTAATTTGTTATCAGATACTAGATTTAATTAAATTAAATAGAATTGTTCTATTTTATTTAAGTCTTAACTAAATAGACTATTGGGCCTAGTGGGTCACACACATAAGGATTTAATCTTAAGCACAGGGGTAATGACGTAATTTACAGAGATTTTAAGTTTTTATAAAAAAATTAAAATTCTTTATACATACCAATGGTCCCAACCAAACTCTATCATGTCAAGGATGAGAACCACAACCTCAACCAAACCCTATCAAGTTCATGTGATTATTGTTAAAGACCAAACATTTGAACAGTTTGAAAAGCTTAAGAAGTTTTCTTCTTTCTCTCCAAGGGATTAGATGAGTCCCTATCAAATATATTCAAATATGTTTTGATCAATTTTTAGTGTTCGTCCTTCAATTATGATTGAGACAAGATCAATATGAACCCATAGGAATCGTCTCTTCCACTACACTAAATTTTTTAAGATGATTTCTTATAGATGTTGGCATGGGGATGAACAAGACTAGTCCGGCACTCGTCGTCCTATCCTTCCTTGTCCTATCTTTTTCTTACATGGTGATGCTGAGTCACTTTATTTTCCTCTCACTGAGATAGTGTTTTGAGAAATTATTATGTTTCTTGTTTGAGGTATGAAATTATTCACTGGTCATCCAATGTGAGCTGAAACAATTGTCATGAGATTGTTGTTGTAGATTGGTGGACTTGGTCTTCTTCACTTCCTATCTCATCTCCCTTACCCCCCAAACCCATCAAGCTTGTTAGATCAGAGAGAAAGTGAGGTGCTTGGTTGCAGAATTTTGGCATTGCTGCTAAAGTAGTCTCTTCCTCTTGATCACACCTCCTAACTAGTTGATTACATAATATTAATATGTGAAAATCAAATCCCCCTAAATTTTCAGGGGTATTTATTTTAGTCTCATTGGCTTTTTAAATAAATTGTTAGTTTTAAAACAATTTTTTTTTTCATCTATTGTCTATATTTCTTTATAACACTACTCAACTCAACTCAACTCGACCCTTAGTCCCAATTTACTTGAGGTTGGCCGTATGGATTCTCTTTCTCCACTCAAGTCAATTTTGAGTTACTTCTTTAGAGATATTTAAATCATACTGAATTACTCTCTTCCATGTTAACCTAGGTCTACACATCTTTTTTATTTCTTTTATTTTAATATTTTCTACTTTTCTTACAAGAGCCCCCTTAAGTTTATGTTTAATATGTTCAAACCGTCTCAATCTCCCTTCTTTCAATCTATCTACAATTGGCATTACTATTACACTTTTCCTAATATATTCATTACTCTATAACACTATAAAATTGTGTTTTTATTGATAGTTTTAAATATTAAATTTTATATCTTAAATATTATACATGCGCTTGTTAACTTGCTTTCTTACATGGTGTCAACTTGATTTCATGTATGAGTTTCTTATTTTACTTTTAAGCTTAGTTAAATAAAAACTAAATTATTATATGTTAATTATTATATGTTATAATTTAAAAATATTAACACTATCTTTATAAGTAGTTTTGAATCAAAGATATAAATGAATATTAATGCCTTTGTTGGTTGGTAAGCACCTAAAAGTTTAGGTATAATATTCAAATCCGAAAGGATGAATGTGAATCTATTATTTTGCTAGTTTTATTTGGACTGATCTATCTAACACTTGTTACCAAATTGTTAGTGACCACTAGGCATTTATTATCTTTCTTTTATGGTTCTTTATTTTATGCAATGTACAATTATGCTTTGTCAACAATCATATCTCTATAATTTCTTTTTTGTATATTTAATGAGTCATTGCCATTTTTTGGGTCACCCTCCAAAAAAACTGTGATTTTATGTCGGATTGGCTCATCAGCTAATGAATCAAGACATTCTTTGTTTTGCAACTAGCATATCACTATTAGGTTGGCAAGAGAGCCTAACCTAGTGACAATGAGAAATTAATTATTCTCAACCATCTATGTGATAGAAATGTATGTCCTATTAACCAATCATATTCGATATGATTCAACATTTATTGAAATATATTATTCAATTAATTGACAATTCTTTGTTACTTGCATCAATTAAATATGTATATCATAATAAAGTCTTTATTCACATTCAATAATGATTGGATCATCATGAAATCATAATAATAAGATCAATCATCTAGATACATGTGATCTAAATGTTGCTAGTCATAGGATTCTTGAAACAAGACATTAAGGATCCACATAAATTAGTGTATGTGATATCTTCTCAAAAGGTGAGGATGACAAATCTCACGGGTTATCATTGTAGATATAGTAAGATATATGTGTAGATGCTCATTAGCTAAATAAGTTTATCGAACCGATCTGATTTAGAAACGCTGAATGATATCTCACCAAATTGTCAATCAAAATTTCTAACATCATGGTTAGACCATTCATCTAAGTTGTTAAAGATGCCTTATCAGGTGTATCTTGAACTTCGGCTATTGACTTATGGATCAACGAAATGATGGCATAGTACAAGTATAGTTAATGAATCAAGTCTAATGAAAACCCAGTGAAGAAAATTAAGCGAACAACAAAGAATTATTCATTCTTGGTAAATGAGAAAGAATGCTCTATGGGATATAGAAGGTAATTGAAAAAAGAGTTTTCTAATTGATTCACATCCTAGTAGAGGATCGCAAAGTGTTGGTATGCTAAGGGGTTGGTAGATGATGTTGTACCCCTATCCAACCAAGTTATTAGATAGCGAGGGTTTACATTCATACGGTAATTATTGATAGAAAAGTTTAAAGGAGATGAGATTATCCCCAAAGTCGTTTGAAATCATGGGGTGTGACTTGTACTTTACATGATTGGAATGTCATTAAATATGTTATTGAATAATAGATTTAAGTTAAAAAAATTTATGATTTTAATTAGGCCTTAACCAAATATACTATTGGATCTAGTGAGCCACATACAATATAACTAATATGTTAGTATAGTTGCATAGACATAATTTATAAAATTGTGGATTTTTATGAAAAAATGTTATTTTTATAAATAACAACAAATGTAGTGAAACCCTAACAAGCTAAGGGTGTCAATTTCGTGGCTAACTTCTCCAGCATCCCCTCCCACCCCATAGGTCCCTAGTACATGGTGGAGTGCTTTGTTTAATGCAAGTTGGAAAGTCTGACATGCATGCGAATATGTCTATGGAGGAAATTTTTGTGAATACTACTAAAGGTCGTGCACTTGGATGGCTTGGAGAGCATGAATATGCTCATTATTCTCTATTTTTGAGAAATTGATTGAATCTCACGAACGTATATTTGAATATGTTCAAATTTGGGTTTTGGTAATGTCGTTGGTTTCGATTGAGACAACAACGTTGAAATTGATTATTAAATGTTTTTGCTATCTTACAGTGGTATTAGAGCCAGGTTGAAATCTTAAAATAAATTGGTGCCATTTCAACATCATTTCATGTGATTTTGTGTGTTCTCGAAGTTGCATAAACGTCTATTTGTTCAAAGAAACCATGATGCGTATTTGATGATGCTTTCAAGAGAGGTTGCTTCAAGATAATTCTTGTGACATAAAGCTTCTCAGTATGTCTATCTATTTGATTTTTGGATCACTGTATCATCCAATACAAAGTCAAAATGATGGAGTTTTGATTTATTTAGCACCCCCAAGCCTAAATGGAAAGCTTCATGAATACCCTATACACATCCATATTGGATAACTTCTAAAGGCTCAGAAATATAGAAAATTCAATTTTCTATGTTTCCCTAACTTTCCCAGTGGCAGATCTAGAGTTTTTCCAACATGGCAAAAGAGATAAATTCCTCTTTTTCTGGTGAATGTCATCATGTATGAGGATTAATCCAAATCCTTTGGAGTCGTGGCTGTGTCGGAAATCATTTCCAAATTTTTGGGATATTTTGTGGTGTGGGAGGATGTAAAAATCATGACAGTCGTCAGCCATCACGTGGAAGGACTTCAACTATTTTATGCCCTATTTGGTTAGAGTTTTATTTTTGGTATTATATCAATATTGATATTAATATTTTCAAATGTTGGAGTATAGATATCAAAAGTAATACAAGTTGACACTTGTATTACATAATATGCTTTGTTTGTACTACAAATTTTAAAATTGATACAATTGACCAAACACCTCTTAATGGTTCTTATCAATATCAATTTTAAAATTGATAGTGATAGAGGTACTTAATAGTGTTACCAAACAAGGTGTTAGGTAGCAAGCGTGATGCAACCGAGTTCATCGAGACCCGATAAGGGGATCCTTTTAAATCCCACTCCCATTTTTAATGACCGATACTCACATCACCTATCTAATGGATCTAGCACTACCATGTAAAGAAAAAAAAATTGGACCAGATCCAGCCAATTTGAATGAAAGGATACTAAGTTCTTGATGATGTAGGTTATATAAGGATGATGATAGATGGAAGTAAATCCTCTTGTTCTTTATTAGTAGATAATTAGTTATAATATCGGATGATATGCCTATATTATCAACTAAGTTGGTGGTATCTTACTACATGCAATTATAAGTCAATCTAGATGAACTTATATCCTATATAAATTGCACTTGACTTTGTAGTCATCTCATCTAAAAGAGTAATAGTTATATCTTGTTTAATTTCTTGAAATATAATCTAAATATCAAATTTGATAATTCATTTTTAAATTTTAACATTTTTGCATTTTAACCCTAGAATTAATTTATAAATCCTTTCTTTCATTATCACTTTTTGATTTGTTATGTGCTTATGTCCTATCCCCAATAATGTATGCTATTGTATCCTCATGCCCTTATAAAATGTTTTTTTTTCTAATGGCAATGTTAATAGATTTGATTATTCCCTTATACATAATGTAATCAAATCTTTTTCTAAATTACACTTTATCTTTCTATCTATATACCAATCCATCTATCTATCTAATTTGTCTATCTATTCATCTATCTACAGATCTATCCATTTGTCTATCTATATAGATTATCTATCTATTATCCTATCAAAATCACGTATCATTTGTACACCACTAATCCGAACTTCCAGGTGTATAAATTTAAAAATACAAACTAGTATGGCATTGATCAATCATCAGATAACAGATCCCCAATAATATAGTCATCATTTAATATAGAAACCTTAAAGATTTAAATTAATAAACTTGATCCGAAGATTGATATTTAGTTTTCAACTTTTTCATCCAAACTAATATCATATGTCTAGGCAGGTCACAACAAATTTTTTTGGTTGTGTTATTGCTCTAATATAATTTATATTGTGTCTCGGACAAACCATTAGATGATATAACTAAAAATTTAATTATTTAATTTGAATGGGTTCATAATAGAGAAGATAAATAAAATCTAAACATCTAATATCACTCGATAATTGCCAACCCCGTAAAATCTTCACATAACTCCTGATCTTTTACAATCTAAGAAAAAAAACTAGCTCAAAGTTTACACCTAGAGTTAGTCTAATTCCTATTTACCATGTAGTGCTTTGGAGTTAATCTTGTCATGATTTTGCCAGGCAACTCTAACCTCCCAAAATATAGTGTGCTAATGCTTCGACTTCCCTTTTAGTAATAAGCACCATGAATACTATAAAATATGTTTAATAAAAGTCAAGGTGAATCACAATAGAATCAGCAAGGGATTAATCTCTTTTCTCAATTGACAACCAATTGTTAAGTTATAACATTTAGATCCTTGTGTGATAAATACGTTGTCCACCTCTCTCTTTTCTTTTAATGAAGCTCGCTACTTATCATCTTTTACTCTTGTCACAAAATTATATATGCCAACTACTTTCAACATCTTTAATTTACTTTTATACACTAGTTATAAGGTTTTCCATCATAAATACTAAAATAGCTTATGCCTACCTTGACTTGATACCTCTCAATCTTCAAATTCTAATTAGTCACCATTTGCACTCATTCTTTTGCAAGTATATAAGCTAATAAACATGAATATTACAAATATGAGTTCCACTAATAAAATTTTCACCTCATTGGGTTTACATTCTAATCGAATTGATCCTAGTCCCATGTATTTAGGTAATGGTGCACTAATTAAGTAAAAATTGTGGTATCAAAGATCATTTGATGCACTAGGTTTTAACTCGAACTCAAAGTCAAAGCCATAAAATGATTGAGGTTGGCTACATTGATTCATCTTTTCCATTCTATACAATCCTTCACTAGCTATTCTCATATGCCTAAGTTATCTAAATCATATTGAAATTGCCTATGACAATTAACTTAGGCTGCATCTCCGCTTTTTCAACATCAGCAACACCATGGCCTCAACTTGTCTGACTGATGCCTCAAGAGGACATCGCCTGATATGCCCAAAATAACGAAGTCTACCCTCCTTTACTATACTAGTCAAAGAAAACGTGCTACGCACGTGTATCGGTAAAAGATAAAAAATGTTATAAATATTTTATTTTAAATATATTTATTTTATAAATATATATAACTCAGTTGAAATAAATATTTGATGCCAAATGTCATATCTCACGAAGATAGAAGATTTAGAGCATGTTTGGCCTTTGGGTGCATAATAAATTTTTATACACTTTGAGGTCAATTTTATATTAAAAAATTTAAGATAGTAAAATTAAAAATATCAATTTTTCGAGATAATAAAAAAGCGACGACCACATACAACTACAAAAGTTGGAGAACTACAAAGAAAAGGCACATTTTTGTAAAAAATATTGATTTGTCCTTGAATGTTATCATTTAAAAAAACTTCTCAATCTCACTTATTAACTTTTGTGCAAGTTCAAACTATCTTCAACCATCATTCCTACTTCAATAAATTGAAGACAGCATGTTGAAAGATGGTCATGACGCTCCAAAATATCATCAGGTACAACATCACCAACGAGAGAAGCCAAAATGTGTAACCTCTTAAAATCCTTTTTCCATCGGTTAAGGACAAATTGAGAAGGAATCTCATACACCATTTTCAACTAAAGAACTGATAGTGCATGCTTGCACAGAACGCCCCTAAACTGAGAAGAATAGCAAATACAATGGGCATCAAGTACATCTACATTGTATAGCACATCTGCATTGGCTCATTTTGGTTGAGACGTGACAGTACATCTGGTTTTGCAACTCTAGCTTTTTAAACATCTCAATAGTGTAAATTTCTGATAACTGTTTTTCCATGTAAAACTTTGACATCAAATACCTTCTCTTGAGGAATGACTGAAAATCCACTTGATCTTCCTTTTCATATCTGGCACTTAGAACCTTATCATATTTGGTTATAAATTGCTTTATAGATGATTTAGAGTGTATATACCCATCAAAAAAGGAGCTCAAATGTTCATCACGTTTTGTTAGACATTCCTGCCCAAAATTTTTCCTTCACAAAAGTTGGAGCCCAAAAATGTCTATCTGTATACTAATTTTGGAGCCAGATGATATCTTCAAGGCCAAATTCCCGTTTCATAATAATATAGACTGCGGTGTTTCTCCCAAGAATCTTTGCACGGAACATTACAATCAAGGAGGGCAAAAGGAAAAAAAAGAGCAATTTGAAAGTGGTTGAAAATAGCATTAACTTAAACTGGGCCAATTTGAAATTGATTCAAGATAGGATTAAATCAAACTAATTCAACTTGACATGCCCTTATGACCAATGTAGCCAAATCTAAAATTTTAAAATTGACAATTCACATTGTAAAGTTAAATCACAAAACTAAAATAGAAAGAAATCAGGATCTGAAGTTTAATTAAAAATCCAAAATTAAAAACTTACAGATCAGAAGCTTAACTAAAAATCCCAAATCAAAAAGAATCCCTAAATTTGAAATTGGAATAGAAATTCCAAACAAATATGAGAATCAAAAGCTGTCACAGAATCCAAAAAGCTGAAAATTCCCTATTGTCGGAGAAATCTGAAAATTGATGTCAGTCGAAGAAAACTGAAAATTGATGTGTGTAAGCATAAGATTTTAAAGTTCATTTGAAATATAAACTATTTATGCTTTTACGGATATAAACACAAATGCAAATGCAAGAATTTTCAGTGGTTTAGATAAAATGCCAATAAATAACTATAATAAATTATCACAAGTTTAACTCATAATGCAAGTCTCATTTCACGAATGGACAGATGCAAGCTAGAAAAAAGCATAGTGTGCATACCTTCTTCTGTCGAGAAATATAAGATTCTTGGCACATCACCTTTAGATCGTAGTCTCCTATGACCTCCAAAATGTAGATCTTAGTGTAATCAGTTCAAGAATGAAAACATACTATGAAAGTAATATTCAATAGTATTTTGTGCATGTCTTAGATACTATGTGTCTTGAAGTTGAGCAAGCTATGAGCATAGGCATGGAATCCTTTGAAACAAAAGTGAACATAGGCAACAACTATCTAAGTGTAATGAATTTTTACAAATAGGTCAACATTATAAAAATACAAAGATGGTAGGAAAGTGAATGGCAAGAAATACCATTAAGAAAAGAAGAATATATATATGTACGAGGCTACCACAATGAGGGAAGTGACAAACAAAAAAAGTATACCACCTAGAGTATGAAAGTCTTTTTCAGATAAAAAAGTAATTGAGCCTCACAAAACTGACGTCTTGAAGTTAGTCTAAAGCAAATTATCCGCATAGTACCATGACATAACTGCTCTTGGTACATATACAATTATATAAAGGGTTTTGTATGATATTACAATTATGATGGGTCTAAAATTCTTAAATCTGAAGTTTAAATCTAAGACTCAAACCTCAAGATAAAATACCATATGAAATAAGAAAATCCACATAAGAAATCAGAAAAGGCAAAATCTCAAGACCTGAAATTCAATACAAGTTAAGGAATTCTCATATTAAAAATAATGTGTCAAAGCTAACCTCAAAAACTTGAATATGATAAATAATAAAAGAAGAGGCAAGCAAGGATTTCAAATTTGAAACATGATGAGAGCAGGGTCTAGCGCGCGCACACCAAAAAAAAAACTCATTAGCTCACGTCCTCATAAAGAGAAGCCAGCAAGAAATAGAGGGTGAGATGCACCAACTGCAACTGGATGATGACCAATAACGGTTAGCCGATTAGCCGATTGGTGAAATAGACAGCAATATTAGCCAGTAATGGCTGGCAAATGACCTATAACTAATAGTGACAGATTTTGTGTATGCGATTTGGTAGTTTGGATTTGTCCTATCATACATCCTTCCAAAGCCATAAATACTATAGCCAGATTTACTGAAGCACATGCCTGCATTACCTGCGCAAAGTGATGGACGTGCTCGTGAGGATAGACAAGTCCCGCTCCAGGATGGACAATAGCGTTGCAGACAGGACAACAACGGCCCTTCTGGCAGGGAGATGTTGGCAATGATGCCTGCCAACAAGAGAGGTGACGGTGGTAACAGTGCGATGGGAGAGCGGCGTCATAGCATTGAAGAAGGAATCGTTACAGCGTTCGATGTTGCTGTGCGGATGGGGGAGTGCCGACATCTCTTCTGCTATGGTGGCTGGCAAGGTAGTCTTCGATAGAGCTCGAAGATAGAGGCGGAGGGGGCGGAGGGTAGGGGATCCATTGCAGCTAAGGCGGAGGGTGCTGGGGTGAGGGGGCAGACAGACGAAGAAACTCTCGGGAGCGCTGTGGGGTAGAGGAGGCGACTGTGCTCGGATGCGATCAAACCACCGTAGAGGATACAACGGGGCGAAGGAGACGTGCTGGGCTCTGATGCGATGCGGATGGGGGCAGATGGTAGGAGACCTGCAGCCTAGGCGGAGGGCGATCGGGTGAGGGGGCGGACCTCGGGAGCGCTGTGGGGCGGAGGAAGCGGCTGGGCTCGATGCGATCAAGCAAACGTAGAGAAAACAATGGGGGTAGGGCTGCAGAGAGAACCGCGGCGCGGAGACGTGCTAGGCTCTCGAACACGGTAGGGCAAATCCAGTCCGGAGATCGACGGCTGAGCGAGTGAGATACATCAACGGTAGTTGATCGGACGATCGCTGGAGACAGGACGAAAAATGTATCTAGACACACAATACGGCAGGTGCAGAGGACGAAAAAACACGATTCCCACTTCTATATACTAGGTTAGATTCTTGATTCTCGCAACTTTTACTTTGTCATTAACATACTCGTTGAGAATTCTATCTTCCCGTGTGTGATCACACACTCATTATAACATCCATATTTCAGTTACACTCAATTCGATAGTATACTTCTTCTTAGTTGTCCAATACTTCCTATTATAGAACATAACAGGTCTAATAGTCATGCGATAGAATTTACCTTTTAATTTTAAGAAGATTTTATGATCGCATAAAATCCCCGTCACTTGCCTCCATTTCAATCATCCCACTTTAAGTTTATGACTGACATCTTTGTCACATTCTCTATCCATGCCTAAGATTGAAACCACTTTAATTTTATGCCTAACATCTTCATCACATTAGGTTCTAATAAATGCTATATATTATAATTGGATCCAAATGAATTTTATAATCTTGTGTAGATAAAAATTCACATATATGCAATTTTTATAATTTTTATAATATCACATGTAGTGCTAGTCTGAATTCTAACAGCATCTACAGGCAACTCACCAACCTTTCATATATGACACATGTAAGACTAATATAACGTATTCCAAGATTTCCATCACCACATATAGTTAACAATGCCATATTTATGAAATTTCATCATTCTTGTCTACATTTAATTTAAAATATGTTGCGACCAATAAAATGTTAAAACATGCCAATTTTGTACGTAAATAAGTTTAAACAAGTCATAAGTCTCATATATAACTATGACTAATTTACACTAATTAACAGTTTATCCACATGGATAACTTAATTTAATATTATTCTCCAAGGTGTGTATATGTTTTATTTATTTATTTAGTACAAAACTAAAACATATACTTGAGAAGTAGAATTATCATGCTTTCTAGCCTTCATATAAGCTCGCAACTAATTTTTCATGATTTATGTTAATATTATTTAAATATTTTTTTACTTTCTTTCAATTTAGGGCCACTTTAACAATGTATATAGGATGCAAACGAACCAATACACTCAACAAATAATTCAAAACTCAACTTGATAAGAACTAAGTCGACTTGTTTATTATGTTAAATGAACAAGTTTAAATAAAAAATAAAGTTCAACTCGTTAAATAAGTCAAGCTTGAACGTATTCTCACTCGACAATTAAATATTTGATTTAATATTTATTAAAACAATTAAATTAAGAGTATTAATAATTATATATTTTCATTTAAATATATAAAAAAAGTTAAATTTTAAATTTAAACTTAGATTAAATTTTATGAATGAGATAAATTTAAAATTTTATTATTGCCTTTAAATTAATTTTGAGTTTTGTATATAAGTTTGTATCAAGTTTCAGTTTAAATGTAAATTGTATTTGAGTCAAACAATTACTCGAGCTCGAGTTTGAGCTCGACTCAATTAATTAATTAACAAGGTTGACCAAGGTTCAATATATTTGTTAAAATTCAAGTTCGAACTTGAATTCGTTTTAGCAAAGGGTTAATTTGGTTTTATGTAAAATCAAAATCAATGAAAAAGTTTTTCATCGATTGTTATTTCTAGGGAAACTGGAAACAATATTAGTCATTTAGTTATTTATATTTTTTTTAGAAAATTTTATCAAAAACTTCAATGAGAACATATCAGTCATGAATAAATTTATCAATATTTATAGAATTAAATTATTTATTTTTATTAAAATATTGATACAAAATTAAATTATGTAGATTATTTTGCATGAACTTATTTTTTTAAAAAATTGATAACATAGTTTATTTTTTAGATATTAGTCAAATATTTTTTTGAAAAACAAGATCTATTATTTTGTTGTTTTTAAATTATTTTTAGAAATTACTTTTAGTTATTTAGACATCAACAAATTATTTTTATTAATTTCTACAAAATTTTATCTGTTCTCATTTATTTACTTGATTATTTAAAAATAATTACTAAATATAAATTTTATATTTTCAAATAAAAATATGATAAAATATTTTTTTAAAATTTTTATAAGAAATAGTTTACTTAAAATTTATATTTCGAAAACTTACAATACACTGCAATTAAATCGTAAAGTGTTGTAATTTCTATAAAAATAATTTAAACACTTGCAAACTCAAGTTTGAGTTAAATTTTTATCAATAAATTTATTAAATGAATAATTAGTATGATAAAATAACTTTTTAATAAAGTTATTTGTCAAATGCATAAGAATCAAATAAAATTTCTATCTACTGATATATGTTTTAAAAAAATTAAGTTTAAGTAATAAATTTATTACAATTGACAATATTTGTCATTAATATTGTAATTACCTGACTTGGGACTATTCGCCGCAAATGGCGTTCACTGGCGGATGCCAAAGTCAGAATTGCCACGACGAGGTGCGCAATTTGTTTTACGTAGTTCATCTTTTACGTATGACCAAATGTGTGGGTGGACAGCATTTTCCGGCAAACAAACGGACTTTAAACGCATAAAACGGTTCAAATCGAAAAATTAAAGTGAACCTTCTTTAGTTTAGTTTGATTAAAAAGTTCTCTACACTGGTTTAAATCAAATCAAATTATTTAAATTAATTTAATTAAAAAATTGTAATAGTAATAAAAATAATTTTTATAATTTTATAATATTTTTTATTTTATTTATTTTTAACTTAAAAGGTGGCGGCTTGAGGATGGTTTCGATGAAGAGGATAAAATAGCGGTTAATCAGATTGAATTCAATTGAGATTAAAATTTTTATCAAGGGATTATTGTTATTTTTTTTGAATTTTATTTTTATCAAATTTAATTTTTACTCGAGTTTCCTTTTTCTTGTCTTTGGAGTTTCCTTTTTATTTGATTTTTTACGTACTTTTCTTTTTTTCTACTAGATTTTGTACTGAGATTTGGAAATCTCATCTTTTAGAAAGTAAACCTGGATTTGGAAATCTCATCTTTTTAGAAACTCAAGCTTAGTTTCTTTTATTTTTATTTATTAATTAGTTAATATCTTAATTCTACTAGAATTAGAATAAATATTTTTTTTAAAAAATCTTACGTACTTTTCTATCAGGTAATATCACTTACCTAATCTTCTTAATGACTTCCAAATATGATTAGGTTTTGGTCGAACCCAGTAACATTCATAAATTCTTTTTCTGATTATGTTATTCTCTTAAACATACATGCTATTGCTTATTTTATCTAAAAATAAGTTATCTACCGAAATAAATTTCAATCACGATCGTCTAGTACCTACTTTAATGATATGTCCGTTTTCAAAACCACTTTGTCACTAAGTCCATCTTTTCAAAATATCATAACATCGGTTCCAAATTGAAAAAGTCTTTTTTACCCTCTGCACATCGAAGAAGATGCGTAACGTACATTCCCTCTTAATATTAAAAATGAAAAGATTCGAAACAACGTTCTTTTAATGTTTAAAAATTAATTAAAATATTTTAATTAAATTAACGTTAATTACTTAAAATTTATGATATAGATCATAATTAAAAATAAAAATATTAAGATCACGTTGAACTTGCGACATCTATTAAAATCACATTGATTATCTGGGAGAAGCTTCGAAAGAGAATTTAATTTAATTTCAAAAATTAATAAAACTCATTCGTAACTTACTCGAATCAATCTGCTCTCTCGATCCAGTGTTGTGTAAACAGAAGAGAGTAGCAGCGTAACTTTTGCCCTAGATCCGGAGAAGATGCGCCGCCGCGACGCCGTCGGAGGTCCCTACCGTTGCACGCGTCTGGCCCACCTCCCTTTCTGTCGAAAACGATAGCCGGCCCTGGTTGCCTCCGCCGCGCTTGTCCTCTTTCCCTTTTCTAGAACAGCAAACACCCCCAGACCGACACCGCCGGCCGACAGCCGCCCTCTCGCAACTTGGCTACAAAGAGATAAATTAATCAACAGAAGGCTCGCCCGCCGCACCTCGTCATTCGCCGATACCTGGAAACCTCACGAGATTCGAGTTCCGTTTGTCAGAATGCCAGCTCGAGAAAACGGAGATATTATCTACCATCATCATCTTCGCTCCATGATTCTACGACCTCGGTCCCCCTCCTTCGAGTGATGAGGTGAGAGGGCGAGGAGAGAGCAGCGGCGAGTCACTAGATCTACGTCTCTCGAGAACCACGGCGAGTCCGGAGGTCGCGAGGCACCGCGGTGACGGAGATCGACAGCGGCGAAATAGGGCGAGAAAATGAAAAAACAGGGGCGAGGTCGCAAGCGTCGGGGTTCCGGCGCGCAAGAGCGGCTAACTGGTGGCCGAGAGCGGCAGCGTTGGGGGGGCCAAGGCGAGCGGCGACGTTCGGGCGGCGGAAGGCAACCCGACGTCTGGGTGGTGCGTGCGCGTGCGGGAGAGAAGAAGAAGAAGAAAGAAGATGGCGATGTGGAGGAAATATATGTATATAGAGGGGGAGTTCGACCGGGGGGGTGGAGTTCGATCGGGAGTCTTAACAAACTAGAGCCAACGTAGGATTAAGGGAGGGTAGATATAATTAATTTTTTTATAAATCTCTTTCTTAATATATAATCTATTTTAAATTATAATTAAAAATTTAAAATACTACATCGGCTGCTCAGGAGAGCCATGAACGAGGTTCAAGGGCCATCTGAAGTTTGCCTTTTCCCATGGGGAAGGTTATTTGTGAGGATCGAGCTCGTAGATACGGGTGCAAACGAACCAATACACTCGACAAGTAACTCGAACCTCAGCTCGATAAAAACTCAACTCGACTCGTTTATTATGTTAAATGAACAAGTTTGAACACAAAATAAAGCTCGACTCATTAAACGAGCCGAGCTTGAACTGACTCCTGCTCGGCTCGATAAGCTCGCGAGTAGCTCGATTAAATATTATATTATATATTTTTTTAAAAAAAATAAATTATGAGTTTTAATAATTACATATTATCACTTAAATATATTAAATAATTTAAAATTTGAGTTTAAACTTACATTGAGTTTCATAAATGAGCTAAATATAGACTTTCACAGATGACTTTTCATTGATTTTGAGTTTTATAAACGAGTTTGTATATAGTTTAAGTTTGAATGTGAATTGAATTTTAGTCTAACTACTACTCGAGTTCGAGCTCGACTCGGCTCGATTAATAAACGAACCAAGCTTGAACAAGGATTCCACATACTCGCTAAAACTCGAGCTCGAATTCGAACTCGTGTAAAATAAACGAGCCGAGCTTGAACACCATACTACTCGGCTCGGCTCGGCTCGTTTGCACCCCTACTCGAAGAGGTGATCAATCCCTCGTTGTGTGATCACTCGGTCAACGTGCCCCCAAAAAAGATAAGAAACACCTACATGTACCATTTACGAAGTATGGGGGTAGAAAGATAATCATATCTGTTCAAGGTTTTGAAATCTTTCCAAGAAGAGAGAGTCTTGGAGATTAGTTTGTTTCATGACAACATTGCACTTTTGTGATAAAATAAATGGGAAAATTATCACCCGGTCTATTTAAGAAAATCAGTTTATCAAAAATTCCATTGACCAATTTCTCTTCCTCTTTAACCTGTTGACATCACATTCTATTACCACCTAGTCTGTTTTGCTGCTCGACTGTCCTGGTATCTCCATTTTGCCCTCGCTATCCCCGTTTTGCCCTCACGCGTTCCCCGACGCTCGCAACCTCGCCCCTGTTTTTTCTTCTCGCCCTATTTCGCCGCTGTCGATCTCCGTCACCGCGGTGCCTCGCGACCTCCGGACTCGCCGTGGTTCTCGAGAGACGTAGATCTAGTGACTCGCCGCTGCTCTCTCCACGCCCTCTCACCTCATCACTCGAAGGAGGGGGACCGAGGTCGTAGAATCATGGAGCGAAGATGATGATGGCAGATAATATCTCCATTTTCTCGAGCTGGCATTCTGACAAACGGAACTCGAATCTCGTGAGGTTTCCAGGTATCGGCGAATGACGAGGTGCGGCGGGCGAGCCTTCTATTGATTAATTTATCTCTTTGTAGCCAAGTTGCGAGAGGGCGGCTGTCGGCCGGCGGTGTCGGTCTGGGGGTGTTTGCTGTTCTAGAAAAGGGAAAGAGGACAAGCGCGGCGGAGGCAACCAGGGCCGGCTATCGTTTTCGACAGAAAGGGAGGCGGGCCAGACGCGTGCAACGGTAGGGACCTCCGACGGCGTCGCGGCGGCGCATCTTCTCCGGATCTAGGGCAAAAGTTACGCTGCTACTCTCTTCTGTTTACACAACACTGGATCGAGAGAGCAGATTGATTCGAGTAAGTTACGAATGAGTTTTATTAATTTTTGAAATTAAATTAAATTCTCTTTCGAAGCTTCTCTCAGATAATCAATGTGATTTTAATAGATGTCGCAAGTTCAACGTGATCTTAATATTTTTATTTTTAATTATGATCTATATCATAAATTTTAAGTAATTAACGTTAATTTAATTAAAATATTTTAATTAATTTTTAAACATTAAAAGAACGTTGTTTCGAATCTTTTCATTTTTAATATTAAGAGGGAATGTACGTTGCGCATCTTCTTCAATGTGC
Source organism: Cryptocoryne crispatula var. balansae (assembly GCA_036172225.1). Classification (NCBI taxonomy): domain Eukaryota; kingdom Viridiplantae; phylum Streptophyta; class Magnoliopsida; order Alismatales; family Araceae; genus Cryptocoryne; species Cryptocoryne crispatula. The sequence continues at coordinate 11,602,709 of CM069923.1, read as the reverse complement.
AGAGGGTAAAAAAGACTTTTTCAATTCAAAGTGGAACCGATGTTATGATATTTTGAAAAGATGGACTTAGTGACAAAGTGGTTTTGAAAACGGACATATCATTAAAGTAGGTACTAGACGATCGTGATTGAAATTTATTTCGGTAGATAACTTATTTTTAGATAAAATAAGCAATAGCATGTATGTTTAAGAGAATAACATAATCAGAAAAAGAATTTATGAATGTTACTGGGTTCGACCAAAACCTAATCACATTTGGAAGTCATTAAGAAGATTAGGTAAGTGATATTACCTGATAGAAAAGTACGTAAGATTTTTTTTAAAAAAATATTTATTCTAATTCTAGTAGAATTAAGATATTAACTAATTAATAAATAAAAATAAAAGAAACTAAGCTTGAGTTTCTAAAAAGATGAGATTTCCAAATCCAGGTTTACTTTCTAAAAGATGAGATTTCCAAATCTCAGTACAAAATCTAGTAGAAAAAAAGAAAAGTACGTAAAAAATCAAATAAAAAGGAAACTCCAAAGACAAGAAAAAGGAAACTCGAGTAAAAAATAAATTTGATAAAAATAAAATTCAAAAAAAATAACAATAATCCCTTGATAAAAATTTTAATCTCAATTGAATTCAATCTGATTAACCGCTATTTTATCCTCTTCATCGAAACCATCCTCAAGCCGCCACCTTTTAAGTTAAAAATAAATAAAATAAAAAATATTATAAAATTATAAAAATTATTTTTATTACTATTACAATTTTTTAATTAAATTAATTTAAATAATTTGATTTGATTTAAACCAGTGTAGAGAACTTTTTAATCAAACTAAACTAAAGAAGGTTCACTTTAATTTTTCGATTTGAACCGTTTTATGCGTTTAAAGTCCGTTTGTTTGCCGGAAAATGCTGTCCACCCACACATTTGGTCATACGTAAAAGATGAACTACGTAAAACAAATTGCGCACCTCGTCGTGGCAATTCTGACTTTGGCATCCGCCAGTGAACGCCATTTGCGGCGAATAGTCCCAAGTCAGGTAATTACAATATTAATGACAAATATTGTCAATTGTAATAAATTTATTACTTAAACTTAATTTTTTTAAAACATATATCAGTAGATAGAAATTTTATTTGATTCTTATGCATTTGACAAATAACTTTATTAAAAAGTTATTTTATCATACTAATTATTCATTTAATAAATTTATTGATAAAAATTTAACTCAAACTTGAGTTTGCAAGTGTTTAAATTATTTTTATAGAAATTACAACACTTTACGATTTAATTGCAGTGTATTGTAAGTTTTCGAAATATAAATTTTAAGTAAACTATTTCTTATAAAAATTTTAAAAAATATTTTATCATATTTTTATTTGAAAATATAAAATTTATATTTAGTAATTATTTTTAAATAATCAAGTAAATAAATGAGAACAGATAAAATTTTGTAGAAATTTATAAAAATAATTTGTTGATGTCTAAATAACTAAAAGTAATTTCTAAAAATAATTTAAAAACAAAAAAATAATAGATCTTGTTTTTCAAAAAAATATTTGACTAATATCTAAAAAATAAACTATGTTATCAATTTTTTTAAAAAATAAGTTCATGCAAAATAATCTACATAATTTAATTTTGTATCAATATTTTAATAAAAATAAATAATTTAATTCTATAAATATTGATAAATTTATTCATGACTGATATGTTCTCATTGAAGTTTTTGATAAAATTTTCTAAAAAAAATATAAATAACCAAATGACTAATATTGTTTCCAGTTTCCCTAGAAATAACAATCGATGAAAAACTTTTTCATTGATTTTGATTTTACATAAAACCAAATTAACCCTTTGCTAAAACGAATTCAGGTTCGAACTTGAATTTTAACAAATATATTGAACCTTGGTCAACCTTGTTAATTAATTAATTGAGTCGAGGTCAAACTCGAGCTCGAGTAATTGTTTGACTCAAATACAATTTACATTTAAACTGAAACTTGATACAAACTTATATACAAAACTCAAAAATAATTTAAAGGCAATAAGAAAAATTTAAATTTATCTCATTCATAAAATTTAATCTAAGTTTAAATTTAAAATTCAACTTTTTTTATATATTTAAATGAAAATATATAATTATTAATACTCTTAATTTAATTGTTTTAATAAATATTAAATCAAATATTTAATTAAGTTATTTACTAACTTATCTAGTCGAGTGAGAATACGTTCAAGCTTGACTTATATAACGAGTTGAACTTTATTTTTTATTTAAACTTGTTCATTTAACATAATAAACAAGTCGACTTAGTTCTTATCAAGTTGAGTTTTGAATTATTTGTTGAGTGTATTGGTTCGTTTGCATCCTATATACATTGTTAAAGTGGCCCTAAATTGAAAGAAAGTAAAAAAATATTTAAATAATATTAACATAAATCATGAAAAATTAGTTGCGAGCTTATATGAAGGCTAGAAAGCATGATAATTCTACTTCTCAAGTATATGTTTTAGTTTTGTACTAAATAAATAAATAAAACATATACACACCATGGAGAATAATATTAAATTAAGTTATCCATGTGGATAAACGGTTAATTAGTGTAAATTAGTCATAGTTATATATGAGACTTATGACTTGTTTAAACTTATTTACGTACAAAATTGGCATGTTTTAACATTTTATTGGTCGCAACATATTTTAAATTAAATGTAGACAAGAATGATGAAATTTCATAAATATGGCATTGTTAACTATATGTGGTGATGGAAATCTTGGAATACGTTATATTAGTGTTACATGTGTCATATATGAAAGGTTGGTGAGTTGCCTATAGATGCTGTTAGAATTCCGACTAGCACTACATGTGATATTATAAAAATTATAAAAATTGCATATATGTGAATTTTTATCTACACAAGATTATAAAATTCATTTGGATCCAATTATAATATATAGCATTTATTAGAACCTAATGTGATGAAGATGTTAGGCATAAAATTAAAGTGGTTTCAATCTTAGGCATGGATAGAGAATGTGACAAAGATGTCACTCATAAACTTAAAGTGGGATGATTGAAATGGAGGCAAGTGACGGGGATTTTATGCGATCATAAAATCTTCTTAAAATTAAAAGGTAAATTCTATCGCATGACTATTAGACCTGTTATGTTCTATAATAGGAAGTATTGGACAACTAAGAAGAAGTATACTATCGAATTGAGTGTAACTGAAATATGGATGTTATAATGAGTGTGTGATCACACACGGGAAGATAGAATTCTCAACGAGTATGTTAATGACAAAGTAAAAGTTGCGAGAATCAAGAATATAGTAAAGGAGGGTAGACTTCGTTATTTTGGGCATATCAGGCGATGTCCTCTTGAGGCATCAGTCAGACAAGTTGAGGCCATGGTGTTGCTGATGTTGAAAAAGCGGAGATGCAGCCTAAGTTAATTGTCATAGGCAATTTCAATATGATTTAGATAACTTAGGCATATGAGAATAGCTAGTGAAGGATTGTATAGAATGGAAAAGATGAATCAATGTAGCCAACCTCAATCATTTTATGGCTTTGACTTTGAGTTCGAGTTAAAACCTAGTGCAATCTTTGATACCACAATTTTTACTTAATTAGTGCACCATTACCTAAATACATGGGACTAGGATCAATTCGATTAGCATGTAAACCCAATGAGGTGAAAATTTTATTAGTGGAACTCATATTTGTAATATTCATGTTTATTAGCTTATATACTTGCAAAAGAATGAGTGCAAAGGGTGACTAATTAGAATTTGAAGATTGAGAGGTATCAAGTCAAGGTAGGCATAAGCTATTTTAGTATTTATGATGGAAAACCTTATAACTAGTGTATAAAAGTAAATTAAAGATGTTGAAAGTAGTTGGCATATATAATTTTGTGACAAGAGTAAAAGATGATAAGTAGCGAGCTTCATTAAAAGAAAAGAGAGAGGTGGACAACGTATTTATCACACAAGGATCTAAATGTTATAACTTAACAATTGGTTGTCAATTGAGAAAAGAGATTAATCCCTTGCTGATTCTATTGTGATTCACCTTGACTTTTATTAAACATATTTTATAGTATTCATGGTGCTTATTACTAAAAGGGAAGTCGAAACATTAGCACACTATATTTTGGGAGGTTAGAGTTGCCTGGCAAAATCATGACAAGATTAACTCCAAAGCACTACATGGTAAATAGGAATTAGACTAACTCTAGGTGTAAACTTTGAGCTAGTTTTTTTTCTTAGATTGTAAAAGATCAGGAGTTATGTGAAGATTTTACGGGGTTGGCAATTATCAAGTGATATTAGATGTTTAGATTTTATTTATCTTCTCTATTATGAACCCATTCAAATTAAATAATTAATTTTCTAGTTACATCATCTAATGGTTTGTCCGAGACACAATATAAATTATATTAGAGCAATAACACAACCAAAAAAATTTGTTGTGACCTGCCTAGACATATGATATTAGTTTGGATGAAAAAGTTGAAAACTAAATATCAATCTTCGGATCAAGTTTATTAATTTAAATCTTTAAGGTTTCTATATTAAATGATGACTATATTATTGGGGATCCGTTATCTGATGATTGATCAATGCCATACTAGTTTGTATTTTTAAATTTATACACCTGGAAGTTCGGATTAGTGGTGTACAAATGATACGTGATTTTGATAGATAGATAATCTATATAGATAGACAAATGGATAGATCTGTAGATAGATGAATAGATAGACAAATTAGATAGATAGATGGATTGGTATATAGATAGAAAGATAAAGTGTAATTTAGAAAAAGATTTGATTACATTATGTATAAGGGAATAATCAAATCTATTAACATTGCCATTAGAAAAAAAAACATTTTATAAGGGCATGAGGATACAATAGCATACATTATTGGGGATAGGACATAAGCACATAACAAATCAAAAAGTGATAATGAAAGAAAGGATTTATAAATTAATTCTAGGGTTAAAATGCAAAAATGTTAAAATTTAAAAATGAATTATCAAATTTGATATTTAGATTATATTTCAAGAAATTAAACAAGATATAACTATTACTCTTTTAGATGAGATGACTACAAAGTCAAGTGCAATTTATATAGGATATAAGTTCATCTAGATTGACTTATAATTGCATGTAGTAAGATACCACCAACTTAGTTTTTTTTTTTTTTTTGGTCAACTACCACCAACTTAGTTGATAATATAGGCATATCATCCGATATTATAACTAATTATCTACTAATAAAGAACAAGAGGATTTACTTCCATTTATCATCATCCTTATATAACCTACATCATCAAGAACTTAGTATCCTTTCATTCAAATTGGCTGGATCTGGTCCAATTTTTTTTCTTTACATGGTAGTGCTAGATCCATTAGACAGGTGACGTGAGTATCGGTCATTCAAAATGGGAGTGGGATTTAAAAGGATCCCCTTATTGGGTCTCGATGAACTCGGTTGCATCACCCTTGCTACCTAACACCTTGTTTGTTAACACTATTAAGTACCTCTATCACTATCAATTTTAAAATTGATATTGATAAGAACCATTAAGAGGTGTTTGGTTAATTGTATCAATTTTAAAATTTGTAGTACAAACAAAGCATATTATGTAATACAAGTGTCAACTTGTATTACTTTTGATATTTATACTCCAACATTTGAAAATATTAATATCAATATTGATATAATACCAAAAATGAAACTCTAACCAAATAGGGCATAAAATAGTTGAAGTCCTTCCACGTGATGGCTGACGACTGTCATGATTTTTACATCCTCCCACGCCACAAAATATCCCAAAATTTTGGAAATGATTTCCGACACAACCACGACTCCAAAGGATTTGGATTAATCCTCATACATGATGACATTCACCAGATAAAGAGGAATTTATCGCCTTTGCCATGTTGGAAAAACCCTAGATCTGCCACTGGGAAAGTTAGGGAAACATAGAAAATTGAATTTTCTATATTTCTGAGCCTTTAGAAGTTATCCAATATGGATGTGTATAGGGTATTCATGAAGCTTTCCATTTAGGCTTGGGGGTGCTAAATAAATCAAAACTCCATCATTTTGACTTTGTATTGGATGATACAGTGATCCAAAAATCAAATAGATAGACATACTGAGAAGCTTTATGTCACAAGAATTATCTTGAAGCAACCTCTCTTGAAAGCACATCAAATACGCATCATGGTTTCTTTGAATAAATAGACGTTTATGCAACTTCGAGAACACAAAATCACATGAAATGATGTTGAAACGGCACCAATTTATTTTAAGATTTCAACCTGGCTCTAATACCACTGTAAGATAGCAAAAACATTTAATAGTCAATTTCAACGTTGTTGTCTCAATCGAAACCAACGACATTACCAAAACCCAAATTTGAACATATTCAAATATACGTTCGCGAGATTCAATCAATTTCTCAAAAATAGAGAATAATGAGCATATTCATGCTCTCCAAGCCATCCAAGTGCACGACCTTTAGTAGTATTCACAAAAAATTCCTCCATAGACATATTCGCTTGCATGTCAGACTTTCCAACTTGCATTAAACAAAGCACTCCACCATGTACTAGGGACCTATTGGGTGGGAGGGGATGCTGGAGAAGTTAGCCACGAAATTGACACCCTTAGCTTGTTAGGGTTTCACAACATTTGTTGTTATTTATAAAAATAACATTTTTTCATAAAAATCCACAATTTTATAAATTATGTCTATGCAACTATACTAACATATTAGTTATATTGTATGTGGCTCACTAGATCCAATAGTATATTTGGTTAAGGCCTAATTAAAATCATAAATTTTTTAACTTAAATCTATTACTCAATAACATATTTAATGACATTCCAATCATGTAAAGTACAAGTCACACCCCATGATTTCAAACGACTTTGGGGATAATCTCATCTCCTTTAAATTTTTCTATCAATAATTACCGTATGAATGTAAACCCTCGCTATCTAATAACTTGGTTGGATAGGGGTACAACATCATCTACTAACCCCTTAGCATACCAACACTTTACGATCCTCTACTAGGATGTGAATCAATTAGAAAACTCTTTTTTCAATTACCTTCTATATCCCATAGAGCATTCTCTCTCATTTACCAAGAATGAATAATTCTTTGTTGTTCGCTTAATTTTCTTCACTGGGTTTTCATTAGACTTGATTCATTAACTATACTTGTACTATGCCATCATTTTGTTGATCCATAAGTCAATAGCCGAAGTTCAAGATACACCTGATAAGGCATCTTTAACAACTTAGATGAATGGTCTAACCATGATGTTAGAAATTTTGATTGACAATTTGGTGAGATATCATTCAGCGTTTCTAAATCAGATTGGTTCGATAAACTTATTTAGCTAATGAGCATCTACACATATATCTTACTATATCTACAATGATAACCCGTGAGATTTGTCATCCTCACCTTTTGAGAAGACATCACATACACTAATTTATGTGGATCCTTAATGTCTTGTTTCAAGAATCCTATGACTAGCAACATTTAGATCACATGTATCTATATGATTGATCTTATTATTATGATTTCATGATGATCCAATCAATATTGAATGTGAATAAAGACTTTATTATGATATACATATTTAATTGATGCAAGTGACAAAGAATTGTCAATTAATTGAATAATATATTTCAATAAATGTTGAATCATATCGAATATGATTGGTTAATAGGACATACATTTCTATCACATAGATGGTTGAGAATAATTAATTTCTCATTGTCACTAGGTTAGGCTCTCTTGCCAACCTAATAGTGATATGCTAGTTGCAAAACAAAGAATGTCTTGATTCATTAGCTGATGAGCCAATCCGACATAAAATCACAGTTTTTTTTGGAGGGTGACCCAAAAAATGGCAATGACTCATTAAATATACAAAAAAGAAATTATAGAGATATGATTGTTGACAAAGCATAATTGTACATTGCATAAAATAAAGAACCATAAAAGAAAGATAATAAGTGCCTAGTGGTCACTAAAAATTTGGTAACAAGTGTTGGATATATCAGTCCAAATAAAACTAGCAAAATAATAGATTCACATTCACCCTTTCAGATTTGAATATTATACCTAAACTTTTAGGTGCTTACCAACCAACAAAGGCATTAATATTCATTTATATCTTTGATTCAAAACTACTTATAAAGATAGTGTTAATATTTTTAAATTATAACATATAATAATTAACATATAATAATTTAGTTTTTATTTAACTAAGCTTAAAAGTAAAATAAGAAACTCATACATGAAATCAAGTTGACACCATGTAAGAAAGCAAGTTAACAAGCGCATGTATAATATTTAAGATATAAAATTTAATATTTAAAACCATCAATAAAAACACAATTTTATAGTGTTATAGAGTAATGAATATATTAGGAAAAGTGTAATAGTAATGCCAATTGTAGATAGATTGAAAGAAGGGAGATTGAGACGGTTTGAACATATTTAACATAAACTTAAGGGGGCTCTTGTAAGAAAAGTAGAAAATATTAAAATAAAAGAAATAAAAAAGATGTGTAGACCTAGGTTAACATGGAAAAGAGTAATTCAATATGATTTAAATATCTCTAAAGAAGTAACTCAAAATTGACTTGAGTGGAGAAAGAGAATCCATACGGCCAACCTCAAGTAAATTGGGACTAAGGCTCGAGTTGAGTTGAGTTGAGTAGTGTTATAAAGAAATATAGACAATAGATGGAAAAAAAATTTGTTTTAAAACTAACAATTTATTTAAAAAGCCAATGAGACTAAAATAAATACCCATGAAAATTTAGGGGGATTTGATTTTCACATATTAATATTATGTAATCAACTAGTTAGGAGGTGTGATCAAGAGGAAGAGACTACTTTAGCAGCAATGCCAAAATTCTGCAACCAAGCACCTCACTTTCTCTCTGATCTAACAAGCTTGATGGGTTTGGGGGGTAAGAGAGATGATATAGGAAGTGAAGAAGACCAAGTCCACCAATCTACAACAACAATCTCATGACAATTGTTTCAGCTCACATTGGATGACCAGTGAATAATTTCATACCTCAAACAAGAAACATAATAATTTCTCAAAACACTATCTCAGTGAGAGGAAAATAAAGTGAGACAGCATGACCATGTAAGAAAAAGATAGGACAAGGAAGGATAGGACGACGAGTGCCGGACTAGTCTTGTTCATCCCCATGCCAACATCTATAAGAAATCATCTTAAAAAATTTAGTGTAGTGGAAGAGACGATTCCTATGGGTTCATATTGATCTTGTCTCAATCATAATTGAAGGACGAACACTAAAAATTGATCAAAACATATTTGAATATATTTGATAGGGACTCATCTAATCCCTTGGAGAGAAAGAAGAAAACTTCTTAAGCTTTTCAAACTGTTCAAATGTTTGGTCTTTAACAATAACCACATGAACTTGATAGGGTTTGGTTGAGGTTGTGGTTCTCATCCTTGACATGATAGAGTTTGGTTGGGACCATTGGTATGTATAAAGAATTTTAATTTTTTTATAAAAACTTAAAATCTCTGTAAATTACGTCATTACCCCTGTGCTTAAGATTAAATCCTTATGTGTGTGACCCACTAGGCCCAATAGTCTATTTAGTTAAGACCTAAATAAAATAGAACAATTTTATTTAATTTAATTAAATATAGTATCTGATAACAAATTAATCGGCCTACCAATTATGAATGGTACAAACTATATTCCCTGATTCCAACTAGTTATGGGAATAATATTATCTTCATTGAGTCTTTCTATCATCAATTATCGCATGGATATAAACCCTTATCCATTCAATGTCCTGATAAGAAAGAAGTATGGCATCAACAATCAACTCCTTTTCCAATTGTCCTCTCTATCCTGGCTAGAGATTGAAAGTACTATCTCATATGTTATTCACTTTCACTTACTAAGTGTACGATCCCTTATTGTCTGCTCAATTATCTCCACTGAGTTTCCCTTGTACCCAATTCATCACTGTACCAAACCATCTAAATGGTGATCTATAAGTCAATCGTTAAAACACAAGTTCCGCCAAAGAAGACATCTTTGGTGACTTAGGTCAAAGGTCCAACCATGCAACCACATGATAGAAAGATTGACAATTCGTTAAGGTATCATTCATGTTTTCTAATTCGGTTAGTTTAGTGAACTCATTCAACTAATGAGCACCTATATGTGTATCTCAGTATCTCCACACTAATGATCAATAAGATCGATTATTATCATCATATGAGAAGACATCACAAATATTAGTCTGTCTAAAATTTGAATGCCACGTCTCCAAGATCCTATGGCTATGAATATTTAGATCAGATACTTATAGATGATTGATCTTATTCATATGATCTCATCATGATTCAATCATTATTGCATATGAACAAAGACTTTATTACAATATGCACATTTAATAATAGTTGGTAATGAATATTTGCCTAATTAATGGAATGAAATATTTATAGAAATGAGAAATCATATCAAATATGATTGACTTGTAAAACATACACTTTTATTAGCATCACCCTACATTGTTGAGGAATCTCGATATGCTTTAAGAAGCTTACAATGGCTCCATCATATATGAATGGAGAGAGCCTCTATTTAGATCATGACAAAAAAGGCCAAAGAAGGATGCAAAATACATGTGCTCGATTAGAGAAGAAAGAGTTAGATGCTACTCACCTTGTCGAGATTGTGATCTTATGATGACAAACTTTCTCGCAACATTATAGGATGCTATGAACCTTCACCATGCAACGTTGCATTTCAAACCTTCTAAAACCTAAGAAGCAACATTCCTGGAAAAGGACCTCTGACAAAGATTTATGGATGTCGAAATCAACAATGTAAAAGGTAAAATATTTTACATTGACTAATAATATTGAATATTACCAAAGGTTCTAAATAGGTTTTTGAGAAAACCTTCTACAGCAAATAGACAACTACTTTTACATAGATCTAAACCGAAACTTAAGTTTAAGCTCGTTTATAAAGTTGGAACTCAAGTTTGGTTTAAACTTAAGTTTTAAATCAAATTTAATTTAATTTTAGCATGTTCAATAGATTTAATTGACACTAAATACTTATTTAATAATCATTTTTTATATGAAAATACTTATTTAATTTAGTAGTTAATTGAATATTTCCTCTAGTTGAGCAATTATCCACTTAGGGTTAGCTTAATGATTAGTGCCTTTTCTTCTTCAAACTTACTTGTTTAACATGATAAATTAGATAAGCCAAGTTTTTATTAAATTGAGTTTCGATCTCTCTCAAAGAAAATTGTGTTCAATTGGTGAAAAAATATTGGAAATGTAAGCCATATAAATTTTGTTTGAACATCTTTTCACCAATATCAGAAATCTTTCTTTTTCTAAAACTACTATTAGCTAGAAACCTACTTGAGTAGTGTTGGAAAAAGAGGATTTGGGCGCAATAAATAGCCTAATATTGGGCAGTATCCAAATCTTACTATCTTTTACAAGCGAGAGTAGTCATTTTGTTGACAAGCATCCGGACGATTTCCCGTCTACCCACGTCATTTTCTTTATAGATACTTTCTCGACTATTTTGCTGCCATCCAAAGCCTCCATGGGCTTCCGTCCCTCCCTGGACTCTCGATCTCCACCATGCTTGCGGAACCACCCAGCCCTTTCTCTCATGCCTCCTCTACTTTGATTTTGCCTATTCCTCTCTGTTTCTATCTCTATCTCTCGCTCACTCATATGCGAGAAAATTTTCGTTGTTATTTTCCGCTGGAGATCTCATACAAGAGCATCATTTAGTCTTCTTGTAAGCTTTTAGATTTAAAATTTTGAAATTTAAAGTTTCAAATTTTAGATTAATAATATATTACACAAGTTCAGATATTTTTTGGACTTTTGGATTTTAGACTTATAGAGCCCGATTTCCTCAGTTGCTGGGTTTCTTTCTTTCGTTCAAGTTTCCAATTTTTTTTAGAGAATTCTCAAGTCTCTGGTATTGAAAGCCTTCAGATTGAGCAAATTCTTTCGGCTTTCAAGATTATGGATCTATTGATTGTCCGCATTCCCAGACTATTTCTACACTCTTCACACCTCGAAAGGCATCATTCATCTATCATTTGATAGGCATGTTGTTACTGTTTATTTTCATGTTTTTTATGTACTTTAGTCACACCAAATTTGTGACATCTCATTGAAACACTTCTAGAAATTATCTAGGAGTTTATAAATCATACTTATGCCCATACAAATCAGAAAGTTTTATTTCAAGTTCTGGCATCCCTATGTATGGCATTTAAAGGTTCAGAATGTATATGTCTATAAATATAACAATATCTCATAACTAACTAGAATCAATTATTCTTTACATTGTTGCAAAAAGATATGTATAATAACAATAATAATGTTGGTTTACAAATGCAAAGCACACAATAAAATTATAAATACTTATACGTGCTCCATCTATCAAATTCTATTAAATTGGTGGTGATAAAAAATTGAGTCGTTCCACTTAAGCATACCATGATTCGTAGGAAGGAACAAGAATCTGCCTATGATTACTAATATATACGTATATTTGAGAAGTAAAATATAACATTTATAATCTAACTTAACTTTTACAATGTATCTATCATATATATAGATTATAAGAATTTATCTCAACTATAAGTTTCAAAGCAAATGTCTCTTAGGTAATAGATCGGATTTATTCATTCTCGGATAATATGGTACGGACTGACATTGAAGTGATAATTTATCTTAGTAACGAGACTACACATCTTGATCGTTCATTTAGGATTTCAAGCCCCTGACCACATAATAGGATTCAAGAGACAAACCATAATTACACGATTCTAACCCCTGATTCACAATAATTTTTTATACACTTTAATGTTTAAAAATTATATTCAAATAAATTCTAAAGTAGCCAAAGACAATAACTTATCACCTTTGGTTGGCGAGAGGTGACGACAAAAAAAAGAAGTGAGGGACATATATAACTAGAAAAGGTGACCGACCAAACCGGAAAGAAGGGTCTCTCTCTCTTTCTTGTTGAAAAAAAATATTTTTTATAATATAAAATTATAATGATTGTCAAACACTTTTGTTTATAAGTTTTAGTTACAAATATTTTATGTATCTAAAAGTTCATCATGCGACCAAACATCTCCATAAATAGGTGTGTAAACGTTCGACAAGTTGTTCGAAACTCGACTCAATAAAAATTTGACTCGATTCATTTATTATGTTAAATAAACAAGTTTGAATAAAAAATAACACTTGATTTTTTAAATCAGTCAAGTTTGATTAAGCTCCTACTTGGCTCAATAAACTTGTGAGTAACTCGATTAAATATTTTATTAAATATTTACTTTTAAAAATTAAATTATAAATATTAATAATTATATGTTGTCACTTAAATATATTAAATAATTTAAATTTTGAGTTTAAACTTAAATTGAGTTTCATAAATGAGTTGAATCTAGAATTTCACAAATGACTTTTGCATTGATTTTGAAATTTACAAACAACTTTATATATAGTTTAAGCTTGAATGTGAAATGAATTTTGATTTAGTTACTACTCGAGTTTGAACTTGAATCTGTGTAAAATAAACAAGTCAAACTTGAACATCATACTACTCAGCTCGACTCGATTAATTTGCAACACTACAGGAAATTGGGTCATTGGCGACGGGTTATTGGCGACGGCTTTTTAAAGTCGTCGCCAATACTGTTAAAAGCGACGGCTAAATTAACGCCGTCGCTAATAATTGGTAAATAGCGACGGCTAAATATAGCCGTCGCAAATTCTTGGTATTGCGACGGTCGAAGCCGTCGCAATACCCAGAAAACGGCCCGTGCGGGTTTTTTCCACGGAAAAGTGGCGACGGCTTCATACGCCGTCGCTAATAATATTAGTGGCGACGGCGTAAGCCGTCGCAATACCCAGAGAACGACCCGTGCGAGTTTTTTCCCTCGGAAAAGTGGCGACGGCTTCATACGCCGTCGCTAATAATATTGGCGACGGGTTAAGCGTCGCCACTAATCCACGGTGACCGCGTTGAACAAGCCGATTTTGTTGGCGACGGCGGTAGCCGTCGCCAATGTAACTTATCTCGTAATTGGCGACGGCTTCAAAAGCCGTTGCCAATAAGTTTGGCTTAAAAAACCCTCGACGCCCTCCTTTCTTCCCCCCGCTCTCTCTCTCTCTCGCGCACGCTCGCCGCCGCCGCGCCGCCGCCGCCGCCGCCGCCGGTCTCCGCCGCCGCTGCCGCCGTCGCCGCCGCCGCCGCCGCATTTCGCACTCGTCGCCGCCTCGTGAGGGGAGAGCTACGAGGAAGCCTCCGTGGGTGTCGCCGGCTCCGCCGCCGCCGCCGCCGCCGCCGCCTCCTTTGTGCCGGATTTAAACCCTACTTAGGGTTAATCGAACCTCCTTTGAGGTATACATCTTCAACAAACGAATTTTTGTTTAATTTTTTTCCTATACATCACAAAGCAATATATATGCAATAGATATGTGCCAAACATCGATCCCTAACAAATTAATAGGTTAGGACTTACTCAAACCAAATATGTAGCACCTTGATCACTTTAATTATTTAGGAGATAGAACAAAAGTAGATATGTGCATAGAGTTTCAATTAGATTATCACTAAGTTTAATACCGATTTTGCTAAAAAGTTAGATATTAAAAGGAAAACTAAGAGAATTTTTTTATGGGCTTAATGTGAAAATATAAACTTTTAGTTGTCACTTAATTTAACTTAATGCAATATCCTTAGAACTTAATTTTTTTAAATGATTACATTAAATGACCTAAATGACCTAAATGACCTAAATGACCTAAAATGAGTTAATTTTTTCTTAGATGTTTACATTACATGACATAAATGACATTAAATGACCTAAATGACCTAAATGACATTAAATGACCTAAATGACCTAAAATGACTTAATTTTTTCTTAGTTTTCATGTCTAACTCTTCGTTTGTGATAAAAATATTTAATTGGTATGTATAAACATTTATTGTCCAACAACAAGTCTAATTTTGATCATTTTATCTCTTTTTCGAAACTTCAATCAAGATATACACTTGAGAGTTTCTTCTTTCGGTGGAGGTTCGGTTATATATTGAATTATTTATTAAATTAACATTTCTTCATTGTATTTCAATCTTTTAACAAATTAAGATGAGTAACTTAGACAAATCATGGATGCATATTCCTAATAGATTAGATTCTAGATATATTGAAGGGATCGAAGAATTTTTAAACTATTCTTTTAATGATTCTAGAATACAATTTACATGGACAACATAACGATCTAATACAAGGTCCTTGTAAAAATGTTGTAATACATTTATTTTTAAAAGAAATGTTGTCAAAGAACACCTAATATGCAATGGTATATGGTTAAATTATCAAAAATGGATATGCCATGGTGAAATTGAAGTCAATATGATAAATGAGGACATTTCAATTTTAAATGAACCACAAGATAATTATGTAGATGATGAGGTAATGGAAATGTTACAAGATATTCAAAATAACGAATCTTCTATTCGACATAATGAGGAAGAACACAATGAAGATAATTTTCAATCTTCCAAATTATTAAAAGATTCTGAAACACCTCTATATGAAGGTGTTAAAAATGTATCTAAATTAAAATTTATATTAAAGTTGATTCAACTTAAGTCCATTAATGGTCTCACTAGAAAATGTATGGATATGATATTATCTTTATTTAAGGAAGTCTTACCCAATGGGGCATGTGTTCCCGATAATTGGTATGAGCTTAAGAAATTAGTTAAGGAATTGGGACTTACTTATGAGAAAATTCATGCATGTAAAAATGATTGTATTCTATTTTGGAAAGAGCATAAAGATAAAAATGTTTGTCCATATTGTAACACCTCCGTGATATAAAAATGATCCTAAAAATCAAAATAAAAAAATAAAGCACAAAAGGTTTTACATTATTTTCCATTAGGAGTTAGGTTGCAAGCGTTTATTCATATCATCCAATACGGCTAAGTGGATGACATGGCACAATCAATCACGATCATATCAATTGAGAGGTGAAATGCGTCATCCCCGCCGATTCTCCCGCTTGGAAAAGGGTGGATGAACTTTATCTGCACTCGCGTTAGAGAAACGCAACATTCGGATTGGATTGGCTTCAGATGGCTTTAATCCATTTGGTCAAATGTCTTCAAAATATAGTGTGTGGCCTGTTGTTACAATGGTGTACAACTTACCACCGTGGATGTGTATGAAAGCCACATACACAATGATATCATTATTAATACCCGGTCTGAGAGCTCCCGGAAATGATATTGATGTATTCTTACAACCATTGGTGTAAGAATGCATGAAGGAACGCATGAAGAACTCGTCCGGAGGTATTCCAGATGAGTCAAATGCATGAAGAACTCGATGGAGCAGTCATTTGGGATAATGACCAAAGTCGTCTTATGATGGTAATTATTGATTATCATAACCTATATTTCTTTATAATCCACAATTCATCACGGTAGGATTTTAATTTTTATTCATATTATTTATAGGAAAATATGCAAGGATTGATGAATCCCCCAGCATCTGAATCCTCGGATGCTGGGGTATCGCAGCCTCCACTCACCGCGGAGGAAGCTTTCGTATCGGTGTTTGGTAGAGATCGACCAGACGGATCCGATGTGGTGGGCGAGGTGAAACTCGCCACACTTGGTATGGTGAGTCAAGCGGGAGGTGCTTCTAGCTCGACTCAAGAAGTTCGAGAGCTTAGAGATCGTGTGGCGAGGCAAGGAGAAATCAATGAACGTTATGAAGAACAAATAACTTCATTGAAACAACAATTGGACAACCAACAGAAATCATTCCAAGATAATTTTGATCGCCTCAATCTGATCATTGAAGGCTTGAGTCAAAGGTTCCCGACTCCTGATGTGCCATCCACATCGGGGCATCCTCCGCCTCAACAAACAGAGGACAGAAATGGCGATGACGACGAGGACTACGAGGATGCCGAGGAGAGTGAAGATGATGATGAAGATGAAGATGAAGAAGATGAATAGATTATGATGTATTTTTTACTCTCTATCAATGTTATTCATATGTATCAAAACATTTTGTGTATGAATGTGATTTTGAATATGGTATGTGAATATGAATTTAAATTTGGTGAATTTCAATTTTGGTATGTTAATGTGTGTTGTTTCATCCTAATTGATTATGTCCGTTCCGAGTTTGAAACGAACAATCCGCACCGAAATTATTAATATAAATCAATTTTTGGATTGGTAGATCCTGATTTTAGATCTTTATGAAAGTTTCAAGAATGATTGATTTTCCGGATTGGATCGTATAATTGATCCAATCCGCCAATCAAATTATTTTTTTTTCAGAAATTTATTATTGGCGACGTATATATAAAGCCGTCGCCAATAAAAGTTATTGGGACGGCCATGTACCGTCCCGAATATAAAAAACATGCCGGTCAATACCGAGAGAAAAATTTCGAACCCGGTTCGGAATTTTTCTTCCTGGTATTGCGACGGCCGTGTTTGAATATTCGACGGCTGTAGCCGCCCCAATATTTTATTGCGACGGCTATATAAAGCCGCCAATACCTGTAGAAAATTACGGAACCGAGCGTGGGTTTCGCTTGCCATTTGCGACGGTTTACGCGTCGTCGCAACTACATTTATTGGCGACGCCGGTTAGCCGTGGCCAATAAGATTATTTGCGACGGCTTAACCCGCCCCAAATAATTTCATCCATTGCCTAATCTCCTTATCGCTCTGCGACGGGCTTGCTGCCGCTAATAACTTTATTGGCGACGGCCGCGGTACATTGCCTCCAATAATTGGTCGTTTTGCTAATAACTTATGCGACGGCTTACGAGCCGTCGCCAATAAACGTACTCGGGACGGCTTAACAGTAGCCATCGCGAATATTATTGGCGACGGCGTTAATTGCGACGCGTTTGCGACGGCTTTGAAGCCGTCGCTAATATTTATTAGCGACGGCTTTTTGGTTGTTTGAGACGGCTTACAGCCGTCCCTAATAACCTACTTTCTTGTAGTGCAACCTTACCCATAAAGCTCTTTTGCTGCTCCACCTCTCTTCTAGTCCCCTACTAGAGCATCCGATAGAGCTTGCCACAAAACTATCTCAAATATCTTGTCTAACGGCTTTTGGCTGTGGGACACGAAGAACACCAGATTTTCAGGCCCATTTTGTAATATTGACAAGTTGTGCCATTCACAAAGATTCTCACTCAAAATAAGTAGTTTTATGTTTAAGTATTCAACATTATGTATATGTGGATTCTTATGGGGTGTTTGGTTGCATGATAATTTTTTGTACACTTTCATGATAAAAAATTATATTAAAATAAAAAGTGAACTAACTCATGACATAAAATTATCATGTTTGGAGGGATGTGATTACAAAAAAGAGTAACTACCACATATGACCAAACAAAGTGGGGGACCACAAGAAAAAAGAAAGAGGTGAGACCCTCTTTTTTTGTTAAAGAAGAAAATCACTTTTAAAACATAAAATTGTCATGGTTACCAAACACCTCTTTTAACAAGTTTTCTTACAATTTTTAAAAATTAAAACAAAAACCTTCATTATCATGCAACCAAACACCCCATTAACCTGGCGTAAGTATAAACATATCCGATGTTAAATCGTACATTTGAGGTATAATAACAAGCATAGGAACTTTATTTTTTAAGAAACTTGAATGATTGTTGCTATGAAATATACTAATGTAGTATCTTGAAGAGAGGATATCTAAATTAGGGATGGCAACTGGTAAATCATACATCCTTCATATCATAAAGAGTACTCACATGTTGTTCATTAGTGATCAATAATGGCTACATTCATGAACCATTTTGTGATGTATATATATGACAAGAAGCTGTTAACAATCGATTTGGCATACAATCACACAATGAACCATGCAACGAGGAGTAAGGGTGCAAACGAGATGAGTTGAAACATGTAATAGGATGATAAGAAATATGACTCATTTATTTTACTCAAGTTTAAGTTTGAGCTTAACATTCTTGTTCAAACTTGATTTGTTATTCAATCGAGTTTGAATTCAAGCTTGAATAACACAGCTTAAATTTGATCCATGATCAACTTTAAACTCGATATAAATTTATTTATAAAGTTCAAATTTTATCTGTGAAACTTAAATTTTAGTTCATTTATAAATCTCAGTCTAAATTTATCATAGAATAATATTTATTTTAATTTATTTTATACATTTAGGTGACATCATCTTACTATTAATACTCATAATTTATTTTTTAAAATAAATATTTAATCGAACTACTCGCTAGATTATCAAGATAAAGGTCTGTTCAAACTCAAATCGTTAACAAATACAAAAGTATTTTTTGTTCATTGTTTATTTAACATAATAACTAAGTTTCCTAAAATTTTAGGGTCCATTTAATTTCATGTAAAATCAAAACCTAGGAAGAAGATATTCATCGAAAACTCTTTTCAAGGAAACTGAAAATGTGGATGGTCATTTGGTTGTATGTAATTACTATTTCATAAAACTCTTTGAAATCTTTCAAATGCACAGTCACCATTGATAATTTTAACAACATTTTCATAATTATATTATTTATTTATACAAAATATTCATGCAAAAACAAATTAAGTAGATTATTTTCTATGAATTTATTTTTTGATATAATTTAAAATAAAATTTATTATTTCTGCATTAGATAAAATAATTTTTTTGAAAAAAGATCTATTATTTTGTTATTTTAAAATTATTTTCAGTCGTTTAAATATCTATAAAATAATTTTTATTTTTTCACTTTTTATTAAGTATCATCATTTATTTATTAAAATATTTATAAATAATTGTTAAATATAAAATTTATATTTTATAATTAAATATATGATAAAATATTTTTAAATTAAAAATTTTATTTAAAATAATTTACTTAAAATTATTGTTTTGTAAACTCATTATAAATATATTGATAATTAAATAAAAATATAAAATTTAGTAAAATATAAGGTGTTCTAATAATTTCTAAAACATATTTTAACTAACAAAATAGTTTTTGTAAACTTGAATTTTAGTTAAAATTTTATTAAATGAGTAATTTGATTAATAAAATTGCTTTACAATAAGTGTATTTTATTTCTCAAACACATAAGAATAATTTCAAATAAATTAGTTGTAAACAATTATCGTAAGTTGTAATCATTATTAAGTCTATTATTAGATGCTTGAGAGAACTCGTTTAGACCCACACTCAATAGGGTGGGTTTATACACCTAGTGGGATAGACCCCACATTGATGTGATATGTGTAGGACTCACCCTATTAGGTGTGGATCTTAGAGAGTTCTCTCGGGTAGATCTAGATCTGGACTCAAAAGTTAAACATCAAAAAAATGACTTCTACCTAAAATTTCTGTATGCAAAATTCTCATTTTTCCTTGGTTAAAAGAGATTATTTTTGTTTGACCAATATTTTACTTGCAAACAAATAACAATCATACTCGCTTTTTCCCGGAAAACTCATCATGCAGCCACTTTTACAGGGAAAACAAGAAGACCTTTAACTGAGCTGAATTTCTAAGTACTCAAGGATTGTATTTTGCACCCGTAACAAGGATTCTTAAATTGAGCTGCTTATGTCAAGTTGTTAAAATAGCGAGCAAAATGGTATGGTGGTGTTTGTATTAGAAAGGCAGTCGCATCCAGAGAATATATAGCCTATCGAAGGAGTTACTAAGGTAGAGAAAGGTAGAATTGTAGGGTATGGAGCTAGACGTTTCAGGCAGGTGGCCACGCTGAAGAGCATCTAATGTGTTAAAGATTTGTGCGCAGCAATAGCTTTACAGATGAAAAATCAAAGAAGGCCATGCATGCGAAAATAATATCCAATGAGAGATGTGACACTATGAAAGAATGAACTCACTCTAGATTTTAGACCATGAGACATACATCTTTCATATCGGATAAGGATAATATATAGTGGGTTTAATTTTAATATTATTTTGTATTCGTACCTATCAGCACAACATATTATTTTACACTAAAACAATTAACTTATTAGGACCCATTACACTATCTTGTAGTTATTTGTCAGCTTAATAAATAAGTCGGATAATTATTTATCATGGACATCACTATTCCAGGTTAAATGTATCCAAGTCATTTGATTAACCTCTATCTAGTTCATTAATTTCTTATAATCATGATCTAAAACCATCAGATCTAATGGCTAGAGTACATGTCATGACATGAAAATTTAAATAACATAACCATAATTACATAGTGGAAAAACTCAAGGTAGTGACAGCGAGAGAAAATTTATCACTTGAATTTTAAAACCATCATCAAATTCCAATAGTTTACAAGACTCCATTCTCAAATGTGAAGCAAACATATTACAAGATCCAACAAGTCATAAGGAAACAACTATAAAACTAATGTCTAACAACATCTTTATTCAAACCCACACAAGTAACCTAGATAAGAGAGAGTTACTCCTCTCTAAATTTATGAGAACTTGGTTCCTCCTGCTTCACTTAAGTCTCAACCTCAAGTCTTGGTTCTTTAAAACTTGTTGAAAAATTTACAACAACAAAAGTGTGAGTCACCAATAACTTAGAAATATTTATATCATTTTCTCGCAAATCAGATAATTAATTAGTGTAAGTAGACAATGTTACATAACATATTTAACTTGAAACATGATCAAAAGTATAGAATGTCTTCTATATTAACCTCACAAACCCATAATCAAATAAGGTTTATCTTTATAGAAAAAGATCATATCACAACTACACACTTCTAGATCAATGCATCCTATACCACACAAACTAGATAAATACTCTTTTAAATGACCTTAAAACTTGGCATATTATAACCATAATATAAATGTACAAATCTATTCTAACATACATTGGCATTAACAGACCTATATAACATACTAACATGCATATTTCATGATCTACATGATATACCAACAAGCATATTTTATTTTCTTCAAACATAAATCATATAGAAAAGAATTTGCCATCTTACTTTCATACATCACGTATACAAATTGTTTTCACCAACTCTAACATATATAGCAGTAACTTATACCAAACTATACTCATAGTGCACCTAGACAGTGGTGGCACTTAGAGTAAATCGTGTAATCTAATATTTGTGGAAGGGTCGGATTCATCTAAGTTACCCGCTGCCCATAGGCAATTAACTAACATAGTTTGGTGAAGCCTTTGCCATAGCAAGAGTTAATCTCAATACCTTTCATGTAAAACATAACATACAACAAGCTAGACAAGACTTATGACAAACTAACTTAATTTATAAATTCTAAACAAAACTCAAACCAAATATGACTATATGAACATGATTACACCTCAAGAGACATATTACATGAACTAAACCTAAATTAAACTAGAACTTCATGAACATCTTACATGCAACAATAACTAGTCAAACTAGACATGTTTAACCCATACAAGGCAATTCACCTAATTCATGACTTGACATAAATCAAACATGATAGGTTCTGATTTTTACATCAAGGTTCTAATCTGAACAAGGTTCTAAATGTTCAATTTGATAGTTTTAAGATTTACCAAGTTTAATTATCTAATTTTTAATAACTAGGTTTGAATTAGTATATAACTAGTAATTTTTATGGTTCATAAAGCCGAAACTAAAACAAAGGTCTTTTACCCAAGTCATACACATGCTAAACATGTTCCATAATGTACAAAATAACATATTTTAAGTTCTGGTTTCAAGAATTTTGAGTAAACAATGAGTATTAAGTTTATAAACTTAATTAAGCTAAGTAAGGGTCATTAAGCCATTTCATGCATTTTTCTCATGAATATATGGTCAAATTATTAGAAGAGTTTGAGATCCTACCTAGAACTTTTTAAGATTTATTTTTTTTAAAAATTGATATTTTTATACTATTTTTTAAATATTTAAACAAAAATTTATTAAACCAGAGATCACAACAGATTTGATGGTAAGGGGAGAGGGTGAGCAAGAGAGTGAGAGATAGAGAGAGAGAGGTTGCACCGGGGAGTGGAAGCTTCTCTGACGAGACTCAGTCTCGAAACATTCTCGTCTTCAAGTAAGGCGTGGTGCTTCTCTTTAGTTGTCTTCTGAGTGGCGTCACCTACGTGTGGAGCTTTCTATCCTGTGGTATTTTTGGTCTCCTTTTCGCTAGTGGAGTATCCCGAAGATGTTATCAGGAGAAAAATGTTTCCATCTTTCAGAAGTGCTAGTCAAACTTTGTATGTAGGAAACTCTTCACTGCTTTTATCAGTATTCTTCATATCCCCCTTTCCACTGGAGCTACCATTCTTGATAGCTGAAGGCGGAAGCTTTGAAGCAGGATCAGGTCAGTGTAACTATATTCTTTCTTGTTTAATGCTTTGCACCCACCTTCTTGTCGATCTTCCGTCCCTGCACATGATAGAAGAAAATCAATCAAATTTACTGCCAGAAGAGGAATCCATAATCAACAAATTCCAAAGATTACTTGCTCTTCCGAGACAACCGAAGCCTTTAGATATATAGAATATTTCTAATGTTGATAATATGAAATGAAAAAGATCAGTCATTGCTTCAGTGCTATCACCCACTAGAGTTAGACTAGCAGGGTTCAAGGACTGGGTTAGAAAGATGTGGAATCCATCAACTCCTTGGTGCTTTCTTAATTCTTTAAAAAGTGGAAGACGTTGACAAGATTTGTAGAAGAACCCCATGGTTCTTTAGTAATGATTTTGTTCTAGTTGAGAAAGGAGACCAAATACAGCCCCTTCAGAATCTTCACTTAACTCAATTGATCTATGGATGAGGATTTATGACATGCCACAAGAATATCCTCAGAAAGAGTTTGTCATGCACTTAGCATCCCAGTTGGGAAATTCCATAGAGTTGGCTCAAGAAATTGTAGATGCTTGGAGTACATTTGCAAGAATCAAAGTGTCCCTAAATGTTAATGAGAAGCTACCTATAGAAGTGTCCGTATACTTCTGGATGGCAGAATAAAAAGGTTTGAATTAGCATTTAAAAGAGTGGTTCACTTTTATTATTTCAGTGGGATGCTTGGTCGTGAGCATGGAAATTGTGAGAAGCTCTATAAGTTAGCAGCTCTAATCACTCCTAACCTGCTTGTACATGTCCAAGAGGAGCTAAAGGCTTAATTAACTTTTAAATTTGAAGATTGGCTTACGACTAATGGCAGAGTGGCTACTGGTGGAAGCAGACCTAGAATGCTCCAAGTTCTCAATACAAGGTCATTAAAAGAGCATTAAGTGAATGATGGTCAGAGGTCAAATTATCAGTTGAATAATCTCCATCTTCTATCCCAAAGCAAGCCAACCCATACCTTATTACCAACCCCATATCACCAGAACCATTCCTTAAGTACCACCACCACGTTCCTATGTACTAGAAGTTTGGTTACGGACAAGGGAAATAGTCAACAAGTACATAATTTGTCAAACAGCCTTGACGCCTCTTTAAAGCTGAACATACGTGGTCCTGACACACAACATCAACTGCCACACCCTTTCCCCAGAGCCATAAATTACTTGGAATTCCACAGAAACCAAAATGAACCCATCGGGTGAACAAATTCTATTTTTCATCCTTGGGATATTAAAAAATGTTGAGTCACACCCCTCTGCTAGAGTCTTATCTGAACAAAATTCCCCACAGTTTTACCTTCACCTCTCCTGATCCAAAACATCTTGTGCAAGACAAAAAGCTTTCCTCTGCAACAAGGAAAAGATCGAGTCCAACAGACAAAGAAAAGAAAAGGTTTCGAAGGAAATTACAAATACAGGAATTGGGCAATGACAACAAACTTGTGGGTTCCTCTAAATATACTAACATGTCATTAAATGAATTTTTATGGGTAGACGCAGCTTGCCCCAACAAGCTACCTAATCCCAAATGAGGATCATTGCTTGGAACTGTCATGGTGGGAATAGGCATCCAATAGTCCAATATATAGATAGGCTGGCCATTCTATAAAATCGATTTTTTTTATTGCTGAAACAAAGTGTAATTATCTTCATAGCCATGAGTTTTTCAAACATAGAGATATATCTCATTTCTTGGTGGTTCCTCCCTCTTGCCGAGTAGGGGGCATGTGGCTCTGGTGGACTGACAATGTCAATGTTCAGGTCATTACTAGCTGCAGCACTTGGATTGGCAGTGTGGTTACTGATTTACGGCAAAAGAAAATTTTCTTACTTATTACAACCTATGCTCCAACGAAACATGGGGAGAGGCTATCAATGTGGAATCAAATGTCAAATTTTATTAATAATTTCAGGGCACCTGTCTGCCTTGTGGGGGATTGGAATTGTATTTAATATCAATATGAAAAGTGGGGAGGTGCTAAGCCCATTTATTCTCACCTATTGGGCTTTGAAAATTTCATCCAAAAATAATGTCTGGTGGATGTTAGAATTGAGGGACATGCCTTTACGTGGACAAACAAAAAGCAATTCAATTTTCATATTAGAGAAAATTTGGACCAATGCATAGCCTCTATGGATTGAATTAATATGTACCAGAATGCCAAGGTTAGCACACTCCCAACTTATTACAACGACCATACACTGATTTTGTTAAATACTAATTCGATCACAAAGGGGAAGAAAAAATGGTTCAAAGTGGAATCAGCTTGGTTTGATCATTGGTCTTTCCACCAGGAGGATCACAAAGCTTGAGCCCAAGGCCTTGATCTCATTTCAAATTACAAAGTTAAAATGGCAGTGATTAGAAAGAAGATGCTGAATTGGAAAACCAGAACCTTTGGTAACATTAAAAATCAGATGAATATTATGAAAGATCAGATTATTGAGTTCCAAAATACTCTGGTTACTCAACATCATATTGATCTAGAAGGGGAGCTCCAAAGTAAGCATAGATTGGTGGATAACTTTGAAAATGCATACTGGAAGCAAAGAGCATACTAGCATAACCATGGGGATAAAAGCACAAATTTTTTTCATATGAAGGTTCTTCATAGAAGAAAAGTTAACAAAATTCCTGAGGTCTTTATAGCTGAGGGAAGATGGTCATATTGTTGAGAGGATATCCATAAGGTATTTCTAAATTTTTTTAAATCTCTTTACTCTGTTCATGATGTAATCCAACAGAATTTAGTCCAAGACAAACAGCTTACTAAGATGACCTCAGAACAAAAAAATGTGCTTGATCAGCCCCTTTCTTCTCATGAGATCAAGTAAGCTCTTTTTACAATGAAGCCCGACAAAGTCCCGAGTCCTAATGGTCTGTCACCAGGTTTCCTTCAACAATTATGGAACTTTATTGAGAACAATATTGTCTCTTTGATTGACTACATGTTCACTAATTGCAAGATGCCTCCAGGACTCAACCACACCATCATATCTCTTATCCCCAAGAGAGAATGTAAGGAATCGTCCAAAAAATTTTGGTGTAGCGGAAGCGACGATTCCTATGGATTTCTTTAGAATCTGTCTCAATTGGAACTAAATGACGAAAACTGAAAATCGATCAAATCGGGTTCGAATATACCTGATGGGGATTCATATAATCTCATGGAGAGGAAGGAGATGAGTTTCTCAAGCTATTTAAACCATTCAAATGTCTGGTCTCCAGCAGTATACACACGAACTACATCCACAGCAGGTTCTCCCTACGCGTCGGCCTCGAGAACTCTTCCCGAACGGAGATCCATCGACCATGGACACCTTCTAGAGAGAGGAGGTAGGTAGGAGGCTAGGGACATGGTTTGCACCCTTGACTTGATGGGGTTTGGCGGAAACCATTAGTATTTATAGAGAATTATAAAATTTTTCATAAAAATCCAAAATCTCCATAAATTACGCCCTTGCCCCTGTACTTGTGGAAAAGTCCTTTTGTGTGTGACCCACTAGACCTAATAGCCTATTTGGTTGAAGCCTAAATAAAATATAACAATTCTATTTAATTTAATTAAATCTGTTATCCGATAACAGATTAATCGGCCTACCGATTATAAAGGGTATAAGCCACATTCTATGATCCCAAATGGCTATGGGGATAATCTCATCTCTATTGAGCCTTTCCATCATAAGTTACCACATGGATATAAACCCTCATCCATCCAATGTCCTGGTCAGAAAGGAGTATGGCATCGACTGTCAACTCCTTAATGTACCGACTCTATAGGATCCTGTACTCGGAATTGGATCAATTGGAAAACTCCTTTTACAATTATCCTATCTACCCTGGCCAGGGATTTAGAGTACTATCTCATAGGACATTCACTCTCACTTATCGAGAGTGGATGATCCCTTGTTCTCCGCTCAATTGCCTCCATCGAGTTTTCCTTGTACCCGATCCATCGCTATACTAGACCATCTAAACGGTGATCCATAAGTCAATAGTCAAAGCACAAGTTCCACCCAACAAGGTATCTTTGGTGACTCTGGTCAAAGGTCCAACTATGCAGTCGTGATGATAGAAAAACCCTGATTGTCAGTTCGGTAAGATATCATTCAGGGTTTCTAATTCAGTCAGTTCAATGAACTCATTCAACTAATGAACACTTGTATGTGTATATCAGTGTCTCCACACTAATGACCAATGAGATCGGTCATCCTCATCACATGATAAGACATCACATACACTAGTCTATCCGGATCCTTGATGTCCCGTCTCAAGTATCCTATGACTAGGAACATTTAGATCAAATACCTCTAAATGATCAATCTCATTATGATGATCTCATCATGATTTAATCATCATTGTATTTGATCAATGACTTCATTATGATATTCGCATCTCATAAGAGTTTATAGTGAAGATTTGCTTAATTAATTGAATAAGATATATCTAGAAATGTCGAATCATATCATATATGATTAGCATGTAGGGTATACATTTCTATCAATCTCCCACTTACACTAAAGCCAATCACTCATCTGGCTGATCTGTATCAACTCGAGGTGAAACTCAAACACTCTTTGAGTAACTGCTTCAGTTAGTGGATCTGCAATGTTATTAATGGTAAATACTATATCTTTAATTATATCTTTATAGGCTGCAATCTCTCTGATTGTATGATGTCACCACAAAAGTTCTAAACTTCTGATGAGACATCGGCTCTACCCCATTGTTTTCTCAAAAAAATGGTATACATTTAGAGAAAATTGGGAGAATCCCTTATGTAAGATGTAGATTAAAATCTTCATCTAGATTACTTCTCAAGTAGTGTGCAACCACTATGTAAACTTGTTTACATATGTTGTAAGATTTATAGTGTTATATCGTATAGAACTCTTCCAGCTCACTGCACCACCATTATTCTGACTTAATATCAAACTTATTTGATTAGAAGCTTGTGTTTGTAAAATTACAAGACTTCAAGTCTTATCCTCCAGTGTATAAAGATACATTATCAGTGCTTCTCAAGTACCAAATGATATATCTCTAAACTATCCAATAATTCTCACCTGAATCTTCTTGATGAATGTTCATAACACTTAAAGCATTAATCATTTCATGTATGCAGTATCATAAATGTGATAGACCCTATGACAAAAGCATAAGGGCTCTTCTCATGTTATCTCTTTATCTCTCAAGAAATCTACAAAGACAACACTTTAGAGAGATCAACTCCATACCACATAGGTAAGAAACCTATCTTGGAGTTTATTATGTCAAACCCTTTAACTATGGTGACTATGTACATTAACTGAGCATTGATTTCAGATCTATCTCCATAGATCTCAAAACCCAAATTATGTTTGGAAGATCAATTTGATAGCTAAGTTCACTTATGATAACACACCTACTTCATTCTCAATGAGTAGTATGTCATCAACATAAAATGTCAAGAAAGTAATAGCACACCCACTTATCTTCTTGAATACACAAGGCTTCTATTCATTCTTAAAAAAGTCATAAGATTTAATCTCATTAAACCTTATATACAATCTATGAGAAGTTTTACTTCAGTTCATAAATGAACTTAATACACACTCTTCTTAGATGTTATTTGGACTTCTTTCCCTATAGTTGTATCATATACACATGTTCCTCAAAATACCTTAGAGGAACACTATCTTAACATCCAATTAGCTTATCTTATTAATCATAGTGTGTAACAATCAAAATCCGAAGGGATTAACCCATAGAATAGGTAAAAGATCTCATCATAGTCAACCATTTGACTTCGATGATATTCTTTTCAACTATTCTCACATTTGAAGGTTTCTACCTTCTAATCTACTCCAATCTATTCTTTAGCGATCCATTTATTCCTTATAAATATTATACCCTTAGGTGGATCTATCAAGTTCTAAACTTGATTAGAATAGATAAAGTTTATATCGGATTTTATTGTCTCTTCCTATTTATAAATCAATACCTCATATTGGTTCTATATAGATCTTAGAATCAATATCTTTATTATCTTATGCCTCATTTCATTTATCAGAGATATGTCTCATATATCTCTTAGGTTGAATGGACACAAGAAAAGACCTATGAACTATCATGTGTAATTATTAACCGGTACCTCAATAGAAGTGTCATTGGGTTGTGGGACTGGAATATCTTCCATATATACCTTGCTCTCACTATCTTTCTTAAGGAGGAACTTTTCCTTTAGAAATATAGTGAGCTGAGCAACACATACCCTTATACATAAAAGTGGTATATTAATATCCAGAAGTTTCCTTAGGATATCCCACAAGCTAACACTTCATAGTCTTATATTCCAACTTGTTAGAGTTATACTTCTTCACCAGATTGGACATTCCGAAACCTTAACTTGCTTAAGGTCAAATTTTAGCCCTTTTCCATATCCTATATGAAATAATCAGAACAGACTTAGAAGGTACCTCTTAAGATCAAGTGGTTATAATGAGTACTTAGCCAAAATTAGACAAAGAGAAATTTTGTAAAGTTTGTCATTATTCATATTATGTCTTACATAATATGGTTTCTCATTTTACTACTCAATTAAGCTAAAATATGTAAATATGTGTCCATTAGATATTATTATCCTTCAATTATATGTGAATTATGTACTTAAGTATTCCCCTCCTTGATCTCATCAAAGAGTTCTAATACTCATTCCATTAGTATCTCTACTTCATTCTTAATCTCAGATAATTTCTCAAAGGTCTTAGATTTGTACTTCATAAAGTATATGTATCCATACCTAGAGACATCATCTTTGAAATAATGAAGTAGAAATATTCTTCTTTAACCTTACTAGATATGGGCTAACATATATCTAGATGTACGAGTTCTAACAACTTATTAACCCATTATCCATGTCTACATAAAGCTAAAGTGTAGATTGATCTAAATCAACCCATTTCCTCTTAAAAAGAGTATTCACACATAACATGAGAGCGAACATATCAAATATGATTAAACAATTCATTAAGCTCCCATTGGCAAACACTTTGCCATTCAATCTATTAAAACATTTATCAATTCCATAACTTAGAATAAATCAATATTTATTTAAGCAGGAAATCATATAATGTTCTTGTAGAAGGATATAATAGCAATCTTAATTATTAAGACA
Source organism: Cryptocoryne crispatula var. balansae (assembly GCA_036172225.1). Lineage (NCBI taxonomy): Eukaryota > Viridiplantae > Streptophyta > Magnoliopsida > Alismatales > Araceae > Cryptocoryne > Cryptocoryne crispatula. The sequence goes on along the minus strand of CM069923.1, from coordinate 11,572,009 downwards.
TCTCCATAAAGCTATTAAAGAATTGCACCTCCCACTAATAATGATGCAACTTTTGCACCATTTCATATGTAGGTCAATATCTTCTTTATTAAACCTTCATTTACTTGTCATCATCTACAACTCTTTGTAGATATAAGATGCATATCCGGTATCTCATACCATTAAATGCGTCCATAGTATATAATACTATGATATACACATATAGTATCTAATACTATCAAGTGTATATTTAAAACAAGTGTCAATTGTCACGCCCCGGATTTTAACAAGCACAGCGGGATAATCCGACGGCGCGACCGAGGAAAATTAACCCCGTAAAAATATCAGTTTGGAAAAAATGAAGACAACTAGGTCCCAGTTTATACATCCACAAAATCAAATTAAATACATTGCTATGCTATAATCTAAAAAAAATCTAATTACCATCTAAATTACATAAGAACCATCCAATTGCTTTCTCGGGAATTGATCCACCACGCTTTTGCTGCGCTAAGTCATCTGAGGCGTGGAGATTAAATCTTGCTTGATTGACACCGGAGCATCGATAAATGTCATGCCGCCAGAAACATTGCAACTTTGCGGCATCTCCGATGAAGAAATCGAGCCTTCTGCCGTCACGGTGACGGCATATGACAACTCCCGGAAGCCGGCACGAGGGGTGGTTACGTTGGAAGTGGGGCTCGGGCCGTGTGCTGTCACCGCCGAGTTTCACGTTCTAGAATTGGACCCTACATTCAAAGCTATCTTGGGATGCCCGTACCTTAAGGCAATAGGAGCTGTTGCCTCCACTAATCATCAGTGTCTGAAGTTCCCATATAAGGGCCAGGTGATCAAAGTAACCAACATCCCCATTCTGAATGACGTGGATGACCCCTCTTCTACACTGCCAATATCAAAATTTGTCCAACCGTTGGTTTCCACTACAGAGCTGCCTGAGGTCATGATGTTAACGATGCCTCCAGATACAGTTGCATGGCGGATGATGAAAAGGATGGGCTATCAGCCAGGAAAGGGGTTGGGAAAGGAGTTGCAGGGGGTTGTGCACCCCATTAAAGCCGTACAAAGACCAAAGAGACACGGGCTTGGCTATGAGCCCAGTTTCACTCCGTGGATGGTCTACCGGCCAAAAAATGCCATGGGACTCCAAAAATTCTTTATCAAAGGGGAGACCATGATGATGGCCGGGGACGAAGAAGAAGAACCAGTCAAGAGGAAGAAGGCACCAGAGCAAGAGGAGGAAGTGGACAACCTGAGTTCATCTTTGGCTCGGTTGTTCATAGAGGAGGAAGAACCAGTCGAGGGCAAGTCCATCTCTAAACAACTTGTCCACTCGAACCCACCTCTAAACAACATCCCGCGTGTGCCGTATCCTATGGTCACGTATTTCAAAATCCTCACTCTATCCCTCTTGGATTCACTTGATGGGCTATCTAGCCCAATTTCCACTTCTGGGCCAAAATGGCCACCTGAACTGATCATTGGGCCTGAGAGCCCATTCAAATCTTCTTACTCCACTGGGCTTCTATGCCCATTCCAATCCAACGACCTTGGGCCCGCGTGCCCACCAGTCGGGCCCACGTGTCCTTTAGATTTATTTTCTTGCTTTGGGCCCGTGTGCCAACCATTTGGGCCCACGTGCCCCTTAGATCTTTTCACTAGCTTTGGGCCTATCTGCCCATTTCTTGTCATCATCGGGACCGCGAGCCCATTTTTCTCCCATTTGCTTAAGCTTTCTATTTCTGCTCGAGCCCCATCGGCTCATTCTCTTTTTGTTATTGAAAATACCCAAAATACCCAAAAGAAACGTCCTCTCGCAAACTCAGTTTTCCATTGAGGAGACGTCTCTATTTGTCTCGGAGGGTGCTCCCAACCAGGGACCCCTCTTCTCCAACTCACTGATCGATCTGCTCGATCCTTCACCCATTGTAAATACCACATTTTCAATCCCGTCTTCTTTAGGAGTAGTTAGGGTAGAAAAGAAGAAAATTCGAGGTAAACGTGTGCCAGAGAGATATCTCCAACAAATAGCTCAAAAATGCAAGGAATGTGCAAGGCTGCCAAGGTTTTTGGAAAATGCTATCCAGCTTGATGAAATCCAATATGAGGATGAATTCAATGTAGATCATACACTGGGAGTTTACGAGGTCTTATCAGAAAAAGATCATGATTTCGAGGATGGAATTGAGGACTTGGCTGATGCGTATGCTTCTGGACTTAAAAGGTTTGAAGAACCATCAGCCACGGTGGATGAACCGACAAAAGAATTAAATCTTGGAACACCGGAAGATCCCAAGACAGTCCTCCTAAGTGCAAACCTCACTCCCACTGAGGAACAGAGTTTAATTGAAATTTTGGAAGAATACAAGGACATGTTTGCATGGACATACGAAGACATGCCGGGGTTAGACAACTCGTTAGTTGAACATCGTCTAACTTTGAAACCTGGCGCTACCCCGGTTAAACAAAAATTAAGGAGATTCCACCTTGATGTTGTACTTAAGATGAAAGAAGAGGTCGAAAAGTTACATCAAGCAAAATTTATTAAGGTTGTCCTTTATCCGCAATGGGTGGCAAACATAGTCCCTGTCATGAAGAAAGATGGTAGAGTTCGGATCTGTATAGACTTCAGGGACTTGAACCGAGCGTATCCTAAAGATGACTTTTCTCTACCTCATATTGATGTACTAGTTGATAACACTGCTGGATTCGAGATGTTATCATTCATGGATGGCTATTCTGGATATAATCAAATCCGGTTGGCCGAAGAGGACCAGGAGAAGACTTCGTTCACTACACCTTGGGGAATTTACTGCTATGTCATCATGCCCTTTGGACTAAAGAATGCTGGTGCTACCTATCAGAGGGCAATGATGGCTATCTTCCATGACATGATGCATACCCTTGTAGAGGTGTACGTGGACGGCCTGGTCGTTAAGTCCAAAAGCCGAGAAGATCACCCGAAAGTGTTGAGAAAAGTCTTGCAAAGGGCTAGGGAATATAAATTGAAGATGAACCCAAAGAAATGTACGTTTGGAGTATCCTCAGGAAAGTTATTGGGGTTCATAGTGAGCAAAAGGGGCATAGAGATCGACCCAAACAAGGCCAAGGCACTCATTGGTATGCCTCCTCCAAGAAATATGAAAGAACTTCGAGGATTAATCGGGAGGCTAGAGTTTGTCTGCCGGATCATCTCACAACACTCCCAAAGGTGTAAACCTTTCTATGAGTTGACCAAGGCGGGGGCCGAGTTCAAATGGGATTCGAAGTGCCAGGATGCATTCAATGGTTTGAAAAGATACCTGGCTAGCCCCCCTGTGCTTAGACCACCAGTCCCTGGCAAGCCCTTAGTTTTGTATATCTCGGTTTTGGAGAATTCTCTTGGGGCAGTCCTTGCACAAGTGGATGAAGAAGGGAAAGAGAGGGCAACCTACTACTTGTCAATGATCTTTGATCCATGTGAGCAATAGTATACTGTAGTGGAGAAGACCTATGCTGCACTAGTTTGGGTAGTTCAGAAGCTTAAACACTATTTCTTAGCTCATGAGGTCAATCTTATTGCCCGCATCAATCCCATCAAATTCCTTCTAGAGAAAACTGTTCTAACTGATCGGTTAGGTCATTGGCAGAGCTTCCTTTCCCAGTTTGATATCACCTATGTCCCCCAAAAGGTGATTAAGGGCTATGCCATTGCCGAACATCTAGCCCATCACCCTATACCCCTCTTTGACCCAGTCCAGTCGGAGCTCCCGGATGACGAACTAATGTTGATTCGATCTTCCCACCTTTGGACATTATATTTTGACGGGGCTCTGAATTCACACGGTAAGGGAATAGGAATCGTCCTTCTATCACCCGAGGGTGTCACCATTCCACAGGCATTTCAGCTTGACTTCCCAGCAACCAACAATATAGCTGAATACGAAGCCTTGCTGGCCAGGCTGGAGGCCGCTCATTTCTATGGTGCCACGGAATTGAGGGTGATAGGTGATAGCCAACTAATCCTTCGCCAAGTCCTAACCAAATACCTAACTTCTCATCCAAACCTCAAACCTTACCAAGAACTCACCTCTTGCTACATCAAACTCTTTTCCAAACTCACTTTTGTTCATGTTCCTCGAGCTCAGAACATCCTTGTTGATGCCCTAGCCTCCTTAGCTTCATCTCTATCAGTCCCGCTAGGTAGACAGGTGCGGACTATCCATGTTCGTAGAAGGTCGATACCGGCAATTAAGGATGGTCGATTTCTAAAAGTCAAGGAGAGATTTGGCAGAAGGAATATTTGGAGCGAGAAGAGGAAGTTTCTCTAATCGAGTTGGAAGAGTTAGATGAGGGTGAGAGGCCTTGGTTTGATGAGATCGCAAGGTATTGTCAAGATCAGACATATCCACCTGGATCAAATGCAAAAGAAAAGAAGGCCATCAGGAGAGTATCCCAGAGGTATACCATCCTAGGAGGGGTGCTCTACAAGAGGAGCATGAGCGGAATTTTATTGAGATGCGTTGAGGAAGAAGAGGCAGAATTTGTGCTTAAGGAAGCACATTCTGGGGTCTGTGGGGGCCATGTCAATGCTCAAGCTCTTGCTAAGAAAATTATCAGGCAGGGGTATTATTGGCCAACCCTAGAAGAGGATTGCTCCATCTTTGTCCGGCACTGTCATTCTTGCCAACTTCATGCCGACAAGATCCATTCTCCCGCATCTTCCCTTCATCCGATTCATGCCCCATGGCCCTTCGCCATGTGGGCTTTCGATATCATTGGCCCTCTAAGTGATCTTAACTTTGAAATCCGTTCCAAATCATTCATCCTGATGGCAACAGAGTACTTCACCAAGTGGGCAGAAGCGGAAGCGTTCGTGGAGATCAAGGCATCAACACTGTGCTCCTTCATCAAACACAACATCATCGCCAGGTTCGGGATACCCAGCAACATTATCACCGACAACGGACCACAATTTCTCTCTCAAGATCTACGTGATCTTTGCAACAGGTACCGCATTGCATTGCATCATTCATCTCCTTATTACCCGCAAGGCAATGGTCAAGCAGAAGCCACCAACAAAACTTTGATTAAAATCATCAAGAAAACCTGTAAGTCTAGCAAGCTCGCAGACTGGCCAGGTAAGGTTGTAGATGCCCTATGGGCTTATCGTACTTCTGTACGGACCCCCACTGGACAAACCCCGTATGCTCTTGCATATGGGATGGAAGCGGTGGTCCCGTACGAAGTACTCCTTCCATCACTCCGAGTTCAACTCGATAGGTACATCCTCGTCGATGAGAGGCGAGAATCTCTCCTTGCACAACTTGAACTCCTAGATGAAAGAAGATTGGCCGCCTCTGAGCATGCCCGGACTTATCAGAACCGATTGAAAAGGTTTTATCAAAAGAGGGTGGTAGAGAGAAAGTTCGAAATCGGTGAGATGGTAGTAAAATGCATATTCGTTAAGCCGGGTGGTCCCCGCTCTAAGTTACAACCTAACTGGGAAGGGCCTTTTGTTATAACTGAAAAATATTCAGGCAATGCGTATGAGCTAACCAACGCCGATGGAGAAAAATTGAACCATCCATGGAATGGCGTTTACCTCAAAAAATATTTTCCTTCGAAGAAAAAAAATATGGAGAGTTTTTAGTATGATATTAAGTCATCGATCCAAGGGTGTTAGCTAGAAGTCAAGGGTAGACATCACCTTGCACACACAACACCTCCCGATCCCAGAATCTGGATAGCCCAACACTTGAGAGAGGCAAGGCATAACCCTGAAGGCAGAAAGGAAACCTTACCCTATTCTCTTATATTCGGTCTGAAATAGGTGAAGGGGACTAGAGGAGGATAGTATCGAAAATGCCCGCCGCCTTAGTAGGAGGCCGTCTCATAAGGTGCAAAAGGGTGCCAAAAGATGGGCAATGAACCCCACAGGTTTAAGCAAATATGGGCCTGTCTGAATGAGTACCCAGAAAAATAGAAAATGAAAAGAAGGCACCAAAAGATGGGCAATGACCCCACAGGTCAAAGACTTGTCTAAGTAAGTGCCACATGTAGAAAAGACCCGAAGAGGCCGAACCCCAACGGGCAATTTGAGCATGAGTAGAGAAACCCTCCTCAACATCCCCAAATCCTATCAAAGACCTCCTTTATTATTCTTCCATCTTAAAACCCCTAGGGTAGGGTAAACTGTCCAAACTCAGGGGGAATCCAAACCGATCAAGAGAAGAGGGCAAGAAAGATTCTGGGTAGGGAACCTTATTCACACGTGGTGCTTATTGCTTGAATCTTGATCAACACTCAAAGATCGATGAATGGTCTCAATACTGGCACATTCTCCACAAAAATAAAAAAAGATGAATATTTGCAAAAATATAAAAAAATGAATATTTTCAAAAATCCAAAAATATAAATTTTTTTAAAATTTTTAAAAAAATTGAATATTTTTAAAAATCCAAAAAAAAAAGTTGAATATTTTCTAAAATGCATCATTTAGCTTGGCATAACCTTGATTTTTGCCTTTGCTAGCATTTATGTTTATTTTTATGGCTTGCATGTTTCATTTCTGCATCGCATATTTATCTTGATTATCACCCCATTAAGAGGGCTCCTCCCTTTGACCTAAGTCAAAGTTGGCCAAAATAGGCAAAGGGATGAGTCGTTGTGAAGATCTAATCCTCTTTTATCAAGTATTTTCTGGGACTTTAAAGTAAGAGGGGGAGGTTCTCTCAATGACAGGTAAGTTCTCTTAACCATTTCATTTCGGTCATCTAGTCTATTTTTATACCTTGTTAATAAGGCTCCTCTCTTTGACCTAAGTCAAGGCATACATCAATAGGCAAAGAGATAAACCATGGTGAAGATTTAATCCCCTTCATTAAGCGTTTCAGGATTCTGAGAACAAGAAGGGAGCGACTCTCGCCATAGTAGGTAAGCACTCTTAACTTTTACCTTGTCTGTCATTTTGTGCATTCTACCTGGTTGATAAGGCTAACCCCCTTGACATATAAGCAAGGCAAGACAACAATAGGCAAGGGGGTAAGCCTATTAAGTATTCAGAAAAGTATTCAGAAAGGAGGTAAGCCTAGTAAGTCTATTTAAGACAACAATAGACAACCATTCTATTAAGTATTTCAGAAAAGAAAAACAAGTCAAGGAGGGGTGAGAATCTCGCCAACAGATCAAACAAACACTGAAGCAAACAAGTGAAGATCTGATTATGCCATTAAGTGCTACAACAAAGAAGAAAAGCAGCTATAACATCAGAAAAGCTAAGCCGGCTACAGAAATCAGTGCCTGTTGCTACCCTCTCCAGGAGAATGACCACGTGGAGGAGGCATGGTAGCCATGTCCGCCAAAGCTGCTACGGCCGCCTCATTGCGGTGATGCTCTGAAGAAGTGGCCAGGAACGAAGAAGCACCGTGCTCATGGCTCTGGCTCTGGCCACTCTGCCCCTGCTGGCTCCGCCCGTGGTGACCCCTACTACGAGCGGTGCCGCCACTCCGGTGCGTACCACTCCGATGGGAGCTGCTCTGATGGGTGCAACTCTGGCTCGGCTGTGGAGGGATGCCCTGGCGGTAAACCTGCAATGTCGCCTCTGCTGCCGACAAATGAACCTGTGCCTGTTGGTGCATCTTCTCTAGAGATCGCATGGCCTGGCTATGCTGGCGCTCCATCTCGCGCATGGCTCTCTCGTGCTGAAGGCGGAGATCCGAGACGATCATCTGGGAACGAAGATCGGCTGGGGTAGGCCGCAATGTCTCCACCTCAGACTCCAAGGACTGGATACGGGAGGACAAGCTACTCTGAAGCTCAGCAACCTGGAAGAAGAGGAAGAATATGAACCAAGAAAAATCAACAAGCAGAATAGACAAAAATGAAAGATACCTCTGCCTCCTTGGTCGTCAGGGCCTCTCTCGCCTCACTAAGACGCTGGCGGAGCTCAGCCACCTCTTCCCTCGACAGAGAAGGAGGTGAACCCTCGGCACGGGCCTTCCGCCGTGAACAGAAGAAAAACACATCAGAGCAAGGTAATCATATGTTGAGGATACAAATGAAGGTCAAAGGCAGTGTCTACCTCAGTCTCCAGCATGCCACGAAGAGTGGCCACCTCCTGCCGAAGGTCAACAATCTCCAGCTGTTGGTGTAGCAGTAGAGCCCGAGCCTCCTGAAATGACACGAAGGTCAGAAGAGAACAACAACACAGAATTGAAAGAAAGAAAGAAGCATTTGCCTGACCCTCTGGAACAAACAAGTGGCCGTACGCCTCCGCGTATCGACGAAGGTAATCTCGGCTATCCTCTGCCCAGCCAATCACTACCTTGCCGCCTTCATACCACAAAGTGATCGAGGTGTGGTACCTCTCCACCCAGTCCACAGGGAGGAGAAGGCGCCTGGGACGAGCACCAACTAGGGGAAGAGGAGAAGGAGGCTCCAACCAATCCTGCTCCAGACAGAGGGCGCGTGCCGAGAACTGAAGCCACAGTGGCGCCAGCTCATTGACGCACAGAAGATGAAGATCGCGGCCAAAGACACGACCAGCGTGGGCAATCCAGGGCTGGAGATGGTCATCGGTCATGAGATATGGCCTCCAACACACCTGTGGGAAGCAAAATCATGATTATTATTTCAACAGGAGAATATTGATACACAAATTAAACACAAACCTCAGTGTGTGGGAAGTGGAGAATCTGTGCACGAATTGAAGCCAACTGGCTGCGATGGCCACCAGTAGGGCGGATGGGCTCCCACCGAGCCATCAGGGGGAGGAGGTCGGGGTAGGACTGTTGTGCCCGACCCAGGGAGAAATAGAGGTAGCTCCAGACCTGTAAAAGGCACAACTCGTCAGAGCAAAGCAGAGCAATACAAGTGTACAAGAAAGGAAAGCTGCTAAAAGTCACCTGGAGAAAAGGAGAGAAGCCGGCAACCGAAATAGAACCCGCCTCAGGCTGGAGGCCACAGAACAAATGGGCAAGCATCGTTGCCCCCTACGCATACGTGCCAACCTACTCCAGGTCAGCAAGCAAAGGGAGGAACCGCAGATGGATGCGGTCTGTCTTCGAGCCCAACAGAAGGCGCCCGAAGAAGAAGAGGAAGAAACGGTGCAAGTCTACGTCCGCCTCCAAGGAGCCAGGTAATCCGGTAAATGCCACTGCAGCCTGGCCGACCATGCGGCAGAAAAAGTTGTCCTGGCTCTCGCCACGGACATGCTCGGCATCAACCAAGCCTACCATCTCACCAGCTTCTAGTCTGGCGATGGTGCGTAGGCCATCCTCCGGGTCGAACTCGGGCTCATATGCGAAGAGGGCCCGGAACTCCCGCGAATAGTCGGAAGAGGTGGCACACACCACCGGCCTACCATAAACACGAAGACCGGTGATGTGTGCAACATCCTCTAAGGAGGGCACCATGTGCCCCCATGGGAACAGAAACACAAAGGAGTCTGGGTCCCAGGACTCACGGAGGACCTGCACCAGTGGTAGATCCTCCCAAAAAGGAGTCACCCGGAGGATGGGCCCAAACCCCATCTCCTCTAACCGAACCTGCTGGAAGTCCGGTAGGCCTAGGTAGGCAGCATTCACCAGGTCCCACGAGATCTGGGATTTTATTCGGGCCTGCAATGGATTCATTTCATTAGTTCACTCAATTTTTATTGCCAAAATGCAAAGGAGCTAATCATTAAGTGCAGGAAAAGAAAATGTACCTCTCGGACTGCCGGAAGCTCGGCCTCCTCGGAATCGGAGTCGTGGCGGCGAACACGTCTCGGCATCTGTGCCAAAAAAGAAGTTGATATCAAACATTGTTACATACATTTTTTATTTATTTCATTAATATAAAAAAAATCATCAGCCGAACGCGCCCTCCCCTTCTGGAGGGCGCGCTGAGCGCGCCCTCATAATAGGGGTGCGCTCTGCGCGCCCCTTCCCGGTGAGGAGAGAGAGGGCGTGCAGACCGTGTCCTCCTCTTGGGGGCGCGGTCTGCGCGCCCCCGGTCCGAGGGCGCGGTCAACATTTTGCGTTGACCGCACCCTCTCAACTGCTCGATCCTTATTTTCGCGATAACTTCGTCGAATCAACTCGGAATCACGTGAAACTTGAACCAAATCGAAGAGGATAACCCGATATACATTTTTTGTGACAGGGGAACTAACCTTTGATGACGTTTAAGACTCCGGATCTGAGATGAGACTCTGGAGCTTCTGGAGCGAGGAGAGATGGTGTACAGGTGGAAATGAGATATTCTTACCCCAGGGGGTATTTATAGATAGTAAAAATGTGAAAATGGGATAAATTTAAAAATATCACCCAAGGTTCACAAAATCGAGCTGATCGCAACGCCACCGAAAGAATTCCGATCTGATGCACGGTTTGCTCAAAATAATTTTGTGAAGAAAAATTTTCTTTAAATTCTCACCAAAAATCCCTCTTTTCACATAACTTTGAATGTCTCAATTCTTAAATTAGTTAGACATATTCATGTTTTTTATCATCACTAGCTAACATTTTTAAGGGGTCAGGAGAAAATTCTATACATTTATTAGTCAGAAATGGCTGAAAATGTATTTTTCAGGAGCAAAATTGATAAAAATGGCGAAAATTTCAGAAAGCGCCAAGTCGTTCGTAAAATAGAGCCAATCAAGGAGTCACCGAAAGAAAATTCATCAGACTCACGGTTTGCTCTGAAAAATTACCTAAAGAAAAAAGGCATGTTAAAACCTTTCAAAAATATCTTGTTTCATGTTAAAAAATATTCAAGGTGTTGAAAAATAACAAGGCATATTCATCATAATTGTCAACATCTGTCTTGCATTTTTCCGAAACAAGGTAAATTTCTTTTGAATTTTCACTCAAACTTGCTATAAATAATTCATTGTTTATTCAAAATAAAAACAACATGGCTGACAAGTTAAAGCAGGAAAAGAAGATTCTCAGGCAAGTAGAAGCTTCAACGCAGAGATGTATCGGCGCTTCCGGTCAGGGTCCTCCTCAATCAGGAGGCCTGGGCGGCACACCCAACTCGTCTCCCACAAGGCAATGACTGAGATCGCCTCCTCCTCATCATCCGCAGAGCCAAGCTGCCTACCCTTGATAGGTGGCAGGTGGGACAGCTTGGGCAACTCGTACCGAGGCAAGCCGATCTGGGAGTGGCAACGGTGAGCGTTGTACAACACAAAGGCCGAACCTGTAACCAAGCGGAGATCAACGCTAGGCACAAAGCACACCTGGAAGTCCTTTTGCATCAGGGCAGCAGAAGAGTGCAAGAAGCTAGAACGGTTCATGGAGGCAAAGTGAGCACACCAGTCCGACCTCTTCTTCACTGATGCACACCTGTTGGTGAATCTCTCGCCGAAGCCAAGTTCATCGGCATATGGGAACAAGGGGCTATGGCGGAAGAGCTGCGACTTGGTGGCCACCTCACCCGCTGGATCGAACTTAAAGTGAAGATCGGCCCAGCAAGCCAGTAGAAGCGCACTGCTGAAGGGAGGACGACCCATGCAAGCTACGGACAGTCCGCAGTACAAGAAGCCCAGAACTGAAGGCCCCAACCACGCACCGCTCCAGATGCTGTGGATGCATGAAAGTTGATCAACCTCCAGAAAACCATCCTCCACAGGAAACAAGAACACCGCGGCAAGACAAGCCGCGAAACCCTTTGCACCGCGCAGAATCCGGTCCTCGTCCAGACCAGGAGCTGTCAGAAGAGAGGTTGTCCAAGCCGCCAACTTGGGAACACTAATTCGCTTGCCGGCCAACAACGTGCTGATCTGCCGAGCCTCGACAAAATCCTGCAAGAATTCCAACCAAGAGAGGGGTCCTGAAGGGATGAACATACCTTCAGTTTCTCCCTTCTTAGTCCGAGGGAGGCCGAGAAGGAGCTCCGCCTCTTCAAGAAGAACTGTACACTCAAAGCTGCCGAACACGAACGTGTGAGTGTCGGGGTGCCACAACTCAACAAGAGCTCCCATCAAACCGAAGTCAAGGGAGTAGCCTGAATATTGCTTGGCATGGATCAAGAGCCCGGTTAAGCCCCAATCTCGAAGAATCGCTCTGACCGACAAGCCGAGGACGTCAAGCAAGCCGGAAAGCCAGGGAGGAGAGCAATACCGGCGTGGTCCTGGGAAATTTAGGTAATCCTACACCCAAACAGGAGGTAAAAAAAAATTTTAAGAGAAAAGAAGTAGAAAAGTGGTTGAAAGCTAAAATTGGCAGCGAACTTACCAAGTCGGCGCCGATTCTGGCCTTCAAATGACCCGGGACGCTTGAAATACCTCGAACCGAGCCAACACGCTGCTTTTTCAAAGGAGGAGCCATCCTGGGTGTTGGTAGGACGATTTGGTCGTCCTAAGAGGTGTTTATAGGGAAAATCGGTCCCTATTTGAACCAGATTCGGATCCGGTCAAAATAGGAAACTGGGATCGAATGTGCCCCCAAAGTGGGGGCGCGCAAGCCGCGCCCCCCCAACCCAGGGCATGCGGGCCGTGCCCCCAAAATGAGGGTGCGCAGGCCGCGCCCCTGGTTCGGGGGCACGTTCGGTCAAGTTCTTCCAAAATTCCTCATAAAATTCAGAAAAAAATAAAAAAAATCAGGAAAAATCAAAAAAATTCAAGAAATTTTGTTAAATTAAATTTATTTATGTTTGGTCTTTATTAAGGTCGAGTGGACATCATTGTCCATTCGAAACTAACATTTTGATGAAAGACAGGAATTGCTCGCGGAAATAGAAGAATAGACATGGGAAACCCCCATAACTTGCCGACTAGCATATATGTCGCTAGTCGTGTATTATTATATTATGCATTATTTGTTGAAGACCTTGAGTATGGAGAAGACTTGACCCAAGATCCCCTTCATCAAAATCTACGACGGTCGGGTCATCTCTGATGCTCACGGATAAGCCAAAGTTGTGTTGTGAGGGACGATAGTTCCCGAATGGGTATCTTGACCTCATAGACAATCTATATCTTCAACTATTTGTTATACAAGTTTTGTTTTGTTTTCTTGAGCCCAACATGCATCATGTAGCATTAATTGCATTACATTTTGTTTTGTCATTGCATACATCATTTCTCAGCCTAATCTTTAAACCTTTTAAACCTTTTCCAATCATTCTGAATCTCACCGTGTTTTCTAATACCACCGTGTTTTCTAATCCCACCATATTTTTTGGTCCCACCAACCTTTCTAATATCCCACCGTGTCTATTAATCCCACCGTGTTCGGTAATCACTTTGTGCCCTCAAATCTTTCATTTCTTTTCACCACTATGGCCATTGAAACTTCTTTGCTATTCATCCCACCATGGCAGCCAATTCATCCCACCAAGGGCCTTCTATTTGGTCAGAACTTGCACCTCCACTATCTTCACGGTCTATGCTTAAACATTTGCCTTTCATAATCTGAGATCATTCCATTCCGAATCGAATCTTGTCTCTTGAAAGACTTAAATAAATCTGAGAGCTTGAATGTGCTCGATTGGTATTCTTTTACTTTTTCAAAACAAATCTCTTTTTAAATTTTAGCCCGTCACAGTACAGGAACACCGCAAAGATCAAGTTACCGGCTGATGATGAACCTACGAACCCATGTTTCGAGGACTCCTCACCGCGTTGGGGGTTGGCTATTCTTCTCTCGTGCCAATGGCACATCTTTTACCAATCGAACATAGGAAGACTTGATGAAACATGGCGGTTAACCAGGAGACTTGAGGAGATTCGTCTTGCCGAATCTGGTCTTTGAGCGTGTCTATATCTACACCTTGATGCCACCTTTTCAGTCCATCGCCATTTCACTCCACTACATTCCACTACGATCCATCTCGTTTCACTACGCTTTCTCTACGTTTCACTCCGCTCCGCTACATGCCATTCCCTTGCAAAGCCGACATCAAGGTGAGGCAAGCTGTAGACACGCCAAATTGGCTTGATTCGGAGCCCTAGACTCTTATTCCATAGGCGATATCTTTTATTTGACCGTTATCTGATCCGGATTACCTCGTAGAGATGAGCTAAGGACATTGGTGGAGCCCTTGTAAGTTGAGAATGGACCAATGATTTCCGGAATATTGCCGTAACCCTCAAGCGAGAGCCGCACGTGAACTGTAAAAACACGAAGCTTGCTCGATGACCGACCTTGAATGGTCCATAATTGAAGGTCTCGGGAGTCCCGTATGTGTTCCGTAACATTCAGGGTTTCCGAGAAGTCATTTCGGTAGGCGTCGGTCAATGACGGCCTTCGTTATGGCTTTTTCGATTTGTGCTGACACGGCTATCCCAGACCACATGTTAGGCCTTTCCGGTCATCACCGGGTCTTTTCAGGTCATCCGGGTCGATTCTAGTAGAATATTTTCATCAACCGGGGCCATATGGCCATTTCGGGCAATTTTAGGGTTTCCCGGCTTTTCCTAGTTTCGGTTCACGTTTACCGAGTTAAAATCAAATTTTTCGATGACTTCGGGTTTCTCGGTCATACCCGACTTTTTCGGTCATCATTTTAAGTCATCCCAAGTTGACCCGAGATTTTTCGATCGGAACCGTGCTCTTTCGGATCTTCGCCCCGGGTTTCGGCTTTCCGCGAGAGGGTAAACCGGTAGAAAGCCCCGTGTGAACATCTTGGTAGTAATTCCGGCTAGTTTACCGACTTGAGGAGGTGCGGCTTAAGGTCCTCTTTCCAACACAACAAAAGGGAGCCGAATCGGACATCCCGTTTGCAAGATACGGCTCGCGGAACACGCGCGCAGGAGAGAGAGTATACTGCGCCCCCGCTCCCTTTGAAAGAGGAGGGCGCGCCCTGCGCGCCCTCAACCCGGGGGCGCACCCTGCGTGCCCTCAAACTGGGGGCGCGCCCTGCGCGCCCCCGGTTCCTTTGAAAGGCGGGGGCGCGGTCAGTTTCTTAAAATCGCAAATTACCCCGATTAGCACCTTCTAAACCGGATTTTTGGAAGGTTTCTGCGGAGGATTTTCGATTATTTGTACCGCGCCCCCAGTTCGGGGGCGTGTTACATATGTCAAGTCGATTTTTAGCAATTTTCGGAAGATTCCGTCGATTTTTAGCAGTGAGATGCGTAACGCGCCCCCGCTCCCTTTGAAACAGGGGGGCGCATAGACCGTGCCCCCGAACTGGGGGCGCGCCCTGCGTGCCCTTGGTTTGAGGGTGCGCCCTGCGCGCCCTCGTCCCCTTTGAAAAGCAGGGGCGCGATCGGTCCAGTTTCTAAATTTTGCACCGGCTTCCTTCCCCTATAAATTGAGGGCCATTCTCAACAACCCAAGGTTAATCCCCGGTGCCTAGCTCATCCAGAGGTCGTCCAAGCTCTTCTCCAAAGCCATCCCGATGTCCAAAGGCAATCCAAAGTCAAGAGATCGATCCCGAGGTGAAGGAGAAGGCTCGATCCAGGTGTTCTGCATCAGCCAAATTCATCGACTTCTGAAGAAAATTAGAGACTCTTTCTTCGAAAGTCTTCAACATAGAATATGTTCATCTCTGCGTCTTATTTCATCTCCAACTGACGACACTCAATTCTGACTTGCCGTTTTTTCGTGGCGATTGCTACACTGAGCGCGCGCATCCAGGTTCTGTTTTCTATATCCTCCTAATTTCAGAATTTTACTGACTTCAACAGGAGGATTTATGAGAAGTCATCAACATAGGAACTCTTCCTCTCTGAGTCCTCTGTCTATTCCATCAAACAGTACTCAATTCTGACATCGGGGTCATCCGTAGCATCCTCTGCACAAAATTCGCGCCAGAAGGGTGCAAAGGCTACCCAAACCGGCCTTCTTCAACCAACTTGGCTTCAACTCAAGCCAATCCATTTCATAAGCTTTCTCAACTCCATTAACTCAGTTTATTTATTGTTTTAAAGCATCTTTTAGTTTATTTAAATCATTTTTACCTAATCGAAAATACAAAAAAAGGGGTTAGGACTCGCCCCAATCCGGTGAGTTCGATTCCAATTGCTTCTTTCTCATATTCTCTCTACAGTTATTACACTTCCCATAGTTCTAATCATTTTATTTCACTTGGTTTATTGTTCTAGTTGCATAGGTCTATCAAGCTAGCATCGGTTGGAGACTCTTCTTCATCGGCCGGCCGAAGAAGAAGAAGGTTGAACCTGTATCCCGATCTCCCACACTAAGGTACACGGTCAAATCAACTCATCTCTTGTTTTTATTCTATAAAGCGGAGCCCACGGCTCCTGGCGACCACATTTTTCATGTTTTAATTTCATCTCCTCCTCACTCTCCTCCCACATGACCCGAACCATCTCCGGTGCTCGAGCAACACCGTGAGATGAAAGTTTGGGGATCAATGTGAGTGTAGGATCGAGATGAGGACATTTTACCGCTTTCCGAGTGTTTTTCAATTCACTCCCCCCTTTTTCCCCCTCTTCTATCTTTCACCTTCTTATCTTGAGGTACCGATCCGGAACCCGTTTTCGGAGTCGACACCAGGCATTGTGTTGTCGGGGCGCTTTAAGGATTTCACAGGATTTGGTTATTCTATAACGAACCGACTTCCTTGACCGAGAAAATACAAGTGTTGTCCATGAGAATGAGATTATGGTCCCCGTAATCTGGCTGAATTCACATATCTACACCAGTAAGTGGTCAAATCGGTCTATCAAATTGATTTAACTGGGTGTCAGGTGCCCCATTTATAGGGCGCCTGGTGCCCTATAAGCAGGGCGCCTGGTGCCCTATATATACAGGGTGCCTGGTTCACTATATATAGGGTGCTTTGACCCTTGTCAACGCCCTATCAATCTTCTTTGAGATGTGTCAAAAAACTTGATTTTTTTAGAAGATTCAGTTCCCTTGAAAGGTTACTCAAATATTCTACATGAAAACAAGAATTTAAGCTCTCCAATTAGACCAAAATTGCATGTCTACAAGCCGCAGACTAGGAGTTGGAATGGGTGCAGACTCACCAAATTCGCCTACTTCAGAACATAAAACTCAATTTTTGTAGGGTAACATGTGTGATTGATTTGAGAATAATGCTGGGTCTTTCATTGTTGATTTGGAGCTTTGTCGAGTGAAATTAGATATTTTTTCGGAGTTTTCTTAACAAAGCCATAATTTCCAAGCGAAAGCCATGTGTAAATCATGTAAACATGAAAATAGGCATGATAATCAAAGACTAGTGATCAAACATTGAAGGCAATGGTCATATTCTTACTTTGAATATATTTTTTTCATGTCATGTCTTTCCGGTTGTCGCTGGAATCATTTCCACCAACGTTGGATCTTTCGTTCACTATCCCAAATTATGGATGTAATTCTAAATTTTTTAAGAGTTTGATGGATAATGCATCACTATAGAAAGCTTCCTTGGCCAGTTATCTTTCTAATGCAACAAACAATATCAAATTTTGAGTCCGGGAGTGTCTATAGGGGCTTTAGGAACGGAGGCATGCAAATATAGTACAATGCGCCCTAGGACAGGGTGCATGCACCCTCCAGGGGGCACATGCCCATGCACCCTACCAGGGGGAACATTACCATGTTCCCCGACTGAGGGCACATGACACTGGTCTTCAATTTTGATTCTACTTCCAACCGGATTAGTCAAAAAATATCATTCAAATTAATTTTAAATTTTTTAGATTGATCTCTGATTTAGGTTGCACCACAAAGGGGGTGTAGAGAAGCCAAATTTGCCTAATTCAGAACATAGAACTCATGTTTTATAGGGTAACATGCATGATTAATCTGAATATGATGCCGGTCTTTTAATGTTGATTGGGAGCTTTGTCGATTGAAATCGGATGTTGTTCAGAGTTTTCCGAACAAAGCCATAATTTCCAAGCGAAAGCCATGCATAAATCATGTAAACACGAAAATTGTCTGAATGACCAAAATCTAATGATCATGCATTGAATGTTATGGTCATATTCTTGTTCTAGACATGTTCTATTTGACATTTAGTATGCCTTACTATTGGTGGTTTATCATCACATTCTACAACTGAGATGTAATTATTTTAATATAACATTGCAAACATTTATTAAAAATTAAGATACAATCTTCCATCCTAATTTATGCTCTCATTAATTTTTGACAAATTTGCAGAACCCTCATTATGCAAAGACAGGATATCACGATGAAATTCTAGTGGACACTAAGATGCTATTAACTTTACAGTGATGACCTTGTGAGAAACACAACAACTCATGTCATACTTAATAAATAGGCAATATTTATCAATTGCAACTCATGCAACACTAAGTCAATCAACCTCTAGTGTTACAACTTTGTGAGAAACACAACAAGCTAAATACTCTTGTTAAGTCAAATCTGCATGTTACGTTTTGAGAATGAATTTTTAACAAAGCCCTTGTGAGAAACACAACAAGGTGATGCCAATGGTCCACCCCATGTTTCAGCAAATACCTTGCCCATGATCACCAATCCCTTGCTGAATGAGTCTTATAAGAAAAATATAACAAACCCTTCCAATCTAAGATAGGCTCATCAAGACCATACGAATAGAAGGCTACGTGAGTCATTCTTAATCTCTCACATTTATCGACCTAATTAAAATAAGGAGGGATTTTATTTTAATCTCATCAATAATATGTGCTAAGTATATATACAATACCTTTGGAATATCATATATCTAAGGTATAACATGTACAACACTTCCACGTATCAAATATGCATAAAAATAGGTGATTATGGACTTAACCCTAAACATGCACCTAAGGCACCCCTATAGGTGAAATTCCTTACTTTAAAAGCTTGTGTTGGCATGCTCCCACTTTACAAGGGTGCTTCTCCAAGTGATCACACTCTCTAACCTTCCATGAACTGGCTTCTAACTATTACAAGCGGCTTAAGGGTATGTAAACCCGCAAATGTACATAACTTTATAAGAAACTTTGGTTTTGACCAAAAGGAGTATATTAATGGAGGGAGGTAGAATTTATAATCAGATTGTATAGAGAGAGGAGGCACATGCAAGCCCTATTTAATAACATGACCAATACAATTAACTAAGCAATCACAAGCCAATCACATTTTAGTCGATGATCACCTCCATATATACACTAATATCCATCATATAAATATAGAGCACATATGTGATAGCTACATGATATATATCATATATATCAACATAAAATTATATATTGTTAATTTGAAATTCCCAATTTCATGCATGTCAAATTTTCATGAAATAAATAACATGAAAAGAACATATAAACAATTTATAAAAAATAAATATGCATATGCAAAGTCATAAATTAATATCTTATATTCTATTATATAAAATCTTATTCTATTGAATTAATTAAGATACTAATAAATTAAATTAAACTCTTAAAACAATTTTAAAGTTTAACTATGAGTGAATCTATGTAAATAGGGCTTAATATCATCTAACATGCTATTAAACACTTTAAAACCTGTTAAATAATATTCTAGATTTTTTTAGAATTTTTCTGAAATTGTCAAGGAATGTTTTGGATTTTTAATGATTTTAAACAATTTAATATCTTTGGCATATTGCACCACCCGCGTCGATGCACTACACCACTTTGGCGTGCGCCCATCTACGCCGCTTTGTGCGCTGGTCATCCATCGGCAATGTGCCACTCATGGTGCACTGGCACGTGCATTGGGTGCTTTGCCCAATTAGGGTAGAAAAATATAATCCAATATGACCTAAACTAATTTCTATTGTACACATGTATTCCATTCATAATTTCATGTATAGGTAAGTAGCTCATATTACAGTATAAAAGGTAACTTGAAGAGAGGCAATCCTCAATGGAGGAGGAAATTTCCCCCTTAGTTCATCGACACAGAGCTCTCTATTTTTTTGTTTCTTCTTTTTGTTGTCTAGCTTTGTATTGTATGTCTTCTGTAGAGTAGAACTACACAGTTCTGCTCTGATATGCAGTAGCTTGAATTACATCACATTGTTTAGATTCAGGTTCTTCACTTGGTATTAGAGCCTGCATTTTTTTTCTGATCTACAAAGCATGGAGGTGACTTCAGATACTTCATCACTGATCTCTAAGGTGTTTACATGGCCTTTTGCATTAGCTTCTTCTTTTATATTCAATTCTAAACCTAGCATCTTGCATTGTGTCTCTATTAAACTTGCTGGAGACAATTACATGATCTGGCAAGCTTAGGTTTTACCGTTTCTTAACACTTATGACCTAACAAAATTGCTTTATGGTTCTATTCCTTGTTCACCGATTATGATTCATGTTGCTACCGATTCCATACAATTGGTTCTAATTTTTGATTACAAAGTTTGGAAGAAGTTCGACAGTTTAGTCACCACATTTTTTTTTCTTCTGTCAGTGATTTCATTCTACTCTTAGTTGTGGGACAAGATACTGCTTCTGGTATTTAGAATACTATAGTTTGAACCTATTCTTCTACTTCACATTCAAGAGTGTTATAGTTAAAGTCTCAACTGCAACAGTTATGGAAAAGTTCTATGAAAGTGGCTGATTATTTGCACTGTTCATCCGTGAGGAAATAGCTCCCCTTAAATCAGACATATCTCCTTATCCAGGGGTCCCAGAAATTCAAAATAAATATGCATTGCAATCCTTTTCAAATGTGGATTTCAAAATTGTTAGCTTTATCTGTATAAAAATAGAAATAGAATAAAAAATGAGGAAGCAGAGGAGGCGGTCAACCAGATTCTATAGTAGAAATCACCAACTTGCAACAAGGGCAACTCCTTATCTCAAAAAACAAAAATTATCCAAAAATACAATATGAAATCCTCATCAAATAAAATTTTAAAATATTTATATATATCTCTTTGTATAAAAATTTTATATTGATGTAAAATCTAAAGAATCAGGATGGTGCCGCCAAACCCAACAAAATGCTATATCGTCAAAAAAATATCAAATTCTCTTCCTCCGCCACCATTCTATGTAGAATATCACGGGAAAGTGTTAACTAATATCATTACCCATATTCTAAAGTATTTTCAAGCTTCAATTTTTTTATGGATGGAGATTTCATAAAATCCCCAATCTGGGCGATAGTTCGGGCATGACAGAAACACTAAATTTTGGGGCTTCTCCAGGACGCTACAAACTCCAAAATTCAATTGGTTTGAGGAGTTGGAAAGCCCTATATCACAAGATTATAAAGGTGCCAAGTAATTTCTTATTTTTCCATACATATTATGGTGGACTCAATAAAATAGACATTTGCACAGATTTAGGAACACGTAAAATACATGAAATAACATTGATTCGATGTCCGTTTTGATCGAGACTTGAACCTAGCTTTGATACCACTACAATAAATTGTCTTAAGAAATTTGGTGCAGTAGAATAAATGATTTCTATGGGTTCATTTAAAACTTGTATCAATTGGAACCGAACGACGAAAATAAAAAATCGATCAAAATGGATTCAAATATACCTAATAGGAATTCATATAATCTCTTGGAGAAGAAGAAGAAGAGATTATAAATCACTAAAAGCTGTTCAAGTTTATGGTATCCAATGGTATTCACATGAACTTCATTCACAGTTGGTTCTCCCTTTGCCTCGGCCTCAAGAACTCTTCCCGAACAGAGCTCCATCACCCATGGACACTTTCTAAAAAGATAAGAAAATAGGAAGAAGTTGAAGATGTGTTTTCACCTTTGGCATGATAGAGTTTGGCTGAAACCATTAGTATTTATAGAGAATTTTGAACTTTTCATAAAAACCCAAAATCTCTACAAATTATGCCCTTGCCCATGTATTTAGGGATAAGTCCTTTTGAATGTGACCCACTAGGCCCAATAGCCTATTTGATTGGGGTATAATTAAAATAAAACAATTATATTCAATTAAATTAAATATGTTATTTATTAACATATTAATCGACCTACCGATCATGAAGGGTACAAGTCACAACCCATGATCCCAAATGGATATGAGGATAATATTATCTCCATTAAGTCATTCTATCATCAGTTACCACATGGATATAAACCCTCATCCATTCAATGTCTTGGTTGGAAATGAGTATGGCATCGACTGTCAACTCCTTAGTATATTGACTCTATATGATCTTGTACTCGAAATTGAATCAATTTGAAAACTCATTTTTCAATCATCCTATCTACCATAGCTAGGGATTTAAAGTACTATCTCATATGACATTCATTCTTACTTACCAAGAGTGGACGATTCTTTATTGTTCACTCAATCATCTCCATCAAGTTTTCCTTGTACTCAATTCATTACTATACTAGATTATTTAAACAGTGATCTATAAGTCAATAGTCAAAGCATAAGTTTCACTCAACAAAGCATCTTTGGTGACTCAGGTTAAAGGTCCAACCATATAACTGTGATGATAGAAAACCCTGATTGATAGTTTGGTAAGATACCATTCAAGGTTTCTAATTAAGTAAGTTCAATGAACTCATTCTACTAATGAGCACTTGTGTGTGTATCTCAGTGTGTCCATAATAATGACCAATGAGATTAGTCATCCTCATCACATGAGAAGACATCACATACATTAGTCTGTCCGAATCCTTGATGTCCCATCTCAAGGATCTTATGACTAAAATATTTAGATCAAATACCCCTAGATGATAAATCTTATTATCATGATCTCATCATGATTTAATCATCATTGCATGTGATCAAGGACTTCATTATGATATTCGCATCTAATAAGTGATAATAATAAAGATTTGTCTTGTTAATTAAATGAGATATTTTTAAAAATGTTGCATCATATCATATATGGTTGACTTGTATGATATACATTTCTATCAGGTGCTACCCTATTGCTTTTTAAAGTGATCTAGAGCTAACACACTCACAATGTTGGAAAATGGGTGGATTGGGATTTGGGATAAAAGGTACAACTAGCTTGATCAGTGAAGAGGTAATATTTCTGGTCTGGGGACTTATAGAGACTTAAAGAAAGCAAACTTAGTCAACTAGAAGGGAATCCCTGGAAGAGAGATTAGCAATCTCCAAGAAATAGTGTTTTGGATGGGTAAGGCTTTGGGGAAGGATTGAGTTCCCCTTCTCGAATGGCCTATGAGCTGAGAGAAACTAATACTCAATGCAATCTAATGCAGGTAGAATGAGCAAGGATGAAGATGCAAAAAAGTAGTATGTTGAAAGAACAAGAACTAATAAGAAAATGATGATGATGATGCTATCAATTAGAACAATGAACAGATAGCAATGCAAGTTCAAGATAGTAAAAGAAGTAAACAAAAATCAAAAGATAGCTACTTTGGTAGCTTTTGTGAAATGGCGTGTCTATTCCAAATGACATGTTATAGAGGATCAATTTGATGAACATGTTTTCAACAAAGCAGAGAAAGAGAAGAAGAAAGAGGTGAATGTACGTGTGGGGACAAGGAAGTGAGATCTGCCAAAGAGAATAAAAAGAAAAGAGTCCACTTGGGGACTGGGGATATGGTCCACTGAGCAACAAAGAGGTGGTATGCTAGGGACAAGCAAGATGGTCCACTGTGGGATGAATAACACATCCGGTAGGGCAAGCATGTTATAGAATACACATTTAAGGAATGGACGACTCTGGAGCTATAAAAAGAAAGTGTCCAAGTGGGATAGAGTGTGTAGTCCTCTTAAGATGAAATCAAGGGTGTCCACTAGAGATGAAGAGTGAAAGGGTCCATTGGGGACAAGGTGTGTCAAGCCCGCTTGGGATAATAAAAAAGAAATGGTTCTAGTTGACACATATGGTCGGGCAGATGTTGATAGAAATGTATGCTCTACAAGTCAAGCATATATGATATGATTCGACATTTCTAGAAATATATCATTCAATTAATTTGGCAAATCTTCATTACTAACTCTTATCAAATGCATATATCATAATGAAGTCCTTGATCACATGCAATGGCGATTGAATAATGATGAGATCATAATAATGAGATCAATCATCTGGAGGTATGTGATCTAAACATTCTAGTCATATAATCTTAGAGATGGGACATCAATGATCTAGATAGACTAGTGTGTGATGTCTTCTCATGTAATGAGGATGATGTGGGAACCTCGAGAATCATTTTGATTCTTAGAACAGATTTTTTGTTTTTGTATGTTTTGAAATATTGGCATCCGAATTTTCTAGTAAAGTAGGTGATAGACCATAAAAATAGTAGATAGTCCGGGTAATATTAAAAGAGTATAGAACCGAGGTTCGGGTTCTGTGAAAATATTTTTGACCTCTCTCCATCAGATGGTGCGAATATTCAATGTTCATTTACATCGAGTAAACACTCAAACACCCTTGATTAACTACCATAGCGATCTTGTTTGACGAGAGCGTGCACATCCACAACATATAAAGAACACAAAGGGCCCTGGCCTTTTAGGCCCGATGAGATGCAAAAAAGTTTGATTAGATTTATTTTGGAGTTGACTTATGTTTATTTATGAATTGATTTTTATGTGGTTTGAAATGTTGATTTCAGATTTTGATTTGACTAGGATTTCAATGATATTTGTTTTGATCTTGTTTGAATTGTTTGGTTTGTTTTACTCCAATTGGTTGAAATTTATTTTATTTTGTTTTGAGTTTTGAATTTTAGATATGTTGATCAATTTGACTTGTTTAAATTTAGTTGACATGTGTTGAGTCATTTTCATGTGGTTTTCTTATATCGGTTGGTGTTTTAATACCGATTCGGTTGCATT
This sequence comes from Cryptocoryne crispatula var. balansae, assembly GCA_036172225.1. Taxonomy (NCBI): domain Eukaryota; kingdom Viridiplantae; phylum Streptophyta; class Magnoliopsida; order Alismatales; family Araceae; genus Cryptocoryne; species Cryptocoryne crispatula. Next base: position 11,547,363 of record CM069923.1, on the reverse strand, counting down.
CGGTATGTTTTAAATGTTTTGAAGTTTGGTTCAAAACGATTAAACTTGAACATCACATTGTTAATGAATCTAATTTCACATGTTTTAGATGAATTCTAGATGCTTTAATGTGTTTTAAATGTGCTTTATTCAGTTGGTTGTAAGTTATTTGATGTGTACTTGTTTAAGCATTTGAATTCCAATGGATTAAGTGTATTGAATCAATTTTTCCATATTGTATTAAATATGATTTTTGTTGAATGTTAAAGCTTTAATGATCTATTTTAAGCATGTTTTAAGGTTGGTTTGAATGTATTTTCAGATTTAATTAAGTTAACTTCAGATTTGATTAACTCTTGTTCGGTTTGCATCACATCCGGTCTGTCAGGCTAGTGTCGATGCCTAGTCACATACAATCAACTCGGCACTTGAAATGTTCATGTTCAAAGTATTCCACGTCAATGTACATAAGATGTGGCAGTTCATATGATATGTTCAATGCTGTCAATGGTGCAAATGTGTAAATGTCCTTCACTTGGTGTAAAATCCACTTGATTGGGAAAATTTTGGCAGCTTGCCGCCTTATTTTCCAATCGGTGTGGAATTTTACCCATCCTACAAGGCATAGTCATTTGACTTTCCAAGTAGTGGAAAGGGTCCATCTGCAGTGGGAAGCGTGTCCCATGCCTACACCCAGGTCAGCGTTCCGATGCATGCCAGATGAGCCGCCTAATAAAGCATCCAGTTGTGGACTAACTCCTTAATTAATTTTGGCATTTTGCCTTCGGATTAACTAAGGTCTATTTTAAGTGTTCAAGGCCCAATAGACCAGCTTCATCAGCACAATGGGCTGGTCTTCATGCTATGTCAGCCCGGTTGGCCCAGTCTTGAGCTTCATGGGCCCTGGCGGCTTGCTTTGAGCTTCATGACCCAATGGGCCTGATTTGCACCTCCATGGCCCGGTTGGCCTGATTTGCACTCCATTTTTGCATCTTGACATCTTGCTGTATCAGTGGGGTAGGTGAGCCTCAGAGGGGCTGGAATGGGTTGGCTAAGGTGCTATTTAGGTGGGCTTTTGGTAGGACTGCACAAGGGGCAGGTTTAGGTGTGAACTGATGGTTTAGGAATGCACAAAGGGCATTTTGATATGTAGAAATCAGGGCCACCCGGCTTAACTCTTGTCCCATCCGGCGGATTCCAAGAGGCCCGAGCTGTCACCCCTCCTTCTACACATCAAAGAGGATGATTGGTTTGTTTGGGGGTGCTGTAGGAGCTGTATTGGGTGTGTTGCACATAGGGCAAACTAGGTGACCATCAATGGGGCCTGACATGGGTGCTCACAAGGGCATTTTGACATGTAGAAATCAGGGCCACCCGACTTAACTCTTGGCCCGTTCCACAGATTCCAAGAGGCCTGGGCTGTCATCTCTCCTTCCACACATCAAAGAGGGTGTTTGGCTTGTTTGGGGGTGCTGTAGGAGTTGTATTGGGTGTGTTGCACACAGGGCAAACTAGGTGACCATCAAAGGGGCCTGACAAGGGGGGCAGAACTTGGACTAGCAAGGGGGCCTGTTTTGCATGTCATTCGGGGCCTGATTGGGGGAGGCAGGAGGTGCATGTCCAAGTGACCATCAGTGGGGTCAAACCAAGCATAATAGTGGAAGGTTTAGAGGCCAACATGGAGGGCCAAATGGGTGCATAAAGGGGCTGGTTCAGAGGCCTATTTTAAGGGACAGCAAGGAGCTATTTTTTTGATGGCCAAATGGAGGGTACCTTGGGGCTAAAGGATGGCTTTCTGTAGACCAACGTGGAGGGCAATCAAAGGGGCTGAATGAGCATTACTTAGAGGGTATTCCACCATAGAGAGGAGTAGAGAAGAGAAGAGGAAGAGTAGAATTAAAGGGCTACATCGGAGCATACTTTTCCAACTCACCATTTTTTTTCTTCTCTCTTGCACTGCAGGTGGTGCTGAAGATGATAGGATAAAGGTGCCACCAAACCCTTATCCTCTTTATGTTGGATGAAAAAAATGGGTCTTTTCTTTGCTTATGTTGATGTATGAAGCAAAGGTATGAAGAGAGCTTGCTGCACTTGCTAAAGTTGGCACACCAATCAGGTGGGCTGGTTTCACCTGCTGTTGGCGCACCTGCTGGAAGATGCCTTTTTCTTCTTCTTCTTCTTCACTTGGAACACCCAAAATGGGTAGGAAATCTTGATGACTTGATGCTGAAGACGCCCAAGAAAGATGAGGAAGTCTTGGAGCAAGGTAGAGGGTGCACCAAAGAGAGGAATGGGCTGGAGCAGAGCTGGCGCACAGGTGGGCTGAGCTAGCTACTGCTGGCGCACTTGCTGGAGCTAGCCTGATTCCCTCTTATTCTCCTTCACTTGGAACATCAAAGTGAGGAAGAAAAGCTTGATAACTTTCTGTTGAAGACGTCCAATCAATAGGAGGTGAGGTCTGGTTCGGATAGAGATGGTGAGGGGAAGGAGAGGCAGAGCTTCCGCAGGGTGATTAGCTTGTCCTTCACATGGCCAGAAGAGGGGAGCTTTTATAGGGGCTGAGGGTGCCATATGTAGAAAGGGATAAGCCATGGGCTGTTGAGGTGAATAAGGATAAGCCATGGGGGTGGTTGAGAGTGATAAGGATAAACCAAAGGTGGTTGTTGAGCTGGAGGGTGCACACCCATCAAGGGAGAGAGAGAATGCAAGCATGTTCGGCCAGCTCCCTACAATGTAGGAGATTGGGCAACAAAGAGAATGGGGAGAGGTGGTTTGGCCAGCCATCAGATGGGGATAGGCCTTGAGTTGTTGTAGGATTAGTTGGGATGAGGATAAATCAAGGGAGTGGTTGAGGGTGATAAAGATAAGCCATGGGAGGATGAAGTGGTTGAGGATGAGAAGCTGGTGCACCTACCCCTACATTGTAGGTTGTTGGCGCACCCAATCCTATATTTCAGGGCATTGAACATTCAATGAAGGTGGGAAAGAGCTGGGTTCGGCCAGATGCAGCTTGGGTTAGCCCAATTTGTGTTAATTTTAACCAGGGTTTGATCGAAGTGCTTCCGATCCGACGAATAGAATAAATCCTGACCGAAATCAATTAAATACACCTTGAATTAATCCCAAAAAATATGTAATGAGCTATGATGACCATTGATCATGTGATCCACCAAGATGTGTGGCTGAGATATCCCGAATTGCTTTGGATCTCTGATTTTACGGATTTCCCTGATTGGGGCGATCTCGGCTGTCGATAATGCCAAAAACTGTAATTGGGTGCAATTACCTTCTCCCATTGGCCAAAATTATTTTTCATGCATCAATATTCATGAGATAAATGTTTTGGGCCATGAAAATTGAAAATTTCAAACCATGGGTCGATCCGGGAGCTGATTGGACCATTATGCCCTTGGTGCGACGACATACGGCTTTCCATCAAGATTTGATCTTTCTTGCATATCTCTTCATCCGGTGGTTGGATTTTAGATCCGTTTTGAGTGTTGCCTAGCTCTATCCAACCTTGAAAATGTGGTAAAGTTGGAATTCTATGTTAGAGTCCCAACTTGTCCCAAAGTGTCAGGGTAAAATGGTCATTTCGGCCTTCCGGTGTCCGTTTTCCATGTTTTTGGGCACCGTTGCGAAGCTCTCGACCGGGGCTATGCAATGAACACATTATCTTGGCCATTTGTAGCATGTAAAGCCATGCAAAGGCATTTCAAGAGCCTGTTTACATCATCTAGTCTTGAATTTTCTAAATATGGGTCAGATTTTCTGCACCGGCTTCGGTATTGCTGAAATCTGTATCAAGCAAGGAAAATTTTGATGCCAACAAATGCCCCCCATGGGCAGTTACTTGGAGATGGGAGTCTATAAGGGACTGCCCATGTAAGTTGGCCTTCGGTATTTGTTCTGCTCTGTCCCTGGCAATCTATCCACTGCTTCTGCTACATGAGCTTCTTTAGGACTGAGAAGGGCTTGGGCCCTTGTAAATGACCAGCCTTGGCATCTTTTTTTGTTTGGTCATCCATCCTTCATTCAATAGGCACATTTGATGGTGTTAATTATTGCATGCTCCCCAACAAGTAAGCTCTCTTAATGAGCCACTCTTTTATTTTCTTTGTTTTTTTTACTTATCTAATTATCTCTTGCAAGATTTTCACCCAGACCAGCCCCCTTGATGTTTTGCCTACACGCCTCCAGAGAGGTTTTCATGTAGCGGGGTTACCTAATTTTGCCTAGAGTGCCCTTTTAGGTTTTCACTCTAGCCAAGTTTTCTCTCTTCTTTTCTTATTTTTTTTCTTTTCTCTTTTATTTCTTATTTTTTTCTTATTTTTTATTTTTTACTTTCTTTTCTTTCTTTCTCTCTATTGTATAGGGAATGAAGGCTTCCCTCAAGCCATATGCAAATAGAATGAACCAGGTTGAGATTAGTGATAACTCAACATGGGGGTCCAACCAAAGTTGTGAAACCAATCAAGGGGCTTTGAACAAGTGAGTGGAGAAACCAACACAAAGGGGGTTCCTGACAAGGATACGACCAATCCAAGTGCAGAAGGCGACTTGGCACGAGGGACTAATCAAATAGGTGCGAAACCAACTCAAAGGGGATTCTGAAGAGGATAAGACCAATCCAAGTGCAGAAGGTTGCTTGGCATGGAGAACTAATACTAAAACCATCTCAAAGGGGGTTTCAAACAAGATAAGACCAATCAAAGTGCCAAAGACAACTCAGCATGAGGGTCAAATTTTGAAACTGACACAGAGGGAGTTTCAATCAAGGCAAGACCAATCCAACTAGGAAAAAGCAACTTGGCATGAGGGTTGAATGCATGTGAGACCAATCCAAGTGCTAGGGGCAACTTGGCATGGGGGTCTAATGTATATGAGACCAATCCAAGTACAGAAGGTAACTTGGCATGGGGGCCTAATAAGGTTGTAAAACCAACACAAAGGGGTTTTAGGCTTGCCTACAAGGCAAAGTTTGTGGACTACAAAGGGTCAGATAGGAAACCTCAATAGGTTGGTTTCCCAAGGGTCTACACATAGGGTAGAACTAAAGTACCACAGAGGGGTGAATGGGAGCCTCAAAGGGGTTTGTTTCGCAAGGTTCTACACAAAGGGTAGGATCAAGGTGCCATTGGGGAAAATGGGAGCCTCAAAGGGGTTGGTTTCCCAAGGGTCTACACAAAGGGTAGGAGTAGAGTGCCACAAAGGGGCGAATGAGAGCCTCAAAGGGGCTGATTTCCCAAGGGTCCACACAAAGGGTATGACTAAAGTGCCACAAAGGGGCGAATGAGAGCCTCAAAGGGGCTGGTGTTCCATGGGTCTACACAAGGTGTAGGAATAGAGTGCCACAAAGGAGCGAATGGGAGCCTCAAAGGGGCTGATTTCACAAGGGTCCACACAAAGGGTAGGACTAAAGTACCACAAAGGGGCGAATGGGAGCCTCAAAGGGGCTGGTGTCCCATGGGTCTACACAAGGTGTAGGACTAAAGTAATGCTATGGAAGCCAAAGTGGCATTGTAGAAGCCTTGTTTGGAGCCCCAAGAACAACTAGTCAAGGCAACTAGTTGTGTAGGCTACTGAGATCGGGATTATCAAGGTAGTAAGAGTTTTAAAGCCATATAAGACCAACCTACTCAAGATGGTTAGTTTGTTGTTGAAGATTGCCTGGAATGATGGTCCAGATGATGCATGTTTTATGGGTCATCAAGACCGGAGTGGTCATGACAATGTGGAAGCTTGTAGACCAACAAGACCGGAATGGTCAGGGTGGTATGGGTTTGAATTAATTTTAAAATTGTTCAGACCAGGAAGGGTCATGACAGTATGAGTTTTTATGGGACACGTGGGCTGAATAGCCAAGATTGGAGAAAGTCTTTGTTTGTGGACCATCAAGATCGGAATGATCAAGATGGTGGGATTGCCAAAGTCAAAAGAATGACTAAAGGGGTAAGAATGAGTGAGAGTAGAGTAGGGTATTACCCTTCGTCCCTTTCAAGATGGAGTGTGAGAACTTCCCTCAAATTTAAAGGGGGAGGTGGTCTTCCTCGTTGCCTCAGGTATGGTCTCCTTGGCATATTTCTACTACAAGGTAGATGAGCCTATGAGAGCCTTTTCGTCATTGGCAACTCGGACCTCCTCCCTAATAAAATTAGGGGGATGAACCCACCCATCTTGTTAGGTTGGGGGCTCGTCCAAGTTGATTATTTTGCTTTTCTTATCAACCTGATTGCTCCTTTGCGGAGTTTTCACCCAGGTCGACACTTTTTTTTTGCCTGTGCGTCCCATTGCAGGATTTTCACACTACAGGGTTATCCAATTTTACCCAAGGTGCCTTTGCAGGTTTTCACCTTGACTGGATTATTTTGACATTTTTACCCTTAGCCAATCATGGTGTTTGACCGACTAAGTCCATCAGGCATCTTCATTTTTAGCCCCTTTTTTCTTCTTTTCTTTTTTATTTTTTTTGTAGGGAATCAAGGCTTCCCTCAAGCCATATGCCAGAAGAATGAACCAAGTCAAAATTTGAGGTAATTCAACAGGGGGTGATAGAACAGATTTTTTGTTTTTGTATGTTTTGAAATATCGACATCCGAATTTTCTAGTAAAGTAGGTGATAGACCATAAAAATACTAGATAGTCCGGGTGATATTAAAAGAGTATAGAATCGAGGTTCGGGTTCTGTGAAAATATTTTTGACCTCTCTTCATCAGATGGTGCGAATATCCGATGTTCATTTACATCGAGTAAACACTCAAACACCCTTGATTAACTGTCATAGCGATCCTTTTCGACGAGAGCATGCACATCCACAACATATAAAGAACACAAAGGGCCCTGGCCTTTTAGGCCCGATGAGATGCAAAAAAGTTTGATTAGATTTATTTTGGAGTTGACTTATGTTGATTTATGAATTTATTTTGATGTGATTTGAAATGTTGATTTCAAATTTTGATTTGACTAGAATTTGAATGATATTTGTTTTGAGCTTGTTTGAATTGTTTAGTTTGTTTTAATCCAGTTGGTTGAATTTTATTTTATTTTGTTTTGAGTTTTGAATTTTAGATGTGTTGATCAATTTGACTTGTTTAAGTTTAGTTGACATGTGTTGAATCCTTTTCATGTGGTTTTCTTATATCGGTTGGTGTTTTAATACCGATTCGGGTGCGTTCGGTATGTTTTAAATGTTTTGAAGTTTGGTTCAAATATATTAAACTTGAACTTTATATTGTTAATGAATCTGACTTCACATGTTTTAAGATGAATTCTAGATGCTTTAATGTGTTTTAAATGTGCTTTATTCAGTTGGTTGTAAGTTATTTGATGTGTACTTGTTTAAGCATTTGAATTCCAATTGATTAAGTGTATTGAATCAATTTTTCCATATTGTATTAAATATGATTTTTGTTGAATGTTAAAGCTTTAATGATCTGTTTTAAGAATGTTTTAAGGTTTTTTGAATGTATTTTCATATTTAATTAAGTTAACTTCAGATTTGATTAACTTTTGTTCGGTTTGCATCACATCCGGTCTGTCAGGCTAGTGTCGATGCCCAGTCACATGCAATCAACTCGGCACTTGAAATATTCATGTTCAAAGTATTCCACGTCAATGTACATCAGATGTGGCAGTTCATATACCATGTTCAATGTTGTCAATGGTGCAAATGTGTGAATGTCCTTCCCTTGGTGTAAAATCCACTTGATTGGGAAAATTTTGGTAGCATGCCGCCTTATTTTTCAATTGGTGTGGAATTTTACCCGTCCTACAAGGCATAGTCATTTGACTTTCCAAGTAGTGGGAAGGATCTGTCTGTAGTGGGAAGCGTGTCCCATGCCTATGCCTGGGTCAGCATTCCGATGCATGCCGGATGAGCTGCCCAACGGAGTGTCCAGTTGCGGACTAACTCCTTATTTAATTTTGGCATTTACCCTTCAGATTTAATTAATGACTATTTTAAGTGTCCAAGGCCCAATAGGCCAGCTTCATCAGCACAATGGGCTGGTCTTCATGCTATGTCAGCCCGGTTGACCCAGTCTTGAGCTTTATGGGTGTAGACATGCCAATTTGGCCTTTTTTAGAGCTTAAACCATTATTCCATTGGCAACATCTCTTTTAGACCATCAAAATCATGATGAACCACCCTTCTGGATGAGCCGAGGTGCTTATTGGAAATATGAGGATGATTTTCTAATTTCTAATCAAATCCGTGTTTATCGAACAAGAGACTCTTGGTGGCGTGCCAGATTATGCTTTTCCCAGCATATACTCTATTTGGAAATTTTCTTACAGGATTACATGGATGTATAATGAAAAGTTATTAAGCATCAATAATCTTCTTATCTGAGTTATATTTCCATTTCAACAAACGGCATTCAATTCTGATCTCCCATTTGTCCGCAATGCCCTTTGGAAGTCAGATGCGCAGTTCTGTCCGCACGCAGCACCGATCAAGCCTAATTGCATGCAGGCCGAGCCCATTGGGCACATATCTGACCAATTCATGACCTTACCTTCCTTTTTCCTCCTCCATATCACTTTTTAAAGTATCTGAAAGCTTCATGGTAGAAATTAGCATCATCAAATGATGGCAATCCAACTTGTTGTCTTATACATCAAAACCTGCCATTTTAGACTAGATTTGTTTCTTCTTCAAGTGGAGACATATTTTGAACATGGAGAAGGTGATCCATGGTTTATAATCCCTCTCAATTATTTGGGTAAGTTTCTAGATGCTTCAGGATGAAAATTAGCAACATTAAATGGAGGAAATCCAACCTTTGGTCAGATGTATCAAAACTTGCTATTTTTGACCTGTTTTTTATCCCCTATAAAGAGAGACTCATATGAACGACCTAAGAAGGGCATCCCCATACTCCAGAACTCCTCTCCTAGTCCTCCAGCCACCCTAGGCTCATCCCAACCTCCCCAAATCATCCTTTCTTCATCCCGGTGCCCGGAGATCATTCCAAAGTGAAGAAGAAGCCGGACTATGCTCTAACATGCTGCACTGCTGATCATTGCCTTCTACAGATCTTTATAGTCATTTTATGGCCTTACTTTATTCATAAAAAGTGTGATACATCAAGATATATTTCATATCCAACAAACATAAATTAATTCTGACATTCCCTCGGCTTGTTATGGCTTCATCACTGGCGCTGCACAGACAGATCCGAAGTGTTCTTTTCTAAGTCATCATTTTCTCAGTCTATTTCATTACATTTAGTGGTGGATTCAGCCTATACATCCTTCATAGAAATTGTTCCCTGGTGAGTTATATTTTATTTAAAATAAAAATCATTCAATTCATATATCTATGGTGCCCATAACACATCCTACATCAACATTGTGCTGGGAGATTCTGGAACTTCACTATCCAAGATCCAAATTATCAGGTAAAATTAGATTACTTATCATAAGATTCAAGAAAACTTGTCTTCATATCAAAAAACTCTCGGTTAGTCCTCTTTATTTTGAAACAAATATCACTTTATTATGACATTGGTGCTGCTCGTTACGGTGTCTGCATCAGAGCTCCGCAGTTTATGTTGAATCTGTTCAACCCGGTTGCCACTTTGCCTGGGTTGTGTTGTCTTTAACCATTCATATTCTCTTTGATAACTTTTCTTTAAAATAATTTAGTTCATATTTAAGCATCATTTTTATTCAGTTTTTCATCATTTTATACATCATAAAAAAACCAAAAAAAGGTGTTAGGGCTAACCCCGAATCCGGTGAATTTGTTTCCAATTGCAGTTTTGTGTTATTGTCTTTATAGTTACTACACTTCACATAGTTCTAATCCTCCCTTCACTTGTTTTCGTGTCTTCTTTGTCTACTAGTTTCAAAGGTACATCAAGCTAGCATCGGTTGGAGACTCTTCTTCATCGGCCGGCCGAAGAAGAAGAAGGTTGAACCCACATCCCAATCTCCCACGCTAAGGTACACGGTCAAATCAACTCAATCTTGTTTTTATTCTATAAAGCGGAGCCAGTGGCTCCTGGAGACCACCTCTTATTATGTTCTAAGTTAATTCATTCCGCACTCTCTTCCACACATGACCCGAACCATTTCTGGTGCTCGAGTGACGCCGTGAGATGAAAGTTTGGGGATCAATGTGATTGTGTGGCCGAGGTGAGGACTCTTTACCGCTTTCCGAGTGTTTACCGATTCACTCCCTTTTCCCCTATTCCATCTTTAACCTTATCTTGAGGTGCCGATCTGGAACCCATTTCTGGAGTCGACAGCTTTTTGGCGACCACGGTGGGATATCTGATGTCTTCAACCGTGCTAGCTTGATGGATCCGTGCAACTAGTTGTTTTCCGATTTGGTTCCCGCGTGAACCGGCTTGTCCTTTACCTTTTCCATGTTCATTCACTTTTAAACTTGCTGTTTACTCTTTCTTTAAGATTGTCCCCCATGTGGACTTGAGTTACTTGTCTTTAATTTCAACCCGGTTCCCGCGTGAACCTCTTTTCTTCTTATAAACTGGTTCCCGTGTGAACCACCTTTCTTTTCGAACTCGGTTCCCACGTGAACCAACTTATTTTCAGATCGGTCCCCACGTGGACCACTCATTTGCAGCACCTTCAGATTGGCTCCACGTGGCCCTCCTTCCCTTTTTCCCAATCAAACAAACCGGTTCTCGCGCGAACCATGTTTTAGTTGCTAGTTGCTAGTTACTTGTTTACTTTATCATTGCTTGTCTCGATTGCGTTCACTTGATTGATTTATTTAATAGCTTTCATTCATTTAATGTTGGCATATTGATTGCTTCTTCTCCTCCTACCCTCCATTTTTTATTTTTGCATTAGCTTTTGCATCGGGTACCGGACTTGCTCCGATCCATAGGGCATTCGAGGCGGGGGCTCTCTCTCCCAACACGCCCTCACCCTCCAAACACCTTCTTGGTGGATTCTAACCTCTCGTCTGGGATATTCCTTCCTAGTTGATTTGGTTGTTTCCATCAAGGCCTCCATAAGTCCCCATCCGTGGAGTATTTCTCTCCGCACGATTGGGCCGGTTGTACCACTTTCCCAAAACCCGAAGAACCCAAGTACCTACTCGTGGTGATTGAGTGACAACCTTAGTTATTGAAGATTGAAGCAATAGGAACCATACCCATTTGAGTGAACAATTGCTAACAATCTATCTAATCTAAGGATTCAACCCAAGTATTGTCGAGTAGTTATTTTAAAACCTTGTTTGCATAACTTGCTTGCTCACCAAAAATTGAAAACAACCAAAAATTTCTTCTTGCAAAACACCTAAAAAACAAAACAAACAAAAACCTCTTTAATTTTGTGTTCAACTTGTTTTCCAAACACCCAAATTAAAACAAAACAAAACATAACATAACATAACATAACAAAAAATCTTTAATTGTGTGCTTGACTTGCCCTTCCTTTTTTAACCATCTTTGAAGAAAGATCGACAGGATGACCATGATGCTAAGGTCTGGAAGCCACGTTGGGAGGTCGGACTACTACAAGCAACAAGAGTACGAGCTGAGTTTCTATAAGCTTCAACAACAACCCATGGTCCAACCAAAGGGCCATGTCAATGCCTTCAGGGAACCCGAAATTCAGGATCCCACCCATCCACCTGTTTCACTTAGTGTGGAACAAATTTTTCATGGTATATCTCTCCACCTTGATCCTAAATCCTTCTCAATTGTGCAGTCCCTAGCAAAGGGCAAGTCGCCTGCTAATCAAGGTCTAGCCAAAGTCAACCGAGCTACCTTGCCTCCCCAATCGGCAGTTCGACCTCTTGTCATAACCCCACCTGGGCAGCCCTGCCATGTTACTTCACCTACTCACCCCATTGTGGGTCATTCTTAAGCTCGCACACCAACCCACCTCCCTCCCATCCAGGTGCCACATGCACACCCCCTGGTGAATTACTCCCCACCTGTTGCCAAGGATAAAGAAACCGTCAAATTTCCCATCTATACTATTTACATCCCCAATCACAAATGCCAACCTACCATCGCTACAATGACTCAGGTGATCCCTTCACCCATGTCAATGATTTCCTGAGCAAATCATCTCGATGGCAGACTGATAGAAAGACCCTTGCCTTTCTTTGTAGGAGATCTTTAGAGGGTGCATCCCTAGATTGGTTTTTTTCATTGAACGAAGTAGAGATATGGGATTTTGAAATTGTCAAGGCCAAATTCTTGAAACGATATGGGCCAGGCTATTCAATAATTGGGGAAGTAAAAGAAGGTGTGGAATTAATGCAATATTCTGATGAATTGAGGCCCAGGCTTGAGAGGAGCATTGATGCTATGCATAAACCTAGGAGTCCTCCCCAATCCCATCCTGATCATCTTCATAGGCCGATTCCTTGAAGCCAGTTGATTAGGCCACCCATGTCACAACCTCAGCCGGTCATGCAACCCTTGCCAACGGCACAATCAATTGTGCACAATCAAGCTCCTCATGTCAATTGTGCCAACACCTCATTATCAAAATAAAATTCTCAGCCTATTCCACCAACAATTCCTCAGCCAACCATCCAAGCCATGACTCCTCAACCAATTTCACCAATAGCTCTTCAGCCTGAACCAACTTCTATACCAACACCACTTCAATCAATCCCTCAACATAGGGTTCCCCCTCAGTTAGTCAAACCACTTGTTTCGTCTATTGCTCCTGCCATGGTAGAGGAACCAGTCACTCCGATCATCCATGCTCTTGCCATGGCAGATAATTCAGTCACTTTGACCCTTTATGCTCCCGCTCAGCGCAGGAATCAACTCCTCAACATATCCTTGCTCTCTCTCTCAAGATCAAAGTCAGCTAGTAGGGGAGGTTGAACCAAACCCTTCGATACTTCCAGAATCCCCTAAACTAGGCATGCCCTCTTCCCTAGAACAACCTGAGGAAAAGCCTACTGTAAGGAGCATAGGTGAGGGGATCATAAATTTAGTTGATTGTCAAGGACTAGGCAAGGATTCTCCAAGTATAGATCAAATGTTGTCATCATTGGAGTTGATCCCTGAAGCTGGGAAGATAGAATTGACCCTTGAACTGAAAAATAAAGGAATAGAATTGGTCAGTGAAATAGGGAATGAATCGACAAGCCTCTTGAAGGATGTAGACCTTAGCAAAGGGATACTAGGACCTTCTCCAGCTAGGCAGGCAAAATCCTCGAAATCAGTCTTAGGGCCACGACCCTTGCCTCATTCTCCTTATAAAGAACAATCGGGTCCATGGGCCCACAATCAATCAATCTTAGGGCCACGACCCTTTCTTTACCCTCCTCCCAATCAACAATAGGACCCATGGGCCCACAATTCCTCAATCTTAGGGCCACTGCCCTTTCTTTATCCTTCTTACAACCATCAATTAGGCCCATGAGTCCAAAATCTGTCAATCTTAAGGCCATGGCCCACACCCCATCCCACTCAATTGGGACCTTATGCCCCATTTTTGGGCCCTTATGCCCCATTTTCGGGCACTTATGCCCCTTTTCGTCAATCGGGCTCTTATGCCCCTTTTCATCAACTGGGCCCATGTGCCCCTTTCCATCAACCTGGCCCACGTGCCCCTTTTATCCAACCGGGCCCATGTGCCCCTTTTAATCAACTAGGCTCTTATGCCCCTTTTCTTCAACCGGGCCCACGTGCCCCTTTTAATCAATCAGGTTTGCATGCTCATTTCCTTAAACTGGGCCCAACTGGCCCTACGTGCCCCTTTCCTTCCATCAGGCCCACGTGCCCATAATTCTCTCCAATCGGGCCCTTGTACCCTTAATTTTTCTAAATCGGGCCCATGTGCCCTTAATTTTTCTAAATTGGGCCCACGTGCCCACAATTCACCTCAAATGGGCCCACGTGCCCGTAATTCACCTCAATCGGGGTCACATACCCATGTTTTTCTACAACTAGGCCCATGTGCCCTAATTTCTTCTAAATCGGGCCCACGTGCCCATTTTCCATCAACCTTGGGCACACATACCCACACTCCTTCAACTTCGGGCCTGTATGCCCCCACTTCTTCACCATCGGGCCCGCGTGCCCAAACTTCTTCAAAATCGGGCCCCCGTGCCCCCACTTCTTCAACTTTGGGATTATGCACCCATACTCTTCAATGGCGCTAGCGAGCCCATCACAACAATCTTGCTCCCAACCATTTAAATCGGGTCCATGTGCCCACTCTTTTCATTGGGTCCCTCGGGCTCAACCTCCAATCGGGCCCTCATGCCCATCAACATCAACCAGGCCCTCTATCCCACATTCAAATCTTGGGCTCACGTGCCTCTTGATTCCGACTACTCCTCGGCCTTCAAGCCCACTTTCAACTCACGGGCCCAAGAGCCCATTTTAACTCACTTTTGTTTCCAAGCATGTTTATTTCCTTTCAAATTCTCTTTCATTCTCTAAATTTTACTTTCAACAAAAAAGCAAGGTAGAGAAATTTCCTGGGTGATACCACAATATTTGCCTTTTACATCATTAATTTTGAATCCGCCATGCTAAATCAGATCCTCCACATTTTCACTTCATCCTATGACTATGAATCTTCAATCCAATGCAATATGGTGCATATCAACAGTGGAAGCAATTGGGCAAGGCATGGCAGACAAGGCAAGGCAAGCACAAGCAAAGCCATCATCAGCAATGAACTTCTTCTCTCAGGTATTACATGGAATTGCATTCATCATCATTATGTCATTTGTGAAGCAATATTTAAAAAAAATGATTTTGAATTTCACATGACAATTTTAATTGAGAGAAATTCATGACTGACGATATTTGTAGCTACCTTGTTCTTATTAAACAAATTCTTTACATTACAATGCAGGTTTTCAATTGATTCACCTATGGAATGTAATCTACCTCAAAAAAATAGAGAGAACTACTAGTATGACTTAAGTCTACATGTTCTAGGTTGTTGTCTAGGAGTCGAGGGTAGATACCATTCTACACACACAACACGTCCTGATCTCAAAATCTAGATGACCTGACACCCGAGAGAAGCTAGGCAAGGCTTAGAGATTAGGAAAACCCTCACCATATTCTCTTCTGTTTGGTCCAAGATAGGCAAAGGGGACTAGAGGGGGAGAGTATCAAAAGCATCCACCGCCTTAGTAAGAGGTCGTCTTGAAAGGTCCAACTTCTCAAAGAAAAAGGGTGCCAAAAGATGGGCAATGAACCCCACAGGTTTAAACAAATATGGGCCTATCTTAATGCGTACCCAAAATGTAGAAAATAAAAAAGGCACCAAAAGATGGGCAATGACCCCACAGGTTAAAGACCTGTCCGAATGTGTGCCACAAAAATAGGTTTGTCAATAAAGAAGAAGAGACCCGAAGAGGCCGAACCCCAACAGGCAATTGGGTGTGAGTAGAGAAATTCCTCTCAACATCTCCAAAGCTTATCAAAGACTTCCTTATCAATTCTTCATTCTTAACCCCCCAAGGTGCGGGTGGCCAACCAAATCAAAGCTAAACTCTAGCCGATCAAAGGTTGAAGGTCGGAAAGATTCTAGGTAAGGAACCCCATTTTGCACATGGTATCTACCAGTGAACCTAGAAAAACAACCAAGTGATGAGAACTTGTGTCAATACTAAATTTGCTCTCCAAACAAAAAATATTTTCAAAAAAAAACTCCAAAAAAAAGCTGAATATCTTCAAAACTCCAAAAAAAATTTCTCAAAACTCAAAAAAGGAATATTTTCAAAAAACTCAAAAAAATTGAATCTTTTCAATAAAACTTATTTTTCAAATTCAACAAAAATTTTCAAAATTTTTAAAATATTTTATCACCATGCTTGGTTTGAATTTTTGTCTTTATATTCATATTTACTTTCAATCTCTCATATTTCAAATTCTTCATTGCATATTTGCTACTTGAGTTTTACACTCCTAAGAAGGCTATACCCCTTGACAAAGGTCAAGGCATACTGTAACTTGCAAGGGGGATAAGCCACATTGTTGTTCTAATCTCTTTCTTCTAAGTGTTTCAGGAACAAGAAAAACTTTACACCCATTGACAAAGGTCAAGACATACTGCAACTTGCAAGGGGGATAAGCCATACTGGCATTCTAATCTCGTTTTTTAAGTGTTTCAGACACAAAGAACAAACAAGGAGAATTGCACAACAAGGCGATGCTCACCACTTCCCTCCCCCAAGGATTCTTAGGAGGAGGTGTCACCATGACCTCGGCCTCAACTTTGCCGAGGAGCATTTTTCAAGATTTCAGTAAGGTGATGCTCGCCATTTCCCTCCCTTTAGGATTCTCAGCAGGAGGAGTCATCATTACCTCGGCCTCAACTTTGCCGAGAAGCTTTTACTTTATGTCCTCATTAGGACACATGAACTCTTTTGTGAGAATGCATGTCATCACATCGCAAACTCACTGTTATCATTTCCTTTCTTAGAATATGTTAGGTGCATTACTATTTATTTTATGCATTGATGTTGAAGACCGTGAATGCAAAGAAGACCAGGCCCGAGATCCCCTTCATCAAAATCCACGACGGTCGGGTCATTCTTTGTGCTCACGGATAAGCCAAAATTGTGCAGTGAGGGACGATGGTTCCCGAATGGGTATCTTGACCACATAGACAATCTATATCTTCAACTAATTGTTAGACAAGTTTTGTTTTTGTTTTCTTGAGCCCAGCATGCATCATATAGTATTAGTTGCATTGCATTTTTCATTATCATTGCATACATCATTTCATAATCTTCACCTTCTCACCCTCTTGTATCATAATTCTGATCATTCTGAATCCCATCATGTTTTCTAATCCCACTGTGTTTTCTAATCCCACCGTGTTTTCTAGTCCCACCAACTTTTCTAATATCCCACCGTGTCTGTTAATCCCACCATGTTCAGTAATCACCTTGTGCCTTAAAATCTTTTATTTCTATCCCCACTATGGCCACTGCAACTCTTTTGCTATTCATCCCACCGTGGTAGTCACTTCCTCCTGCCAAGGGCCTCCTATTCGATCTAAACTTGCACCGTCATGGTCTGTACTTAAACATTTGCCTTTTGGAATTCGAGATCATTCCATTCCGAATTGAATCTTGTCTCCTGGAAGACTTAAATGAATCTAAGAGCCCGAATGTGCTCGATTGGTATTCTTTTACTTTTTCAAAAACAAATATCTTTTTAAACTTTAGCCCATCACAGTACAGAAACAACCCAAAGATCGGGTTATCGGCTGATGATGAACCTACGAACCCATGTTTTGGGGACTCCCCACCGCGTTGGGGTTGGCTATTCTTCTCTCATGCCAATGGCACATCTTTTACCAATCGAACATAGGAAGACTTGATGAAACATGGCGGTTAACTAGGAGACTTGAGGAGATTCGTCTTGCCGAATCTGGTCGTTGAGTGTGTCTATATCTACACCTTGATGCCACCTTTTCAGTCCATCGCCATTTTGCACCACTACATTCCACTACGATCCATCTCGCTTCTCTACTCTTTCTCTACATTTCACTTCGCTACGCTACATGCCATTCCCTTGCAAAGCCGACATCAAGGTGAGGCAAGCTGTAGACACGCCAATTTGGCCTTATTTAGAGCTTAAACCATTATTCCATTGGCAACATCTCTTTTAGACCATCAAAATCATGATGAACCACCCTTCTGGATGAGCCAAGGTGCTTATTGGAAATATGAGGATGATTTTCTAATTTCTAATCAAATCCGTGTTTTCCGAACAAGAGACTCTTGGTGGTGTGCCTGATTATGCTTTTCCCAGCATATCCTCTATTTGGAAATTTTTCACAGAATTATATGGACGTCTAATGAAAAGTTATTAAACATCAATAATATTCTTATCTGAGTTATCTTTCCATTTCAACAAACGACATTCAATTCTGATCTTCCATTTGTCCGCAGCCCCCTTTGGAAGTCAGATGCGCAGTTCTGTCCGCACGCAGCACCGATCAAGCCTAATTGCATGCAGGCCGAGCCCATTGGGCACATATCTGACCAATTCATGACCTTACCTTCTTTTTTACTTCTCCATATCACTTGGTAAAGTATCTAGAAGCTTCATGGTCTAAATTAGCATCATCAAATGATGGCAATCCAACTTGTTGTCTTATACATCAAAACTTGCCATTTTTAGACTAGATTTGTTTCTTCTTCAAGTGGAGACATATTTTGAACATGGAGAAAGGAGACATATTTTGAACATGGAGAAGGTTATACACGGTTTCTAATCCCTCTCAATCATTTGGGTAAGTTTCTAGATGCCTCAGGATGAAAATTAGCAACATTAAATGGAGGAAATCTAACCTATGGTCGGATGTATCAAAACTTGCTATTTTTTGACCTGTTTTTCATCCTCTATAAAGGGAGACTCATATGAACGACCTAAGAAGGGAATACCCATCCTCCAAAACTCCTTTCCTCATCCTCCAGCCACCCTAGGCTCATCCCAACCTCCCCAAATCGTCCTCTCTTCATCCCGGTGCCCGGAGATCATTCCAAAGTGAAGAAAAAGCCGGTCTATGCTCTAACGTGCTGCACTGATGATAATTGGCTTCTACATATCTTTATAGTCATTTTATGGCCTTACTTCCTTCATATGAAGTGTGCTACATCAAGGTATATTTCATCTCCAACAAATATAAATCAATTATGACATTCCCTTGGCTTCTTATGGCTTCAACACCGGCGCTGCACAGACAGATCCAAAGTGTTCTTTTCTAAGTCATCATTTTCCCAGTCTATTTCAGTACATTTAGTGGTGGATTCGGCCTATACATCCTTCATATAAATTATTTATTGGTGATTCCTATTTTATTTAAAACAAGAATCATTCAATTCAGATATCTGTGGTGCCCATAACACATCCTACATCAACATTATGCTGGGAGTTTCTGGAACTTCACTATCCAAGATCCAAATTATCAGGTAAAATTAGATTACTTATCATAAGATTCAATAAAACTTTTATTCATATCAAAAAACCCTCAGTGAGTTATATTTATTTTGAAACAAATATCACTTTATTCTGACATTGGTGCTGCTCGTTCAGGTCTCTGCATCAGAGCTGCACAGTTTATTTTGAATCTGTTCAACCCGGTTGCCACTTTGCCTGGGTTGTGTTGTCTTTAACCATTCATATTATATTTGCTAACTCTTCATTAAAATAATTTAGTTCATATTTAAGCATCATTTTTATTCAATTTTTCATCATTTTATACATCATAAAAAAAACCAAAAAAAGGGGTTAGGGCTAACCCCGAATCTGGTGAGTTTGTTTCCAATTGCAGTTTTGTGTTATTGTCTTTATAGTTACTACACTTCACACAGTTCTAATCCTCCCTTCACTTGTTTTCTTGTCTTCTTTGTCTACTAGTTGCACAGGTACATCAAGCTAGCATCGGTTGGAGACTCTTCTTCATCGGCCGGCCGAAGAAAATGAAGGTTGAACCCACATCCCAATCTCCCACGCTAAGGTACACGGTCAAATCAACTCAATCTTGTTTTTATTCTATAAAGCGGAGCCCGTGGCTCCTGGCAACCACCTCTTATCATGTTCTAAGTTAATTCATTCCTCACTCTCTTCCCCACATGACCCGAACCATTTCTGGTGCTCGAGCGACGCTGTGAGATGAATGTTCGGGGATCAATGTGAGTGTGGGGCCGAGGTGAGGACTCTTTACCGCTTTCTGAGTGTTTACCGATTCACTCCCTTTCCCCCTATTCCATCTTTCACCTTATCTTGAGGTGCCGATCCGGAACCCGTTTCTGGAGTCGACAATGGGCCCTGGCGGCTTGCTTTGAGCTTCATGACCCAATGGGCCTGATTTTCACCACCATGGCCCGGTTGGCCTGATTTTCACTCCATTTTTGTACCTTGACATCTTGTTGTAGCAGTGGGGTAGGTGAGCCTCAGAGGGGCTGGAATGGGTTGGCTAAGGTGCTGTTTAGGTGGGCTTTTGGTAGGACTGCACAAGGGGCAGGTTTAGGTGTGAACTGATGGTTTAGGAATGCACAAAGGGCATTTTGATATGTAGAAATCAGGGCCACCCGACTTAACTCTTGGCCCGTTTGGTAGATTCCAAGAGGCCCGGGCTGTCACCCCTCCTTCCACACATCAAATAAGATGATTGGTTTGTTTGGAGGTGTTGTAGGAGCTGTATTGGGTGTGTTGCACATAGGGCAAACTAGGTGACCATCAAAGGGGCCTGACATGGGTGCTCACAAGGGCATTTTGATGTGTAGAAATCAGGGCCACCCGGCTTAACTCTTGGCCCGTCCAACGGATTCCAAGAGGCCCGGGCTGTCACCTCTCCTTCCACACATCAAAGAGGGTGTTTGGTTTGTTTGGGGGTGCTGTAGGAGCTGTATTGGGTGTGTTGCACACAGGGCAAACTAGGTAACCATCAAAGGGGCCTGACATGGGTGCTCACAAGGGGGACAGAACTTGGACCAGCAAGGGGGCCTATTTTGCATGCCATTCAGGGCCAGATTGGGGGAGGCAGGAGGTGCATGTCCAAGTGACCATCAGTGGGGTCAAACCAAGCATGATAGAGGAAGGTTTAGGGGCCAACTTGGAGGGCCAAATGGGTGCACAAAGGGGCTGGTTCAGAGGCCTATTTTAAGGGACAGCAAGGGGCTGTTTTTGTGATGGCCAAATGGAGGGTACCCTTGGGGCTAAAGGATGGCTTTCTATAGACCAACGTGGATGTGTCGACTCTAGAAACGGGTTCCAGATCGGCACCTCAAGTAAAGGTGAAAGATGGAATAGGGGAAAAGGGGGAGTGAATCGGAAGACACTCAGAAAGCAGTAAAGACTCCTCACCTCGGTCCCACACTCACATTGATCTTCGAACTTTCATCTCACGGCATCGCTCGAGCATTGGAGATGGTTCAGGTCATGTGGGAGGAGAGTGAGGAGGAGATGAAATTAGAACATGAATAAAAAGGTGGTTGCCAGGAGCCGCGAGCTCCACTTTATAGAATAAAAAAACAAGATTGAGTTGATTTGACCATGTGTACCTTAGCGTGGGAGATTATATGTGGGTTAAACCTTCTTCCTCATCGGTCGGCCAATGAGGGAGAGTCCAACCGATGCTAGCTTGATCAATCTGTGCAACATAAGATAATAAAACAAATGAAGAGTTTGATTAGACTTATGAGAAGTATAGTAACTGTAGAGAGAAAATGAGAAAGAAGTAATTGGAATCGAACTCACCGGCTATGAGGTGAGCCTTAACCCCTTTTTTGTATATTTTTTGTGATATAAAATTACGCAAAAAACTAAATAAAAATGATGCTAAAATTATTATGGATGAATGACGAAGACATAGAAACTTGAACAGCTCAAATCAGAGCTAAAACGGAGAAGATATCACCAATATGGCCGGACAGCACACTGGACTGAACGTGCCCTGGGTTTAAGGGTGCGGTGGGCGCACCCAAGTTGTGAGGGTGCGGTCTGCGCGCTGGGCGCCCTTGGTTCGGGGGCGTATTGCACTGTCTAGCACAACTTTGGTACAGAGCTTGCCACAGGCAATCCCGATGTCAGAATTGAGTGACGTTTGTTGCAGTAGATAGAAGACTCAGAGGGAAAGAGTTATCATGTTGATGACCTCTCCAGAATCCACCTGTAGAAGTCTGTAAAAAATTTTGAAAGTAGAAAGATGTGACAAGTAAAACCTGGATGTACGCCCTTGGTGCAACAATTGCCACAGACAAATGGCAAGTCGGAATAGAATGCAGTCAGTTGCAAATGAAAGAGGATGAAGAGAGGAACAACTCCTCTGTTGAAGACATTTGTTCAGTAGAAGCCCCAGATTTTCTACAGAAGCTAATGAAGTTGGTTGATGCAGAACACACAGATCGAGCCTTCTCCTTCACTTCAGGATCGATCTCTCGACGTCGGATCAGCTTTGGACGTCGGGACGGCCTTGGGAGAGAGCTTGGATGACCTTAGGACGAGCTAGGCATAGGGGATTCACCTTGGGTCGTTGAGAATGCCCCTCAATTTATAGAGGATGAAAACTGGTTTGAAAAATGGAAAATGGACCGACCGCGCCCCCGCCTTTCAAAGAAGGCAATGGCGCGTAGGGCACGCCCTCAAACCAGGGGCGCGCAGGGCACACCCTCAATCTGGGGGTGCGATCTGCACGCCCCCCTGTTTCAAAGGAAGCGGGGGCGTGTTACGCGTCTCACTACTAAAAATCGACGGAATCTTCCAGAAATTGCTAAAAAATCGACTTGACAAACGTAACGCGCCCCCGAACCGGGGGAACGGTACAAATAATCGAAAATCATCGATAGTAACTTCCAAAAATCTGGTTTAGAAGGTGTAAAATGGGGCACTTTCCAAATTTTGGAAACTGACCGCGCCCCCGCATTTCAAAGGAAGCAGGGGCGTGCAGGGCGCGCCCCCGGTTTGAGGGCGCACAGGGCGCGCCCTCCCATTTCAAGGGGAGCGGGCGCGCGGTAGACACTCCCATTTGTTGCGTTGGAAAGAGGGCCTTCAACCGCACCTTCTCAAGTCAGTAAACCAGCTGGCGTGACTCCAGAGACGTTCGCACGGGGCTTTCTACCGGTTTACCCTTTCGTGAAAAGCTAAAAACCATGGCGAAGATCCAGAAGGGCACGGTTACGGTCGAGGAATCTCGGGTCAACTCGGGATGACTTAAAATGATGACCGAACAAGTCCAGTATGGTCAAAAAACCGGAAATCATTGAAAAATTTAAAATTAAACCGGTAAACGTGAACCGAACATCGAAAAAGTCGAGAAACCCTAAAATTGACCGAAATGGCCGTATGGCCCCGGTTGATAAAATATACAACTAGGATCAATCTGGATGACTCGAAAAGACCTGGTGATGACCGAAAGGGCCTAACACGTGGTCCATGATACCCGTGTCAATACAGATCGAAAAAGCGATAACGAAGAAACTGTTATAGACTAACGCCTACCGAAATGACTTGTCGGAAACCCCGAATGTTACGAAACACACGAGGGGCTCCCGAGATGTTCAAGCATGGACCATTCAAGGTCGGTCATCGAGCAGGCTTCGTGTTTTTACGGTTCACGCATGGCTCTCACTTGAAGGTTACGGCATCATTTCGAAAATCA
Source organism: Cryptocoryne crispatula var. balansae (assembly GCA_036172225.1). Lineage (NCBI taxonomy): Eukaryota > Viridiplantae > Streptophyta > Magnoliopsida > Alismatales > Araceae > Cryptocoryne > Cryptocoryne crispatula. Next base: position 11,524,293 of record CM069923.1, on the reverse strand, counting down.
TCGGTCCATTCTCAACTTGTGAGGGGCTCCACCAGTGTCCTTAGCTCATCTCCACGAGGTAATACGAATCAGGTAACGGTCAAATAAAAATATCACCTATAGAATAAGAGTCTGGGGCTCCGAATTAGGCCAATTTGGCGTGTCTACAGCTTGCCTCGCCTTGATATCGGCTTTGCAAGGGAATGAAATGTAGCAGAGCGGAGTGAAATGTAAAGAAAGCATAGCAAAGCGAGATGGATCGTAGTGGAATGTAGTGGAGTGAAATGGTGATGGACTGAAAAGGTGGCATCAAGGTTGTAGACATGCAATTTTGGTCCAATTTAAGAGCTTGAATTCTTGTTTTCTTGAATAATATATGAGTAACCTTTCAAGGGAACCAAGTTTTCCGGAAAAATCAAATTTTTCGGTGCATTTCAAAGAAGATCGATAGGCATTGGCCAGGGTCAAAGCACCCTATATACAGGGCACCAGGCGCCGTGTATATAGGGCACCTGGCACCTGGTTTGACTGATTGGACAGATTGATGGGACAATTCTGCAGATAAAGTTGCCCTCTTCTTGGCTATAAAAGGACCCCCATTTGGCGGCCTGAGGACACACCAAGGGTGCACCCCCAAACTCTCTCATCCACCACAACACTCCCAAGGCCTTACAACCCCTCTCCAAGCTTTCAAACCGTTCTAAAACCCTCTCCCAAAAACCCGAAAAACCTGCAGTTTTCTTCTTCAGAAATATGATTTTTCTCCGACTTTGAGGGCCTCTACACTCCATTTCCCTTACATCTAGTGCCAAAACACTATTCCATTAGCTTCACTTGAGTATTGGTTGCTTGAAGAACTCCTTCTTCCATCTTGGAGGTCTTTCTACACTCCGGGGCGACGCCGCGAAGAAGGGAAGAAAATCTGCTGGAACCAATCCCTGGTGCCCTATAAATAGGGTACTTTGACTTTGGTCAACGCACCCCATCGAGGGGACACCTTCAGCTAGCGCCTCATATATGGGGCACTAGCAGGGGCAGACCCCGTTTTGCATTTTTTTTGTTTATTTACCTTTTCGGATGAATCTTTACCCCCCCTTTCATTTTAACTTTCATTAACATGTCATTTACCATGCATTAAGTCACATTTGCATCTTCATACCTCTTTAAAAACCTATCAAAAATCGGGGTTGGGATTTAGTCCCAATCTGGTTAGTTCCTTCCCTTTTGGGTGTTTAAGTTCGAATTTGAGCATGATTCTACACTTTCACTAGAACTAATGATCTTTTCACTTGTTTCTATGTTTTCATATGGACATTTGTAGGTAAATCCGGCCGAGGCGGAGCTTCAACCGGATCAAAGACGAAGGACTCACTAAGCTCTCTTCTTTCGGCCGGTCGAGAGAGGAGAAGTCGGAACCCAACAATCCCCACTTCCAAAGGTACGACGGTCATTTTTATTCTTCATTTTTTATTTTTATTATATTTTGGAGCCTTTGGCTCCTGGCGACCACACCCATTAACATCCCATCCACCAAGTCCCCAAAGCAAGCGTAGGGGCCGGAAAAGGGAGATCTACGGATATCCCGTTTCGGGTGCTTACACCTTTTGGCGACCACGGTGGGACCGACTTTGCTTTAGTGAATTCTTCTCTTCTTTCCTATGAATGTCCACTTGAAAACATGCTTATTTTCACTCTAGTTCTCATTTAAGTCATTTCCATTCTCTTACATTTCCATTTTCTTGCTTACATGCTTGTTTATTTCCTTGAAGCATCATCTTGTTTCTTCTAATTTACTTTCCTTCCGTTGGTCCTTTTAAAAGCATAACGATCTGATTTCTAGCTTTGATTATCAACTTACTTCACCTTAGCATCTTAGATGTCATCTTCTTTCATCCCTTGTTAAGTATACTTGCCTATTTCCTTCTAAGCCTAGTTCTTCTTTAGTAAATTTTCAAAGCATGCTTAGTCAAAATTAGTTCTCTCTTTCACCTTAGTTTGTTTGCATATCATTGTCTTGTTTACTTGCTTTTTACAGCATCTTGTTAATCATTGTATGCTTTTATTTTCTTCTTGCTTGCTTCTTATTCCTTGACATTTCACTTGCATTTAGTTTGCATTGGAGTTTCGGGTTCGCCTGTCTCCTTAGGACATCCGAGAAGGGAGGCTCTCTCATCCCAAAGCCCCACACATCCAAACACCCCTCTTGGTGGTTTCCAACTCCTCCTCCGAGGATTCCCTCTCTGAAGGACTGGGTAGCTTCCATCAAGGCCTCCGTAAGTCCCCAGACGTGAAGGATTCCCTCTTCACTAATTGGGCTGGTTGTACCCTTTTTACCACAAAACCCGGAGTACCTATTACCTATCGTTGTGAAAAGAGTGACAACCTTAGATTGCTCGGCGTTGTGAGAGCATAGGGTCCTACCCATTTATTTGAGTGGACAATATTTCTCTTAACAAGCCATTAATTTGAGGTTGAAACAACAACAAAAATTTGCGTTAATCATTCCAAGTCTTTGCTATTACTTGTTTGCAAACAAAAACTGAAAATTAAAGAAAAATACCAAAATCACCTAAGAAGAACCAAAAAAAATTTTGCTTGAGGTTAATTTGCTTGACAACTTGCTTGTCCGAAAAAGGAAAATCAAAACAAAAAGGGGGTCAAAATCAAAACCAAAAAATCTTTGAGCTTTTATTTGTCAACCTTCTTTTTCTATTGTGTTTATGAATTTAAGGTCAGGACGAGTTATCAGAATGGCAGATCAAAGATATGAGCAACTATAGTTGGAGTATGACCAATCTTATTTCTATCCTGATGCCGTATGTGCCGTCAATGAACCCGAAATTCTCCTCGAACCTAGTCAAATTTCTCCTCAACCCAATCCAAATTCACTTTGGGAGACATTCTCTCCTGCCGACCCCACTCAACTTCAGGCTATTGAAGCCATTCTCAAGGGCAAGTCGCCCGCCGAACACATCCCTTTCAAAGGTGGTCTTTACATCTCTACCCCTCGATCGGTAGCACATCAACCCAATGTGCCCACTCATGGCCATTCTTATACCGGGCTCGTAACCCCAATCTCTCATCCGGTAGCTAGTCTAGATCACCCTGATCCGAATGTCATTGCTCTTTCTAGGCCACTAGTTCATTTTTCTAATCATCTCAACCCTACTCACCTTTTGGTGCATCCCCCCATGTACCTTTCTTATCCAGCCACTTCAGCCCATCCAATCCCAATTCCGATGCACCAAGCACCCACTCCTCCTCCTCCTCTTCGGGAACCTTCTGTTGATCTAGCTATGATTAACAAAATCAATCACATGGATGAGCAGTATAGAGAGCTTAGACATCTAATTGACATAAAGGCAGCCCCTGAAATTTCTCTTCCTTCCCTCCCAACTTTTCATCTACCTCCCTCTAAGATGCCAGTATACCGCCGTTACAACGGAACCAGTAATCCCTTCATTCATATCAAGGACTTTCTATATGAGTCGGTAATGTGGAAAACTGATCCAAGAGCCCTTGCTTTTCTTTTTAGAAGATCATTAGAGGGTTCAGCTTTAGAGTGGTTCTACTCGCTTGACTCTTTAGAGACGAGTAACTTTGAAACTGTCAAAGCTAAAGTTTTACAGAGATATCAAGATAGGGTCGGACCAACATATTCCATCATCGACCTCATGGCTGAAAGAATGAGAAATGATAAAGATTTTACCAGATATGCTGATAGGTGGAGGTCCATGGCAGAAAAGCTTACTGATTCCATTTTAGAACCAGAGCAAGTGAAGATAATCATCACCAATGCCACTCCGGCATTAAAAAATATGCTGGTTTTGCATCACCCCACCTCCATGAGTGAACTCTATTAGAGGGCATGGTACATTCAAACACAGCTTAGGGACTCACCTATCATGAACTTGTTTGATCCTAGACCCCGAGCTGTCAAGAAAATCACTTTTACCACAACCAACCCAGTGACTGAGGGCATAGTGACCAACGAAAATCTCTACGTTGTATGGAACCCACCTAGCAATTATCAACACCAGTTCAGGAACCCTCAACAAAATAAACCATTTAGAAACCCTCGTCAACCTCAGCCTCACCCTCAACCTCAGTTCCAGCCCCGTCAGTAACAAGCTTCGATCTCTCAGCGACCGCAAGCCCCAGTTCCCCAACCACCACGGCAACAACTGGCCAACGACAACCAAGCACCCCCTCTCATGGCCTATGAACCTCGAAAGCTTGGACCTAAGAGAAACCATTACCTACCATTGATGTACTCTCTCATTGACATCTTTAATGCACTCATGGCGGCAAGGCAAATTGAATTACCAAGGGAGAAGTTGAAGTGGCTTCAAAATGTCAACACAGAGAGATACTGCCTGTTTCACAGATATCCTGGGCACACCATGGAAAATTGCTTTCAGTTCAAAGACTACATCCATGACCTTAATGAGCAAGGCAGTATTGACTGGGACCAGATGGGGGAATACATCAGAATAGTGAAAAACCAACGACAGCATACACTAGCTCAGCAACAACAACAACAGAACCCCGGCCTGGGGATTATCTAAAACCCTCTACCTCCATATGCACCCACACCTGGGAATCAACACGTTAATCCCATTTTGATCTCTTCCGACAATGGACCACAATTCATCTCCCAGGAGCTGCGTGACCTTTGCAACAGGTATTGCATCAGATTGCATCATTCATCTCCATATTATCCTCGAGGCAACGGTCAAGCAGAAGCCACCAATAAAACTCTGATAAAAATCATTAAGAAGACGTGTAAGTCTAGCAAGTTCGCGGACTGGCTAGATAACCTAGTTGATGCTCTATGGGCCTACCGCACTTCTATTCGAACCCCAACAGGTCAAACCCCCTATGCCTTGGCATTTGGGATGGAGGCGGTAGTACCATACGAAGTACTCATTCCTTCCCTCTGAGTCCAGATCGATCGAGACATCCCAATGGATGAACGCAGAGATTCCCTTCTTGCGCAACTCGAACTCTTGGATGAAAGGAGGCTGGCCGCTGCCGAACATGCTAGATCTTATCAGATTAGACTTAAAGGATTTTATCAGAAGAGGGTGGTAAAGAGAAAATTTGAAATCGATGAGGTTGTGCTTAAAAGAATATTCATTAAGCCTGCCGGTCCCCGCTCCAAACTTCAACCTAATTGGAAGGGTCCATATGTAATTTCAGCTGTTTTATCCCAGTAATTCATATAAGCTAATTAATGTAGAAGGAGAAGAACTAGCCCATTCTTGGAATGGTGTATACCTCAAAAAATATTTCCCTTAAAAGAATCACAAAAACAAAAAAAAATCTATAAAATCCAAAGGTGTGAAGAATGATGGTAACATCTAATGCCTGCTTGTTCGGTGCACCAACTTGTCACTTAGGGAAATAAGGATAGGCATCATACTGCACACACTGCACACCTAGGTTTCAGAATCCGATGATTGGAAGTCAGAGAGAAAGCTAGGCAACACTTGGCAAAAGAAGGTCAACCCTATCCTATTCTCTTCTTATCTCTGTCCAGAATGGATGAAAAGGGGTCAGAATAAGGAGTATCGAAAGTGCCCATTGCCTTAGTAGGAGGATGCCTCTGAAGGCCCGACTTCTTAAAAGAAAAGGTACCAAAAGATGGGCAATGACCCCTCAGGCCAGCAAAAGAATAGACCTGTCTGAATGTGTATCAACAAAAGCCCAAAAAAGGAAAAGGGTTCCAAAAGATGGGCAATGAACCCCTCAGGTCAAAATCAAGCAAAAAAAAGACATGTCTGAATGTGGGCCATCAAAGAAAAAGGGCTAGAAGGAAGGACTTGAGGATGTCAAATCCCAAACGGGCAATGCGGGCACTAGTAGAGAAACAAATTCGACACCCCTGAATCCTATTAAAAACTTACCGTCAATCCTCTTCCCTCTTTAACCTTGCGAGCATGGTTGACCGACTGGATCCAAGAAAAGCCATAGCCTATCAAAGGCAGAAGGTCAGAAGATTTTGGACTAGGCACTTTCTTACATGTGATGCCTACTCTTAACCCCTAGGTAACGATGAGGGACACCTATGGCAAGCAAGGTTGAGGATTAGATGGTCGTTCCTTTCACACCGAACAAAAAAAATCAAATACTTAGAAAATACCAAACAAATTCATAAAATCAAAATTCTTAAAAAAGTAAAAATCCAAAATACCGAAAGATCATAAAAATTCCAAAACACCAAAAAAATCATAAAACCATCAAAATTCAAACAAATCAAAAATTTCAAAACACCTAAAAATTAGCTTTCTAGACTGATTAGTTGCCTTTGCATTCATGTTTCATTTCAGTCTTGCATATTTCCTTTTATGCATACTTATGTTTTTCTGTTATCTTTACCTTGATAAGGCCTATGTCCCTTGACAAAAGATCAATGCAACTTTGCCCTCTCCTCGCAAGGGACTAAGCCAAAATAAAGTTTTAATATCTTCTCTCAAGTGGGTGCAGGAACAGGAGAAGGCATGCCGACTTCATATCCCCATACACTAGAGGAAGCAAAAACAACAAAAAAATCAAAAATTGAAAAACAAAAGTGGACTACCCCGACCCCTAGTAGGGCTTGCATTTAGTATTGCATCTATTAAAATAAATAATATTTGAGATGTTGAAGACCCCAAGTCTAGAGGGGGCTGAGCCTGAGAACCCCTTCAACAAAATCAGTGAGGGCTCAGTCATTCCTTAAGCTTGCGGATAAGCCAAAGTTGAATATGCGGGGACAACGGTTTCTTCGTGGATGTCCTGACCCGTTATGTTCAACCTATATCTTCAACTATTTTCTTATACTTATTTGTATTTCTTTAAACCTAGCATGCATCATTTCATACACCATCATGCATCATCCCACCACAACCATTTCCTTCTTCCTAATCCTGCCATAACCTCCTTCCAGTCACATCTTGAACCCTTTTAAAGATAATCTTTTATAGCCCCTAGAGGAGGTCTTGATTTTTCGCAGAATCGGTTTCCACCATGTTTTAACAATGATTTCATCGAAACAAGAAGTTTTTACATGTCGAACTGAACCGGTATTGTTGAGTAAAACCTTATGAATTTGAAGAACCCAACATTGGTTGATTGGTTGTCTCCTCTTTACTTTTCACAATTTACTTTCCATAATTTACTTTTCAATGCATTTCTACCGAGTCCAGCACACCATGCAGTTCGGGTCCTGGTCAGTAACAATTCTCCCCCACGTGGGATTTTAGTTATTTATTTTTAGTACTATTCTTCTCTTTAACCAATCAACCAGAGGGAAGGTTTCGATAAGACAAAGGGTTATCTCGAAGTCCGGTAAAGTTTTATTCCACTCAACTAGGACAATGAGGGCATGTCTAAATCTACACCTTGGCGTCACCTTTTCAGTCCGTTACCACTTCATTCCACTGCGCCTCACTACGCTTCACTACATTTGCCTACACTTCATTCATGTCACTCCCTTGCAAAGCCAACGCCAAGGCGAGGCAAGCTGTAGACACACAATTTTGGTCCAATTGAAGAGCTTGAATTCTTATTTTCAAGAATAATATATGAGTAACCTTTCAAGAGAACCAAGTTTTCCGGAAAAATCAAGTTTTTAGGCGCATTTTGAAGAAGATCGATAGGCGTTGACCAGGGTCAAAGCACCCTATATACAGGGCACTAGGCGCCCTGTATATAGGGCACCTGGCGCCCTGTATATAGGGCACCTGGCGCCCTACTTATAGGGCACCTGCACCTTGTCTGACTGACTGGACAGATTGATGGGACAGTTCTGCAGATAAAGTTGCCCTCTTCTTGGCTATAAAAGGACCCCAAATTTGGAGGCTTGAGGACACACCAAGGGTGCCCCCCAAACTCTCTCATCCACCACAACACTCCCATGTCCTTATAACTCCTCTCCAAGCTCTCAAACCGTTCCAAAACCCTATCCCAAAAACCCGAAAAAGCTGCAGTTTTCTTCTTCAGAAATATGATTTTTCTTAGACTTTGAGGGCCTCTACACTCCATTTCTCTTACATCTATTGCTAAAACACTCTTCCATTAGCTTCACTTGAGTATTGGTTGCTTGAAGAACTCCTTCTTCCATATTGGAGGTCTTCCTACACTCCGGGGCGACGTCGCGAAGAAGGGAAGAAAATCTACTGGAACCAGTCCCTGGTGCCCTGTAAATAGGGCGCTTTGACTTTGGTCAATGCACCCCATCAAGGGGACACCTGCAGTTAGCGCCCCATATATGGGGCACTAGCAGGGGTAGACCCCGTTTTGCATTTTTTTTTAGTTTATTTACCTTTCCGGTTGATCCTTTACTCCCCCCTTTCATTTTAACTTTCATTAACATGTCATTTACCATGCATTAAGCCACACATTTGCATCTTCATACCTCTTTAAAAACTTATCAAAAATAGGGGTTGGGATTTAGTCCCAATCCAGTTAGTTCCTTCCCTTTTGCGTGTTTAAGTTCGAATTTGAGCATGATTCTACACTTTCACTAGAACTAATGATGTTTTCACTTGTTTTTATGTTTTCATATGGACATTTGTAGGTAAATCTGGCCGAGGCATAGCTTCAACCGGATCAAAGACGAAGGACTCACTAAGCTCTCTTCTTTCGGCTGGTCGAGAGAGGAGAAGTCGGAACCCAACAATCCCCGCTTCCAAAGGTACGACGGTCATTTTTATTCTTCATTTTTTATTTCTATTATATTTTGGAGCCTTTGGCTCATGGCGACCACACCCACTAACATCCCATCCACCAAGTCCCCAAAGAAAGCATAGGGGTCGGAAAAGAGAGATCTATGGATATCCCGTTTCGGGTGCTTACAAAGGTGCAAATATAGACACGCCCAACGACCAGATTTGGCAAGACGAATCTCCTCAAGTATCCTGGATGACTGCCATGTTTCTTCAAGTCTTCCTATGTTAGATTGGTAAGAGATGTGCCATTGGCACGAGAGAAAAATAGCCAATCCCCAACGCAGTGGGGAGTCCTCTAAACATGGGTTCGTAGGTTCATCATCAGTCGGTAACCCGATCTTTGCGGTGTTTTTGTACTGTGATGGGCTAAAGTTTTTTTTAAAAAAGAGATTTGTTTTGAAAAATCAAAAGAATACCAATTGAGCACATTCAGGCTCTTAGATTCATTTAAGTCTTCCAAGAGACAATATTTGATTCGGAATGAAATGATCTTAGATTCCAAAAGGCAAATGTTGAAGCACAGATCGTGAAGATAGTGACGGTGCAAGTTCTGATCAAATAGGAGGCCCTTGGCTGGATAAGTTGACTGCCATAGTGAGATAAATAGCAAGAAGGTTGTTGCAGTGGCCACAATGGTGATAGAAATGAAGGAGTTGGAGGCACAAGGTGCTTACCAAACACGGTGGGATTAACAAACACAGTGGGATATCTGAAGGGTCGGTGGGACTAGAGAACATGATGGGATTGGAAAACACGGTGGAATTTAGAATGATCAGAATTAGTTAGAGACTAGGGTGAGAAGGTGAAGATTATGAAAAGATGTATTCAAAGACAAAACAAAATGTAATAAAACTAATGCTACATGATGTATGTTAGGCTCAAGAAAACAAAATGAAACATGTATAACAATAGTTGAAGATATAGATTGTCTATGAGGTCAAGATACCCATTCGGGAACCATCATTCCTTACAGCACAACTTTGGGCTTATCCGTGAGCACAAAGAATGACCCGACCATCATGGATTTTGATGAAGGGGATCTCGGGCCTGGTCTTCTTTGCATTCACGATCTTCAACATCAATGCATAAAATAAATAGGAATGCACCTAATATATGCTAAGAAAGGAAATGATAACGGTGAGTTTGCGGTGTGATGACATGCATTCTCACAAAAGAGTTCATGTGTCCTAATGAGGACATAGAGTAAAAGATTCTGGGCAGAGTTGAGGCCGAGATAATGATGACTCCTCCTGCTGAGAATCCTCAGGGGAGGGAAGTGGCGAGCATCGCCTTATTGAAGTCTTGCAAAGAAAGCTTGTCAGTAGAGTTGAAGCCGAGGTTAAGGTGACAGCTCCTCCTAAGAATCCTTAGGGGAGGGAAGTGGCGAGCATTGCCTTGTTGTGTAGTTCTTCCATTTGTTCTTCGTGCCTGAAACATTCGAAAAAGGAGATTCGAATGCCAATATGGCTTATCCCCCTTGCAAGTTGCAGTATGCCTTGACCTTCGTCAAGGGGTGTAAAGTTTTTCTTGTGCCTGAAACACTTAGAAGGAAGATATTAGAACAACAATGCGGCTTATCCCCCTTGCAAGTTGTAGTATGCCTTGACCTTTGTCAAAGGGTAATAGTCTTCTTAAGGGTGTAAAAATAAAGCAACAAATATACAATGAACGTAAAAACAAGAATTCAAACCAAGCATGGTGATGAAATTTTTTTTTGAAAACTTTGTTGGAATTTAAAATTGAAGTTTTCTTTTTTTTAAAGATTCAATTTTTTAAGATTTTTGAAAATATTATTTTTTTGAGCTTTTTGAAAAAAATTAATTTTTTGGAGTTTTTGAAAATATTCAACTTTTTTTTGAGATTTTTTTTGAAATTATTGTTTTTGGGAGAGAAAAATCAGTATTGACACAAGTTCTCATCACTTGGTTGTTCTTCTAGGTTTGTTGGTAGATACTATATGCAAAATGGGGATCCTTGCCCAGAATCTTTCTGACCTTCAACCTTTGATCGGCTAGAGTTTAGCTTTGATTTGGTTGGTCCACCCGCACCTTGGGGTGTTAAGAATGAAGAATTGATAAGGAAGTCCTTGATAAGCTTTGGAGATGTTAAGAGGGATTTCTCTACTCACATCTAATTGCCCATTGGGGTTCGGCCTCTTCAGGTCTTTTCTACATGTGGCACTCACTTAGACAAGTCTTTGACTTGTGGGGTCATTGCCCATCTTTTGGTGCCTTTTTTCATTTTCTACTTTTCTGGGTACTCATTCAGACATGCCCATATTTGTTTAAACTTGTGGGGTTCATTGCCTATCTTTTGGCACCCTTTTCTTTTGAGAAGTTGGACCTTTCGAGACGGCCTCCTACTAAGGCAGTGGATGCTTTTGATACTCTCCCCCTCTAGTCCCCTTTGCCTATCTTGGACCGAACAAAAAAGAATATGGTGAGGGTTTTCCTTCCACCTCTGAGCCTTGACTAGCTTCTCTCGGGTGTTGGGTCATCCAGATTCTATGATCAGGACGTGTTGTGTGTGAAGAATGGTATCTACCCTCGACTCCTAGACAACAATCTAGAACATGTGGACTTAAGTCATACTAGTAGTTCTCTCCATTTTTTTGAGGTAGATTACATTCCATAGGTGAATCAATTGAAAACATGCCTTGCAATATAAAGAATTTGTTTAATATGAACAAGGTAGCTACAAATATCGTCAATCATGAATTTCTCTCAATTAAAATTGTGAAGTTCAAAATCATTTCAAAAAATATTGTCTTGTGGATGACATAATGGTGATGAATGCAATTTCATGTAATACCTGAAAGAAGAAGAAGTTCATTGTTGATGACGGCTTTGCTTGTGCTTGCCTTGCCTTGCCTGCCATGCCTTGCCTTGCCTTGCCCTACTGCTTCCACTGTTGATATGTTTCACATTGAATCAAAGTGTAAGAGTCATACAGTGAGGTGCAAGATGTGGAGGATTTGATTTAGCATGGTGGAGTCAAAATTAATGATGTAAAAGGCAAAGATTGTGGTATCACCCTTGAAATTTCTCTACCTTGATTTTTTTTGTTGACAGTAAAATTTAGAGAATGAAAGAGAATTTGAAAGGAAATAAACATGTTTGGAATCAAAAGTGAGTTAAAATGGGCTCTTGGGCCCGTGAGTTGAAAGTGGGCTTGAAGGCCTGGGAGTAGTTGGAATCAAGAGGCACGTGAGCCCAAGATTTGAATGTGGGATAGAGGGCCCGGTTGATGTTGATGGGCATGAGGGCCCAATTGGAGGTTGAGCCCGAGGGACCTAATGAAAAGAGTGGGCACATGGACGTGATTTAAATGGTTGGGAGCAAGATTGTGATTTGTGATGAGCTCGCTGGCGCCATTGAAGAGTATGGGTGCGTAATCCCAAAGTTGAAGAAGTGGGTGCACGGGGGCCTAATTTCGAAGAAGTTTGGGCACGTGGACCCGATGGTGAAGAAATGGGGGCATACAGGCCCGAAGTTGAAGGAGTGTGGGCACGTGTGCTCGAGTTTGTTGGAAGGTGGGCACATGGGACCGATTTAGAAGAAATTTGGGTACATGGGCCCGGTTGTAAAAAAACATGAGCATGTGAGCCCGGTTGAGGTGAATTGCGGGCACGTGGGCCCGATTTAGAAAAATTAAGGGCACATGGGCCCGATTGGGGAGAATTATGGGCACGTGGGCCTGATGGAAGGAAAGGGGCACGTAGGCCCAGTTGGGGAAAAGGGGCATATGGGCCCAGTTGAAGGAAATGGGCATGCGAGTCCGATTGATTAAAAGAGGCACGTGGGCCCGGTTGAAGAAAAGGAACATAAGAGCCCGGTTGATTAAAAGGGGCACATGGGCCCGGTTGGATAAGGGGGGCACGTGGGCCTGGCTGATGAAAACGGGCACATGGGCCCAGTTGATGAAAAGGGGCATAAGAGCCCGAAAATGGGGCATAAGGGCCTAAAAATGGGGCATAAGGGCCCAATTGAGTGGGATGGGGTGTGGGCCATGGCACTACGATTGATAGATTTTGGACCCATGGGCCTGATTGATGGTTGTAAGTAGGATAAGGAAAGGGCAGTGGCCCTAAGATTGAGGAATTATGGGCCCATGGGCCCAATCGTTGATTTGGAGGAGAATAAAGAAAGGGTCATGGCCCTAAGATTGATTGATCGTGGGCCCATGAGTTGGATTGTTGCTTAGGAGAAGAATAGGGTAAGGGTCGTGGCCCTAAGATTGATGCTAAGGGATTTACCTGCCTATCTGGAGGAGGTCCCAGTATCCCTTTGTCTATGCTCTTCTGGAGGCTTGTCGATTCATTTTCCATTTCACTGACCAATTCTATCCCTTTATTTTTTTCGTTTAGGGGTCAATTTTATCTCCCCAACTTCAGGGATCAATTCTAATGATGGCACCATTTGACAATCAACTAAATTTGTGATCCCCTCACCTAAGCTCCTTACAGTAGGCTTCTCCTCAAGTTGTTCTGGGGAAGAGGGCATGCCTAGTTTAGGGGATTCTAGAATGATAGAAGAGTTTGGTTCGACCTCCCCTACTAGCTGACTTTGATCTTGAGAGAGAGCAAGGATATGTTGAGGAGTTGATTCCTCTACTAGGGCAGGAGCACAAATGGTTGAAGTGATTAATTCCTCTGCCAGGGCAGGTGCTTGAAGGGTCGAAGTGACTAAATCGTCTACCATGGCAGGAGCATGGATGATTGGAGTGACTGGTTCTTCTGCCAAGGTAGGAGCAATAGAAGAAACATGTGCCTTAACTGACTTAGGGTGAACCCTATTTTGAGGGATTGATTGAATAGCCGAGGGATGTTCAATTGGTGTCGGCATAGAAGTCAATTTGGTCTGAGGAGCTATTGGTAAACATGGTTGAGGAGTCAAGGCTTGAATGTTTAGCTGAGGGGTTGTTGGTGGAATAAGCTGAGAAGTCAAGGACCAGATGATTTGTCGATGGGCCTTTGGAAATGTTGGTGGAGTCAAAGGCTAGGGAAGTGGTTTAGCTAACGAAGTATTTGCACGAGCAACAAGAGGAACTTGATTGTGTACAGTTGGTTTCGCCATTAGCACGGGTTGCATGACTGGCTGAGGTTGGGGCATGGGTGGCCTAATCAACTGGCGTCAAGGAGTCGGCTGAAGATGATGATCTGGATGAGGTTGGAGAGGGCTCCTAGGTTGGTGCATAGCATCAATGCTTCTCTCAAGCCTGGGTCTCAATTCATCAGAATATTGCATTAATTCCACATCTTCTTTTACTTCTTTAATTGTTGAATAGCCTGGCCCATATCGTTTCAAGAATTTGGCCTTGACAATTTTGAAATCCCATATCTCTACTTCGTTCAATGAAAAAAACAAATATAGGGTTGCACCCTCTAAAGATCTCCTAAAAAGAAAGGCAAAGGTCTTTCTATCATTCTGCCATCGAGATGATTTGCTCAGGAAATCATTGACATGGGTGAAGGGATCACCTAAGCCATTGTAGTGATGGTAGGTTGGCATTTGTGATGGGGGGATGTAGATAGTATAGAGGGGAAATTCGACAGTTTCTTTATCCTTGGCAATAGGTGGGGAGGAATTCATCAGGGGGTGTGCACATGGCACCTGGATGGGAGGGAGGTGGGTTGGTGTGAGAGCTGAAGAATGACCCACAATGGGGTGAGTAGGTGAAGTAACATGGCAGGGTTGCCCAGGTGGGGTTATGGTAAGAGGTCGAGCTACCGATTGGGGAGGTTAGGCAGCTCGGTTGACTTTGGCTGGACCATGATTGACAAGCGTCTTGCCCTTTACTAGGGACTGCACAATTGAGAAGGATTTAGGATCAAGGTGGAGAGATAGACCCTGAAGGAGTTGCTCCTTGCTGAGTGGAGCAGGCTGATGGGTGGGATCTTGAATTTCGGGTTCCCTGATGGCATTAACATGGCCCTCTGGTTAGACCATGGGTTGCTGTAGCATGTAGTGACCCATCTTGTAGTAGTCCAGCATCCCGATGTGCCTTTTAGACCTTAGCATCATGGGCATCCTGTCGAACTTTCTAAAGAGATAGTTAAAAAAGAGAGCAAGCAAAGCACACAATCGAAATTTTTTTGTTATGTTTTGTCTTTTTTTTGAATTTTTTTGTTTCAATTTGGTTGTTTGAAAAAACAAGTTGAACACAAAATTAAAGAGTTTTTTTTGCTTTTTTTTAGGTGTTTTGCAAGAAGAAATTTTTTGTTGTTTTCAAATTTTGGTGAGCAAGCATGTTATGCAAACAAGGTTTTAAAATGACTACTTGACAATTTTTAGGTTGAAACCTTAGATTAGATAGATTGTTAGCATTCGTTCACTCAAGTAGGTATGGTTCCTATTGCTTCAATCTTCAAGACCTAAGGTTGTCACTCAATCACCACGAGTAGGTACTTGGGTTCTTCGAGTTTCGAGAAGTGGTACAACCGGCCCAATTGTGCGGAGAGGAATACTCCATGGATGGGGACTTATGGAGACCTTGATGGAAACAACCAAATAAACTAGGAAGGAATATCCCAGAAGAGATGTTAGAATCCACCAAGAAGGTGTTTGGAGGGTGAGGGTGTGTTGGGAGAAAGAGCCCCCACCTCGAATGCCCTACGGATCGGAACAAGTCCGGTACCCGATGCAAAAGCTAATGCAAAAATGAAAAATGGAGGGTAGGAGGAGAAGAATCAATCAATATGCAAACATGAATGAAAGCTATTAAATAAATCAAGCAAGTGAATGCAATCAAGACAAGCAATGATAAAGTAAACAAGTAACTAGCAACTAGCAACTAAAAGGTAGTTCGCGCGGGAACCGGCTTGTAATGGAGTGTCCAAGTGGGGACAAATCTGAAGTAGAGGTAAAAGAATGGTCCACACGGGGACCGATCTGAAAATAAAGTGGCTCACGCAAGAGCCAAGTTTTGGAAAGGTAGGTGGTTCACGCGGGAACCGATTTTTGAAGGAAAAGGAGTGGTTCACGCGGGAACCAGTTTGTTTGGTTGAAAAAAGAAAAGGAGGGCCATGTGGGGCCAATCTAAAGTGGTTCAAAAGGGTGGTCCATGCGGGGACCGATCTGAAAGTGGGTTGGTTCACGCGGTAACCGGTTTAGAAAAGGGGTTGGTTCACGCGGGAACCAATTTTAGTGAACAAAGGGGTGGTTCACGCGGGAACCAGTGTAAAAGGTGACAAAATAAAAAGAGGGCCACGTGGGGCCAATCTGAAGGTGCTGTAAAGAGGTGGTCCATGCGGGGACCGATTTGAAAATAAGTTGATTCACGCAGGAACCGAGTTGGAAAAGAAAGGTGGTTCATGCGAGAACCGATTTATAAGAAGAAAAGTGGTTCACGCGGGAACCGGGTTGAAATTAAAGACAAGCAAATCAAGTCCACATGGGGGACAATCTTTAAAGGAAGAGTAAACAACAAGTTTAAAGGTAAATGAACATGGAAAAGGTAAAGGACAAGCCGGTTCACACGGGAACTAAGTTGTAAAGCAACTAGTTGCACGGATCCATCAAGCTAGCATGGTTGAAGACATTGGTTGTCCCACCATGGTTGCCAAAAAGCTATCGACTCTAGAAACGGGTTCCGGATCGGCACCTCAAGAGAAGGTGAAAGATGGAATAGGGGAAAAGGGGGAGTGAATTGGAAGACACTCGAAAAGAGGTAAAGACTCCTCACCTCGGTCCCACACTCACATTGATCCCCGAACTTTCATCTCACGGCGTCGCTCGAGCACCGGAGATGGTTCGGGTCATGTGGGAGGAGAGTGAGAATGAGATGAAATTAGAACATGAATAAAAAGGTGGTCGCCAGGAGCCGCGGGCTCCGCTTTATGGAATAAAAAAACAAGATTGAGTTGATTTGACCATGTGTACCTTAGCGTGGGAGATTATATGTGGGTTAAACCTTCTTCCTCATCGGCTGGCCGATGAGGGAGAGTCCAACCGATGCTAGCTTGATCAATCTGTGCAACTTAAGATAATAAAACAAATAAAGAGTTTGATTAGACTTATGAGAAGTGTAGTAACTGTAGAGAGAAAATGAGAAAGAAGTAATTGGAATCAAACTCTCCGGCTTCGGGGTGAGCCTTAACCCCTTTTTTTTGTATATTTTTTTGTGATATAAAATTATGCAAAAAACAAAATAAAAATGATGCTAAAATTATATGGATGAATGACGAAGACATAGAAACTTGAACGGCTCAAATCAGAGCTAAAACGGAGAAGATATCACCAATATAGCCGGACAACACACTGGACTGAACGTGCCCTGGGTTTAAGGGAGCGGCAGGCGCACCCTAGGTGTGAGGGCGCGGTCTGCGCGCCCTTGGTTCGGGGGCGCGTTGCACT
This sequence comes from Cryptocoryne crispatula var. balansae, assembly GCA_036172225.1. Taxonomy (NCBI): domain Eukaryota; kingdom Viridiplantae; phylum Streptophyta; class Magnoliopsida; order Alismatales; family Araceae; genus Cryptocoryne; species Cryptocoryne crispatula. Next base: position 11,507,246 of record CM069923.1, on the reverse strand, counting down.
ATCTGGCACAACTTCGGTGCAGAGCTTGTCATGGTCAGTCCCGATGTCAAAATTGAGTGCTGTTTATTGCAATGGACAGAAGACTTAAAGAGAAAGAGTTCTCATGTTGATGACCTCTCCAGAATCCACTTGTAGAAGTCTGTAAAAATTCTGAAAATGGATGGATGTGACAAGTAAAACCTGGATGTGCGCCCTTAGTGCAACAATCACCACAGACAAATGGCAAGTTGGAATCGAATGTTGTCAGTTGAAAATGAAAGAGTATGAAGAGAAGAATAACTCCTCTGTTGAAAACTTTTGTAGCAGGAGCCTCAGATTTTATACAGAAGCCAATGAAGTTGGTTGATGCAGAACACAGATCGAGCTTTCTCCTTCACTTCGGGATTGATCTCTCGATGTCGGATCGGCTTTGGACATTGGGACGGCCTTGGGAGAGAGCATGGACGACCTCAGGATAAGCTAGGCACAGAGGATTCACCTTGGGTCGCTGAGAATGGCCCTCAATTTATAGAGGATAGAAACCGGTGCAAAAAATGGAAACTGGACTGACCGCGCCCCCGCCTTTCAAAGAAGGTGAGGGCGCGCAGGGCGCGCCCTCAAACCAGGGGTGCACAGGGCACACCCTCAATCCGGGGGTGCAGTCTGCACGCCCCCCTGTTTCAAAGGAAGCGGGGGCACATTACGCATCTCGCTGCTAAAAATCGACGGAATCTTCCAGAAATTGCTAAAAAATCAACTTGACAAATGTAACGCGCCACCGAATAGGGGGGCGGTACAAATAATCGAAAATCATCGATAGTAACTTCCAAAAATATGATTTAAAAGGTGTAAACCAGAGCACTTTCTGATTTTCGGAAACTGACCACGCCTCCGCGTTTCAAAGGAAGCGGGGGCGCGCAGGGCGCACCGCCAGATTGAGGGCGCGCAGGGGGCGCCCTCCCCTTTCAAGGGGAGCGGGGGTGCGGTAGACTCTCACTCCTACGCGTGTGTTCCACGAGCCGTAACTTGCAAACGGGATGTCCAATTCGGCTCCTGTTTGTTACGTTGGAAAGAGGGTCTTCAACCGCACCTCCTCAAGTCAGTAAACCAGCCGGCATGACTCCGGAGATGTTCACACGGGGCTTTCTACCAGTTTACCCTTTCGCAAAAAGCCAAAAACCGTGATGAAGATCCGGAAAAGCACGGTTCCGGTCGAGGAATCTTGGGTCAACTCTGGATGACTTAAAATAATGACCGAACAAGTCCGGTATGGTCAGAAAACCCAAAATCATCGAAAAATCTGAAATTAAACCGGTAAACGTGAACGGAACATTGGAAAAGCTGAGAAACTCTAAAATTGACCGAAATGGCCGTATGGCCCCGGTTGATGAAATATACGGCTAGGATCGATCCGGACAACTCGAAAAGACTTGGTGATGACCGAAAAGGCCTAACACGTGGTCCATGATAGCCGTGTCAGTACAGATCGAAAAAATCATAACGAAGAAACTGTTATAGACTAATGCCTACCGAAATGACTTGTCAGAAACCCCGAATGTTACGGAACACACGCGGGACTCCCGAGATGTTCAAGCATGGACCATTCAAGGTCGGTCATCGAGCAGGCTTCGTGTTTTTACGGTTCACGCATGGCTCTCACTTGAAGGTTACGGCATCATTCCGGAAATCATTGGTCCATTCTCAACTTGTGAGGAGCTCCACCAGCATCCTTAGCTCATCTCCACGAGGTAATCCGAATCAGGTAACAGTTAAATAAGAATATCGCCTATGGAATAAGAGTCTGGGGCTCCGAATTAGGCCAATTTGGCGTGTCTACAGAGGGCACTCAAAGGGGCTGAATGGGCATTACTTAGAGGGTATTCCACCATAGAGAGGGGTAGAGAAGAGAAGAGGAAGAGTAGAATTAAAGGGCTACATCGGAGCACACTTCTCCAACTCACCGGTTTTTTTCTTCTCTCTTGCACTGCAGGTGGTGCTGAAGATGATGGGATAAAGGTGCCACCAAACCCTTATCCTCTTGCTGTTGGATGTGAAAAATGGGTCTTCTCCTTGCTTATGTTGATTGATGAAGCAAAGGGATGAAGAGAGCTTGCTGCACTTGTTGAAGTTGGCACACCAATCAGGTGGGCTGGTTGCACCTACTGCTGTGCAACTGCTGGAGGAAGCCTTTTTCTTCTTCTTCTTCTTCACTTGGAACACCCAAAATGGGTAGTAAAGCTTGATGACTTGATGTTGAAGACGTCCAAGCAAGATGAGGAAGTCTTGGAGCAGGGTAAAGAGTGCACCAAAGAGAGGAATGGGCTGGAGCAGAGCTGGCGCACAGGTGGGCTGAGCTATATACTGCTGGCGCACTTGCTGGAGCTAGCCTGATTCCCCCTTCTTCTCCTTCACTTGGAACATCAAAGGGAGGAAGAAAAGCTTTCTAACTTTCTGTTGAAGATTTCCAAGCAAGAGGAGGCGAGGTCTAGTTCGGCCAGAGATGGTGAGGGGAAGGAGAGGCAGAGCTTCTGCGGGGTGATCAGCTTGTCCTTCACATGGCCAGAACAGGGGGGCTTTTATAGGGGCTGAGGGCGCCATCTGCAGAAGGGGATAAGCCATGGGATGTTGAGGTGGATAAGGATAAGCCATGGGGGTGGTTGAGAGTGATAAGGATAAACCAAAGTTGGTTTTTGAGCTGGAGGGGAATGCAAGCATGTTCGGCCAGCTCCCTACAATGTAGGAGATTGGGCGACAAAGAGAATGGGGAGAGGTGGTTCAGCCAGCCATCAGATGGGGATAGGACTTGGGTTGTTGTAAGATTAGTTGGGATGAGGATAAATCAAAGGAGTGGTTGAGGGTGATAAGGATAAGCCATGGGAGGTTGAAGTGGTTGAGGATGAGAAGTTATCACACCTACCCCTACGTTGTAGGGTGTTGGCGCACCCAATCCTATATTTCAGGGCATTGAACATTCAATGAAGGTGGGAAAGAGCTAGGTTCGGCCAGATGCAGCTTGGGTTAGCCCAATTTGTGTTAATTTTAACCAGGGTTTGATCGAAGAGCTTCTGATCCGACGGATACAATAAATCCTGACCGAAATCAATTAAATACACCTTGAATTAATCCCAAAAAATATGGAATGAGATATTATGGCCATTGATCATGTGATCCACCAAGATGTGTGGCTGAGATCTCCCAAATTGCTTTGGATCTCTGATTTTACGGATTTTCCTAATCGGGGCGATCTCGGCCGTCGATAATGCCAAAAACTGTAATTGAGTGCAATTACCTTCTCCCATTGGCCAAATTTATTTTTCATGCATAAATATTCATGATATCAATGTTTTGAACCATGAAAATTGAAATTTTTAGCCCATGGGTCGATCCGGGAGCTGATCGGACCATTATGCCCTTGGTGCGACGACATACGGCTTTCTGTCCAGATTTGATCTGTCTTGCATATCTCTTCATCCGGTGGTTGGATTTTCAATCCATTTAAAGTGTTGCCTATATATATCCAAACTTGACAATGTGGTAAAGTTGGAATTCCATGTTAGAGTCCCAACTTGTCCCAATGTGTCAGAGGAAAAATGGTCATTTCGGCCTTCCGGTGTCCATTTTCCATGTTTTGGGCACCGTTACGAAGCTCTCGACCGGGGCTATGCAATGAGCACATTACCTTTGCCATTTGTAGCATTTAAAGCCATGTCAAGGCATTTCAAGAGCCTGTTTACATCATCTATTCTTGAATTTTCTAAATCTGGGTCAGATTTTCTGCATCGGCTTCAGCATTGTTGAAATCTGTTTCAAGCAAGCTAAGTGAAAATTTTTGATGCCAACAGATGAAAAATATCATTGTTCATTAGTGTGGCAACACTAGGATCCACACATAGGAGCTCATTAGTGGAATGAGTTCACTAAACTAACCAATTAAGAAAATTTTGATCAATATCTTATTGAACTGTCTATCAAGTTATTCTTACTTCTCAATAGCACGATTGAATCTTTGACCAGAGTCACCAAAGATATATTATCAGATATATTTGGATCTTTGATTATTGGCTTATAAATCACCATCCTGATGGTCCGGTGTAGTTGATGTGCTAGATGCAAGAGAAACCCGGTGAAGGCAATTAAGTAGACAACAAGAAATTGTTAACTCTTAGTATGATAGAAAGAATGTTCTATGGGATAGTACTCCAAATCCTTAGCCAAGGTACTTATGATAATTGTAAAAGGAGTTTTCTGATTGATCCAAACCTGAGTACAGGATCCCATTGAGTTGAAATTTTTAGGAGTTAACAGTCGATGCTGAATCCCTGACTAACCGGAATATTGTATGAATGAGGATTTAAATCCATGTAATAATTGATAATGTAAAGGCTCAATGTATGTTATTTAACTCATCAAAGTTATTTTAGATTATAAGATGTGACTTGTACCCTTTATGATCAGACAGTCGTAAAAACTATTATCGAATAACAGTTTTGATTTAATTTAAAAAAATTATTCTTTTAAATTAATTAAAACTTCAACTATATTGACAATTGGGCCTAGTGGGTCATACACATTAGATCTGGTCAATAAGATGAGGATATAGACATAATTTTATAGAAGTTTTAGATTTTTATGAAAAATTTCATCTTTTATAAATAAATGGCTTATGAAGTCAAACCTTATCAAGTCATAGGGCTGGAGCACGTCCTAAGCTGCCTCTCTTTCTCCTCTCTCCTCAAAAAAGTGATCTCCTATGGTCAAGCTTGAATTTGGAAGGTTTCTAGAGGCTCGAAGGAATGGAGAACTCGTCTATTGAAGCAGATAGTGTGGATACTGCTAGAGACCGTCCACTTGAATAATTTTTAGTACGAAGAAATATCCTCTATTCCTTCATGGTGAGGGATTTTGTAAATACCATAAGGCATTCTCTTTCTACTTCATATTCGGTTCCTAGTTTTACTAGTTTGGCATCAATCAAGGCAAAGACCATAGTTTTAAGAATCAAAAATGTTTTTGTTGTCATAGAATGATTCCTTATAGATGTGTTATAGGCAACGTGTCCAAGAAGCAAGCATGAATAAAAATGGAAATTATAATTGAAGAAAAGAAACTTTGAGAAAAATAATGCCAAGTCCCAGTGTAGTCTCCAAAAAAATTATTGACTTGAAGATCAGGCCAGCACTACGGACAGAAATGAAATGGATGTGATAGAGAAGGATGTGGTAGTGGTCACCAGGTATCAATGGATTGGATCTGAATAAGTGATGGGGGAGAGAGAGTGAGAGTAAGGGCATATATGGAGTAAATAGAATGAATTAAAAAAAAGATTGACCTATGTGTTGAAGTAGAAGAGAGATTGTAGATGAGTTCATAGGATTCTTCCTTGTTGACCAGCCGAAGAAGAAGAGCTCCACTCTAAGCTTCTTCTTTCTTGATGCATTCGGGGCATGGACACATTATGTTGCAGTTCCTGAAAAGTCAAAAGAAAAGAACACAATGTGAACTAACGGTGGGTGTAATATCCATAAAAGATATGTTCAAAAATCGAAAGGAACGTGATGAAACGGATTAGGGCTACTTTTCTAGCCCCTTTTTTTTGGTATTTTGGTGTATATATCATGAAAATGTTATGCTAAATGTGAAGAATAGATGAAAATGTTGAAATGAAACTAAGAGAAACTCCTGGCAGGTATTGCCCGTATAAGGGAAACTCATCCTCCTCCTAAACGAGAAAGAAGAATCTAAACTACTACGCACCAACTTTTAATATACAAAAATATGATTATGAATCTAGTCTATATGGCTAACAATAAAGGCCCATGCTTTTACCTTTCTGCACACCAACTTTTTCTACTCTTTCATTCTCTATCTCACATCTATTCTCTTTCTACACATTCTCTCTCTCGTCAGTCTATCTCTTGCTGTTCTCTAAGCCTCTTCCTATTTCAAAAGGTTGTTTGGATGCTTTCCAAAACACATTCAACCTGACCTCTTTGCCTTCCATCTTCCATCCCGGATCATAGAGGTAATTATTTGCCAAACCCTCTCCCACCTTTATCAGTTTGGCCTGTGAGTCCCCTTTGCCTTCTTAAGTCACACCATCCTTCTTCATTTCCTACACATCCTCTTTCCGGTGCTTCTTCTATAACCCATTATGTAAAACTTCTTGGGTAGACTTCCAATTTCATTCTACGATCTCTTCCATAGTTTTTTTTGCCTACATTCTCTTCTTCGTATGATTGCACAAAATCTCTTTCTTCATCACTTGTGGAGTTTATTCCTCTTCAATGCAAAGGTTTGATAGACAGTCCAATTTTACATCCAAATAACCTATTATGACTCATTAATCTAGTACCTTATGCGGGCTCCTTCAGTGGGTCATGAGGCAGGGTTTGTTAAAGAAAATTTTGAAAAAGGTTTCCTAGTCACATACTGGTCACAATGTGTGAAGCTCATCTAACATTGTTTACCCATATGTAGGGATGCAAACGAACCAATACACTTGACAAGTAGCGTGAAACTCGATTTGATAAAAACTCAACTCGGCTCAGTTAATATGTTAAATGAACAAACTTGAAACAAAAAATAAAGCTCGACTCATCAAACAATCCGAGCTTGAACAAAATCCTACTCGGCTCGTTAAGCTCGCAAGTAGCTCGACTAAATATTATATTGTATATTTATTTTTAAAAATTAAGTTATGAGTATTAATAATTATTTAATGCCCCTTAAATTTATTATGGGTGTTTGGTTGCATGATAATGGAGATTTTTATTTTAATTTTTAAAAATTGTAAGAAAACTTGTTAAAAGAGGTGTTTGGCAACCTTGACAATTTTATGTTTTGAAAGTGGTTTTCTTCTTAAACAAAAAAAGAGGGTCCCACCTCTTTCTTTTTTCTTGTGGTCTCCCACTTTGTTTGGTCATGAATGATAGTTACTCTTTTTTGTTATCACATCCCTCCAAACATAATAATTTTATGTCATGAGTTGGTTCACTTTTATTTTAATACAATTTTTTATCATAAAAGTGTACAAAAAAATATCAAGCAACCGAACACCCCATTAAATATTTTAAATTTTGAATTTAAACTTAGATTGAGTTTCATAAATGAGCTAAATTTAGAGTTTCACAAATGACTTTTCATTGATTTTGAGTTTTATAAATGAGTTTGTATGTAGCTTAAGCTTGAATATAAATTGAATTTTAGTTTATCTACTACTCGAGTTCAAGCTCGTTTGCACCCCTACCCATAGGTGATAATGATATTCACCAGCTAGGGACTTCCTGTACATGCATCTAATAGATTGTCATCAGCTCTAAGGAATTCTTGAGCATTTTGAGATGGTAATTAGATTGAAGATTAATCATGTGATCTTGTAGGCCAAAGCATGAACTACATATTTTTCTGTATTTCTTCAATTATGTGTGGATTATTTTTGCATTTGGTAAGAGGCTCCATATTTTATACTGTTAGGACAAATGATTTCTACATTAAATTATCTAACATAAAGGTCGATTCCCACGTTTAAAATTTGTAAATATGTTTAAAAAAACTAAGATTTGCGAATGGTACTTCAACATTGTTATTTAATAAAGAATAGAAGATAACATAAATTTTCAATCAATCCCACCACGATTTCCTTATTGAATGTTGGGTCCTTAGATTTATATAGTTTCTTTTGAAGGACCAGCACGGTGGTTGAGCACCCTGTGCGATTTCACGTTGCAACAGATGGTCTCGGGTTCGAACTCGAGAAAAGCCTCCCCATGGGGGAGGTTTTGTCCACTCAACCACAGGTGAGGGACTCTTAGATTTATATAGTTGATCAATGCATTGATCTAAATTCATTATAACAGCATAAGCCAACACATTGATATTTTTTGTTTCTACATATTTTTTGTGTTTTGCTTTTCCTGATACCATGTAATCATCATTATTTCTATTTATTCATTACCTAGGTTTTTAAAGTTTTGACTTCTTTTTATTGAGTTATATGAAAAATGATCTTTTTCTCTACTTTGTAATGACTAAACCATGGTTGCCCGTCACCCACGGACCAGACCCGGTCGAAATCTAGGCCGACCGCTGCAACCCAGTTGACCCGACCCGAAGGAGGCCTAGACTAGGTCACATGACCCAGCTTCAAGTTGCACAACCCCGTGACCGGTCGGCAACCTGGCCGACCAAGTCTCTGCCAATGGTCATTGGCAGCTACTATGGGGGCTCCTTCCCCTCCCCCCCCCCCAAGGGGAAGCATTCTCTTCAACCCCTCTCAACTCTTACATCTCTCACTCTCTCTCTCTCCAATTTTTTAATGTTATTTTCTCTCTACTTTTTGTTTGAGTTTATGTTAATCATCTTTCAAGTTCCATTCCTAATCTTTTTTTTTGAAGTCTTCTTCTTACTTTATTAAATTTCATTATTAAAATTTCGATATGTCTTTTTCAAATCATGATGCTTCCCATTCACTTGGAATGATCTAGCTTGGCTCTATCGTTTGGTCTCATGACCTTACCATGGAGGTTGATCCACGATTCCTGAGTGTTCCATTTATTGATAATATAACAATATTTTATTATCACGTATACTATTACATATGGTTAAGATCTGTTATTATAAATATATAAAGCATACTTAAAACTAAAATTGTTTAATAACTGTGTTTACTCTCTCACTTGAGATTAACTCTTTCCCAACATATACTAATACAACATAATCACAAAAAATTATATTTACTTGTACACATAGATAAATACAAATATTCAATTATAACATAAAAATATAATTTTATTTATATTTATTTATGTATACATAAATATATATAGTAAAAAATATTTTTTCTATTTTTTATTTTTTATGTAATTATTATATTTAAATATTATTTTAAAAATAAATAAACATAACCTCTATCCAACTGGAGTCGTTACGCGATCTGACCAAGTTAGATTTGGGACCGAACCACAAGTCAGATTTGGGCCTTCCTTGGATCAAAAAATGCAGTTTTTATTTTTGCCCTTGTAACATCTCTATTTACTTGTGTCGACAGTTGCTAATGGCATATTTGTGTTTTATCAACATTCTACTAGGATTAGAAATCTCAGAGACTGTTTGTCAAAAGGTTTATAACTTGAAGGTACTTCGAAAAGATTATTTACAGATGAAATTTAAACTCAAATTAACTTGATGGAACTTCAAACTCATTACCTGCCAAAAATTATATGCTGAATTTAGAATAAAATTGAGGTTTTCATGCTTTTGATAATCTCCTGGGGAAGAAACACTGATAGAGGAGGACCAATCAACACAACTGGTGATAAATAAAGTTTTTTGGACTGGCTAGAAGTGAAATATTAGAGATAAATAAACCAAAACAAGATGTACCTATTGATGCAATTCTTTGGGAGTCTGCTCACAACCCCCTCAAAATAAATCACTCGATATCCCATCGGATGGCCATTAATAAAGAAAGGCATTTAATTTCATATCTCAAATGGTTGGAACATTTAGAATATAATATTGGAGACAACGAGCCAAGGTATTTTTGCACAAAGAGGGAGATAAATGCACTAAATTCTTCCATACAAAAGTGCTCACTAGGAGGAGATGGAATAGAATTTCTGGTGTGTATATAGCGGATGGGACATGGTCAACCTCTCCATCAATTATTCATGAAGTGTTTACTGCTTATTTTAGTGATTTATTTATGGATCATTCTCACCATACTAATTATCAAATAATTGGTACCTTACATCTGCCTGCCTTGTCTCCAGAGTAGTAGGGTATTCTAGTGTAGGCTCCTTCTATTGATGAGGTGAGAAATGTTATTTTTTCGATGAAGCCTGATAAGTCTCCAGGTGTTGATGGATTCCCTCCTTTGTTTTTTCAAGAGTATTAGTCTCTGATTAAGGATGATATTCATGCTTTCATTAGTCATATATTTTTTAAAGCGGAGGTTCCACCTCATTTGAATCATAATATCCTTACTCTCATTCCAAAAAAGGAACATGCTACTCTTCCGGAACATTATCGACCGATCAGTTTGTGTAATGTGTTGTTAAAGGTTTTGACTAAGCTTGTTGCCTTCCGATTAAAACCACTATTACCAATTCTGGTTTCTACTTTCCAAACTACTTTTGTGCCTAGCAGATTAGTTACTGACAATATTATCCTGATCCAGGAGATTCGGCATGTTTTCAAGTTTAAAAAAGGTAAAGTGGGGTTTTTTATGGTGAAGTTGGACATACATAAAGCCTATGATAAACTAAAGTGGAATTTTCTTCACTCTGTCCTTGAGAATATGAGTTTTCCCACCCAAATACTTAACCTTATTATGTCATGCACTAAATCTATTTCTTATTTAGTAAATTTGAATGGTTGTTTGCCTGAAAACATTTTCCTTTGTAGAGGCATTAGACAAGGATGCCCGCTGTCCCCTTATATATTTTGTGCTCTGAAGTTTTATCATCTATGATTTCTTTAGCTGTTAGGGACAAGCTGTTGTCAGGAGTAAAGATTACAAGGGCAGGTCCTCAAATCATACATCTTATGTTTGTCGATGACCTGATCATTTGTGGAAAGGCTACTGTGGAAGAGGTTAGTAATTTACTTCAGTTGCTCAAGGATTATGAGTTATTATCAGGACAAGCTATTAATCACCATAAGTCAAAAATTTGTTTTAGTCATAATGTACCTGCTCATCTAGTGAAAGCTCTTTGTGATTTAACGGGTTTTCATTTGGCCTCAAAAGAAGATTTGTATTTGGGACTTCCTTGGGATTTATCCAGGGGCCAGGCTATTCAACAAGACCGCCTTGTTAATATATGTCAGAAGAAAATGGCTAACTGGAAAGCTCTTTTATCCACAAGGGAGAGAATTACTCTTATTAATTCCACTATTAGCCATCTCCCACTTTATGCTATGTCAGTCTCCCATTTATCAAATCAGGTTCTTGATAAATTGGAGCAGATCAAGTAAAATTTTTGGTGGGCACATACTTCTGCTCATCCTAAACGTATTCACTTCTCTAAGTGGTCCAATATCACTCGGCCAAAATTGATGGATGGTTTGGGCATTAAAAATCTAAGATTATTAAATATAGCTTCGGGTATGAGATTATTGTGGAACTTTATCCATAAGCAAGATACCTTGTGGGCTAAAGCTTTAACTGCTCGATATCTAAGGCAACAGAATTTTTGGCAAGTGCTACCTAAGAATTCTGATTCTAAGACTTGGAAATTTTTACTTTCAGTCCGAAGTTATGTAGCCAAAGTGGGGTTTGGCTAGTTAAAGATGGTTCAGCTATTCTTCCTTGGTTTCATAATTGGGTTCTTGATGATAAAGGGCCTTTATTACCAAAAGACCCAAATGTGTTTTTTCAGGGATCAGTTAACCATTTCATATCGAATGGTACTTGGAATGTTCAGTTACTCTCTACTTGGTTTGCGCCTGAGTCAGTATCCCAGATTTTGCTTACTCCAATCCATGCATATTTAAAACAAGATACTTTGGTCTGGCCATTTACTGCTAATGGGATGTTCTCTCTTAAGTCTGCTTATAGGTTTTTATTGATTTTTCATCTTCCAGTAAGACCCTCTAATCAAGATATTTGGAAGAAACTTTGGCATCCCACCGTTGCTAGAATTTTCTCTTCCAAGATGGTTTTCTCTTTATGGAAAAGTTTATCTGGAAATTTGCCTACTAATCTGGAGGTACATAAATGAAGTTATAATATCAGTCCTTTGTGTCCAGTGTGCCAGATGGAACAGGAATCTGTGGAGCATCTCTTCATTACTTGCCCACGTAGCCGTGCTGTGTAGATGTTATCTCCTTTTGGGAACAATAGTGAATGGGGTCAGTTATCTATTTTCGACCTTATTTATACTTGGCTTTCTTGGTTAGCTTCTAGAAATACTGAATTAGTACGACTAGGGGTTATCGCTTGTTCTATACTTTGGCTTTTATGGAAAGCAAGGTGTAGGTTTCAGTTTAATCATAAGAATGATATGCCTAATACTATTTTTTCCTTAGCAATGGGCACAACGGAACTCTGTTTGGAACATGCTCCAGCTTCGGTTCATGGTTCCCCATCTGGTTGGTCTCCCCACCTCTCAATTATTTTAAGATTAATGTTGATTGTGCTCCTTCAGAGGTTGAAGGGGCTGTCGCTTTCCTGGTTAGGGATGAAGCTGGTGGTCTTATTTATTTAAAAACTAAACTTGTGACTTCTCAAAGACCTGAAATTCTGGAGGCCCTTGCCATATATGAGACTTGTATTTGGGCTTTTGAGCATTCCGTAGGCATTATAGTGGAAAGTGATGCACAAGGCATAGTTCATGCTATCAACTAGATAGGACCTATGCTGTGAAGAGCTCAACATCTAGTTGTTAAATGTTCCTCCTTGCTGTGTACTTATCACAATATTACTCTTTCCTATGTTAATAGATCTTGTAATGCTATGGCTCATAAGCTAGTTAGATGGGCAGTGAGAAATAACGACAGGATGTATATCCATCTCCCTTGCTTTACTCTATTTCTTATACTCTGTGTAAAGAAATGTCTGTTTAATGTATATTAGGATGTTTTACTTTGTTCAAAAAATAAAAAAAGACGTGATTTGAGACCACGATCTGTTACCCTCGAGAAGGTAGTGGTGTCTATTGTGTTGCGAGCACGAGACAATTAAATCATTTTCTCCTTTTCTTAAAACAAATATTTAAAATATAAATATAGTATTATATATTGTCATCATGAAATCACCATGACAAATTATGGTCAATCACGTACTGCGATTCTTAAATATATTTTATCAAATGATAGTAAACAATTAGTATTATACCTTCTTTACTTACATCATTGTATAACCACACAAATCAATGCATATGTTCATAGCAAAATGTATTTAATATTTTAAAAATAGATGTGGAGAATTACCGCGTATTTACATGGCCAGGTTGCTTATGGGGTGTTTGGTTGCATGATAATTTTTTATACACTTTCATAATAAAAAATTGTATTAAAATAAAAAATAAACTAACTCATGACATTAAATTATCATGTTTGGAGGGATGTGATAACAAAAAGAGTAACTACCTTGTATGACCAAACAAGGTGAGAGACCTAAGAAAAAAGAAAGAGGTGAGACCCCTTTTTTGTTTAAGAAGAAAATCACTTTCAAGACATAAAATTATCATGATTGCCAAACACCTCTTTTAACAAGTTTTCTTACAATTTTTAAAAATTAAAATAAAATCCTTCCTTATCGTGCAACCAAACACCCCCTTAGTTGATAACGACAAATTGAACTTAAGTACTTTTTTTTTGGTCACGAGTGGCCCAGTGGCCCAGAGTCCCGCCACGCCGCGGGTGGCGAAGGATCGAGCGGCTGCTCGATCCTCACAGGTCACCCCCCCCTCGGTGGTGCCCGGCTTCACGCCGCCGGGAGGCTTCGAACCCCCGCCATGCACCCCCAGACGCAGGGACGGTGCCAGCCGCGCCATGCTCGACCAGCAAACTTAAGTACTTACAAAATACATACATATATGCAATAAAATCTCATACATAAATATGATATTCAACATCAGTTTACAAGCCAATTTAAAATATATAGATATTTTAAATACTGCACACGTGCGAAGCACATTCCTATTGACTAATCCTGTATTAGGTGGTGAATCAGTAGAACTAGAAGTAGCAGCAGTACCTAGAGAGGACTGAAATGAGGGTTACACAAGCTGCGGTGAGGTGGGATCATCATCCTGGTAGGGTGGAGAAGTTGCAGAACTGGACCCACAATTAACATCTTGAACGGGTTCCATATGTGTAGTAGATAATGGAGTCAGCAGACATGGGTGGACTGTTGACTTCAGCAAGCTGAAAACTAGATGGATCAGCCAGTGGGCTTGGAAGAACTAAAGCTAGCACATTGTTGGTGGTAGACTCTGTCTGTGCAGTAAGATGTTTATAAGGAAATGTACTTTCATCAAAAATAACATTGCTGGCTATGTATGTTTTTCCTGTTTGAGGTGAAAAGCACTTATACCCCTTGTGTGTAGTAACATATCCCAGAAAAATGCAGCAGTCAAACCTAAAAGTGAACTTCTCTGATTGTATGGCCTTAGGTACGGATAGCATACACATCCAAAGGTTTTAATGAGAGAATAATCAGGTTTTCGTTGAAACAGTTTTTCATAAGGTAAAATCTGATGAAGAATAGGTGTTGGCAGTCTATTAATAAGATGCACTCCATAAGACACAGCATCGTCCCAAAAAGAATAGGGTAAGTCTGCATGACTTAGAAGAGTAAGACATGTTTCAATTATATGACGATGCTTCCTTTCTGAAATACCATTTTGATTGTGGGTGTACGGACAAGCAATGCGATGAACTATGCCACATTCATCAAAAAAATTAGAGAGTTTTCTAAACTCTCCACCCCCGGTCACTTTGAAAATATTTAATCTTCATAGAAAACAGATTTTCAACTTGACGTTTGAAATGAAGAAAAACATCAAACACTTGACTCTTGGAGGCTATAGGATATATCCAACAATATCTACTAAAGTGATCAATGAAACTAATATAGAATTTGCATCCATTGTTACTCAAAAAAGGGGAAGGACCCCATACATCCGAAGCAATAAGTTCTAGTGGCTGCTTAGAGACATAATTGGATAAGGGAAAATGTTTTCTATGATTTTTATAGCTTTACAAAGTGAGAGCAAAAGAAAATTCTGTTTGAACTAAAATGTGTTCCAAGAGATTGTAAAATCTGCAAAACTGTTTTAATTGACGGATGCCCAAGCCGGTGATGCCAACTTTGAATAGTCTCTGCTGTAAGTGCTGTAGAAGTCCTTCCACTGACTGGTGCTAGGCGGTACAGTCCTCTATCATTGACTCCGGTTGCTACAACCTTCTTCGTCTTGATGTCCTTAACCAAGCAATAAGTAGGATAAAATTCAAAATATGTGTCATGATCTCTAGTAAACTGGGAGACAGATAGAAGGTTCTTAGCTATACGAGGTACATGCAAAACATTTCTAAGATCAAATGAGTGAAAATCGAGCCGACCAATATTTGTAATTTGCGTACCATCACCATTTCCCACTTGAACCTTGTCAAACCCATTGTAAGGAGTAGGTGTTTGTAGCATCGAGTGCTCCGGTGTCATATGGTTTGTAGCTCCAGAGTCCGGATACCAATTTCGATCAAAGGAATTGGTATCCGAAGTAGTCGAGGCCATGTTGGCATTGAAGGTATGAGAGTTGTTACCTTGTTGTGAATTGTTCCTCTGTCAAGAATTCCGAAAATTAACATTGAATCTTTTCCAGCAATTAAGAACAGTGTGACCACGCTTTTCACATAATTGACATACAACTATGTTGGACTGATTGGTGGATTGATAGCCATTATTCCCACTGTCATACCCCCTGTTTGAAGACTGATACCGCTGCTGATTACTGCCCTGGTTTCTATCAGAAAAAGTGCCATTCTCATTGTTGTCCCTTGCACCATTTTTGCCCTTGTAATTTCTGTTCTTGTTATAATAACCTTTGTTGAAGTTACCTTGTTGCTGTAACAAAAGATTCATACTCTGGTCCAAGACCTCTCAATGCATGATACAATAAATATGTTGATGAAACAGGTTCAGATGCCATAGCAAGAGAATTTGCTATTAACTTCATCTTATGAAGATACTCAGTTAACTTCATCGACCCTTTCTTCAATTGTTGAAGTTGAGACTTCAATTGAAGCACCCTAGCTTTTGACGGAGAAGCATAATTATTGGCAATTGTCTTCCATATTGCTGCTGATGATTCAAGACCAATTACTAGAGGCATCACAGCCTCAGAAATTGATGAAATCATAATTGTCATTACTAGACTGTCAAATTTCTTCCATATTTTGTAATCAGGATTTATCATCTCCCTTGATAAATCCAGAGGACTCACTATAAACGGTGACGGATAGGGAATACTCCCATCAACAAGTCCGATCAGATCATAAGTGTTCAAAATAGTATGAATTGTACTCTCCACAATAGATAATTCTCTCCGGTTAACTTGATAGACATGCAACTTGAAATATTTGGAACCGATGTAAGAACTAAAGAAGAAGCGAAGGGTAAACTACTAACAGCAAGAGCAGAAACTGGCATCGATGTACTAATCGGAGCAAAAATTCCAATTGGATTAGTAACTCCAAACGATGCAGAAATTCCATACGGAACTGAAACTCCAATCGAACTGGACATTCTAATCGGAGTAAAAAATTCAATCGGAGAAGAAATAGCAGCAGAGATTTGCGTAGGAGAAATAGGAGATGGAGCATATACCACAGACGAACTGGATGTTCCCTCCATCCGATCCATAGCTCTGATACCAAGTTGAACTGGAGGCAATCGCAGATCTGGTCCTGACAGATGCACAGAAATAGAGAACGCAGTGCAAGCAGAACCAAAGAACAAGACAGAGTGAAGAGCGGGAGAATGGCTCCGATGGTGGCATTCCTCCCCTCAATTCTCATTATATAACCAATGCTCATACATACTTTACATGTCAGCATCTACATGGCAAATAGTGCCAAATCATTAATACAGGTGGCACTCACTGGATTGACACGTCACCCATGTTTGTCTTTACTTCTTACTCTAACAACATGGCTCCGCGTCAGTTTCGGTACCGAGCGTATCTCTCCAGTGTCATCCCAACCCGGAAATATCGATACCACTTGTGCGTATGGATGGTTTCTCGTGTGCGTCCATGGCGGCTGCGGAAAGCACTATGTACATATAAATGGGCAGCATCATCCTCCCTTTTAACACCCATCCCCGGCTGCCTGCACCAACTAGCAGCGAAGCTTTTCTAATTCTCCCTTCTCCTTTCCGCGGTCCCTACTCTCCGCCGTAGCGCAGGAACTAATGGAGATGCACCGGCAGCTCAGCCCCTCCACCTTCCGCCTCCTCCTAGCCCTCCTGATCTTCTCCTCCTTCCCGCCGCTGCTGTTAGCAGACCAGCGCCGACAGACCAACATCGTCCACGTCCACCACCAATGTCCCGAGCACGTCACTTGCCGGGAGGACCGCGAGAGGTGGCATACGCCGTTCCTTCCGAGCTCCGCCAGCAGTCATCCACGCCTGCTCCACTCCTACGAGCATGTCATCAGTGGGTTCGCTGCCAGGTTAACCCCGGCGGAGCTCGAGAGTTGAGAAGTGGATCGCGACCTGCTGGAGCACCAACGAGAACGATGCTGTGTAAAGGGAGAACAAGCAAGGAGTGGAGGCAAATGCCGATCCGGCATGAGTGCCCAATGCGGCACTCTGTTTATTATTTTTAGGACTCACACACACGCTGTTTACATAGTCCTGGCCCGTAGGGCGTGATTCTCTCTACAGTATCAGTGGCGACGCAAAAGCTGCACGCAGCTCAGGTGCCAGGAAAAACAAGAGAGAAGAGGCCGAATCAAATATTATGTACATCTTCTAGAAAGGAATTAGCTTAACTAATGTAATTAAGCTTATAACGCACAGATTTGCATAATGTAATATCTCAACAGCCCCTCTTAAGTTGGTGAATCTAATTTTTTCCCAAACTTGGAATTCAAGTATTTGTACTGATCTTTGTGAAGTGTCTTAGTAAACAAATCTGCAATATGTTCCTTGGTGTTTATGTGCCTTGTTTCGATCAGTTTTGAATGGATCCTTTCTTTGATGAAATGACAATCAATCTTGATGTGTTTGGTTCGTTCATGATAGACCGGATTTGAAGCAATGTGGATGGCGGCCTTGCTATCGCAAAACAAAACTGCAGTTTCTGTCTTGATGTTCAAATCTTCAAACAGGTGTGATAACCATTGTATTTCAGCTGCAGCAGTTGCCATGGCTCTATACTCGTCTTCCGCAGAGGATCTGGAGACAGTGTGTTGCTTCTTTGTTTTCCAAGATATCGGGTTGTCACCCATGTACACAATGTATCCAGTGGTGGATCTTCGGGTGACTGGGTATGACCCCCAATCAGCATCAGCATCAGCATAAACGGACAGTTTTAAAGAAGATTGAGAACTATAAAAAAGACATGTGTCAGGGCTAGATTTGATGTATCTAACCACATTTAATGCAGCTGTCATATGAATTCCTTTGGGATCTGTCATGAATTGGGTCAACAAATTCACAGCAAAGAGGATATCCGGTCTAGTAACTGTCAAGTAAAGGAGCCTTCCAACCAGTCTTCTAAATTTTCCAGCTTCCATCCTATTTCTACTTTCAGTGAAAAGATTGTGTTTCTGTTCAATTGGAATTGGGAGAGGTTTTGCATTCTCAAGACTACAGTCCTGAATGATATCAATGGCATATTTCTTTTGGCTCAGGAATATCCCTGATTTAGATCTGGCTATCTCTATCCCTAAGAAATATTTTGGTTTTCCCAAATCTTTGATGCGAAATGTCCTTTTCAAATCTTCAATTAAGATGACTGTGAGTGATTGATTGTCTCCAGTTATCATAATATCGTCCACATAGACAAGAACTACTAATGTTTGACATCCTTGTTTGTGTAGGTATAATGAGTAATCTGATTTGCTTTGAGTGAAGCCTTGCTTGCACAGGGTTTGGGTGAGCTTAGAAAACCAATTCCTCGATGCTTGTTTTAACCCATATAAGGACTTCTCCAATTTGCATACACAGTTGCTAACAGTTGGTGTATAACCCGGTGGCAGGTTCATGTATATTTCTTCAGAGAGTTCCACATGTAAGAAAGCATTTTGGACATCCAATTGATGCATCTCCCATTTCATGGCAGCCGCCATAGAGAAGATGGTCCTTACAGTGGTTAACGTGGCTACCGGGGCATAGGTATCATGATAATCTAGCCCTTCCAACTTAGTATATCCCTTGGCAACCAATGTAGCTTTGTATCTAGATATGGTACCATCACTATTATACTTGATCTTGTACACCCATTTTCAATCAATAGCCCTTTTATGTGTAGGTAACTGTACAAGTTTCCAGGTCATATTTTCTTCTAAGGCTTTCAATTCAACTTTCATGGCATCAACCTAATATGAAATCATTTTTGCCTCATGATAAGATGTAGGCTCTGTTTCTCTTGATAAGTTGCTCAAGAATGCCTTATGCAGAGGAGAGTAATTGGGTGAAGCAATGAATTTGTCAAAAGGATACCTTCCTTTTTTGCAATCTATTTTGGTGGTGAAGTTAGTGACATATTCCTCCAAGTATTTTAGTGGTTTTCTGGTTCTTTGTGGTCTTTGTTCAGCAATTTCTGTTTCAGTCACAATTTCTTCTTCTTCATTGTCCTGGTTGTTTTCTAAGAATCCTTCTTCTATAATCCTTTCTTCAAGTATGTTCTCTTTTTGCACATCTACAGCCGGAACTGGGGTTGGTACATTGGCAATTGGCATGGGAAGTGTGGCAGTTACTGTCGACTCTGAAATTCGACGGGGTCCTCTCCTTTTCAGGGAAGTCCGTGAACCCAGATCGTCACCTCAAGAGGGGATGAGAAAAGAAAGGAATAAAAAACTCGGAAAGCAACTCTCACCTCGGTCCCACACTCACATTGATCCCCGAACTTTCATCCCTTGGCGTCGCTCGATCACCAAAGAGATGGTTCGGGTCATGTGGGAGGAGGGTGAGAAGAAATAAACGTGGTCGCCAGGAACCGTGGGTTCCGATTTATAGAATTAAAATGGAAGATGACCGTGTGTACCTTAGCGTGAAGAGTGTGGGTTAAAGCTTCTCCTTCTTCGGCCGGCCGATGAAGAAGAGTCCTCAACGCAGTGGGTGCTTGATATTCTGTGCAACTAGACAAACAAACAAGTGAAATAGACAATTAGAACTAGACAAAGTGGAGTATATGTAAAGAGAATAACATAAAAACACACAATTGACTAGAAACTGACCGGATTCGGGTTATCTCTAACCCCTTTTTTTATTTTTCGGATTAACAGAGTAAAAGTAGTGAAAAAAATGTGAAAAAATAATAGGAGGATGGAGAATGACTAAACAAAGAGATAGGAAAAAGAACTGAAAGATTATGAGTTGAATAGAGAAAGATAAATCCAAATCTGTGTTGTCGAAAAAGCCGAGCAGCAGTCCAGGATCTGCCAGGCGCGACTTTGCTTCTGCGCTCATCACGACCAGTCCCAACCTCGGAATCAAGTGCCGTCGATTGCAAACTCAAGAAGTCTTGGATAGGAAGAACTTTGATGAAGAGAGCACTGGCAGAAGACGTCCACACGCTTCTGTACAGGCCGAAGAAGAGAGACTTGGCAGATCACCTGCAGAACAACCTTCCTCTCTCTTGAACCGACTTTTCTCTCTCTAAAAATCGAAATTATCTCTCTAAAAATCACAAAATCTATGCAGTAGGGTGGTTGGACGTCTTGAGATGCCTGGGGAGTCGTGCTCATGACTTTGGAACGACCGGAATCGGATTTAATTTATAGGAGAACAGAAGGCGCGATCTGCGCTAAAAAACAGGGGACCTTGCGCCCCACCATTGGGCGCATGCGCCCTGGTGCTGGGTGCATGCGCCCCACTGAGGGGCGCATGTGCCCCCCAATGAGGGTGCATGGGCATAGTTCCCGAGAAAATAGGCCTTATCCGGTCGACGGTTCAGTGGTAGAGTCCGGGTGAAAAACTGGGTCCCACGTGCCTCAAAAGTGGGGTGCATGTGCCCTCAAGTGAGGGCACAAGGCCACGTGCCTCACTGGTAGGGCGCATGGCTACGTGCCCTGGGTCCCGGGCGCATGTGACCAGGAACCAGGGCGCATGGGACTGGTTTCGCGCGTCCTTCTTCCGGAAGCCATTGCGAACACTCCCGAACTCGGAATTCGACGCCGTTTGTTGCGTTGGAAAGATAACAGGCCAAAGAAGCTTTCTATAGCATCGGATCAACCATCACACCCTCCAAAACTTCAGAATTTTATCCGGAAGTTAGGGCAGTGAACAGAAGGTCCGATATAGGTCAAATGACTTCGACGGCAAACCGGAAAGGCACGGAATGCAACAAAACTTGTCCGGAGTGTGAATATGACCATAACCTTCAATGCATGATCATTAGGCATTGGTCATTCAGCCAATTTCCGTGTTCACACGATTTACGTGCAGCTTTCGCTCGAAAATTACGGCTTTTTGCGGAAAACGTCGGAAAACATCCGATTTCATTCGGCGAATGCTCCAAATCAATTTTAAAAGACCCGGCATCATTATAAGGTCAATCATACATGTTACCCTATAAAACATGAGTTTTATGCTCTGAATTAGGCGAATTTGGCGTGTCTACAGCTTGCCTCGCCTTGATGTCGGCTTTGTAAGGGAGTGGCATGTAATGAAGCGGAATGATTCAGAGTGAACTGTAATAGAATGCAAGTGAGTGTAGGTGAATGTAGCGGAATGGAATGGTGATGAACTGAAAAGGTGGCATCAAGGTGTAGATATAGACACGCTTATCTACCTGATCCAGCAATATGAATCTCTCTAAGTATTCTAGATCGCTTTCATGTTCTATCAAAACCTCATATAATTGACTGGTAAAAGACATGCCCTTGGCACGAGAGATGAAAAAGTAAATGATAAAGGATAAAAGGATGTAGCCAACCCTCAGCGTGGTGAGGAGTCCTCGAATTCGTAGGTTCATCATCAGCCAGCAACCCGAACTTTGCGGTGTTCTTGTACTGTGATGGGCTAAAATTTTGTAAAAGAGAAGTTGATCTTAAAATGAAAAGAATACCAATCCATCATATTTGGAATCTCAAGTTCATTCAAGTTTCACCAAAATACTCAGTTTAATTCTGAGTGGAAGAACCTCAAGTTCTAAAAGGGTTCGTTTTAAGCATAACAAAATTGCTCGGGTATCGTGAAAATCATGAATCACGCTCTAGCAGAAAATAAAGTATTCGGAAAACGACATGACAAATTTAAGCCATAGTGGGATTGAAAGATAATGGTGGGACTAACATAGAATGATGGGAAAGAAGAGACAATGGCATGACCAATATGACATGGTGGGATAAAATAAAAGACACGGTGGGATAAAAGAAAGGACAGAATAAAACATGGTGGAATAAAAAGAAAGGAATAAAACATGAAGGGATAAAATTAGTAATGATGAAGAATGAAAAGGAGATGGATGTGAAAACATAGAAAATTATGTAGAAAATAGTTGAAGATATAGATTGTCTATTGGAGGTCAAGACACCCGATTAGGAACCATCGTCCCTCCAATGTTCAATTTTGGCTTATCCGTGAGTGTGAAGAAATGACCAAGCCGTCGTAGATTTTGTTGAAGGGTATCTCGGGCCCAGTCATCTTCACTCTCAAGGTCTTCAACATTAATGCATATAATATGTATCAAATGGACCTAACATAACTAGGTGACAGATAGTAAGAGTGATGTGAAGTACAAAAATGAAGTGATGGTGGTGATGTGATGTGAGATTGATGAGAAACTGAGGATAAAATCTTCAGGTAAGCTGCATCGACCGCCTGGTTCATCAGCATCTCTGGTCCATCCTTGTCTTGCCTTCTGACGGAATACAACACCATAAGAATGTTCAGCTGGGTGGTGCTTCCTTTTCGCTGCAAGGTTGGCATGACGTTTCTTGGGGAACATTGATCTCACCAATTCACCTGTTAGGACTAAAAAAGGTTTGCCTGCACATTTCTGGTTAGTACCCAACAGACAGAATTGTCATATGAAGCAGATTGTTCATGAAATGATCAACTGAAGATTTTACTATTTAAACCATCATTTGGATGTCAAAAAAAAAATTTTAATGATGGTTCCTTTATAAAAAATGTCATTTTTAATAACATAGACAATTTCTGAATTTTTGAGATTTTTCTGAATTTTTCGAATTTTTTTTGTCCATGTGCCCCCGATCGGGGGCACCTGGCCATGCGCCCTGGGGTGGAGCACCAGGCCATGTGCCCCTAGATGAGGGCACATGCGCCCTGAGGCCATTTTTTTTTTTTAGAAAAAAATGTATCTAATGGCCCTTCTCTTTTTGCTTCTTCAGCCCCTGAAAATACTCAATGAAAATGATTAAATTTTTATCATTACTCATCCCTTTGCCTGTATGTCGTATGCCTTGATTTTGAGTCAAAAGGAGGAGCCTTCTTAACAAGGTGGAATAAAACAAATGACTTAAAATGAAATGGGGGGTTGAGAGAACTTACCTATCATGGTGTGAATCCTCTCCTATCCCGTATTGAAATGCCTGAAACACCTGACAGAAAAAGATTAGATCTTCAACAGGACTCATCCCTTTGCCCATTATGGTCAACTTTGACTTAGGTCAAGGGGAAGAGCCTTCTTAACAAGGTAATTAAAGTAAAAGGATATGCAATGCAGGAATGGAAATATGCACGACAGAAAAATAAACATGGATGCAACTAAGGCAATGATCATGACTAAGCAAAATTTTTTTTTTGTTTTCTTAGAAATATTCATTTTTTATTTTTGATTTTCAAAAGTATTCAATTTTTTTTGGATTTTGGAAATATGTGTTTTTTTTTCGAATTTTTGAAATATGCATGTTTTTTTGGAATTTTGAAATATGCAATTTTTTTTGGATTTTTTGAAATATGCACTTTTTTCGAAGTTTTAAAATATGCATTTTTTGGGTTTTTGAAATATGCAATTTTTTTGGACTTTTGCATTTTTTGTTTTTGAAATATGCATTTTTTTTTTGATTTTTGAAATATGCAATTTTTTGTGGAGAAAATACTAGTATTTGAGACAATTCATCGGTCTTTGGGGTTTGTCAAGACTCAAGTGGTAGATGCCACGTGCAAAAATAAAGTTCCCTACCTAGAATCCTTCTAACCTTCTTCCTTTGATCGGCTTGGATTCCACCTGGATTTGGTCGGTTTACCCTTCCCTAGGGGTTTAAGGAGGAAGAGTATAGATGAAGTCCTTGATAGAGTTTGAAGATGCTGAGAGGGATTTCTCTACTCTCACTCAAATTACCCATTGGGGTTCGGCCTCTTTGTATTTTTCTTTCTTTTTTTTGTTCTTTTCTATGTGGCACATATTTGGACAGGTTTTTGACCCGTGGGGACATTGCCCATCTTTTAATGCCATTTGCCTTGACTATCATTCTGGGTACTCATTCAGACAGGTTGATCATTTTTTTTCTAACATAAGGGGTTCATTGCCCATCTTTTGGCACCCTTTTGTACCCTCTGAGACGGCCTCCTACTAGAGTGGCGAGTGTTTTCGATACTACCCCTCTCTAATCTTCTCTCCCTATCTTGGACCGAGTAGAAGAGAATAGGGTAAGGGTACTCCTTCCATTTCTAGATTTCTGCTTTGCCTTTCGCAAGTGTCGGGTTGTCTGGATTCTAAGATCGGGAAGTGTTGTGTGTGTAGGATGGTATCTACCCTTGACTTCTCACGAACAACCTAGGATCGATGACTTGAGGTTATACCAGTAGTTTCTCCATTTTTATGGAAAGTACTTTTTGAGGTAAACTCCATTCCAAGGATGATTCAATTTTTCTCCATCTGCATTAGTCAATTCATATGCATTACCTGGATACTTTTCAGTGATTACAAAAGGCCCTTCCCAGTTAGGTTGCAACTTGGAGCGGGGACCCCATGGCTTAACGAATATGCGTTTGACTACCATCTCACTGATCTCGAATTTTCTCTCGATCACCCTCTTTTGATAAAACCTTTTGAGTCTATTCTGATAAGTCCGGGCATGCTCGGCGGCGGCTAGCCTTCTTTCATCCAAGAGTTCAAGCTGTGCAAGGAGAGATTCTCTTCTCTCATCAACAGAAATATCCCTGTCGAGCTGAACTCGGAGAGATGGAAGTAATACTTCGTAAGAGACCACTTGCTTCCATCCCATATGCCAAAGCATACGGGGTTTGTCCAGTGGGAGTCCTTACAGAAGTACGATAAGCCCATAGAGCATCTACAAGCTTATCAGGCCAGTCGGCAAATTTGCTAGACTTACAAGATTTCTTGATGATTTTGATTAAGGTTTTGTTGGTGGCTTCTACTTGACCATTGCCTTGAGGATAGTATGGTGATGAATGATGCAATGAAATGTAATACCTGTGGCAAAGATCGCGCAGATCTTGAGAAAGAAATTGTGGCCCATTATCGGTGACGATGTCGCTGGGGATCCCGAACCTTGCCAGGATGTTGTGCTTGATGAAGGAGCAGACTGTTGACGCTTTAATCTCCACGAATGCTTCTGCTTCAGCCCACTTTGTGAAGTACTCTGTTGTCGTCAGAATGAACGATTTTGAGCGCATTTCGGAGTTGAGGTCACTCAAGGGGCCAACGATATCAAAAGCCCACATGGCGAATGGCCATGGGGCATGAATTGGATGAAGGGAAGATGCGGGAGAGTGAATCTTGTCGGCATGGAGTTGACATGAATGACAATGCCGGACAAAGATGGAGCAGTCTTCTTCTAGAGTTGGCCAATAATAACCTTGTTGGATGATTTTCTTAGCAAGGGCTTGGGCATTCACGTGACCACCACAAACTCCAGAATGTGCTTCTTTCAGCACCAACTCGGCTTCTTCTTCATCAAGACACCTGAGTAAGATTCCACTTAGGCTTCTCTTATAGAGCACTCCTCCTAGGATTGTATACCTCTGGGATACTCTTCTGATTGCCTTCTTTTCCTTGGTGGTTGATCCAGGCGGATATGACTGATCCTGACAATACCTCGCAATCTCGTCATACCAAGGTCCCTCACCTTCTTCTAATTCTTCAAACTCAATCAAGGAGATTTCTTCTTTATGTTCCAAGTATTCTTTTCTGTTGAACCTTTCCTTAACCTTTAGAAAACGTCTATCCTCAATTGTTGGAATTGTTCTCTTATAGATGTGGATAGTTCGCACTTGCCTGCCTAGCGGGACAGATAGAGATGAAGCTAGTGAAGCTAAGGCATCGGCGAGGATATTCTGAGAGCGGGGGACATGAACAAAGGTGAGTTTGAAGAATAGCTTGATGTAGCAGGTGGTGAGCTCCTGGTAGGGCTTGAGGTTTGGATGAGAAGTTCGATATTTGGATAGGACTTGGCGTAGGATCAATTGACTATCACCTATCACCCTCAATTCGGTGGCACCGTGGAAATGAGCGGCCTCCAGTCCGGCCAGCAAGGCTTCATACTCAGCTATGTTGTTGGTTGCTGGAAAGTTAAGCTGAAAAGCCTGTGGAATGGTGACACCTTCAGGTGACAGAAGGACAATACCTATCCCTCTACCATGAGAGTTCAGAGCCCCGTCAAAATATAATGTCCAAAGATTGGAAGAACGGACTGACATTAGTTCGTCATCCGGGAACTCCGACCGGACTGGGTCAAGGACGGGTATGGGATGATGGGCAAGGTGTTCAGCAATAGTATAACCCTTGATTGCCTTTTGTGGGACATAAGTGATATCAAATTGGGATAAGAAACTCTGTCATCGCCCTAACAGATCAGTCAAGACTATACACATTTCTGTGCCAATTGTTGCAGATATCTGTTTGGAACTCCTTTACCTCTGACTTTCCTATTTCCTAACCTAACTTGACCTACTGAAGATAAAGCTGGAAAGGTGGTATTTACAGTGGAGGGAGGATCGAGCAAATCGATCAATTATTCAGAAAAGGGGGATCCTTGATTGGGAGTACCCTCTGGGATGAGTAGAGACGTCTCCTTGATGGAAATGTGAATTTCAGAGAAGACATTTTGAAAATTTCAAGTAAAAAGATAGAATGAGTCTCAGTGACTCGAGGCTTGCTAGAAGATGACTGAATTAATAGAGAGAAAAACTTAAGAATCAAAGGGAAAAAGGGGCTCGTGGGCCCAATGGTAATAGAAAGTGGACACATGGGTCCAAAACTGATGGAAAAAGTAAACGGGTACGTGGACCCGATCATAGAAATAAATGGGCATGTGAGCCCATGTTGGGAAAAGCCCTCAGTTTTGAAGTTGATGAGGGAAGGAAATGGGCAAGCTGGCCCAGTAAGAGTGGAAGGTTGAAGAGGGCTCATGGGCCCAAAGTGGGTAAGTGGGCCCTGAAGCCCATCCAAAAGATCTAGAAACAACGGCACGAGGTTTAAACATGGCATTGTTGTATTTGGGCCTCGTGGAATGGTTTTGACTTGGGTGGTATGCTTAACTAGATGATCCAAGATTGGTCTGCCCTTGGGTGGTTCTTGATACTCTTCTCCACTTGAGAACAAACGAGTTAGAGATAAGCACAGGTCTTCCAAGTCTTCTTCTTCTTCATCTGTAGCCTTTCTTCTCTTGACAGCCATCACGGAACTTTTGCCATCTTCAGCCATCATCATGGTCTCCCCTTTGATAAAGAATGTATGGAGTCCCATGGCATATCCTGGCTGGAAGATCCTC
The DNA here is from genome assembly GCA_036172225.1 of Cryptocoryne crispatula var. balansae. Taxonomy (NCBI): domain Eukaryota; kingdom Viridiplantae; phylum Streptophyta; class Magnoliopsida; order Alismatales; family Araceae; genus Cryptocoryne; species Cryptocoryne crispatula. The sequence continues at coordinate 11,479,892 of CM069923.1, read as the reverse complement.
CTTGGGATGGAACCCTCTTCATATCCCAACCCCTGCCTGCGTGGCCTTTTCGCATTTTCAATTGGCTGAGTGATCCCTTGAAGATCCTTGCCTAAACCTCTTCCAGGCTGATAGCCCAATTTCATCATCATCCGCCATCCCGGTGTCCGGTAGAGAGGCGGTCATGCATCCGACTTCGGCAATTCTCCCACCGAGATATGGGGTTGTATTGACGGACCTAGGGGTAAAGAAGCATCGTTCGGCTCGTCCCTTATAGGCATGCTAGTCACCTTGACCACCTGTCCTTTAAAGGGAAATTTTATGCACTGGTGGTTTGTTGAAGCCACAGCTCCTATTGCCTCCAAGTATGGCCTCCCAAGTATAGCCCGAAATGTTGGATCTAATTCTAGAACATGAAAATCTGTTGTGACCGTACATGGTCCAAGTTTGACTTCTAGAGTGACCACCCCACGTGCAGACTTCTTGGAGTTATCATAGGCTGTCACCATGGCACAAGATGGCTTGATTTCTTGCTCAGAAATACCGCACAACTGCAAAGTTTCTGGCGGCATAACGTTGATAGAAGCTCCAGTGTCAACCAAACATGATTTTACTTCGACATTGCAGATGATAACAGCCACATGCAAAGCATATCTCCTAAAGTCTGGATCTGCTAATTCTTCCTGAGAGAAAGTGAGTGTCGGGTGCTCACTTCTAGGGGCTAACACTGTAGTTATCTTTTCAGGTGGGAGATCTTCACTCACCATGACCCTTTGTAAGTGCTGTTGTAGAATCTCCTGGTGCACTTTTGATCTTTTGATCAACTCAAGTATAGAAATACGGGCTGGTGTCTTATCCAAATGTTTTAACAGATCATACGCCATGCCTGGCAATGGTTCTTCCACCTGTTCCTCCTCCACTTGATCCTGCAGTTGAGTTCCGGCTTGGGGAAAGAGCCGCTGGAACATCCTCCCACTCCGAAGCACCGTGGCTATTTGGCGGTCGGGTAGAAGTGACGGGTTAACTGGGGTGGGTTGTGGTGGAACTGGTGGTGTAGGTGCAGGTATGATAGGTAATGGGATTGATGGTTCTGGGATGATGGGGTTAGTTGGTAGAGGGTTAGGATTTGGAGGTGGTAATGATGGTGATACTTGTGGCCTAATAAGAAGAGGTCGGAGTGCAGAAGTGGTTGATGAGTTTAATGAAGGTGTAGGTTGTGGGATTGGTGGTATGATAGGTTGGGGTTTTGGAGTGGTAGAGCTCGTAGGCGGGGGATTCGAGGTTTGGTGGTGATTGTGGTGGTCGGATGAGTAAGGGTCGGTGTGTAGCAATGGTTGAAGGAGGTGGAGTTAAGGAGGGGGCTGGCCTAATGATGGGTCGGCGAGAAGAAGTGGCAGCCAGTGGTTGGGTTATTGAGCTTGGTAGTGGTTGTGGAGTAGCATGTGCACGGATTATTTGTCTAGGAGGAGGCCTAGCAGGAGACCTAGCAGGGTTGACAGGCATGGTTGCATTTTGGTTTTCTAGTTTCCAACCTTGAGCACGGTTGACATCTCCCTGGACAATGGAGTGTACTAGACCAATTCCTAGGTTTGGATGTGCTGGTGCCGGTGCTGGAGCGGGAGCATGTAATGGGAGCGGATTTTGGACAATCCCCAAGCCAGGTTGTTGTTGAGGTTGAGCCGGTGGACGTTGCCGCTGCTGCTGCCTAGCCTTCATTACCTGTATGCATTCCCCCATTTGGACCCAATCAATGCTGCCTTGGTCATTCAGATCGTGGATGTAATCCTTGAATTGAAAGCACACCTCTACAGTGTGACCAGGACACCGGTGGTAAGCACAGTATCGGGACATATCAGCATTTGTTGGCCAAACCTCTCTTTCCTTGGGCATTTCCAATTGTTTTTCTGCCATGAGTACATTGAAGATGTCGGTCAAGGAGTAAGGGAGTTGCTGGTAGTTCTCTCTCCTAGGACCTCCCCTTCGTAGTGCCTGATTGGGTGGTGGCGGTGCCCTATTGTAAGTAGGTTGACGAGGTTGCTGGGGTTGTGCTACTGGCTGAGGGGGTTGTTGTGGTTGTCGTGGTTGTTGTGGCCTAACCTGTTGTTGAGGAGGGTAATAGGAATGGTTTTGTGGTGGGTTTCTGAACTGGTTTTGACGGTTCCCTCCCTGGTTCCCCACTATGTTTATAGCTTCGTTGTTGACCACTCCTTCGGTTGTAGGCCCAACTGGTGCAAAGGGGGTTTTCCTGAGGTTTCTAGTTTTAGGATCAAAAGGGTTTATCATTGTGGCATCCTTGAAGTGGGCTTGCAAGTATCGGGCACTGTCATAGAGTTCATTCATGGTGGTAGGACGGTGCATGATCAAGACATTCCTCAAGGCAGGTGTAGTGTTGCCAATGAGCATCTTCACTTGTTCCCCTTCAGAAATAACATCTGTCAATTTCTCTGCCATTCCCCTCCAGCGATCAGCAAACTTTATGAAGTCCTCTTCGGGCTTCATCTTCTCAGCAATCAAATCCGTGATGGAGCATGCTGGTGCCACCCGATCTCTGTATCTTTGCAAGAATTTTGTCTTGACAATGTCGAAGTCTCCTGCCTCAAAGGAGTCGAGTGAGTAGAACCATTCCAACGCAGACCCTTCTAGTGATCGGCGGAACAAGAAGGCAAGAACCCTACGATCATCTTTCCAGAATGAGGATTCGTAGAGAAAATCTTTAAGGTGGAGAAAAGGGTTGCCAGTACCATTGTAGCGGCGATAAACTGGTAGCTCATAAGGTGGCAAATGTAGGACTGGCAGAGAAGGAATGGAAATCTCAGGAACTGACTTGGAGTCCAGGCGACATCTCAGCTCTTCATAATGTTCATTCATCTGGGTGAGCTGATCCATGATTGCCCTGGTGAGAGCAGGTTCTTGGTTTACTGGTTGGGGTATGTGGTTAGAGACATGATTTTGGAATTAAGGAGCATGACTTGAAGATTGTCCCATGGCTTGGTGGATTGGGGGAGCAACATGGTTAAAATAAGATGGCTGAACAAATGAGGGTTGGACCACAGATGGTTGAACTATAGAGGGTTGAACTACAAATGGTTGAATCATAGATTGTTGAACAACAGGTGATTGAATCATAGATTGTTGAACAACATGTGGTTGAACAAAGGGTGACTGAATGACTGATGGTTGAACTAGAGGACGACAAGATAAGGCAACTTGATTGGTTTTAGCTTGATCTGAAGCAATTTTGCCCTTCACCATGGATTGTATACGGGCATAGGTTTCTAGGTCAGTATAGAGAGACAACTCCCTAAAGAGTTGTTCAACATCACGGGGAGCAGATGGTTGAGGGACCTCTTGCACTTCTGACTGAAGCGGTTGGTGACCCATCTCGTGCTCTCGATGTTCAGCTTGTTCCGCCATTCCAACATGCCTTCCAGACCTTAGTTGCATTGAACTTCAAGAAGAAAGTAAAACAAACAAGTTGACAAAACAAACAAAGAATTTTTTTTTTTTTTTTTTTTAGTATTTTGCAAAAAGTTAAAGGTTTGAATTTTTGTTTGACAAGCAAGTTATGCAAAGACTTGAAAGCAAGATTACGCAATGATTTTGATTAAACCTTAGGTTTATGAATTTGTTAAGAATTGTTCTCTCAACAAATGGGTTAGGATCCTAACTCCAATCTCCAATGACCTAGGTTTTACACAATCTCACCACATGTAGGTAACGTAGGATGCTTCGGGTTTTGGGGAGTGGTACAACCAACCCGATCGTGAAGAGGAATACTCCACGTATGAGGAATTATGGAGGCCTTGATGAAAGCCAACCAAGTCAACTAGGAAGCAATATCCCAGAAGAGAGGTCAGAATCCACCAAGAGGGTGTTTTGGATGGGAGGGGTAAATGGGAGAGTGAGCTCCCGCCTCAAAAATGTGTAAAAGAAGGAGGTAGAGAGAAGGAGCAGAGAATGTAATCAAGTAATAAAGCAAGTAATGAGCAAAACATAAACTTTAAATAAACAAGCAATGACATAAGATAAGCAATTAGAAACTAGACAAGCAACTAGAAACTAGAATCTAGAATTGTTTCTTATGTGAGCCAAATGGAGATAGTGAAAAGTGATGGAAAGAAGAGGGTTCAGATCTGATAGCCAAGCAAAAGGGTGGTCTACGTGGGGACCAATGTGGGAACTGGGGTAAAAAGTAAAGGTGGTTCACGCGGGAACCGGTTTTGGGTAAAAGGGGGTGGTTCACGTGGGAACCGGTTTGAATGGTCAAAAGAGGGCCAAGTGGGGCCAATTAAAGGTGAATAAAGATCTGATCCAAGTTGGGATAGATCTGGAAAAAAGGGTTGTGGTTCACGTGGGAACCGAAGTAAAGAAAGAGATTGGTTCACGTGGGAACCGGTTTAAAAGGAAAAGGGTGGTTCACGTGGGAACCGGTTTAAATAACATGCAGAAATTAAATGGCATACTTGGCACTTCAGATCTGATGAAAGATGGGTGAAATTAGAAATTATGAGATGGCATGAAGTTTAAGAGAGGTAGAAAGAAGGAAAGGCTCACGTGGGAACCGGTCTAGAACTAGAACTAGTTGCAAACAAAACACGTAGCACCCACGGTTAAAGACATTGCTAGTCCCACCATGGTCGCCACAAAGCTGTCGACTCTGAAAATTCGACGGGGTCCTCTCCTTTTCAGGGAAGTCCGTGAACCCAGATCGTCACCTCAAGAGGGGATGAGAAAAGAAAGGAATAAAAAACTCGGAAAGCAACTCTCACCTCGGTCCCACACTCACATTGATCCCCGAACTTTCATCCCTTGGCGTCGCTCGATCACCAAAGAGATGGTTCGGGTCATGTGGGAGGAGGGTGAGAAGAAATAAACGTGGTCGCCAGGAACCGTGGGTTCCGATTTATAGAATTAAAATGGAAGATGACCGTGTGTACCTTAGCGTGAAGAGTGTGGGTTAAAGCTTCTCCTTCTTCGGCCGGCCGATGAAGAAGAGTCCTCAACGCAGTGGGTGCTTGATATTCTGTGCAACTAGACAAACAAACAAGTGAAATAGACAATTAGAACTAGACAAAGTGGAGTATATGTAAAGAGAATAACATAAAAACACACAATTGACTAGAAACTGACCGGATTCGGGTTATCTCTAACCCCTTTTTTTATTTTTCGGATTAACAGAGTAAAAGTAGTGCAAAAAAATGTAAAATAATAATAGGAGGATGTAGAATCACTAAACAAAGAGATAGGAAAAAGAACTGAAAGATTCTGAGTTGAATAGAGAAAGATATAGCCAAATCTGTGTTGTCGAAAAAGCCGAGCAGCAGTCCAGGATCTGCCAGGCGCGACTTTGCTTCTGCGCTCGTCTCGACCAGCCCCAACCTCGGAATCAAGTGCCGTCGATTGCAAACTCAAGAAGTCTTGGAGAGGAAGAACTTTGATGAAGAGAGCACTGGCAGAAGACGTCCACACGCTTCTGTACAGGCCTAAGAAGAGAGACTTGGCAGATCACCTGCAGAACAGCCTTCCTCTCTCTTGAACCGACTTTTCTCTCTCTAAAAATCGAAATTCTCTCTCTAAAAATCACAAAATCGATGCAGGAGGGTGGTTGTACGTCTTGAGATGCCTTGGGAGTCGTGCTCATGCCTTTGGAACGACCGGAATCGGATTTAATTTATAGGAGAACATAAGGCGCGATCTGCGCTAAAAAATAGGGGACCTTGCGCCCCACCATTGGGCGCATGCGCCCTGATGCTGGGCGCATGTGCCCCACTGAGGGGCGCATGTACCCCCCAATGAGGGCGCATGGGCATAGTTCCCGAGAAAATAGGCCTTATCCGGTCGACGATTCAGTGGTAGAGTCCGGGTGAAAAACTGGGTCCCTCGTGCCACAAAAGTGGGGTGCATGTGCCCTCAAGTGAGGGCACAAGGCCACGTGCCTCACTGGTAGAGCGCATGGCCACGTGCCCTGGGTCCCGGGCGCATGTGACCAGGAACCAGGGCGCATGGGACTGGTTTCGCGCGTCCTTCTTCCGGAAGCCATTGCGAACACTCCCGAACTCGGAATTCGACGCCGTTCGTTGCGTTGGAAAGATAACAGGCCGAAGAAGCTTTCTATAGGATCGGATCAACCATCACACCCTCTAAAACTTCATAATTTTATCCGGAAGTTAGGGCAATGAACAGAAGGTCCGATATAGGTCAAAATGACTTCGACGGCAAACCGGAAAGGCACGGAATGCAACAAAACTTGTCCGGAGTGTGAATATGACCATAACCTTCAATGCATGATCATTAGGCATTGGTCATTCAGCCAATTTCCGTGTTCACACGATTTACGTGCAGCTTTCGCTCGAAAATTACGGCTTTTTGCGGAAAACGTCGGAAAACATCCGATTTCATTCGGCGAATGCTCCAAATCAATTTTAAAAGACCCGGCATCATTATAAGGTCAATCATACATGTTACCCTATAAAACATGAGTTTTATGCTCTGAATTAGGCGAATTTGGCGTGTCTACAGTTACCTTTTTGTGTGAAGAGGGAAATGGTTTTCATGAAAGATCACATCCCGACTGATGAAGACACTCTTAGTTTCCATATCCATAACTTTGTAACTTTTCTGGTTCAGTGGGTAACCCATGAACACGCATGTCTTCGCTCTGGGCTCCATTTTGTCAGAGTTCAAATGTGATGTTGAGGCAAAGCAAAGGCATCCAAATGCCTTAAGGAGACTATAATTTGGCCTTTTTTGGAACAGCATCTCATAGGGTGTTTTATTTTGAATTTTCTTGGAAGGGTGTCGATTGATGAGATAAGCAGCGGTAAGAACACATTCATTCCAGAAATTGACGGGTATATTGGATTGGATCGTAAGAGCCCGAGCCACTTGTAGGAGGTGTCTATGCTTTCTCTCTGCTATGCCGTTCTACTGTGAGGTGTATAGACATGTTTTTTTCATGAATTATCCCATTCTCAACAAAGTATTCTTCAATTTCATTATTACAAAACTCAAACCCGTTGTCACTCCTTAATTTTGGTATGTTCTTAGCAAAGGTTCTAGAGACATAATTGAAGAAATGTTTAATGTATCCAAACACATCTGATTTGAATTTGATCATGTATATCCAAGTAAAATTTGAATAGTCATCTACAATGGTAAGAAAATATCTTGCTCCAGTGGTAGGGTCCCCAAACATCACAAAGAACTAAAGCAAAAGGTTCTTTGCTTTGATTCCTACTATTAGGAAATGGAAGTCTAGTTTGCTTAGCTAGAGGACATGTAAAACAATCAAAATGAGACATTCCTATGTTAAGCTCCTTAAAAATCTGATGTAGCTTTCTTTCCAAAGGGTGTCCGAGCCTTTGATGCCATATGTATGAGTCCACAACTTTAGCAGCCATACAAAAAACTTCTTGGTTGATGTAGTATAATCCATTAGCCTCAATGCCCACTCCAATCTTCTTCCTCGTTTCTAACTCTTGAATGATGCAATGATCAGGATAGAAAGTGATATAGCAATCGCAATTCTTAGTTAATTGACTGACTGAAAGGAGATTGTGACTAAATGAAGAGGTGTGATACACATTACGCAAGCATATGTCTTTATTAAGCTGAGTAGATCCAATTTCAGTCACTTTGACAGTGTTTCCATTGGGCAATTTAATACCTGCAACGTATGGACTTTGTTGAATAACCTGTTGATTGTTGAGCGGATTAGATGATATATGTGCAGTTGCTCCTGAGTCCAGTACCCAAGCTCCCTTATCAGAATTTAAAACTGCATTGGCTTGTAGTGGCCCTTCATTACTGTTAATTCCCAACATCTTGGCCAAGTTGGCAAACTGTTCATCAGTAAGACCATGCTCAAGTGGCTTCTTTGGTGGCTGTTTCTTAGCATTCTTCCCATTGTTGGGATACCCATTTAGCTTGTAGCATTCCTCCTTTGTGTGCCCAACAATATTACAGTAAGCGCACTTTGGTGCGTTAAGTTTGTAGCATTGATTTTTGGAATGTATTGCAATGTTGCAGTGTGAACACCAAGGCCTTTTGTCCGTTCCCTTGTAGTTGTTTCTGTTTCCCTGAGTATTATTAACCATCATGGCTGAGGCGTCAGAAATGGGGTTGAATTGAGCCTGTTTCTGTGACTCATCCTGCAGCACAAGTGCATATGCTCAGCTAACATAAGGCAGAGGATCCATCAATAAAATGGCACTCTTCACAACAGCGAAATTCTCATTCAAACCCATGAAGAATTGCATTAGTTGTCTCTTCTTGTTGTGACCTTCTTCAGGGTCGATCTGACCCAATTCATCCCACAATGCCTTCATAGAGTTATAGTATTTTGTGACAAAATCAGTTCCCTGCCTAGTCAAGGTGATAGCTCTTTCAAGGTTGTATATCCTAGGTCCAAGAGCAGGTGAATACCTCTCTCTTAAATCAGCCCAAACATCATAAGCAATTTCCAAGTATAAGACAGTAGTGACGATGTCTCTGTGTGTAGAGTTTAATAGACATGAGAGGACCATATTGTTGATCCTTTCCCACATGTTGTATGTGGGATCTGTAGACATAGGTTTGGTGATGTTGCCTTTGACAAACATCAATTTGTTCTTGGCAGAAAGGGCAATGGTCAAGGCCCTCTGCCATGGAATATAATTATCTCCAGTGAGCAAGACAGAAACTAGGATAATACCTGGGTTGTCGGATGGTTGAAGAAAGAATGGGTTCTCCATGTTGTCAGCATTTCCCGTGTTGATTCCGCCATGAGCTGCGATGGTGCCCGATGCAGATCCTTCCATGAGGCGAAAGTAACCTGCTCTGATACCAAGTTGAGAAGTGGATCGCGACCTGCTGGAGCACCAACGAGAACGACGCTGCATAAAGGGAGAACAAGCAAGGAGTGGAGGCGAATGCCGATCCGGCGTGAGTGCCCAATGCGGCACTCTGTTTATTATTTATAGGACTCACACACATTGTTTACATGGTCCTAGCCCGTAGGGCGTGATTCTCTCTGCAGTATTAGTGGCGACGCAAAAGTTGCACACAGCTCAGGTGCTAGGAAAAGTAAGGGAGAAGAGGCCGAATCAAATATTCTATACATCTTCTAGAAAGGAATTAGCTTAACAAATGTAATTAAGCTTATAACGCACAGATTTGCATAATGTAATTTCTCAACATCGAGCACGTACGTGGCATACCCAGGTTCGTCGGTGCCTACCCGGCAAGGCTCGGCCGCCCCCAGACGACGTACACGCCTCAGTTCCTGGGCTTGCCTGGGAATGTTGGTTCATGGCGGCAATCCAACCACTGCGAGGGGGTCATCATAGGCCTCTCGACACGGGGATAGCCCCCAGTCATCCCTCCTTCTCCAATGTCGGGATGCTGCCGCCGCCCAAGAAATGGCAGGGAACCTGCGACTTCAATGCCACCCAGTGCACAACAAGCTGGTGGGGGCGCGAGCCTTCGTCTGCGACGACGAGAGCGAGGACCCGATTACTTCGTAGGATGACGACGGTCACGGGACGCACACAGCGAGCATCGCCGCTGGCATCTTCGTCAAGGACGCCGCCGTCCTCGGCAACTACAAGGGCACCACCGCAGGAGTCGCGCCGCATGCTCACATCGCCGTTTACAAGGTGTGCATCCTCTTTTGCGACGACAACGATGTGCTCTTATGTTTGTCGATGATATTATCATTTATGGTATTGTTAAGGTAAAGGAGGTTAGAGGTATGTTGTCTTGTTTGGAAGACTATCAGCTTGCTTATGGGAAAACCATAAACTTCTCCAAGTCTAGCATAACTTTTAGTAGGAATGTACCCTCTGATGTCCAGGAGTTTATTTACAGCATCTCTAGTTTTTCCAAGGCTGGCTCTTTTGACAAATATCCGAGGATTCTATTAGCTATTTCTGATAACATAATTAATCATTTCAACTGACTTGTGAAAAATTGCCAAAACAAGTTAACTGGGTGGAAAACTAATTGTCTGTCTACAGCTAGTTGCACCACATTGATTAAATCAACTCTCAACCAGCTCACCATTCATGTTATGTTGATTATAAAGCTTCCTAAGGGGGTCATCAGAAGGCTTGATACCTGTCAAAACTCTTGTTGGTGGGCCCAGCCCCAGGAGGGCAAGAAGAAGGTTTACTTTCGAAGCTGGGACTTAATCAAGAGACCTAAGCATGGTGGGGGTTTGGGCATTAGAGACTATGCTACTTTGAATGATGCTCTCATCCTTAAGCAAACTTGGTCTTTTCTTCATGACAATTATAAGTTATGGGTGCGTATTCTTCAGTCTAAATACCTAAGGTCTGGGGATTTTTGGGCTATTAGTCCCAAGCTAACTAATTCTGATGTTTGAAAAAATATTTTGAACAATAGGCCCCATCTTACTCAAGCTTGTATTTGTAAAATCAAACCTAACTCTATTAACATATGGAATTAGCAATGGATTATCGATAGGGAAGGTCCACCTATCCCTAATCATTCTACTACTTTTCACCCCACACAGCTCAAGGATCTTATTTCAAATGGGAATTGGAACAAAGGTTTGTTGGATTACTGCTTTGAGCTAAATTTTATCGCAAGGATTCTTAGAATCCTGATTCATAGAGAAGAGGAGCTGGAGAGCCTAATCTGGCCTTATACTTTGAATGGCAACTTGAATACCAAACTGGCATATAGATTCCTTCGGGACAACTAGATTCTTCCAGTTTCCTCTGATATTAAAGGTTGGAAAGCCCTTTGGCACCCAAAGGTGGGCAAGATTTACCCCCCAAAATTAATTATGTTCATTTATGTTCATTTGGAAAGGGTCGGCAAATTCTTTGCCAACGAAAATGGCAATTGCTGAAGGATGCACCAAATTGGATGACAACCGTGCTATATGTAATTTACAGAGGGAAAGTCTGGACCACCTTATGTTTGATTGTCCTCACAATAAAACTGTTTTGTTTGGATCTTCTTTTGGCTTCAATGAGTGCTGGATTAGCCAGGGTTTTAACAATGTCGTTCTCACCTTTCTGCATTGGATTATCAAACCTGACGACAAGGAAGTTTTTCTGGGAGTCTTGGGCCTATCGATAATGTGGCAAATATGGAAGGCACGTTGCACATCTACCATCAGGTACACTTAAAATAACCCTATTTGGATCATGAAATGTGCTTCAAGAGAAGCCCTATTTTACTTAACCCAAGCTAACCTGACTCCTAAGCCGAACCCTATTGGCTGGAGTTAAAGCACTGATTGAGCAGAAATTAACCACGCTGGAGAAAGCAGAGGAGAAGCCGATCCAGATCTGGATGGAGGAAGACGCAGAGGAGAAAAGGGCGGGAGCCTCAGTGAACTGAGTCCTCCCCGTATCCCCACTTTGTACATATATGAAGCAGCGTACAAATCAGTAATTACAAATGAATGTGGGCATGATGCCAAGTATAAAAATACAATAGGGTGTGTATTGTAAAGTCCCAAATTAACCTGGATTAATACTAAATGTATTATGCTTATTAGCTGGTCTCCTCCTTTAGAGAAATCTATCAATATTGATGTTGATGCGATGACTAACGATCAAGGAGGGGCTTTAGGACTTATTGCTAGAGATGCATGGAGTTCTCTTGGCTGGAATACTCATACCTCTGTTTTTAACGATGTGCAAGTGTTGGAAGCAGAAGCTTTAGCGGAAGCTTGTGCCTGGAACTCCTTCGAAAAAAACCCGATCATCATTGATAGCGACTACCTGGGGTGGTAAACGCCATTAACAGCACCAGACTGGTTCTTTGGAAGTCATGAGCCTTCATCTGGGAGTGCCACCGCAGACTGGAGCTTTCACCAGTGACCATCACCTTCTTCCCTAGGGCATCTAACGCTGCCGCCCATCTTTTGGTCAAACGGTGTATTACTTTATCGACTGGCGGTGTGATGTCGTCGGGTGTAGCCAATCTCCCTGTTCCTATTGTGGAACAACATTGTTTGGACTCACCGACTCACCGTGAGGGAACAGATTTAGCTTAACAAGTTTCACAGCGTTGCCTTTGCCTGCTTTTCAAAAAAGAGAGAGAGCGTAGGAGGGAGAGAGGGAGGTACGATGGGGAGATGTGATTCTAGCAGGAGAGGGAGAGAGATCTGAGAGAGAGAGAGAGGGAGAACTAAAGGTGGAAGGGGGAAGGTGAGGGACAGGGGTTGTTACTAGTTGATTTTCTTTCTTTCTTTTTTGAAAACACGTCAGATATTACAGTACAACTAATTATTGATCAGATGATCAATGCTAGTTTTTAATTTTAATTTAATAATTTACTTTTGTTTTCTTGCATCACTCGTTCCCCATCAAGTATGTTTACGGAAGGTTAGATTTTTATAATTATTCATACTTTCAAGTGTGTAGTAATCAAAATTGAAAATCTTAGAAGAACTCTTAAAGCTATTTTGAAATCAACGCGGCTTGAGAATTTCTAGAATGTCACTGGTTTTATAATTTTTTTGATAAAAATGCCCCTCTTCACTAGCTCTCTCTCTCTCACCACTTCCCTATCTCAGAGCCGGTTATTTTCACAAAAAATTTGGAATTTTCGTTTCAACCTGGTTTGTACCGATGAAATCATGTAGATTCAAATATTTAAAATATTTTTTAATATTTTTTTTAAAATATGTATTTTATATAAATAATTATAGCGAGTGATATGTAAGAATATCATAAAGCAATTAGACAACGGCCGAAGTAATTTAACGTCTAATGCACACATTGTGATATATATATATATATACATAGAGAGAGAGAGGGGGGGACGTCAGTCCACTACAATATTTAAGAGAGAGAGAGGAAACGTCAGTCCACTAAATATTTAATGGGCGATTTTACGATAAAAATAGGTTTAGCAAAGGATCAAATAGCCCATATATTTGCACCCAACGGGAAAAGTAATTTTAAAATTTTAACTTTCAAAAATTTTAAAATTATTTTATCAAGAATTCTTTTAGAGTCGTTCCAATATAAAAAATATGAATATAAACTTCAACATATCTTTTTTTCTTAAATTTTGGAAGAATGTAGTCTATATGGCTAACCATAATGAGGTTTTTTTTAAATGTATAGAATAGTAAATATATTTAAAAAAAATATATAGCGGTATCATAACAATGGATTAAACTCGAAGGGGCCAAACCAATCCTATAATTAATATAAGTTCAAATAACTCAAGTCTAATGAAAGGATCCAACGACCGAAAATTCAGTGGCCCATAATCTGCTTAATGGGTTTATGGGCCAAGCAGTCCATTTGACTGATGCTCTCAGAGTCAAAGCATTGTTCGTCAACGGCCACGGTTGTGGTGTCAAATCTGTGCCTGTGGGCGAAGAAGACGGCGGCAGCTGGTCACCGTCCGGAAGGAGATCAACGCTGCAGCCTTCGCCAACGGCGGATGTCCGCCAGCCAGGACCCGTGTCGTAGCTGTACGCCTAACAATAATTAAAAAATTTATTTCAATTTTGACATTTATATTTTTAAAACATTAAAAATTAGTATATGCCGAAACTTGCCTTATAATTTTTATTTTTTATGTTATGTTATCAAGTTTCACAATAAAATTAATAATAATAAAATATTTTATGTTTTAAAACATTAAAAATTAGTGTATGTTAATACTTGTCTTAGAACTTTTATTTTTGTGTTATAATTTTAAAATTGACATTAAAATTAATAATAATTGAGATGCAGTACAGCTGAGGGGAGGCTGCTCATCAGCCCACTGACTTGGCAGCAAGGCAAACACCTCCGCCGACCGGGCGCCCCGATGTTGACCACAGGTCTCTCGTCAACACCGCCACCGCTCAAGAAACATTCATTTTCACCTGCATGGCTCCTAGTCAGTTTCGGTTGCCGGGCCAGACGGTGGGCCCCGCGCGGACGCGGCGTTGCGCTCGCCCGAGTGCATCTCTCCGGCGTCATTCAGGCCGGCCCCACCGGCGGATACGAGAGAGTCCTCGTGAGGATATTTTATTTTTATTCATACTTATTTTGTAAAATTATTTAATCAAGCCGCATACATGTTTAAACTGGAATAGTAACTTGACGCAAATTTAAATCTTGTATGAACTTATTTTATAAAAATCAAAGTCGATTTGAATTATTCGTAATGCTTTAATTTACTTATGAAGTTGGATCTAAGTTTGAATTCAAATTAGTATTTGTTTAACTTTTTTCACGTATCTAAGTGATGATGTATAATTATTAAAATTTATAATTTATTGTTAAATAAATATCCAATTAAATAGTTGATCGGTGACTTTATCAAGTCGAGTAGAAATATCTAGTCAAGTTTAATTTGTTGATAAATTAAAATTTTTAAATTATTTACTGAATATAATAAAAAATGTAAATAGGCACCTCTCTACCCGGCGCTCCACGTTGTGCTGCTGCGCGCTTTTGCCGGCTTCAGAACGCGGAGGGGCTCGGGCGCGCCGCCGGAAATATCGATACCGCTTGCGCGTCCGGATGGCTTCTCGTGTGCGTCCATGGCGTCTGCGGGAAGCGCTATGTATAAATGGGCAGCATCACCCTCCATTTAACACCCATCCCCGGCTGCCTGCAGCAACTAGCAGCGAAGCTCTTCTAATTCTCCCTTCTCCTTTCCGCGGTCCCTACTCTCCGCCGTAGCGCAGGAACTAAAGGAGATGCACCAGAAGCTCAGCCCTTCCGCCTTCCGCCTACTCCTAGCCCTCCTCTCCTCCTCTCCTCCTTGCCGCCGCCGCTGGCTGCAGACCAGAGCCGACAGACCTACATCGTCCACGTCCACCACCCACGTCCCGAGCACGTCGCCTGCCGGGAGGACCGCGAGAAGTGGCATACGTCGTTCCTTCCGAGCTCCGCCGGCGGTCATCCACGCCTGCTCTACTCCTACGAGCATGTCATCAGTGGGTTCGCCGCCAGGTTAACCCCGGCGGAGCTCGAGCACGTACGCGGCGTACCCGGGTTCGTTGGCGCCTACCCGGCGAGGCTCCGCCGCCCGCAGACGACGTACACGCCTCAGTTCCTGGGCCTGCCCGGGAATGCTGGTCCATGGCGGCAATCCAACTATGGCGAGGGTGTCATCATCGGCCTTCTCGACACGGGGATAGCCCCCAGTCATTCCTCCTTCTCCGACGCCAGGATGCTGCCGCCGCCCAAGAAATGAAAAGGAATGTAACGTTTGGTATTTTTTTAGGTTAAGAATATTTTAAAATTAATTTTTGGGAGTGTTTTATTGTTATGTAAACTCTTTCCTATTTATCCTCCACGTTTACTATTTTTTTCCTTCCTTCTACACCCTAATTTTTCACCGCCACCTCCTCCTTACTCTCCTCCCCGAAAACCCTTGCTGCCTCGTCGCTCTCGTTCCCTTCGCGAGCGTGCACCGCCGGCCACGTTTTCTCTTCCTCCTGCGTGCGTCGCCTCGTCCCTCTCTCTCTCTCTCTCTCTCTCTCTCTCTCTCTCTCTCTCTCTCTCTCTCTCTTCAGCACGATCGGCTGCTGTTCCTCTCTCCACGAGCGCCCCGCGCGGCCAGCCGCCTCACCCGCCCCGCGCGCGCGCACGTTTGCCTCGCGCCACCCCCGGTCAATGCCATCGCGCGGTGCCGCCTCGCGGTCAACCGCCGCCCACGCGGCCAACGCCATCGCGCGGCCGCCCCCACCTCGCGCGGCCAGCCGCCGCCCGCGATGCCCGGTTGGCATCGCCCCGGTAAACGAGCGTGCCTCCGCGCGACCGGCTTTCCCCCCCCCCTCGGCGCAGTCAGCGCCGCGGCCTCCCGCCCTCAGCGCCGCCGTGCGCCCGCCGTGCGCCCTCCGTGCGCCGCCGCCCTATCGCCGCGTGAGTCTCTCTCTATCCTATCCTATCATCCTCTCTCTTCTATCTTTTGCCCATATCATGATATTTTTCTCTTCTATTATTTTTCTAAATTTTTCCCTTGATACAACAGATTATTTTTCTTGTGTATACTTTTTTTCCAGCAACCTAAGTGGTGAGAATTAACCCTTTTCGATCGGTTCAAGCGGTGCATTGCGTTGTCAACGTTCGATACCCTTTTCGGTCGCCGATTCTCGAGTTCCTTAACGCCGATCAGGTAGGCACTCTTGACATGTCTACTATCATTAAAAATTCTATAATAAACTACCCATGACCCGTAGTGAATATCATTAGTTTAATTAGCCGATTTTGTTGTATACGTTGTGGGTAATTAGTGAAGATAGTGGTGGTATTGTTCCTTTTTGCATATAATGGAGTTTTTGTTAATTTGAAGTGGGTTATCTCCAGCATGTTAAACGTCATATTCTGATTGATTTCAGCCCCTTTAAATAACTTCTCTAGTTAGTCTACTGATATTTCCTTTAAGTACTATTGTTATATAATTATGGTGATAGGATAATTCAACTAGACTTTGGTTAGTTAGCTTACCTAACTCATGTATTTCCAGCCATGTTTATGTCATTAAATAAGGTGTTAAGGTCTGATTTTTTTTTAGTCATATCATATTGGGTTGAATGTGTGATGTAGTACATAAGTTAGCTCTCATTTAATCTCATCATTTTATGGTCTTAGCATCATGAACAGGTTATGGAGTTGTGGTTTTCTCATGTTATTTTACATTGTTGATACGTTATCATGGCATGGCATGATTGATATAGATGCATGATGCATTGAAAATTGTGAATGGAAACTGAGCTACACCAGACTAGTTAGTCGTGACTCGAGGGCAGCGGGAGGTTAAAACTGTCTGGTGCATCTTTCGATCCCAGACCCCGCGGGCATCCTAAGTGCCACCACTTCTTAGGTGCACTATGGGATTTCGATTAGTATATGGTACTTTATATAAGATAGATCTGGTGCTAGCTAGTTGAGGTGGCGAGACGACGCTTTCCTTTCCAATATGAAAGGATGTAATTTCTTTTGTAAAGGATAGGTGCATGTTTGCATTGTATGGCATACTTGGTTTGGTGAGGTAGTTTATTTATTTTTGTCATTTACCACTTTGTGTTGCATAGGGTATGTTTGAATGTCTCATTTATAGTATATTGTCTGTGGAGCATTTACTAGATGTCTATGCATGTAGGTGTCTATGTTTATTCAGTCTTTTTAGAATATATCAAAGTGCATATAGGTGCTGGTCATCATGGGCATAAGGCTGGTTGGTGGTGTAAAAGACGTGATTTAAGTCAATCATTAACATATTGACTAGTTTTACTTATATGCCTACAAAGGGTGCAGGTCTGGGTATTTATTTAGATATCATTTTAGGGTCTTTTGGCTATCCGATCTGGCGGATGATGGAGTGCCTACTGAGTCATTTTATATGACTCACCCCGTGGTTTAATTATTTCAACAGGTCTTGAGGAGGAGGAGAATCCTGAAGCGGTCTTGGAAGAGATGCCATTGGTAGAGCAGGATTACACCAACCTTGGAGATGCTTGATATTCGTGTTCTCGGTCTTTGAGATGGTGGCTTAGTTGCTATAACATTTTTTTTCAGCACTTTATGATGTCTCATTGGAGTTGTTTAGATTTTTTAATTTGGGACCTTTAATTATGTTATGTTGTTATTTGATCTTGGAGTTGTGAACGGTTTAGTTTGTGATTTGATGTTGGATTAGTTTATGTTAAATTTGGTTATGTTTAGTGATTGTGTTTTTGTTACCAAACCTTCTTATTTCCGGGTTTTATCCCGCTGTCATAATCCGGAGGAAAAAAAATTTGTTCCGCTGCATTTTTCCGGGTCATGACAGGAGTTGGTATCAAAGCCAAGGTCTGGTTAAGATAATAAAAACACAATCTTTTGGATTGTTTGGATTTTTAGGTTGTGAATTGAGGTTAAGCAATTTGTTAATTACTATTTGGAGTGATGATGTAGATCTTTTGGACTTATCAATTGTTATTTTGCCTATTCAGGAGATGGCTGGAAGGGGAAACAACCGTAGGAGGGGTAATGATGATCCCCAGGATGTTCCAGTGGTGGATAACAATTTGCCGGATTCTTCTAATTCAGGGCAGGCTGCAGGTGCTAGACAGGCACCAGATGGAGGTAATTGGTGTTGGGAATCGGACCAATCAGATTGGCGCAGTGGAAAATTTACGATTCCCCGTATATCATTGTCTTGGTCTCGATCGAAACCGAACGACGTCGCCAAAACCGGTATACGAAACGATTTCGAATACGTACCTTTGTGGGATTCAAATAATCCCTAAAGATCGGAGAAGATCGAGCGTTCTCACGCTCGTTCAGCCACTCAAGTGTGCGGCCTCTAGTCGTATCCACACGAGCCGCCTCCATAGTCGGGTTCCCCTTCGCGTCGGACCTTCCGACTCGCCCCGGATGAAGTCCCATCGACTCTCGACGGCCAAGAGGGTGGGAAAACGTGAAGGAGAGAGGTAGGGAAGAATTTTGCAGTCTTGGCTTGTGGGGCTTATGCTCAATTCGCTTTTATAAAGAGAATTTGGAGTTTTTCACAAAAACCCCGCTTTCTCTATATTTACACCCTTGCCCCCAAACTTATGGATTAGCCCTTATGTGTGTGACCCACTAGGCCCAATAGCTCATTTGGTTGAGGCCTAATTAAAAGAACAACTTCTTTTAAATTAAATCTATTATCTCATAATAGATTTAACGGCCTACCGATCATGAAGGGTACAAGCCACATCCTATGATCCCAAACGGCTTCGGGGATAAACTCCTCTCCAAAGAGCCTTTCCATCATCGGTTACCACACGGATATAAAACTTCGTTCATTCAATGTCCCGGTCGGATAGGAGTACGGCATTGACTGTCAACTCCTAAATATACCGACACTATGGAATCTTGTACTCGTAATTGGATCAATTGGAAAACTCTTTTCCAATTATCCTATCTACCTTGGCCAAGGATTTAGAGTACTATCCATAGGACATTCTCTCTCTCCTACCGAGAGTGGACGATCCCTTATTGTCCGCTCAATTGCCTCCACCGGGTTTCCCATATACCCAATCCATTAACTATACAGGACCGCAATACTAAGTGATCCATAAGTCAATAGTCAAAGTACATGGTATACCCGGCAAGACATCTTTGGCGACTCAGGTCAAAGATCCAACCGTGCAACCGTGATGATAGAATACCCTAATCGACAGTTCGGTAAGATACCATTCAGGGATTCTATAATGGTCAGTTCAGTGAACTCATTCCTCTAATGAGCACCTGTATATGTATCTCAGTGTCCCCACACTGATGACCAATGAGATCGGTCATTCTCATCATATGAGAAGATATCATATACACTAGTCTTACTGGATCCTTGATGTCCCATCTCGAGGATCCTACGACTAGGAACATTTAGGTTACATGCTTCTAGATGATTGATCTCATTATCATGATCTCATCATGATTCAATCATCATTGCATGCAACCTAGGACTTCATTACGATAGACGCATCTAAATAGTGCAAGTAATGAAGAATATGCCATTTATACTGAATAAGATATTACAAGAAATGTAAAATCATATCACATATGATTGGCTTGTAGGGCATACATTTCTATCAATTGGGCCAATGCATTTCATGGTTTTCTTCAGACCATGCAGGCACAGGCACAGGCACAACAGGGCTTCAATGCCATGGTTGCTCAGGGCATGGCACAGAATGCCCAGGCTCGTGTTGAACCACATCTGAGTGCCGTGATTGACATGTTCCGCAAGATGGATCCACCTGCATTCAAGGGAGAGATGGAACCAATGATCGCTGAGAGCTGGATTCGAGAAATAGAGAAGATTTTCATAGTGATTGAGTGCCCTCCAGGGGATATGGTTAAGTTAGCAGCTCACATGCTACAGTTGTCAGCAACAATGTGGTGGGAGGCAACCCTACGCACCCAATTTGCAGGTGCTCGTGTGACTGAGATTACTTGGGAGGAGTTTGTCAGGGCCTTTAAAGACAAATACATCCCACCCCATGTTCGCCATGCAAAGAAGCAAGAATTCTTGCAGTTGGAGCAGGGAGTGATGACAGTGATGCTGTATGAGAACAAGTTTGTGGAGCTAGAGTCTTATGCAGCATATATTTGTGAAGATGAAGCTGATCGGGCCAGAAAGTTTGTGGATGGGCTCAGAGGAGGCATTAGGACCAGATTGATGTCCACCCCTTGGGCCACTTTGGCCTCAGCTTATGAGGCAGCTTGTCGGGTGGAAAGGGATCTTGGGCCCTATAGGCCGCCAGCATCTTCTAGTAGAACTCCAGCTCGGGACCAACAGCAGGGAATGGATCGCAAGAGAAAAATGTCAGATATCGCTAGATCACAATACCAGCAGTTAGGGGAAGCAAAGTGTAGTCAGTGTGGTTATTTTCATCCTGGTCGACAGTGCTACCGTGGCAAGGGTGCATGCTTTGGTTGTGGCCAGTTTGGCCACCTTGTTTCTCGATGTCCTCATATTCAGCCAAGGCAGGTTTCAGCAGTAGTAGCACCATATCAGGCTCCAGCCCCTCCCAGATTCCAGGCGCAGACTTCAGCACCACAGTAGAGGCCTAGACTAGTGAAGAGGCAGTTTACAGCACCTAGAGCTCCGCAGCAGCAGCAACAGCGTCCCACTCAGGCAAAGGTGTTTGCCATGGAGCGCACAGATCTTCCCCACGTGGCTACTGCGACAGAAGGTACCTTACACGTTTCTGGATTCCATGCACGTGTCTTATTTGATTCTGGAGCTACCAATTCTTTTGTATCATTCTGCTTTGCTACATATTTATTTAAGTACCATGGTTTGTTAGTTGAGGAGTGTAGCCCTCTGGGAGTGAGTGTTCCCTCTGGTCGAACTATAGAAGTTACTCATGTTATGCCCCATTGTGAGATAATCATATCAGGGAACACCTTACAGGCAGAATTGTATGTTCTAGACATGGATGACTTTGATATCATTTTAGGGATGGACTGGTTAGAATCACACCATGCTGTTCTTGATTGTCATAGAAGGAAGGTTACATTTCAGATCCCTGGTAGTCAGCAATTTTCTTATAAGTGTCCTGATTACACTAAGTCCAAGTTATTGGCTTCTGCCCTGAAGGTTTCTAAATGGATGAGATCTCAGTGTGAGATGTACTTAGCATGCATTACCAGGGTTAGTGATTCTGATAGCGAGAAAGAAGTTGGAGATGTGGAGATAGTCTGTGATTTTGCAGATGTATTTCCAGAAGAATTGCCTGGTTTGCCTCCTATGAGGGATATAGATTTTTCTATTGACCTCATTCCAGGTGATGCTCCCATATCGATTGCACAATACAGAATGGCACCGGCTGAGTTGAAAGAGTTGAAGCAGCAGTTGCAGGATCTACTTGATAAGGGTTTTATTCACCCCAGTGTTTCTCCTTGGGGTGCCCCTGTACTTTTTGTGAGGAAGAAGGATGGTTCATTACGGTTGTGTATTGATTATCGAAAGTTGAACCAGGTAACAATTAAGAATAAATATCCTTTGCCCCGTATTGATGATCTATTTGACCAGTTACAGGATGCCAGAATCTTTTCAAAGATTGATTTGAGAACAGGATACCATCAGCTCAGGATTAAGAAGGAGGATATACCAAAGTCTGCATTCAGGACCCGATAAGGTCACTACGAGTTCCTAGTTATGCCGTTTGGTCTTACCAACGCCCCTGCCGCATTTATGAGTCTGATGAATCAGATATTCAGGGAGTATTTGGACCAGTTTGTTGTAGTTTTTATCGATGATATCTTGATCTATTCTGCCAGCAAAGAGGAGCATTGTCAGCATCTTAGATTGGTTTTGCAGACACTTCGAGATCATGCATTGTATGCCAAGTTCAGTAAGTGTGATTTTTGGCTTGAGAGTATTAATTTTCTGGGGCATGTCATATCTAGTGCAGGAGTACAGGTTGATCCAGCCAAGGTGGAAGCAGTGCAAAGTTGGGAACGGCCCACAACTCCCACAGAAGTAAGAAGTTTTCTTGGCCTTGCTGGATATTACAGGAGATTTATTGAGGGTTTTGCATCTATCTCTGCACCTTTGACTGCATTAACCAAGAAAGGGAATTTTCTATGGACCGATGATTGTGAGAAGAGCTTTTTAGAGTTGAAGAAGAAGCTAACTACTGCACCAGTCCTTATCCTACCGTCTGGAACTGGGGGATTTGTTGTGTATACCGATGCATCTAGGATTGGACTTGGTTATGTTCTTATGCAGAATGGTCATGTTATTGCATATGCCTCTAGGCAATTAAAGTTGCATGAGAAGAACTATCCCACTCATGATTTGGAGATGGCAGCAGTTGTGCATGCACTCAAGGTATGGAGGCATTATCTTTATGGTGAACAGTTTGAAGTTTTTACTGACCATAAAAGTTTGCAGTATATCTTTTCCCAGAAGGATCTTAATCTGTGGCAGAGGAGGTGGGTGGAGTTTCTTAAAGATTATGATTTTAACCTTAGTTATCATCCAGGCAAAGCAAACAAGGTAGCTGATGCTCTTAGCAGGAAGAAGCTCTTGTCCATGCAGATGTATAGAGAATGGAGAGATATGGAAACTCTTACTGATTGTACACCAAGCTTAGCAGTTGATCGATTGTCATCGTTCTTGGGCCAGTTATCTATTGGCTCAGTATTGGTTGACAAGGTGAAAGAAGCTCAGAAGGACATTGTTGACATCCAAAATTTGCTTAAAAGGGCTGAAGTTTTCAAGTATCCAGATGGGACTATCAGATATCAAGGAAGGTTATGTGTAGCAGATGATATTAGCTTGAGGCAGGAGATTTTGGAAGAGGCACACAAATCACAGTATGCTATTCATCCTGGTGCAACCAAGATGTATCATGATTTGAAGAGGCAGTTTTGGTGGGAAGGAATGAAGAAGGATGTGGCAGAGTATGTGTCCAAGTGTTTGATATACCAACAGGTAAAAGCAGAACATAGGAGACCAGCGGGTCCATTGCAACCTTTGGAGATTCCAGTGGAAGTGGGAACACATTACTATGGATTTTGTTACAGGTTTGCCTCGTACCAGGAAGCAATTTGATGCTATTTGGGTCGTGGTGGATCGGCTAACTAAATCAGCCCACTTTTTGCCGATCAAGGAAGCTCAACCGACCGACAGTTTGGTAAGGTTATATTTTGATAGTGTTGTTAAATATCATGGTGTCCCTGTTTCCATTGTTTCAGATAGAGATCCCAGATTTACAGGCAGAGTATGGAAGGGCTTGCAAGATGCTTTGGGAACCCAGCTTAAATTCAGTTCATCATATCATCCTCAGACCGATGACCAATCTGAGAGAACCATTCAGACATTGGAGGATATGTTGAGAGCAGGAGCTTTGCAGTGGCAGGAAAGTTGGGATTCGCAGTTACCTTTGATAGAATTTGCTTACAACAACAGTTACCACTCTAGCATCGGTATGGCACCTTTTGAGGCTTTATATGGTAGACCATGCAGATCACCTATCTGTTGGGAAGAAGTGGGAGAACGGAGTTTGATTGGACCAGATTGGGTTCAAGATAGTAATGAGAAGATCCAGGTTATTCGGCAAAAGCTACTTACAGCCCAGAGTCGCCAGAAGAGCTATGCCGACTTGAAAAGAAGAGATGTGCAGTTTGAGGAGGGTGATCATGTGTTCTTGAAAGTCTCTCCATCCAAGGGAGTTATTCGGTTTGGTCACCATGGGAAGTTGAATCCAAGATATGTCGGACCGTTCCAGATTGAGAAGCGGATTGAAGAAGTTGCATACCGATTAGCTTTGCCGCCTGCTATGTCAAGAGTGCATCCTGTGTTCTATGTCTCCTTGTTGCGGAAATATGTATCGGATCCGACCCATGTCATTAACTTTGCAGAGATTGAAGTGCAGCCCAATTTGACTTTTGATGAGCGCCCGGTTCGGATTACGGATCGGATGGTGAAGCAACTCAGGAACCGAGTAATTCCGATGGTGAAGGTCTTATGGAAGCATCATTCGACGAATGAATTGACTTGGGAGGTGGAGGAAGATATGAGACGTCATCATACCCTTTTGTTCAGTAAGCCTTGATTAGAAATTTCAGGTCGAAATATATTTTAAGGAGGGTAGATTGTAACGTTTGGTATTTTTTTTACGTTAAGAATATTTTAAAATTAATTTTTGGGAGTGTTTTATTGTTATGTAAACTCCTTCCTATTTATCCTCCACGTTTACTATTTTTTTTCCTTCCTTCTACACCCTAATTTTTCACCGCCGCCTCCTCCTTACTCTCCTCCCCGAAAACCCTTGCTGCCTTGTCGCTCTCGTTCCCTTCGCGAGCGTGCGCCGCCGGCCACGTTTTCTCTTCCTCCTGCGTGCGTCGCCTCGTCCCTCTCTCTCTCTCTCTCTCTCTCTCTCTCTCTCTCTCTCTCTTCAGCGCGATCGGTCGCTGTTCCTCTCTCCGCGAGCGCCCTGCGCGGCCAGCCGCCTCACCCGCCCGCGCGCGCACACGTTTGCCTCGCGCCGCCCCTGGTCAACGGCATCACGCGGCGCCGCCTCGCCGTCAACCGCCGCCCACGCGGCCAACACCATCGCATGGCCGCCCCCGCCTCGAGCGGCCAGCCGCCGCCCGCGGTGCCGGGTCGGCATCGCCCCCGGTCAACGAGCGCGCCTTCGCGCGACCGGCTTCCCCCACCCTCGGCGCAGTCAGCGCCGCGGCCTCCCGCCCTCAGCGCCGCCGTGCACCCGCCGTGCGCCGCCGTCCTATCGCCGCGTAAGTCTCTCTCTCTCTCCTATCCTATCATCCTCTCTCTTCTATCTTTTGCCCATATCATGATATTCTTCTCTTCTATTATTTTTCTAAATTTTTCCCTCGATACAACATATAATTTTTCTTGTGTATACTTTTTTTCCAGCAACCTAAGTGGTGAGAATTAACCCTTTTCGATCGGTTCAAGCGGTGCATTGCGTTGTCAACGTTCGATACCCTTTTCGGTCGCCGATTCTCGAGTTCCTTAATGCCGATCAGGTAGGCACTCTTGACGTGTCTACTATCATTAAAAATTCTATAATAAACTACCCATGACCCGTAGTGAATATCATTAGTTTAATTAGCCGATTTTGTTGTATACGTTGTGGGTAATTAGTGAAGATAGTGGTGGTATTGTTCCTTTTTGCATATAATGGAGTGTTTGTTAATTTGAAGTGGGTTATCTCCAGCATGTTAAACGTCATATTCTGATTGATTACAGCCCCTTTAAATAACTTCTCTAGTTAGTCTACTGATATTTCCTTTAAGTACTATTGTTATATAATTATGGTGATAGGATAATTCAACTAGACTTTGGTTAGTTAGCTTACCTAACTCATGTATTTCCAGCCATGTTTATGTCATTAAATAAGGTGTTAAGGTCTGATTTTTTTTAGTCATATCATATTGGGTTGAATGTGTGATGTAGTACATAAGTTAGCTCTCATTTAATCTCATCATTTTATGGTCTTAGCATCATGAACAGGTTATGGAGTTGTGGTTTTCTCATGTTATTTTACATTGTTGATACGTTATCATGGCATGGCATGATTGATATAGATGCATCATGCATTGAAAATTGTGAATGGAAACTGAGCTACACCAGACTAGTTAGTCGTGACTCGAGGGCAGCGGGGGGTTAGAACCGTCTGGTGCATCCTTCGATCCCAGACCCCGCGGGCATCCTAAGTGCCACCACTGCCTAAGTGCACTATGGGATTTCGATTAGTATATGGTACTTTATATAAGATAGATCTAGTGCTAGCTAGTTGAGGTGGCGAGACGACGCTTTCCTTGCCAATATGAAAGGATGTAATTTCTTTTGTAAAGGATAGGTGCATGTTTGCATTGTATGGCATAGTTGGTTTGGTGAGGTAGTTTATTTATTTTTGTCATTTACCACTTTGTGTTGCATAGGGTATGTTTGAATGTCTCATTTATTGTATATTGTCTGTGGAGCATTTACTAGATGTCTATGCATGTAGGTGTCTATGTTTATTCAGTCTTTTTAGAATATATCAAAGTGCATATAGGTGCTGGTCATCATGGGCATATGGCTGGTTGGTGGTGTAAAAGACGTGATTTAAGTCAATCATTAACATATTGACTAGTTTTACTTATATGCCTACAAAGGGTGCAGGTCTGGGTATTTATTTAAATATCATTTTAGGGGCTTTTGGCTATCCGATCTGGCGGATGATGGAGTGGTTACTGAGCCCCGTGGTTTAATTATTTCAACAGGTCTTGAGGAGGAGGAGAATCCTGAAGCGGTCTTGGAAGAGACGCCATTGGTAGAGCAGGATTACACCGACCTTGGAGATACTTGATATTCGTGTTCTCGGTATTTGAGATGGTGACTTAGTTGCTATAACATGTTTTTTCAGCACTTTATGATGTCTCATTGGAGTTGTTTAGATTGTTTAATTTGGAACCTTTAATTATGTTATGTTGTTATTTGATCTTGGAGTTGTGAACGGTTTAGTTTGTGATTTGATGTTGGATTAGTTTATGATAAATTTGGTTATGTTTAGTGATTATGTTTTTGTTACCAAATTTTCTTATTTTTTAGTTTATCCCGCTATCATAATCCGGAGGAAATTTTTTTTTTTTTCTGCTGCGTCTTTCGGGGTCGTGGACAAGGAACCTGCGACTTCAACGCCACCCAATGCAACAACAAGCTGGTTGGGGCTCGAGCCTTCGTCAGCGACGACAGCGGGGACCCGATTACGCCCGCAGGATGACGACGGTCACGGGACGCACACGGCGAGCATCGCCGCCGGTGTCTTCGTCAAGGACGCCGCCATCCTCGGCAACTACAAGGGCACCGCCGCCGGAGTCGCGCCGCGTGCTCACATCGCCGTTTACAAGGTGTGCATCCTCTTCTGCGACGACAGCGATGTGCTCGCCGGCGGCATGGACCAGGCTATCAGCGATTGCGTCGACGTGATCTCCTACACCGTGAACTTCCGTTCCCGGCCGTTCCACGAAGACAGCATTGCCATCGCGTCGCTGAGAGCGGCGGAGAAAGGCGTGTTCGTCAGCTGCTCCGCCGGAAATTCCGGTCCCGACGCCGGCAGCGTGAGCCACGACTTCCCGTGGGTCGTAACGGTGGGCGCGAGCACCGTCGACAGGGTGGCCAGAGCAGTCGTGAAGCTGGGAAACGGCGTGGAGCTAGACGGCGAATCGCTCTACCAGCCGAAAGACTCCCGGCTGTCTAGTGTACCTCTGCAACTCATCTACCCCGGCGGCGTTAACAGCACCGACCAGGAGGCGGAATTCTGCCGGGATGGCTCTCTGGACAAGTACGACGTCAAAGGGAAGATGGTGATGTGCACCGGCGAGCTCGGTGCGGGGACGAGCACCGGCGAAGTCGTCAAGAAGGCTGGAGGAGCCGCCATGGTATTTATGAACACGGCCGGCGGCGGATTCACCATCATCGCCGACGCCCACGTCCTTCCGGCGGTGAATTTGGCAGATGCCGATGCACAGAGGCTGAGGGCATACGTGAGAGAGAAAGGCGCCTCGGCGACGGCGACCATTCTCTACAGGGGCACCCAGTTCGGGGAGCCGCCGCCGTCGCTGTCTGTCGGCGCCTTCTCCTCCCGGGGACCGAGCGAGGCCAACAAGCGGAGCATTCTGAAGCCGGACGTCGTCGGGCCCGGAGTGAACATTCTCGGCGCGTACCCTTACAAGGTCGGCCCCGTGAAGGACCCGGCGGCTTCGCAGCTCGCCAAGAAGGGCTTCGCCGTCCTCTCGGGCACCTCCATGTCGGCGCCTCACATCGCCGGAGTGGCGGCCCTGTTGAAAGCCGCCCATCCGGACTGGTCGCCGGCGGCAATCAGGTCGGCCATCATGACCACCGCCGATACGCTGAATCGCCACGGTGAGCCGATCAGCGCCGGAGAGACGGGTAAAAGGGCAAGCCTTTTCGCCGCGGGCGCCGGGCACGTCAACCCGTCAAGGGCAGCCGATCCGGGGCTCGTCTACGATGTCGGCGCCGCAGACTACCTCGGGTTCCTCTGCGGCGCGCTGGGCTACAACGACGATCAGCTCCGCGCCGTCGCCAGGCGACGGGTGAACTGCTCCAGCATACGGAGCGTGCCCGCCGAAGAGCTCAATTACCCGTCGATCGCCGTGACGCTGGGAGCATCGTCGTCTTCGCCGGCGAAGAACATCACGCGCACGGTGACGAACGTCGGAGAGGCGGGGGCGACATACTCGGCCGTGGTGGAGCAGCCGCCGGGCGTCGCCGTGACCGTGATTCCCGACCATCTGCGGTTCAGAGGAACGGGAAAGAAGCTGAGGTTCGTGATGGTTTTCCGACGGGAGGCGGCGGCGGCGGACGGGACCGTGGCGGAGGGCGCCCTGAAGTGGATATCGGCCGACGGGAATCGCGCGGTGAGGAGTCCGATCTCTGTTCTCTTCGAGCCATGAGCACAAACAGAGCGGAAGATGTTGCCTGCTGTCAAATAAATTTATTTTTTTGCATTTATGTTTTATTTGCGACAATTTTAACGGGCCTTTAAAAAAATTACGAATTCTTTTGCAAATTTTATGATTTTTATTTATCTTTATGAATTTTAGAGTAAACAATGATGTATTACTAGGCATTGTAACTTCAGATGTTAAAGGTGAATTTAGTATGCTGGTTTAGGTGAGTTTTTAAAACAGTTCCGAAGACGTATTTGGGAGCTACACGCCTGTAAAAGGAATACTCCAGACTTAAATACACACACAAACGTTTTCTTATTCTCCGAAGGATGTGGTTTGTTTTGGCTCGATACACATTCAAACTCTTACCAGGTGTTTGGTTGTACGATAAAATATTTTTTTATTATAATTTTTTATTTTTATAATAAAATTTATTGAAAGAGTTGTTTGACAACTATTATAAATTTATGTTTTTAAAATAATTTTATTCTTAGATAAAAGAGAGGTCTTATTATTTTTTATCTTGTGGTGCCCCCTCCTTGTTTGGTCATATATGGTACTATTTCTTGTTATCACAGTCTTCTAAACATGACAGTTTTATGTCATTCACCGGTTGACATTTAATTTTAGTACAATATGTTGTCATATTTTATTTTAGTGTAATTTTTTGTCATGAAAATGTACAAAAATGTATTGTGCAGCCAAACACCCATTTGTGATAAACGGTGCCAAATTTCACTTTATATATAAACGAATACCTTTCTTTGATAAAAAGATCTGAAATAAAATTTTTATTTGGATAACTTAATGGTCAACAAGGTATTCTACATATAACAGTTTAAATAAAGGATTTTACTCACTTACTACCATGGTATAGTCACTAACATATTCAATATGTTACTAACTTAATCTATATATTATTAACCCAATCAAACTCATTGTACTTACTAACATGGGTTGTATTCAGTTACTAACATGGGCTATATATTACTAACCTCCTAAGTTAGTAAATGAGTAGTAAAGATCAAGTTGATAATATACAGATCAAGTTAGTAAGGAGACATTTGCTTTAGCTTAATTTGAAAATCATAACTCTTAATGTCATATCCAACCCTTAATGTGTTGTACAAAAAAGGCATACCTAATTTATTTTATTTGACAAAAATCTAAATCATTAGAAGTTACGAACGGTCCTCAATCATCAACAAGTCACTAGTATCCTAGGCATCCTTGAAGAAGGCTTCTTGTCTACTCCACTTGTGCAACTACTTAAGGCCTTAAAGCCCACGTCCTCCTGGACTCCAAGGATGTCTCCACCCTCTAGTACGTTGGGTAATAAACCACCATACACCTCTTGCCCCATTCAATGTGATCCTCCATCTCGAAGGTTAGAACTATGTTGGCCACACCTTCTCTACCCACTGTGTAGTCCACAGTCACTTCACCCAATGCACGATTGCCAAATCTAGAAATTATATGAATGTTGTCTGCGTGTCTTTTTGCCAAATAATCCTATAATCATGTCCAACACCACTGGCTCCCTGGTGGAGAATGTTGTCACCCTCCCCTTCATTGATGGGTACAAGCTAGGAGCCCTTGCTTCAATCCATGAATTTGCTTTTGGCTATGTTGGTGATTCTCTCTTGAAAGGGCTGGTGAAGGGGGCATGGGGAATTGTAGGGCTCATACGAAGTTAATTAGCAATGCTCTCCCAACTTTCAACTACCTTTTGACTCCATCATAAATTTGCTCTGTCTTACCTCCTAAGGCATTGATGGTTACTATTTTGTACATCACCTCATGTCGATGATTTTTTAGGGACTTCTATCCATGCACATAAAACTTCATTACATGTCATGTCATTTACTAAAAAATTTTTCTTTCACAAATTATAAAATTTTTCATCATGTTGATGTTGATAAGATATTTGATGTATTACTTTTCACATATCATATAAACATTACTTTTATTATATTTAAAATATGCAAAAGGAATATATATATAGTTAGACTAGACTCAGAGTGCATCTAGATAATAATACACTTAATATAAATTGTGCAACCTAGAATCAATGGATGCTCTATATTATTCTAATGTATTTTAACTATGTGCTTGAATAGATAGTACAAAGAAGTTCATATAAAAAATATATATTATTACATTTTCATCAAATCAAGCTCATGTTATATTATAATTCATGTGTCAAATGTATACCATGACAAAATAATATAAATCAAGAGAACTAAAATGAGTTCTGTGTTATGAATGTGGTAATATTGACAACTAAGAGATGCAAAAGGATCCATACAAATAATTCTAACAATAGAAATATCAAGAAGATATAAATACACAATATTATATTTAAGATACTCAAATTAATGTATACAACATGCCCTTTTTCACATGTACTAACCTTTAATACAACAAATAGACAAAATTGGGATTTCTTTCTCTTAATCAACCTATGGGAAAATCATCTTATATATAACATGTTTAAGGCATAAATGCAATACAAAATAATTTTTAATCATAACATCTAACGTGTATTTATCACACACTACATCAAAATAATATGTGGGATGACCAAAATAAAAATAAGTAGGAAGAGTCCATCATATTAAATGATTTGATTCCCATATTTGCGAATTGTTACACAATTGGAAGTTGAATGACTAGACAAGATGGTGTAGTTGCAAGTAATTAAGAAGGTGCATCTGAGTGACAAGTAGATAGAGTTATAGCAGGTGGACAAATGGGATATAGTTGGGCATATTAGAAATTAGAAGACAGTTGTTAGAAATTGGAACATAAATAAATTGAGAATGATCCATATAGAAATCAAGGTGCTAGCAGCACTATTTTTGGACACAACAATGATCAATAATGTGGGGACGTGTAGCTAAGGACAAGTTTGGAAAGACTACACATGGGGTAGTGGAATGGGAAGTTCAATGCCACAAATTTGGCTATTTTTGAGATGCAATGGAGAAGGCCACACAAAGTGGGCTATCTTGGCTAGATTTGAGAATACGCCAGGGGAAACTTGGCCAATCTTGTGGATCCAAGAATGCCTAGGACATCACCCTCTCTTCCAGACAAAATGAGAGATTAAAAGCCCACACAGGAGAAACTTGGATCATCTTGTGAATCCGATAATACTTAAGACATCACTCTCTCCTCCTCAATGAACAAAGGAGTTGTGTAATAAAGAAAAAATAGAGCCAAATGGCTACTATTTGAATGGCCAACAAAGGGGCTGAAGGTAGGTTATACAAAGACCTATTTTGATGGCCAGTAGAGTGGCTATTTAGATGACCTGATTAGGAGGTGTTTTAGGACCTGTTTATGGAACCAACAAGGGGGTCTTCAAGCAGTTAACAAGGTGGCTTACTTGGGAGGTCAAACAAGGCCTTAAAGATATAGGTTTTGGGCTTAAATGAATGGCCAATAGAGTGTTGATTTAAGATGACAGCAAGGGAGGGTCAAACAGTTCTCAATGCGGACAATTTTAGGTGCTATTTTTGGCATAATTGGATAGCTTTGAAGGAGGGCAGCAAGAGGCTCTCTATAGATGCACAAACTGCTAAGAATAAAAGCATTGTGAATGGCCATGGAAGAGGCCGAGGGAAAGAGAAAGAAGGGAGGAAGAGAAATACATGAAGAGAGTCATAATGCCTAAAGAGTCCTACTTCAACTAGACTCCTAATTGGGCTAGACATCTAACCAAGGTGAGGTGTAGCCAGACCAAGCACAACCGTGTAAACACCCGAAACAGGATCTATAGATCTCCCTTTTCGGTTCTTATGCTTTCTTTGGGGACTTGGTGGATGGGATGTTAGTGTTTGTGGTCGCCAGGAGCCAAAGACTTCAAAATATAGTAGAATGAAAAAAATGAAAGGGAGAATAAAAATGGCCGTCGTACCTTTGGAAGTGGGGAGATTGTTGGGTTCCGACTTCTCCTCTCTCGGCCGGCCGAAAGAAGAGAGCTTAGTGAGTTCTTTGCCTTCGGTCCGGTTGAAGCTGCGCCTCGGCCAGATGTACCTAAAAATGTCCATAAGAAAACATAGTAACAACTGAAAAGATTACTAGTTCTAATGAAAATGTAGAATCTTGCTCAAATTCGAATGTAATCATGCAAGAGGGAAGGAACTGACCGGATTGAGACTAAATCCCAACCCTTATTTTTGATATGTTTTTAAAGAGGTATGAAGATGTAAAGATATAGCCTATTGCATGCTAGATGTCATGATAATGGAAGCTAGAATGAAAGAGATGAGTAAAGGATCAACCAGAAAGGTAAACAAACTCAAAAAAATACAAAACGGGATTTGCCCCTGCTAGTGCCCCATATATGGGGTGCCTGTTGCAGGTGCCCTGTTAGTGAGGTGCATTGACCAAAGTCAAAGCGCCCCCCTTGATGGGGCACTAGGGACTGGTTCTGGCAGATTTTCTTCCCTTCTTCACGGCGTCACCTTGGAGTGTATGATGACCTTCAAGATGCAAATAAAGCTTATCTAAATAGACAATACACAAAAGAAGCTGATTAAAGGGTTATTTGGCACTAGATGTAAAGGAAATGAAGTGTAGAGGCCCTCAAAGTTGAAGAAAAATCATGTTTCTGGAGAAAAAAATTGTGGGTTTTCGGGTTCTTGAGGGAGGATTTTGGGATGATCTAAGGGCTTGAGGGGGTGTTATGAAGGCTCTAATACGTAGTGGTGGATGAGATGAAGCTATGGATGGACTTGGGGTACCCCAAAACCTCCAATGGGGCCCCTTTTATAGCTAAAAGAAGGGTACTTTGAAAAAATTCAGAAAGCTGCTCCACGCGGCGAAGCGCCCCGTATACGGGGCACTAGCATCATGAGCGGTGTTAGGTCGATAAGATGGGTCCTAGTGAGTGGTCAAATCGGTCGATCGAATCGATTTGACCGGGTGCCAGGCACCCCATTTATAGGGCACCTGGTGCCCTATAAGCAGGGTACCTGGTGCCCTGTATACAGGGTGCCTGGTGCCCTGTATATAGGATGCTTTGACCCTGGTCAATGCCCTATCAATCTTCTTCAAAATGCGTCGAAAAACTTGATTTTTTTGGAAAACTCGGCTCCTTTGAAATTCTACATGAAAATAAGAATTTAAGCTCTCCAATTGGACCAAAATTGCATGTCTATAGCTTGCCTCACCTTGGTGTCGGCTTTGCAAAGGGAGTCACATGAATGAAGCGTCAGAGGAATGAAGTGGTGACGGACTGAAAAGGTGACGCCAAGGTGTAGATTTAGACATGCCCTCATTGTCCTAGTTGAGTGAAATAAAACTTTGCTGGACTCTGAGATTACCCTTTGTCTTATCGAAACCTTCCCTCTGGTTGATTGACTAAGAAGAAGAATAGTACTAAAAGTAAATAACTAAAATCCCGCGTGGGTGAGAATTATTAACGGCCAGGACCCGAACTGCATGGTGTGCTAAACTCGGTAGAAATGCATTGAAAAAGGGATTGTGAAAATTAAAGTGGAGACAACCAATCAACCAAGGTTGGGTTCTTTAAATTCATAAGGTTTACTTAGAAATACCGATTCAGTTCAATATGGAATAACTTCATGTTTTGATGAAATCATCATTGAAAAATGTTGCAAATCGATTCTCCGAGAAAACAAGACCTCTTCTAGGGGCTATAAAAGACCATCTTTAGAAGGTTCATGGTGGGACTAGAAGGAGAAAGCAGAGAGTGGTTATAGTGGGATGATGCATGATGATGTATGAAATGATGCATTCTGGGTTTAAAGAAATACAAATATGTATAAGAAAATAGTTGAAGATATATGTTGAACATAACGGGTCATCCATGAAGAAATCGTCATTCCCGCAAATTCAACTTTGGCCTATCTGCAAGCCTAGGGAATGACTAAGCCCTCACTGATTTTGTTGAAGGGGTTCTGAAGCTCAGCCCCCTCTAGACTTGAGGTCTTCAACATATTAAATATTATTTATTTTGATAGATGTAATACTAAATGCCAGTGCTAATAGGGGTCGGGGTAGTCCACTTTTGGTTTTTTCCAATTTATGATTTTTTGTCATTTTTGCTTCCTCCAAGTGTCTAGGGATATGAAGTTGGTATGCTTTCTCCTGTTCCTGCGTCCACTTGAGAGAGGAGATTAGAACTTTATTTTGGCTTATTCCTTTGCGAGAAGAGGGCAAAATTGCCTTGATCTTTTGTTAAGAGACATAGGCCTTATCAAGGTAAAGATAACAGAAAAACTTAAGTATGGACAAAAGGTAATATGCAAGACTGAAATTAAACATGAATGCAAAGGCAACTAGTCAATTTAGAGAGCAAATTTTTAGGTGTTTTAGAAATTTTTGATTTGTTTGGGTTTTGATAGTTTTTTAATGTTTTTTGTATTTTGGCATTTTTATGATTTTTTGGTGTTCTTAATTTTTAAGAGTTTTTGATTTTATGAATTTGTTTGGTGATTTTGAAGTATTCATTTTTTTTTGTTTTGTGCGGTGTGAAAGAAATGACCATCTCATCCTTTGTCTTTCTTGTTGTAGGTGTCCCTCATCATTACCTAAGGGTTAAGAGTAGGCATCATGTGTGGGAAAGTGCCTTGTTCGGAATCTTCTGACCTTCTGCCTTCGATAGGCTATGGCTCTCCTTGGACCTAGTTAGTTGACCTTGCCCATAAGGATAAAGAAGGAAGAGGATTGGTGGTAAGTCCTTAGTAGAGTTCAGGGATGTCGAACTTGTTTTTCTACTAGTGCCTACGTTGCCTGTTGGGATTTGACCTCCTTGGGTCCTTCCTTCTAGCCCGTTTTCTTTAATGGCCCACATTCAAACAGGTTTTCTGTTTTGCTTGATTTTGACCTGAGGAGTTCATTGCCCATCTTTTAGAGCCTTTTTTTTGGGATTTTGTTGGTACACATTCAGACAGGTCTATTCTTTTGCCGACTTGAGTGGTCATTGCCCATCTTTTGGCACCTTTCCTTTTAAGAAGTCGGACCTTCAGAGATAACCTCCTACTAAGGCGATGGGCACTTTCGATACTCTTCATTCTAATATCTTTCATCCATTCAGGACTGAAATAAGAAGAGAATAGAATAGGGTTGACCTTCTTTTGCCAAGTGTTGCCTACCTTTCTCTCTGACTTCTAGTCATCGGATCCCGAAATCTAGGCGTGTAGTGTGTGCAGTATAATGCCTATCTTTATTTTCTTAAGTGACAAGTTGGGGCACCGAACAAGCAAGCATTAGATGTTACTACCATTCTTCACACCTTTTAAATTTTATAGATTTTTTTGTGATTTTTGCTTTTCTTTTAAGGGAAATATTTTTTGAGGTATACACCATTCCAGGGATGAGCTAGTTCTTCACCTTATGCATTAGTTAGCTTATATGAATTACTAGGATAAACCGCTTAGACTACATACGGACCCTCCCAATTAGGTTGAAGTTTGGAGCGGGAACCGCTTGACTTAACAAATATTCTTTTAAGCACAACCTCACTGGCTTCAAATTTTATCTCTACCACCCTCTTCTGATAAAATCTTTTAAGTCTATTCGGGTAAGATCTAGCATGATCGGCGGTGGCTAGCCTCTTTTCATCCAAGAGTTCGAGTTGCGCGAGAAGGGAATCTCGGCTTTCATCCATCGGGACGTCTTGATCAATCCGGACTCGGAGGGAAAGAACGAGTACTTTGTATGGGACTACTGCCTCCATCCAAAATGCCAAGGCACAGGGAGTTTGACCTGTTGGGGTTTGAACAAAAGTGCAGTAGGCTCATAGAGTATCAACTAACTTATCCGGCCAATCCACGAACTTGCTAGACTTACATGTTTTCTTGATGATTTTTATCAGAGTTTTGTTTGTAGCTTCTGCTTGACCATTGCCTTGAGGATAATATGGAGATGAATGATGCAATTTGATGTAATACCTGTTATGAAGGTCCTGGAGCTCCTGAGAGATGAATTGAGGTTCGTTGTCGGTGATGATGTCACCTGGGATCCCGAACCTGACAATGATGTTGCGTTTGATGAAGGTGTAGACTGTTGATGCCTTGATTTCCATATATGTTTCCTCTTCTACCCACTTGGTGAAGTATTCCATTGCCGTTAGGATGAAAGATTTGGTTTTTTTTGTGGAGTTCTGGTCATCAAGGGGTCCAATAACATCAAAAGCCCACATAGAGAAAGGCCATGGGGCATGAATTGGGTGAAGGGAAGATGCGAGAGAGTGAATCTTGTCGGCGTGAACTTGACATTGATGACAGTGCCAGACAAAGATTAAGCAATCTTCTTCCAGAGTAGGCCAATAATACCCTTGCCTGATAATCTTTTTGGCGAGGGCTTGAGCATTTACATGGCCTCCACATACTCCTGAATGTGCTTCTTTAAGTATCAATTCAGCCTCTTCTTCATCCACACATCTTAATAGCATACCAGCCAGGCTCCTTTTGTAAAGCACTCCTCCTAAGATGGTGTATCTCTGGGAGACTCTCCTGATAGCTTACTTTTCTTCAACAGTTGCACCTGGTAGATATGTCTGATCCTGACAATAATTCAAAATCTCATGATACCATGGTTTCTCACCTTCTTATAATTCCTCCACTCAACCATAGATACCTCTTCCTTTTGCTCAATGAATTCCTTCCTTTCAAACTCCTCTTTAACCTTCAAGAATAGCACATCTTCTTTCGCTAGAGTGGTACGTCGGTGGACATAGATCATCCTAACCTGTCTACCTAGCGGGACAGATAGAGAAGATGCCAGAGAAGTGACAGCATCGGCAAAAATGTTTTGAGCACGAGAAACATGAATAAATTTGAGTTTGAAGAACAACATGATGTAATAGGTGGTGAGTTCTTGATATGGTTTGAGCTTGGGATGGGATGTGCGATATTTGGCAAGCACTTGGCGGAGAATCAACTGACTATCACCGATCACCCTTAGTTCGGTGGCACCATAGAAGTGAGCGGCTTCCAGTCCGGCCAGCAATGCTTCATACTCAGCTATATTGTTTGTTGCTGGAAAGTGGAATTGAAAAGCCTACGGGATTGTGACACTTTCGGGTGACAGAAGAACAATCCCTATCCCTCTACCTTGAGAGTTTAAGCCTCCATCAAAATATAAAGTCCACAGATTGGAAGACCGAATGGATATCAATTCTTCATCTGGGAACTCTGATTGGATAGGGTCAAATATTGGAATGGGATGATGGGCTAAATGTTCAGCAATCACATAGCCCTTAATCGCCTTCTATTGGACATAGGTGATGTCAAATTGAGAGAGAAAGCTCTGCCAACATGCCAACTGGTCAGTCAGAACAGATTTTTCAAGAAGAAACTTGATGGGTTCATATGAGCAATGAGATTAACATCGTGAGCCAGAAAGTGATGTTTAAGCTTCTGGACCACCCAAACTAGGGCGGCATAGGTATTTTCCACGGTTGTGTACTTTTGCTCACAAGGATCGAAGATCTTTGACAGATAGTATGTAGCTCACTTTTTCTCTTCGTCATCTAGTTGTGCCAATACTGCTCCAAGAGATCCTTCTAAAATCGAGATGTGTAAGATCAAGGGTTTGCCTGGTACCAGAGGTTTGAGCACAGGTGGGCTTGACAAATACTTCTTTAATCCATCAAATGCCTCCTGATATCTTGAATCCTATCTAAATTCAGTCTTTGCTTTGGTTAACTCATAGAAAGGTTTGCACCTTTGGGAGTGTTGTGAGATAAACTGGCGAACAAATTGTAGCCTACCAATTAACCCTCTCAGTTCTTTTAAGTTCTTTGGTGGAGGCATATTGATGATGGCTTTGGCTTTGTTGGGATCAATCTCAATGCCTCTTTTGCTGACGATGAACCCAAGTAGTTTTCCAGATGATACTCCAAACACACATTTCTTGGGATTCATCTTAAGCTTATATTATCTGGTTCGCTGCAAAAACCCTTTTTAATATCTCAGCATGCTCATCTCAGGTCTGAGATTTAACCACCATATCATCCACGTACACCTCTACAAATTTATGCATCATGTCATGAAATATCGCTACCATGGCCCTTTGATAAGTTGCTCCGGCATTCTTTAGTCCAAAGGGCATGACGACATAGCAATAAGTTCCCCAAGGTGTAGTGAATGAGATCTTTTCTTGATCCCCTTCAATAACCGGATTTGATTATATCCTGAATATCCATCCATGAATGATAGGATTTCAAATCCAGCTGTATTATCAACAAAAGCATCGATATGAGGAAGGGAGAAATCATCTTTTGGACACTCTTGATTTAAGTCTCTGACGTTAATGCAACTTCGAACTTTTCCATCCTTCTTCACAACTAGGACTATATTTGCCACCCATTGTCGATAGATGACAACTCTAATGAATTTTGCCTGGTGTAGCTTATCAACCTCTTCCTTCATCTTCAAAGCTATATCTGGGTGGAATATTCTTAACTTTTGCTTGATCGGGGTGGCTTCAGGCTTTAGAGTTAATCGATGTTCCACTAATGACCTTTCTAACCCTGGCATATCCTCATATGTCCAAGTGAACGTGTCCTTATATTCTTGCAATACCCCATTAGATCTTGCTCTTCCAAAGGGGTGAGGTTGGCACTGATGAAGTTATTCTTAGGAACTTCTAGTGTTCCAAGATTAAGTTTCTTAGTTGGTTCATCTACCATGGCTGATGGCTCTTCAAACCTCTTTAATCTGAATGCGTAAGCATCAGCCAAATCCTTTTCTTCATCCTCAGTATCAGGATCCTTTTCTGACACAACCTCATATACCCTTAAAGTTTGATCAATGTTTTTCTTGTTCTCATATCGTATTTCATCTAATTGGATTGCATTTTATAGATATTCCGGTAGCTTGGCACATCCTATGCTTTTCTGAGCTAACTGATGCAGGTATCTTTCTAGAACTCTCCTACCTCTGATTTTTGTTTTATCGAAAACTAAACTTAAAGAAGGAGATGATAAATAAGGGAGGAAGAGGAGGTGGAGGGAATGAAATTTATTGGGGAGAATGGAGGACAAAGGAGGTCAACCAAGGATCTGGTGGCTCCTTGAGGCGAATGCCCTTCCGAGGCAAGTTGAGATGTTTCCTCGATCAAAATTTGAGTTTCGGGGAGGATGTTTTTTTAGGAAGTGCTAAACATAAAGATAGAATGGGTTTCAGGTGCCTGATTTGGGGTGGGATCGGCTACGAGAGCCAAAGTGGGTAGAGATATTGATAAAAAGGGGAAGACTTCGAGCAATGTTTGATAGAGGGGGCTTTTGGGCTCAATGTTGACAGAAAGAGGTGATGGGCTAGTAGGCCGAATGATCATGGAAGAAGGTGGGCTTGTGGGCCCAAAAGAAAGATGTGGGCTCAAGGGCCTGGGTTCAGGAGATGGGCTTGAGGACCCAAGAATTGGAGAAAATGGGCACAGAGGCCTGGATTCAGTAGAGGGGATCGGTGGCCCAAGAGCAACAAGTGGGTATGTGGACCTATAAGTTGGGCTTGAGGGCTTAGAAATAGGGATTGGGCTAAGAAGCCCGGGGAGAGCATCACAGTGAGTTGGGGCGTCGGCCCCAAAAGATGACATAATGAGGGAAGGCCCTTGTGGAGTTGGTTGGACATTT
Organism: Cryptocoryne crispatula var. balansae; assembly: GCA_036172225.1. Classification (NCBI taxonomy): domain Eukaryota; kingdom Viridiplantae; phylum Streptophyta; class Magnoliopsida; order Alismatales; family Araceae; genus Cryptocoryne; species Cryptocoryne crispatula. Next base: position 11,439,920 of record CM069923.1, on the reverse strand, counting down.
TCTTGAGTCGATTTGGCAATATGACCCTCAGGTGGGTCAATAGGTGGTTCAGCCTAGAGTGATTCATTGCTTGACCCTTCTTCATCGGTGAAAAGCAAAAGAGATATTTTAGGATACAAGTTATCTTCAGGGTCGTTGGTTCTTCTTCTCTTCTCTTGCTTCATCTCTTGTTCTTCCTTGTTCTCAACCAGTTGAATGGTTTCTTTCTTGATAAATTTTTTTTGTAAGCATCCATAAAGGTATCTGTTTTGAGATTCTGACCATTGACAGTCATCCCATCATACCCAACCCCACTTTTTGGTTTTAACCTCATTAAATTGATTGGCTCAGCTATGCCTAGTAGTTCTTTGCCTAGTCCTCGGCCATCCTGGTATCCCAAACTCTTTATTATGTGTCAACCAACAATTTCATTTTTCTCTCTTTTCCTTCTCCACACTTGCATGGGCTGCCTACTAATTTATGGAAGATCCAAGATTGTCAAAATCGGCTTGTTTGGCGACCCGAGGGGTTGTGGAGGAGAAGGTGGATGATCTAGGGGCATGCTAGTCACTTTAATCACTTGTCCCTTGTAAGGGAATTTGAGACATAGGTGATTAGTGAAGGCTACTGCCTCTAGTGCTTCCAAATAGGGCCGTCCTAGAATAGCTTTGAATGTTGGATCCATCTCAAGTATGTGGAAGTAAACAATGACTATTCGGGGTCCAAGCTTCACATTTAATGTAATCATGCCATCGGCAGGCTTTTTCAAATTGTCATATGCGGTCACTGTTATTTGAGATGGCTGGACATCCTCTTCAGAAATTTCACAAAGACGTAATGTTTCTGGTGGCAGAACATTAATGGAGGCTCCGATATCGACCAAACATGACTTAATGCCTACTCCATTGATGTGGACTGTGATGCATAAGGCACATTTCCTTATTTTTGGGTCGGCCAACTCTTCCTTTGTGAATGTAAGGGCCGGGTACTCACTTTTGGGACCATAATTGATGAGATCTTTTCTGAAGGGAGGCTCTCATTCACCATCACCCGTTGTAAATATTGTTGGAGAACCTCTTGATGGACTCTGGATCTTTTGATCAACTCTAAGATAGAAATCCATGCCGGGGTTTTATCAAGTTGTTTTAACAAGTCATATGATGTCCTAGGCGACGGCTCTTCAATGTGTTCTTCTTCTGCTTCTGGTGCCAACCCTGATTGACTGGCCTGGGAAAAGACCCTTTGGAACATTCGCCCACTCCTGAGTATTGTGGCAAGTTGAGGAGCTATAGTTGGGATGGTAGTGGTGGGTGGTGGGTTAGGTTGAATGATGGGAGCTCTTGGGATGGGTGTAATGATGGTGGTTTGAGGCATGATAGGGTAGGTAGGTTGTGAAGGTATAGTTGCTCGGGGCAGGATGATGATGGGTCCTAGTGGTGGTGATGTTTGTGGTGGATCAACCTGACGGATTAGGGTCCGTCCTGGTTGGAGTTGTATGGCTGGTGGTCTTACAATGGGTCATGATGGTGCTCGGATGATGGGTTGCCGGTTGAGAGTAATGGGGTTGGCTGATGTAGCTAAGGGTATAGAATGGATGGTTCGGTTGACATGCATGGCGGAGGTGGCTCTGTCAACTTGCCAATTCTGGCCCCGATCATGATACTCCTTAGAAGAGATCAAGATGGGATTAACGTGTTGATTTCCAGGTGCGGGTGCATGTGGAGGTAAAGGATTTTGAATGATCCCCAGGCGAGGGTTTTGTTGTTGTTGTTGCTGAGCTAGTGCATGCTATCATTTTTTTTTCACTGTTCTAATGTATTCCCCCATCTGGTCCCAGTCAATACTGCCTTGCTCATTATGGTCACGGATGTAGTCTTTGAACTGAAAACAATTTTCCACGGTGTGCCTAGGATATCTGTGAAATAGACAGTATCATTCTGTGTTGGCATTTTGAGGCCACTCCAACTTCTTCCTTGGCAATACAATTTGCCCTGCCGCCATGAGTGCATTAAAGATGTCCACGAGAGAGTATGGCAAAAGCGGGTAATGGTTCCTCTTAGGTCCAACCTTTCGGGATTCGTAGGCTATGGGAGGGGATGCTTGGTTGTAGTTGGCCAGTTGTTGCTGAGGTGGTTGGGGAACTAGGGCTTGCGGTCACTGAGAGATTAGAGCTTGTTGTTGACGGGGCTGGAACTGAGGTTGAGGTTGACGAGGGTTTATAAATGGTTGATTTTTTTGAGGGTTCCTAAACTGGTGTTGATAATTTCAAGGTGGGTTCCTCACAACATTGAGGTTTTCGTTTGTCACTACGTCATCAGTCACTAGGCCAGTTATGGTAAAAGTGATTTTCTTGACAGCTCGGGGTCTGGGGTCAAACAATGATAGGTGAGTCTCTAAGCTATGTTTAAATGTACCATGCCCTCTCATAGAGTTTACTCATGGAGGTGGGGTGATGCAAAACCAATATGTTCTTTAAAGCCGGAGTGGCATTGGTGATGATCATCTTCACTTGTTCCGGTTATGAAATGGAATCAGTAAGCCTTTCTACCATTGACCTCCATCTATCAACATATTTGATAAAATCCTCATCATTTCTCATTCTTTCAGCCATGAGATTGGTTATGAAATACGTTGGTCTGACCCTGTCTTGATATCTCTGCAAGAATTTATCTTTGACAGTTTCAAAGTTACTCTCCTCCAAAGAGTCAAGCGCGTAGAACCACTCTAAAGATGAAGCCTTTAAAGATCTTCTGAAAAGAAAATCAAGGGCCCTTTGATCATTTCTCCACATTATCGACTCGTAAATAAAGTTTTCTATATGAATGAAGGGATTACCGGTCCCGTTGTAACGACAGTATACCGACATCTCCGAGGGAGGAAGATGAAAAGTAGGGAGGGAAGGAAGAGAAATTTTGGGGATTGCCTTGGTGTCGATCAAATGTCTAAGCTCTCTATACTGCTCATCCATGCGACTGATTTTGTTAATCATAGCCAGATCAACAAAAGGTTCCCCAAGAGGAGGAGGAGTGGGCGCTTGGTGCATTGGAATTGGGATTGGATGGGCCGAAGTGGCCGGATAAGAAGGGTACATTGGGGGATTCACCAAAGGGTGAGTAGAGTTGAGATGATTAGAAGAATAAACTGGTGGCCTAGAAAGAATAATAACATTTGGATCTAGATTAGCCACCGGATGAGAAGAAATTGAGGCCATGAGCCCGGTATGTGAATGGCCATGAGTGGGCACATTAGGATGATGTGCTACCGATCGATGGGTAGAGATGTGAAGACCACCTTCGGGAGGGATGTGTTCGGTGGGTGACTTGCCCTTGAGAATGGCTATGATAGCCTGAAGTTGAGTGGGGTCTTCATGAGAGAATGCCTCCCAAAGTGAATTTAAATTGGGTTGAAGAGAAATTTGACTAGGTTTGGGGAGAATTTCGGGTTCATTGATGGCACATACGGCATCAGGGTAGAAATATGACTGGTCATACTCCAACTACAACTGCTCGTATCTTTGATCTGCCATTCCGATAACTCGTCCTGACCTCAAATTCATAAACACAAAGAGAAGGTGACGAGTAAAAGAACACATAAAATTTTTAGTTTTGATCTTTTTCTTTCCTTTTTTGGTTTTGAATTTTGGTTGGACAAACAAGTCGTCAAGCAAATTAACCTCAAGCAAAAGATTTTGTTTTGTTTTGTTTTTTTTTTGTTAAGTGATTTTATATTTTTGTTTGATTTTTAATTTTTGTTTGCAAATAAGTAATAGCAAAGACTTGGAATGATTAACACAATTTTTTTGTTTCAACCTCAAATTAATGGCTTGTTAAGAGAAATATTGTCCACTCAGATAAATGGGTAAGACCCTATGCTCTCACAACGCCGAGTAATCTAAGGTTGTCACTCTTTTCACAATGATAGGTAATAGGTACTCTGGGTTTTGGGGTGAAAAGGTACAACCTGCCCGATCAGTGTAGAGAGAATCCTTCAACGTCTGGGGACTTACGGAGGCCTTGATGGAAGCTACCCAATCCTTCCAAGAGGGAATCCCCGGAGGAGGAGTAGGCAACCACCAAGAGGGGTGTTTGGATGTGTGGGGCTTTGGGAGGAGAGAGCCTCCCTTCTCGGATGACCTAAAGGAGCCGAAACTCCAATGCAAGCTAAATGTGAGTGAAATGTCAAGGAATTAAGGAGCAATCAATAATAAAATAAAAGCATACAATGATTAATGAGTTGTTGTAGGAAGCAAGTGAACAAGACAATGATATAGAATCAAACTAAGATGGAAGAAAGCACTAATTTAACTAAGCATGCTTTGAAAGTTTGCTAAAGGAGAACTAGACTTATAAAGAAGTAGGCAAGTATACTTAACAAGGGATGAAAGAAGATGATATCTAAGATGCTAAAGTGAAATAAGTTGATAATCAAAGCTAGAAATCAGATCATTATGCTTTTAAAAGGACCAACGGAAGGCAAGTAAATCGAAAAAAACAAGATGATGCTTCAAGAAAATAAACAAGCATGTAAGCAAACAGATAGAAATGCAAGGAAATGGAAATGACTTAAATAAGAACTAGAGTAAAAATAAACATGTTTTTATGTGGACATTCTTAGGAAAGAAAGGAAGAACTCACTAAAGCAAAGTCGGTCCCACCGTGGTCGCCAAAAGGTGTAAAAACCCGAAACGGGATCCATAGATCTCTCTTTCCGTTTCTTATGCTTTCCTTGGGGACTTGGTGGATGGGATGTTAGTGTTTGTGGTCGCCAGGAGCCAAAGGCTCTAAAATATAGTAGAATGAAAAGAAATGAAAGGGAGAATAAAAATGACTGTCGTATCTTTGGAAGTGGGGAGATTGTTGGGTTCTGACTTCTCCTCTCTTGGCTGGGCGAAAGAAGAGAGTTTAGTGAGTCCTTTGCCTTTGGTCCAGTTGAAGCTCTGCCTCGGCCGGATTTACCTAAAAATGTCCATAAGAAAACATAGAAACAAGTGAAAAGGTTATTAGTTCTAGTGAAAGTGTAGAATCATGCTCAAATTCAAATGTAATCATGTAAGAGGAAAGGAACTGACCGGATTGGGACTAAATTCCAACTTCTATTTTTGATAGATTTTTAAAGAGATATGAAGATGTAAAGATATAGCCTAATGCATGCTAGATGTCATGATAATGGAAGCTAGAATGAAAGGGAGGAGTAAAGGATCGACCAGAATGGTAAACAAACTTAAAAAATGCAAAACAGAGTCTGCCCCTACTAGTGCCCCATATATGCGGTGCCTGCTGCAGGTGCCCTGTTAGTGGGGTGCATTGACCAAAGTCAAAGCTCCCCCTTGATGGGGCACCAGGGATTGGTTCTAGCAGATTTTCTTTCCTTCTTCGCAGCGTCACCCCGGAGTGTAGGATGACCTTCAAGATGCAAATAAAGCTTCTCCAAATAGCCAATACAAAAAATAATCTAATGGAAGGGTTATTTGGCACTAGATGTAAGGGAAATGAAGTGTAGAGGTTCTCAAAGTTAGAGAAAAACCATGTTTCTAGAGAAGAAAACTGTGGGTTTTTGTGTTTTGGGGGGAGGATTTAGGGATGATCTAAGGGCTTGAGAGGGTGTTATAGAGACTCAAATAAGTAGTGGTGAATGAGATAAAGCTGTGGATGGACTTGGAGTACCCCAAAACCTCCCAATGGGGCCCCTTTTATAGCCAAAATAAGGGTACTTTGGAAAAATTTAAAAAGCTGCTCCACGCGGCGAAGTGCCCCGTATATGGGGCGCTAGCATCATAAGCAGTGTCAGCTCAATAAGATGGGTCCCAGTTGTGGACGCCAAGATCGTCTCATGGTGTGTGTGTTTTCTTCCTTTGGGTTCCAGTAGGGTCGGTTTATGTTAATCACGCCACAGACACGGTTGTGGATGATCCCCACAAGCTGGCCTATTACCCGCCTCTTCTCCTTCTTCCCTTCTCCACACTCACCTTGATCCCCGGACTACTCAACCCTTGATGTCACTCAGACATCGAAGGACTGGTACGGGTTGTGAGGAGAATAAAAGGGAAAAGAGGATTAGACGGTGGATGGCGTTACTAACACGAACTTAACCTATGGAACCAAGAATAGGACGAAATTGTGTGGTCACTAGGAGCCAAAGAGACTATGATGATTGAAAGGGAAGAAGTGAACTAGTAAAAGAAAAGGTGACCGGTTACCTTGTTGAATGGGAAGATTGTGGCGGGTTCTATCTTCTCATTCCTCGGTCGGCCTGAGAAGAAGAGCCTTGGAGGCACTCGCTTGCCTGAAAAGAAGTTAAGGATGAAAGCAAAAAAAAACAACGATTAGAACAAAGTGGAAAGTAGCAACTATTCGTAAGAGAGAAGACTGGCAAAAGAGGTTGAACGAACCGGATTAGGACTAGCTCCTAACCCCTCCTAAGAAAGATCTAAATGACCTAAAGCTAGAGATACATTATACTATGCTAGTATAATATGCATGATGAAACAAAACGGAAAATGAAATGAGAAAGAGATAAGGAAGAAGATCATTGTGAGCCCCAAGCCGGCCAGCTTCTGGAGGTTGTAGGCACTCCGAAGCGGGGTCGCCTGGCATCCCGTCGGAGGAGTTCTTCAATCCTCCTGAGACAGCTTTTTGTAGACACGCCAAATTTGCCTAATTCAGAGCATAAAACTCATGTTTTATAGGGTAACATGTATGATTGACCATAGAATGATGTCGGGTCTTTTAAGTTGATTTGGAGCTTCGCCGAACGAAATCGGATGCTTTCTGAAGTTTTCCGCAAAAAGCCATAATTTTCGAGCGAAAGCCACACGTAAATCGTGTAAACATGGAAACTGGCTAAATGACCAATGCCTAATGATCATGCATTGAAATTTATGGTCATATTCACACCTCGGGCAAGTTTTGTTGCATGCCGTGCCTTTCCGGTTTGTCGTCAGAGTCATTTTGACCTGTATCAGATCTTCTGTTCACTGCCCAAACTTCCAGATAAAATTATGAAGTTTTGGAGGGTGTGATGGCTGATCTAATGCTATAGAAAGCTTCTTCGGCCTGTTATCTTTCCAACACAACAAATGACGTCGAATTCCGAGTTCGGGAGTGTTCACAATGGCTTCCGGAAGAAGGATGCGCAAAAATAGTCCCATGCGCCTGGTCCCTGGTCACATGTGCCCGGGTACCAGGACACGTGCCCATGCGCTCTACCAGTGAGGCACGTGACCTCGTGCCCTCACTTGAGGGCACATGCGCCCTACCCTTGAGGCACGAGGGAACCAGTTTTTCATCGGGACTCTACCACTGAACCGATCGACCGGAGAAGGACAAATTTTTCGGGAACAGTGCCATGCGCCCCAACTGAGAGGCACATGCGCCCCTCAGTGGGGCGCATGTGCCCTGCCCCAGGGCGCATACGCCCTGGGGTAGGGCGCATGCGCCCTGGGGTAGGGCGCAAGGAGCCCTATTTTTTAGTCTTGATTGCACCGTTCGTTCTCCTATAAATTGACTTTGATTCTGGTCATTCCAAAGGCATGAGCACGACCCCCCAGGCATCTCAATATGTCAAACCTCCCTCCTACAACAATTTTGTGATTTTTAGAGAGATAATTTCGAGTTTTTAGAGAGAGAAAATTCGGTTCTAGAGAGAGGAAGGCTGTTCTGCAGGTGATCAGCCAGGTCTTTCTTCTTCAGCCTCTACAGCAGTGTGTGGACGTCTGCTGCCCGAGCTCTCTTCATCAAAGTTCTTCCTCTCCAAGTCTTACTAAGTTTTCAATCAACGGAACTTGATTCCGAGGTTGGGGATGGTCGTGAAGAGCACAGAAGTAAAGTCGCGCCTGGCAGATCCTGGACTACTGCTCGGCTTTTTCGACAACTCAGATTTGGCCATATCTCTCTCTATTCAACTCAGAATCTTGCTGTTATTTTTACTATCTCTTTTTTTCGTGATTATACATCCTCCTATAATTTTTTTTACATTTTTTGCATTATTTTTATTCTGTTAATCCTAAAATAGAAAAAGAGGGGTTAGAGATAACCCGAATCCGGTCAGTTTCTAGTCAGTTGTGTGTTTCATGACATTTTATTTACATATACTCCACTTTGTCTAGTTATAATAGTCTTTTCACTTTATTATTTGTATAGTTTCATAGAAAATCAAGCACCCATGCATTGAGGACTCTTCTTCATCGGCCGGCCGAAGAAGGAGAAGCTTTAACCCGCACTCTTCATGCTAAGGTACACACGGTCATTTTAATTTCATAAATCGGAACCCGCGGTTCCTGGCGACCACATTTCTTTCTTATCATACTCCTCCCACATGAAGCTAACCGTCTCTTTTGTGATCAAGCGACACTAAGGGATGAAAGTTCGGGGATCAATGTGAGTGTGGGACCGAGGTGAGATTTGCTTTCCGTGCTTTATTCCTTTCTTTTCTCATCCCCTCTTGAGGTGACGATCTGGGTTCATGGACTTCTCTAAAAAGGATAGGCCCCATCAAATTTTTAGAGTCGACAGCTTTGTGGCGACCACGGTGGGACAAGCAATGTCTTCAACCGTGGGTGCTTAGTGTTTTGTTTGCAACTTGTTCTAGTTCTAGACCGGTTCCCACGTGAGCCTTTTCTTCTTTCCACCTCTCTTAAACTTCATGCCATATCAAAATTTCTGATTTCACCCATCTTTCATCATATCTGAAGTGCCAAGTATGCCATTTAATTTCTGTTATTTTATTTAAACCGGTTCCCACCTGAACCACCCTTTTCCTTTTAAACCGGTTCCCGCGTGAACCAGTCTCTTTCTTTACTTCGGTTCCCACGTGAACCAAACTACTTTTTTTCATATCTATCCCAACTTGGATAATATCTTTGTTCACCTTTAATTGGCCCCACGTGGCCCTCTTTTGACCATTCAAACCAGTTCCCACGTGAACCACCCTTTTTTACCCAAAACCGGTTCCAGCGTGAACCACCTTTACAATTTACCCTGGTTCCCATGTGAACCAGCTTATTCTTACATCGGTCCCCACGTGGACAACCCTTTTGCTTGGCTATCAGATCTGAACCATCTTCTTTCCATCACCTATTCACTATCTCCATTTGGCTCACATAAGAAACAAGGTCTGGATTCTAGTTTCTAGTTGCTTATCTAGTTTCTAATTGCTTTCCTTGTGTCATTGCTTGTTTATTTAAGTTCATGTTTTTCTTTTTACTTGCTTTATTACTTGATTGCATTCTCTTCTCCTTCTCTCTACCTCCTTATTTTACACTTTTTTGAGGCGGGAGCTCACTCTCCCATTTACCCCTCCCATCCAAAACACCCTCTTGGTGGATTCTGACCTCTCTTCTGGGATATTCCTTCCTAGTTGACTTGGTTGGCTTTCATCAAGGCCTCCGTAATTCCTCATATGTGGAGTATTCCTCTTCACAATCGGGTTGGTTGTACCACTCCCCAAAACCCGAAGCATCCTATGTTACCTACGCGTGGTGAGATTGTGTGAAACCTAGGTCATTGGAGATTGGAGTTCGGATCCTAACCCATTTGTTGAGAGAACAATTCTTAACAAAATCCATAAACCTAAAGTTTAATCAAAATCATTGCATAATTTTGCTTTCAAGTCTTTGCATCACTTGTTTGTCAAACAAAAATTAAAAACTCTAACATTTTTTGCAAGACATACTAAAAAAAACCAGAAAAAAGTTCTTTGTTTGCATTGTCAACTTGTTTGTTTTACTTTCTCCTTGAAGTTCAATGCAACTAAGGTCTGGAAGGCACGTTGCAATGCCGGAACAAGCTGAACATCGAGAACACGAGATGGGTCACCAACCAATTCTGTCAGATGGTCTTGTTAATCCATTGTTTGAGTCAGAAGCGCAAGAGGTCTCTCAACCATCTGCTCCTCGTGATGTTGAACAACTCTTTAGAGAGTTGTCTCTCTATACTGACCCAGAAACCTACGCCCGCATACAATCCATGGTGAAGGGAAAAATGGCCTCAGATCAGGCTGAAGTTAACCAAGTTGCTTCATCTACTTGTCCTCTGGTTCGACCACCACTCATTCAATCACCTTTTGTTCAACCACCTATTGTTCAACAATCTGTGATTCAACCATCATTGGCACTAGCACAACCATCTGTAGTTCAACCATCTATAGTTCAACCATCTGTGGTCCAACCCTCATTTGTTCAGCCATCTTATTTCAACCATGTTGCTCCCTTGACCCATCAAGTCATGGGACAATCTTCCGTAAATTTGCCAAGTCATGCTCCTCAATTCCAAAATCATGCCTCTAACCACATACCCTAACCAATAAACCAAGAACCTGCTCTCACCCAGGCAATCATGGATCGGCTCACCCAGATTAATGAACGTTATGAAGAGCTGAGATGTCGCTTGGACTCCAAGTCAGTTCCTGAGATTTCTATTCCTTCTCTGCCAGTCCTACACCTGCCACCTTCTGAGCTACCAGTTTATCACTGCTACAATGGTACTGGCAATCCTTTTCTCCACTTAAAATATTTTCTTTACGAGTCCTCGTTCTGTAAAAATGATCGTAGGGTTCTTGCATTCTTATTCCGCCGATCACTAGAAGGGTCTGCATTAGAATGGTTCTACTCGCTCGATTCCTTTGAGGCAGGAGACTTCGATATTGTGAAGACCAAATTTTTGCAAAGATACAGAGACCGGGTGGCACCAACATGCTCCGTTATAGATTTGATTGCTGAGAAGATGAAGCCCGAAGAGGACTTCATAAAGTTTACTGATCGCTGGAGGGGAATGGTAGAGAAATTAACAGATGTGATTTCTGAAGGGGAACAAGTAAGGATGCTTATTGGAAACACTACACCTGCCTTGAGGAATGTCTTGATCATGCACCGTCCTACCACCATGAATGAACTCTATGACAGTGCCCGATACTTGAAAGCCCACTTCAAGGATGCCACCATGATAAAACCCTTTGATCCTAAACCTAGAAACTTCAGGAAAACCCCTTTGCACCAGTTGGGCCTACAACCGAAGGAGTGGCCAACAACGAAGCTATAAACATTGTGAGGAACCAGGGGGAACCGTCAAAACTAGTTCAGAAACCCACCACAAAACCTTTCCTATTACCCCCCTCAACAACAGGTTAGGCCACCACAACCACGACAACCACAACAACCCACGCAACCTGTAGCACAACCCCAGCAACCTCGTCAACCTACCTACAATAGGGCACCGCCACCACCCAATCAGGCACCACGAAGGGGAGGTCGTAGGAGAGAGAACTACTAACAACTCCCTTACTCCTTGACCGACATCTTCAATGTACTCATGGCGGAGAAACAGTTGGAATTGCCCAAGGAAAGAGAGGTTTGGCCAACGAATGTAGATATGTCCCGATACTGTGCTTACCACCGGTGCCCTGGTCACACTGTTGAAGTGTGTTTTTAATTCAAGGATTACATCCACGATCTGAATGACCAAGGCAGCATTGATTGGGCTCAAATGGGGGAATGCATACAAGCTATGAAGGCTAGGCAGCAGCAGCGGCAGCGTCCACCGGCTCAACCTCAACAACAACCTGGCTTGGGGATTGTTCAGAATCCGCTCCCATTACATGCTCCCGCTCCAGCACCGGCACCAGCACATCCAAACCCAGGAATTGGTCTAGTACACTCCATTGTCCAGGGAGATGCCAGCCGTGCTCAAGGTTGGCAACTAGAAAACCAAAATGCAACCATGCCGGTCAACCCAGCTAGGCCTCCTGCTAGACAAATAATTCGTGCACCTGCTGCTCCACAACCACCACCTAGTTCAATATCCCAACCACTGGCAGCCACTTCTTCACACCGACTCATCATTAGGCTAGCCCCCTCCTTAACTACACCTCCTTCAACCATTGCTACACACCGGCCCTTGCTCATCCGACCACCACAATCACCACCAAACCTAAACCCCCAGCCTATGAACTCTGTCACTCCAAAACCTCAACCTATCATAACACCGACCCCACAACCTACCACATTACCAACACCTTCATTAAACTCATCAACCACTTCTGCACCCCGGCCTCTTCTTATCAGGCCACCAGTATCACCATCACTACCTCCTCCAAATCCTACCCCTCTACTCACTAACCCAATCATCCTAGAACCACCAATCCCATTGCCTACCATACCTGCACCTACACCACCTGTTCCACCACAATCCACCCCAGTTAACCCGTCACCTCTACCCGACCGCCAAATAGCCCCGGTGCTTCGGAGTGGGATGATGTTCCAGCAACTCTTTCCCCAAGCCGGTACTCAACCGCAGGATCCAGTGGAGGAGGAACAAGTAGAAGAACCATTGCCGGGCACAGCCTATGATATGTTGAAACATTTAGATAAGACACCGGCCCGTATTTCCATACTTGAGTTGATCAAAAGATCAAAGGTGCACCAGGAGATTCTATAGCAGTACTTGCAAAGGGTCATGGTGAGTGAAGATCTCCCACCTGAAAAGATAACTACAGTGTTAGCCCCAAGAAGTGAGCACCCAACACTCACTTTCTCTCAGGAAGAATTAGTAGATCTAGAGGTCAGGAGATATGCTTTGCATGTGGAAGTTATTATCTGTAATGTCGAAGTGAAATCATGTTTGGTTGACACTGGAGCTTCTATCAATGTTATGCCGCCAGAAACTTTGCAGTTGTGTGGCATTTCTGAGCAAGAAATCAAGCCATCATGTGCCATGGTGACGGCCTACGACAACTCCAAGAAGTCTGCACGTGGGGTGGTCACTCTAGAAGTTAAACTTGGACCATGTACGGTCACAACAGATTTTCATGTTCTAGAATTAGATCCAACTTTTCGGGCTATACTTGGGAGGCCATACTTGGAGGCAATAGGAGCTGTGGCTTCAACAAACCACCAGTGCATAAAGTTTCCCTTTAAAGGACAAGTGGTCAAGGTTACTAGCATGCCTATAAGGGATGAGATGAATGATGCTTTTACATCACCCCTAGGTTTGTCAATACAGCCCCAGATCTCAAAGGGAGATTTACCAGAAGTCAGATGTATCATCGCCTCTCTACCCGACACAGTGGGATGGCGGATGATGATGAAACTGGGCTATCAGCCTGGAAAAGGTTTAGGCAAGGATCTTCAAGGAATCACTCAGCCGATTCAAACTGTGAAAAGGCCACGCAGGCAGGGGTTGGGATATGAAGAGGATTCCATCCCAAGGAGGATATTCCAACCAGGATATGCCATGGGACTCCACAACTTCTTTATCAAAGGGGAGACCATGATGATGGCTGAAGATGACAAGAGTTTCATTACAGTTGTCAAGAGAAGGAAGGCTCTAGATGAAGAAGAAGACTTGGAAGACCTATGCTTATCTTTGACTCGTCTGTTTTCAAGTGGGGAAGAGTACCAGGAACCACTCAAGGGCAGACCAATCTTGAATCATCTAGTTAAACATGTTACTTAAGTCAAAACCATTCCACGAGGCCCAAATACAACAATGCCATGTTTGAACCTCATGCCATTATTTCTAGATCTTTTGGATGGGCTTCAGAGCCCACTTACCCACTTTGGGCCCATGTGTCCTTTTCAACCTTCCACTCTTATTGGACCTGCTTGCCCATTTGCTTCCCTCATCAACTTCAAAACTGAGGGCTTTTCCCAACATGGGCTTACATGCCCATTTATTTTTAAGATCGAGTCCACGTACCCGTTTACTTTTTTCATCAGTTTTGGACCCATGTGTCCACTTTCTGTTACCATTGGGCCCACGAGCCCCTTTTTCCCTTTTATCCTTAAGTTTTTATTTCTATTAATTTAGTCATCTTCTATAAAATCCTGAGTCATGCTGACTCATTCTATCTTTTTACTTGAAATTTCCAAAAATTTGTCTAGTTTCACAGAAAATCAAGCACCTACGCATTGAGGACTCTTCTTCGTCGGCCAGCCGAAGAAGGAGAAGCTTTAACCCGCACTCTTCATGCTAAGGTACACACGGTCATTTTAATTTCATAAATCGGAACCCGCGGTTCCTGGCGATCACATTTCTTTCTTCTCATACTCCTCCCACATGACCCGAACCGTCTCTTTGGTGATCGAGCGACACTATGGGATGAAAGTTCAGGGATCAATGTGAGTGTGGGACCGAGGTGAGATTTGCTTTCCGTGCTTTATTCCTTTCTTTTCTCATTCCCTCTTGAGGTGACGATCTGGGTTCACGGACTTCCCTGAAAAGGAGAGGCCCCGCCGAATTTTCAGAGTCGACACTTTTAACACGATCTTCTCCCAGTTCCAACAGGGGTTTCAAGGTTTCTAGCTCATTTTTGGAGGCTCCTTGAGGCTCTTTGAGATGACTTTTTTTGGCTTTTGGTGGTGTGGGAATGTTTGGGATGGTTTCTCGGTCGTACAGAGTGGATGGAGTGGTGAAGGTGTAGTGGAAAGGCTAGATGACTTGGGGGTGAGATTGGGGGCTCTAGAGTGGCTTGGAATATGGTGGAGGGATGTTAGAATGCCCAAGGAAGGGCCTCTCTTCGGAATTGCCTCTTTGGGAACCCCTTTTGGAACCCCCAAAATGTGGGAGAAGGGTCTCCTTTTATAGATCTACAAAAGTGACCCAGGCACTCCACTACCGGGTCGCTTGGCGTCTTGACTGCAGAGCGCCTGCTAGTCCGCCGACAAATCGGCGGATCGGCACGTCCGACCATACCGGTCGCCACCTACCACACTGGGTGTCAGGTGTCAGTTGTCGGCGAAGATCCCGACGCTCTGACAGGGGAGCACCTACAACCTATGGCTGACACACTGCAAATTCAGCGCACGCAGAGCCTTCAGTGTCAGTCGTCTAGCAGGGATCTAGGCGCTCCGGCAGCGGAGTGCCTACATCCTCGGTACGATTTCGACAATGCACTGCTGACCAGTCTGAAAAGCCAGCCATCACGGGCAAAAATCCAGGCGTCCTGATAGAGGAGCGCTTGGACTCTCGTACGATCTCGGATATGGTGTTGACCAATCGGAAAAGAGGGAGAATGGGTGGGAAATACCAGGCGCTCCGATATCGCGACACCAGGCATTGTGTTGTCGGGGCGCTTTAAGAATTTCACGGGATTTGGTTATTCTATATCGAACCAACTTCCTCGATCGAGAAAATACAAGTGTTGTCCATGAGAATGAGATTATGGTCCCCGTAATCTGGCTGAATTCGCATATCGACAGCTTGCCTCGCCTTGGCGTTAGTTTTGTAGGGGAGTGGCACAAAGTGTAGTAGAGACAACCGTAGTGAGGTGAAGCGGAACGAAGTGGTGGCAGACTGAAAAACTGGCACCAAGGTGTAGATTTAGATACGCGAACTATGACCTGATCCGACGGGTTGAGTCTCCTTGGGTCCTACGATTGCTCCTTTCGTTTCCTCCGAACTGCTTCCATAGTCGATTGAAAAAGGAGGAGTGCCATGGGCATGAAAGAGGAAAATAGAAAGCCTGTCCCCTGCGTGCGGGGGACCTTCGAGTGCAGCTCGTGAGTTCATCTTGGTTGGCGACCCAGCTTCGTGGTTTGCTTGTGCTGAGAAGGGCTGAACATAAGTTGATTAAAAGTCAAAGAATTTTCAATCGACTTGGAATGAGTCCTTTGGATTTGTCATGGTCCTCGCGGGAACCTAATTCAGCTCTAAGTAGGATAATATCTTATTAAAATAGGAACACTTGCTTGTCTTATCGGAAAAGATGGTTCTTTGCAAAATAGCCGAAATGATGATGACTAAATGCGTATGATGCATGTGAATGCGTGTTGGGTGAAAGAAATAAAAATTACTATGCAAATAGTTGAAGATATTGATTACGAGGGATGGGTCAGGATACTGGTCTAGAACCATCTTCCCCATTCTCACAATTTTGGCTTATCCGCAGGTTCATTGAACGATCGTTCCGTCATTGATTTTTTCAAAGGGGTTCTCGGGACCGACGTTCTTTGAACTTGAGGTCTTCAACACTTCAAAATACTATTATGTTGATAGTTAATATGCAAACTTAAGAGAAAGCAAAACAACATCATTTTTTTTAAAGGCGTCCCAGCGACGCGACGCCGGGTGTCTCTTTATAGGAGTGCCTGCATCTCCTATGCATATCGCCCATCTCGTCATGGGTAAAGGGGGGGTTCCCCCTCCTCAATATGGCCCTATAAGGTGCCTGGCCGCCCCAGGGGGAGGGGAAACCCTTTCAACTCCTCTTGGGTAGCCTTCTTGCACCATTTCTTTCCTCTTCTTGCTGTTCTTGCTAAGATGGAGCTTCCTCACCGGCCGGCGACTCCATTGAAGGCGAAACGGTTTTCAGCCATTCCAGGGCACATTCAGAACCGGGTTTCGCCGAGAGTGGTGACTTTTCACATTCAATCATCCTATAGATGTCTATTCATGCCATTTTACATTGTTTTTATTTCCATTTAGTGACCTTATTTGATCAGTTTTCACCTCCGTTTCTGCTGTTTCTGGTTTTCTGTCAGATGCAACTAAGCGCTCTGTCTTAGCGATGTCGAGCGTCGCATCTTCGGAGTGCTTGCTATTTCTGATAGCAGTTTCTGATTCTGCTCATCTATGTTCTATGCAGAAACCCCCAGCATTCTCGAGCGCGTGCCATTATGGATTGATTGGCTGGATAGATCGCCTTCTTGTTTACTTGTGCTACTACACCCGTTCATTTTTTCGTGACTGGGGTCTTCTTGGCATCCTTACTCAAGCTCGCAACATCCATAAATATCATTGGGACTTTGCCTTCCTCGGTGCTTTGGTTGAGTCTTGGCATCCTTAGACTCATACTTTCATCATGGGCACTTACTCAAGCGCCATCGTGTTGTCCCAAAGGAGGCCCCAATGGCCGAGGAGGAGGAGCTAGCAGCTTCTGAGCCAGCTACAGAGGGTCTGGTAGCAGTAGAGCCGGTGGTGGAGGTCCCGACAGAGGAACCATCAGAGGTGGAGACCCTGCTCCACGAGGAGGTGAGTCTTTGCTTCTTATTTACAGCATCTGTTGTTTGTTGTATTGTTCTAACCCTTGTCTTGTGCAGATTTAGGAGCTGCGGGCTTGGGTGACCGAGCTTACTGGTGCTCAGGAGGCTGCCGAGGAGACCGAGCGGGCTCTTTTGGATCAGGTATGTGCTTCATTTCTCTTAGTCTTCCTACTTTGTTGTAGTGTCTAACTCCTTTTTCGCAGGTTACCTGACTTTAGGCCCAGGTGGCCGAGCTGGAGAGTCGACCTCCTCTGGCTAACCCCACCCTTTTGACTGAGGTGAGTTTACATCTAAGGTTGTTCTAGTCTTGTTCTTTCTCTCTTGTCATGCTTGTTGCTTCTAACATTTGTTTGATCTTGTACATGGAGCAGTTGAGGGCTCGGGCCCTGCCCGAGAGCAAGCAGATTCTCCGACTACGGGTCCAGCACCTGGAGGAGGTGTGAGCGCTGGAGTCACGGCGGGCGGCGAAGCTGCTGGAGTTGGCCCGTTTGCGGTCGCAGGGTCGATCGTACCGGACTGACTCCCGGCGGACGACACTCCATGGTCCGAGTTGGTCAGGCACCACCTCTCGAGTTGGCGGCAAGGGGATTCCCATCTTCCCTGCTGTGGTAGAGCCAACTCCTCAGGAGCCACCGACGAGGGAAGACGGCGATTTGGATGTGCCGGCCCCCTCTGTCACTTGATGACTTGTACATCCCTTGACTCATAGTGAATTTACCCTTTTTTTGCCAGTGTATCTCTTCTATCTTTTGATTCGAGCGCCTATTGCTTGTCTTATTAAACCAGAAGATTGGTTAAACTTTATTTAGGCTTAGTCCCTTGCAAGATGTCAAGAGGCATGGGCCTTCTTAATTAGGCAGATAAGAAATATAACTATGCAATGTAGAAACGAAACGTGCAAGACAGAAAACTAAACATAAATGCAACTAGACATGCGGTCAATTTACAAGCACTAACCTTTTTTATTCTAGGAATTTTTCCAGTTTGTTTGGATTTTGAATTTTATAGATTATTTAGGATTTTGGATATTCATGTTTGTAGGAGTTTTGAAAATTTTGTAAATTTTTTTGTTCTTTTGAAATTTTTGAATTTGTTTGGGTTTTGGATGTAATTGGTTTTTTTACGTGGATGAGGTAGATGTTCTCACCATTTGCCTTGCTTGTGACTGGGCATCCTTTTCATGCTATACACAACAGTTAAGGGCAGATAATACACGTGGATGGTGTGCCTTCTTCCGGAATTCTTAGGCTTTCTACCTTCAATAAACCAGGGTCCTGCTCGGGCTCGATTGATCGACCCTGCCCATGGTGGTTGAAGAAGGAAGAAGTTGGGACAAACCCTTAGTCGAATTCAAAGGGTGTTGAATGCGTTTCCCTACTAATGCCCACCTATCTATCATGTTTGATCTTTTCGGGTCCTTCTTCCTTGCCCATTTTCATGGCCCACATTCGGACAGGTAATTTTTTTTTTGCCTGAGGGGTTCATTGCCCATCTTTTGGAGCCTTTCTTTTCTTTGGGGCTACTCTAGGCACTCATTCAGATAGGTCTATGCATTGTTTCCTTTTGTTGACTTGAGGGGTTCATTGCCTATCTTTTGGTGCCCTTTCTTTTGAGAAGTCAGACCTTCAAAGATTTTTACCCTTTTAAGATGAGGGGTATTTTCGGTACTTTCTGCTCTAACCCCCTTGAATCCCACCTAGGGCCAAGGCGAGGGGAGAATAGGGTAAGACCGATTTCCTTTGCCTAGCACTACCTGGTCTTCTTTTCCGACTTTGGCTGCCGAATCCCAGAGTCTAGGAGTGCAATGTGCGCGCTGTGGTACCTATCCTTAACCCTCATTTGAACAGGCGGGCCTGGTAGCAAGCAAGGATAGGTGAGAGCGAACTTCTCCCACAAAATTTTTTGTTGTATTTTATAAATTTATAAATTTTGTTTGTTTTTTAGGAGAAATATTTCTTAAGGTAGAGTCCATTCCAAGGGTGGCTTAATTCTTCTCCATCTGCATTAACTAGCTTGTAAGAATTGCCGGGGTAGGTTTCTGAAATTACAAAGGGTCCCTCCCAATTTGGTTGGAGTTTTGAGTGAGGACCGCTCGACTTTATAAAAATTCTTTTGAGCACAACCTCACTGATTTCAAATTTTCTCTCAACCACCCTTTTATGATAAAACCTTTTAAGCCTATTTTGATAAATCTGGGCATGTTCGGCGGCGGCCAACCTCCTTTCATCTAAGAGTTTGAGTTGGGCTAGGAGAGACTCCCGCCGATCATCCGTGGGGATGTCTCGATCGATCTGAACTCAAAGGGAAGGGACGAGTACTTCATATGGGACTACCACCTCCATCTCGTATGCCAAGGCATAGAGAGTCTGACCTATTGGGGTTCCAACAGAAGTGCGGTAGGCCCATAGAGCATCGATCAGCTTGTCTGGCCAATCCGTGAACCTACCGGACTCACATGTTTTCTTAATGATTTTTATCAAGATTTTGTTAGTGGCTTCTGCTTGATCGTTGCCTTGTGGGTAATACGGGGATGAATGATGCAATTTTATGCGGTACCTGTTACAGAGGTCTTGCAGTTCTTGAGAGATAAACTGAAATCCATTGTCGATGACGATATCGCTGGGAATCCCAAATCTGGATAAAATGTTGCGCCTGACGAATGTGCACATTGTTGAGGCCTTGATCTATGTGTAAGCTTCTGCTTCGGCCCATTTGACGAAGTACTCCGTGGCGGTGAGGATTAAAGACTTGGTCTTGTTCATGGAGTTAGGATCACCAAGGGGACCGATAATATCAAAAGCCCACATAGCGAAAGGCCAGGGGACATGGATAGGATGGAGAGAAGATGCAGGAGAGTGGATCTTGTTGGTATGGAGTTGGCATTGATGGTAGTGCTGGACAAAAATCGAGCAATCTTCTTCTAATGTGGGCCATTAGTACCCTTGCCGAATGATCTTCTTGGCAAGGGCTTGAGCACTAACATGGCCCCCACACACCCCGGAGTTTGCTTCTTCAAGTACCAATTCAGCTTCACTTTCATCCACACACCTTAACAAAACCCCTGTCATGCTCCTTTTAAAGAGTGTCCCACCCAGTACTAGATATTTTTGAGAAATCCTCTTTACGGCTTTACTCTCATTAGCTGTGAGTTCGGGCGGGTAAGTATGGTCTTGGCAATATTGAGTAATCTCATAGTACCATGGCCTCTGTTCTTCTTCTCATAACTCCTCGATCTCGACTAGTGATAATTCCTCCTTCCGCTCGAGAAATTGCTTCCTTACAAACCTCTCCTTAATATCAAGAAATCAAGCATCATCAATAGCAGCTAACATCTTCCGCCGGACAAAAATGGTCCTATAAGAGATGCCTAGCGGGATTGATAAAGAAGATGCCAATGATGCTAGAGAATCGACAAGAATGTTCTGATCATGAGGAATATGAACAAATTCGAGCTTGACGAAGAGCTTGATGTAAGAAGAAGTGAGTTCTTGATATGGTTTGAGTCCAGGATGAGATGTTCGATATCGGGAGAGTACAAGCCGAAGGACCAATTGGCTGTCACCTATAATCTCAACTTGGTGGCCCCATGGAGGCAAGCAGCTTCTAACCCAGCTAGGAGGGCCTCGTATTCAGCGATATTGTTAGTGGTGAGAAAACAGAGTTGGAAAGCTTGGGGAATAATGACCCCTTCAGGGGACAAAAGGGCAACTCCAATTCCCCTTCCCTGGGAGTTCATAGCACCATCAAAATAAAGGGTCCATAGTTCAGGATGATGGAAGGACATGAGTCCCTCATCAGGCAATTCAAAATGGACCGGGTCAAAATTAGGAATAGGATGGTGAGCAAGGTGCTCGGCAATTGCATACCCCTTGATCAACTTTTGTTGGATGTAAGTGATATCAAACTGTGAAAGGAAACTTTGCCATCTGGCAAGTCGGTCGGTGAGGACAGATTTTTTGAGGAGGAATTTTATAGGATTCATTCGGGCGATGAGGTTGACCTCGTGAGCAAGGAAATAATGCTTGAGTTTTTGTACCACCCAGACTAGAGAGGCTCAGGTTTTCTCCATGGCGGTATAGTTCAGCTCACATGGGTCAAAGATTTTAGAAAGATAGTAAGCAGCCCATTCTTTCCCCTCCTCGTCTATTTGTGCCAACACTACACCTAAGGATTCTTTTAACACCGAGATGTACAGGATCAAAGGCTTGCCTGGGTTTGGGGGTTGGAGCATAGGAGGGCTAGAAAGATATTTCTTCAAACCATCAAAAGTCTCCTGACATTTCTGATCCCATTTGAACTCTATTTTTACCCTGGTTAACTCGTAGAAAGGTTTACACCTTTGGGAATGTTGCGAGATAAACCGGCAGACAAATTGTAGCCTTCCAATTAACCCCCTAAGTTCTTTCAAATTTCTTGGCGGGGGCATATCAATGATAGCCTTAGCTTTATTGGGATCAATCTCAATCCCCCTCTTGCTAACAATAAAACCCAATAATTTGCCTGATGATACACCAAACACACATTTCTTTGGGTTCATTTTCAACTTGTATTCTTAGGCTCTTTGCAAAACCTTTCTTAAAACCTGGGAGAGTTCATCTCGGGTCTGGTATTTGACCACTAAATCATCCACGTACACCCCTACACACTTATGCATCATATCATGAAAAATTGCCATCATTGCCCTCTAATAGGTCACTCTTGCGTTCTTTAACCCGAAGGGCATGACGACATAACAATACATTCCCCACGGTGTAGTGAACAACGTTTTCTCCTGATCCTCTTCTACTAGACGAATTTGATTATACTCGGAATATCCATCCATAAACGAGAGGGTTTCAAAACTGGCTGTGTTATCAACAAGTACATCAACATGGAGAAGAGGGAAATCATCCTTAGGGCAAGCTTTGTTCAGATCCTTAAAATCAATGCAGATGCAGATCTTGCCATCCTTTTTCATTACCAGGACGATGTTAGCCACCCATTGGGGATAAAAGATGACTCTGATAAGTTTGGCTTGATGTAACTTGTCGACCTCTTCTTTCATTTTTAGAGCAACTTCTGGGTGGAATCTCCTAAGCTTTTGTTTTACAGGGACAACTCCATCCTTAAGCGTCAAATGATGTTCAACTAGTGAGTTGTCTAACCCCGGCATATCCTGGTAAGTCCACGCAAATGCGTCCCGATATTCTTGCAAGGTCCCTATCAAATCCGATTATTGGGAGTGAGTGAGACTAGCCCTTATGAGAACAACTTTAGGATCATCTAACGTCCCAAGATTAAGCTCTTTCGTGGGCTCATCAACGGAAGCTAGGGGTTCCTCAAATCTCCTCAAACCGGATGCATAGGCATCTTCTATATCTTCTCCTCTATCTGTATCGACATCCTTTTCTGAACCAACTTCGTATACTCTCAAAGATTGATCAATGTTTTATTCATCCTCATAGAAGACCTCATCCAACTAAACAGTATTATCCCAAAATCCTGGCAATTTTGCACATTCTATGCTTTTGTCAGCTAGTTGATGAAGATACTGATTTGGTACCCTTTTACCCCTAGTTTGGAATCTTTTGGACACTAATCCTAGGGGGAAAGAACAAGATGTCAAGGAAGAGGAAGAATTGGGGGGACGATATCTACAAGAGGTGGAGGATAAAGAAGGGAAAGGAAGGTGAAGATATGAGGAAGATCTTGAGTGGGGTTGTGATCTTCCCCAATTGGAGATGAGTTGGTTGATACTTGGAGGGGAAAACTTAGTGGATTGGGTGGGTCATCTGGTTCGACTCGAGATTGGACTGGTACGATTGCCAGGGAGGCAAAGGCCTCAAGCAGGGTAGAGTGGAGAGGGCTCTCGGGCCTGATAGTGATGGTTGTGTGAAACTGGGGTAGTGCATCCCCCGCACGGGTCTTGAGGAGCCTGTCATGAAAGGGCATTGGGAGCCCATGGGAGAGACTTAATCAGGAGAAGGGGTCAGCCCCAGAGAATGAGAAGTCGAGGGGAGGCCCTCGTGGGATGATTAGAGAGTTATGGCGAACTTGCTCGTCGGGGCATTCTATGACTCGTGGTGACTCAAGTAGTTCTTCCTTCGATTCTCCTTCCATGGATAGAAATAATGATGATAAGGATAGGAATAATTCATCCTCACCTTTGTCAACCCTTTGCCTCTTTCGTGGATTTGATGTCATTAAGATAGCCTGATCCTTCCTCTTCAATTTGAATCACTTCCCCTTTAAAAAAATATTTTGTGAGTCCTTCTGCCACTGCTTGGTGTCTGGGTCTCCTGCCATTCTGAGTTGTCCCATCGTACCCCAAACCGGTCTTGGTGAGCCGATTTGCGGGATTGATGGGTTCTGTGACTCCTTGCAAGAAGTTGCCCAATCCTTGGCCCTCTCGGTACCCCAGAATTTTCATGATGTGCCACCCTATCGGCCCCTCTGTACTTCCTTTTTTTGTTTTGTCTGCCACCTTCTTTTTGGTAGTTCTATCAATGTTATTACTGGCTGACTCAACAACCAAGTAGTTGGTGTTGTCGCTACATAGCTGGTCACCTTTACAATCTGCCCCTTGTGAGGGAACTTGATGCATTGGTGATTGATAGATGCTACTACCTCTAATGCTTTGAGATATGGACGGCCCAGTAAGACTCGGTAGGTAGGATCCATTTCCAACACATGGAAGTCAACCGTGACAGTTTTGGGGACGAGCTCGACATCAAGAAGAATGGTGCCGTGTGTGGGTCACTTCATGTTATTAGATGTAGTCACGATGATGTGGGAGGGCTAGATTTCTACCTTTGAGATGCCACAGAAGCTCAGTGTTTCAAGTGGTATGATATTCAAGAAGGCACCGGTATCCACCAAGCACGAATCTACTGGGGTGTCTCGGATGTTCACTGTTAAACACAATGCACACCTTCTGACTTCCGTGGCTGCCAACTCCTTATTAGTAAAAGACAGGGTAGGGTGTTCATTTTGAGAAGCTAAGACAGCGGTAATTCTCTCAGGTGGGAGGCTTTCACTGACTAGTACCCTCTGTAAATACTGTTGAAGCACCTCTTGGTGAATCTTGGACCGCTTGATCAGCTCTAGAATAGAGATCCTAGCTGGTGTTTTATCAAGGTGCTTCAATAAATCGTATGTAGTTCTTGGTACCGGTTCTTTAACTGGTTCTTACTCCATTTTTGGGGCTGCTTGTGTTGCACCAGCCTAAGGGAAGATGTGCTGGACCATGCGTCCGCTCTGTAGGATGGCAACGAGGGGTGGTGTGGGCACGGTAGATGGTGTTTTGATGGGGATTGGAATGTGAATGGGTTGGTTGGGTTGGGTGATCTTAGGTGGTGGCAGTGGGGAATTGACAGGGCTAAGTGGGGCCGCTAATGGGCTTGTTGGCTGGATAAGGAGGGGCAAAGATTGTGGGGTTCTTGGCGGCATGGTGGTTGCCGGGTTGGTCAGTGGTGGTGCTGGTCTAATGATAGGCGGTAAAGGAGATGTGGGGGCTGATGGTGGTAATATACGTGGTCGGATAATGTGTCCTAGAGGAAGAGGAGTCGTGGTGACGGGCCCATCCACAGGTCGTTGCGGTGCACGGATGATGGGTGGTAGGTTGGGTAAGGTGCGGGGAATGGATAGGATAGCTCTGTTGGAGTGGCGGGGGGGTGTACGATTGGAAGGAGGAGGTAGTCGGGTCCATCTGCCAATATTGTCCTCGGTTGGATGATTCTTCAGTCGGGACCAGGATAAGGTTAACGATATTGCGGGGTGCTGCTGCTACTGGGGAGGGTGCATAGTTTGGCAAAGGGTTGCTCACTATTCCCAAGCCGTGATCATGTTGTTGTTGCTGTTATTGTTGTTGTTGTTGTTGTTGTTGTTGTCCTCTAAGTTTTGGCTGTTGTGCTTTTAATGACTCAATGTATGTCCTCATTTGCATCCAATCGATGCTCCCTTGGTCATGAAGATTGTGAATATAATCTTTGAATTGAAAACAATCTTCGATCATGTGACTCGAGTATCGATGGTACATACAATACCGCCCAGTGTTCGCCGTGCCTGGCCAGACAAGTCTTTCTTTTGGGAGTTCTATCTATTGCATGACCATCAAGGCGTTGAAAATATCTGTGAGGTAATAGGGCAATGGGGGGGGGTAATTCTCTCGTTGGGGTCCAGTTTTTCTTGGTTGATATATAGCTGGAGGAGGGGCCTGGTGGTAAGCTTCCTGGGCCCTGGGTTGTGGAGTTCAGGGCACTAGATGTTGGGGTTATTGATTCTGGGATCGGTATGGTTGGATCTGGTACTGGGAAGGCCGTGGGAGAAGCTGAGGCCTGGGTTGTTGGTACTGGAAAGCTGGAGTATTCCTATTTGGAGGAGGGTTTCTATGTTGATGTGGGTAGTTGTTAGGGGGATTCCCTACAACACTAACATGCTCATGGCTTACTATCCCCTCGGTTACCGGTCCAGAGGTGGAAGGGACAGTTTTCTTGGTGGCCCGGGGTCGAGGATCGAACAGGTTCATAATGGGTGAATCTCGAAGCTGAGTCTGAATGTACCATGCCTTCTCATAAAGCTCACTCATGGAAGTGGGATGATGAAGGGCTAGCATGTTCTTCATAGCCGGGGTTGCATTCGTTATGATCAACTTGACTTGTTTTGGCTCTGACATCGGTTCTGCAAGTTTTTCTGCCATTGCCCTCCACCTATCAGCATATCTGACAAAATTTTCATTTGGCTTCATTCTCTCAGCTACGGGGTCAGTAATGGAGTAGGCTATTCCGACCAGGTCTTGATATCTCTGCAAAAATTTGGCCTTGACAATATCAAAGTTACCGGCCTCCGTTGAATTGAGCGAGTAAACCCACTCAAGCGCCGAGCCTTCCAATGATCTTCTAAATAGAAAAGCAAGCACTCTTGGATCATTTTGCCATGTGACAGACTCGTATAGAAAGTCTTTGATGTGGAGGAAGGGATTACCTCACCCGTTGTAGCGGCAGAACACTGGCATCTCGGAGTGAGGTAGATGAAAAGTAGGGAGAGAGGGGAGGGAGATCTCGGGGGCAGCCTTGGTGCCAACGAGATGTCGAATTTCTTTGTACTGCTCCTCCATTTGACTTAGGCGATTCAGCATGGCCTGGTCAATAGAGGGCTCTCGAACAATTGGGGGAGGAGGGGTGTTTGATACGCTGTCGGGGGAGCTAGGTATGCCGAGGCGGCCGGACATGGAACTTGAGTTGGTGGGCATATCATTTGATGAGGAAGATTAAGGTGATTAGAAGAATAGACTAGTGGCCATGATGGTGTGGCCAAATTTGGGTCCGGATGGTTTAGGATAGCCACCGGATGAGGAGAACTTGGGAACGTCGGCCCGGTATAAGAATGGCCATGGGTAGCCACATCGGGTTGACGTGCCACTGAACGGGAGGTAGAAAAATGAAGACCGCCGGTGAGGGGGTCATGATTAATGGGCGACTTGCCCTTGAGGATAGCCTCGATGGCTTGAAGTTGAGTGGGGTTAGCATGAGAGAATGCTTCCCAAAGAGAACCAGGATTGGGTGGAGGGGAAATTTGATCCAATTCGACGGGAGCCCCCGGTTCGTTAACGGCATAGATGGTGTCGGGAAGGAATGATGGCTCGCCCTCTGTCCCAAAATAAGTTTGTTCACACTCTGCTTGCTCGTAATGTTGATCCATGATGACTCGTCCAGACCTGAGCGACACAGGCATAAAGCAAGGAAAAGAGGAGATGATCTTTCCCTTTTTTATGTGTTTTCTTGATTCTGAAAAGATTTTTTTTTGGTTTCTGGATTGTTAATCCTAGAAGACAATTTTTTTAGCCGAGTGTAAAATTTTCTTTAGAAGTTTTTGGGATTGTTTCTTAGTGGTTGTTTTCTTTTGATTGTTGTGATCAGAGAAATCTTACCTCAAAGAAACAATTTCTTTTGGTGGTTTTATATTTTTTTGGGAGAGAGTTTCCTTTCTCCTTTGATTTTTTTCTCTTTTGGTTGCACAAACAAGTTAAAGCAGAGATTTGGAATGCTTAACACGATATTTTTTGGTTTCAACCTTAGATTAGTGGCTTGTTTAGAGAAATATTGTCCACTCAAATAAATGGATGAGACTCTATGCTCTCACAACGCCGAGCAACGTAAGGTGAAATGATTTCTCACACGGATGGAAGATGGGTAAGCTTTGGGTTTTAGGGAAGTGGTACAACCAGCCCGATCAGTGAAGAGGGAATCCATCACGTCTGGGGACTTACGGAGGCCTTGGCGGAAACCAACTTAGTCAACCGAGAGAGAATCCCCAGAAGAGAAGTCGAGATCCACCAAGAATGGTGTTTTGGATGCGTATGGCTTTGGGAGGAGTGAGCCCCCCTTTCTTGGATGACCTACGGGGCCGGATGGAACCCGGTACCCCGATGCAAGCTAATGCAGGAGAATGAGAAAGGATGAAGAAAAATGCAATAACAAAATAAAAGCAATACAACTTGAAAAGAGAAGCTTAAAAGATGATAGAGCGCAATGAGATTTAAACAACAAGATAGGTTTGCATGCTAAATATTAAAAGGTAGTAAGAGCAACAGGAGTTGGCGAGTGAGATGGAAAGCAAGAACCGAAATCAATTTCAGAAAGTTGCAGGTGCTTCGATATCACGTCGCCAGGCATCGCGATATCAGGATGTTAAAAAGGTAAGCTGGCAAATTTTAAAAGAAACTGGAAAGCAAGGGTCCCGCAGGGACCTAAAAGTGATGTGATGCTGAAAAACAGTAAAAAACAATGCTTGATAAGTGAAGAGTACTAAAAAAAACTAAAGTTGACTCGTGTGGTATTTGATACTTGTAGAGGTTTCGAGCTTTTGGAGCTCGATTTGCAAATGTTCCAGTAGGGGAGCGCCTGATGTCCCTCTGACAGGATTAACAGAAAGAGACGGCCACATAGGGCTGGTAATGTACCGCTCACATGGTGAGCGGGAAAATGAGAGGTGACCCATACGGGGGCCAAGGAGTAGCAGCTCACGCGGTGAGCAAGAGGGATTTTGACTCAAAAAAGGAAGTAAATGCCAGTAAACATGAAGACAAAGAAAGTAAATGAAGGACTTACCTGATGGAAGATGCTTTCATTCTAAGAAACGTGGCAAGCAACTTTCTCTTGGCTTTATAGGTCCCACCGTGGTCGCCAAATGATTCTGTGGACGCCGGAATCATCCCGTGGTGTGTGTTTTCTTCCTTTGGGTTCCAGTAGGGTCGGTTTATGTTATCACGCCATAGACACGGTTTTGGATGATCCCTAACAGCTGGCCTATTACCCGCCTCCTCTCCTTCTTCCCTTCTCCGCACTCACCTTGATCCTCGGACTACTCAACCCTTGATGTCACTCGAACATCAAAGGACCAGCCCGGGTCGTGAGGAGAATAAAATGGAAAAGAGGATTAGACGGTGGGTGGCGTTACTAACACGAACTTAACCTATGGAATCTAGAAGAGGAAGAAATTGTGTGGTCGCTAGGAGCCAAAGAGACTCTGATGATTGAAAGGGAAGAAGTGAACTAGTAGGAGAAAAGGTGACCAGTTACCTCGTTAAATGGAAAGATTGTGGCGGGTTCTATCTTCTCCTTCCCCGGCCGGCCGAGGAAGAAGAGCCTTGGAGGAAGTCGCTTGCCTGAAAAGAAGTTAAGGATAAAAGCACAAAAAAAACAACGATTAGAACTAAGTGGAAAGTAGCAACTATTCTTAAGAGAGAAGAAGACTAGCAAAAGGGGTTGAATGAACCGGATTAGGACTAGCTCCTAACCCCTCCTAAGAAAGATCTAAATGACCTATAGCTAGAGATACATTAGACTATGCTAGTATAATATGCATGATGAAATGAAATGGAAAATGAAATGAGAATGAGATAAGGAAGAAGATCATTGGTGAGCCCCAGGCCGGCCAACGTCGGGAGGTTGCAGGTGCTCCGAAGCGGGTTCGCCTAGCGTCCCATCGGAGGACTGCTTCAATCCTCTTGAGACAGCTTTTGACACGATCTTCTCCCGGTTCCAATAGGGGTTTCAAGGTTTCTAGCTCATTTTTGGAGGCTCCTTGAGGCTCTTTGAGATGACTTTTGATGGCTTTTGGTGGTGTGGGAATGTTTGGGATGGTTTCTCGGTCGTACAAAGTGGATGGAGTGGTGAAGGTGTAGTGGGAAGGTAAGATGACTTGGGGGTGAGATTGGGGGCTCTAGAGTGACTTGGAATATGGTAGAGGGATGTTAGAATGCTCAAGGAAGGGCCTCTCTTCGGAATTGCCACTTTGGGAACCCCTTTTGGAACCCCCTAAATGTGGGAGAAGGGTCTCCTTTTATAGATCCACAAAAGTGACCCAAGAGCTCCACTACCGGGTCGCCTGGCGTCGCGACTGTGGAGCGCCTGTTAGTCCACCGAAAAATCGACGGATCGGCATGTCCGACCATACCGGTCGCAACCTGCCACACTGGGTGTCAGGTGTTAGTTGTCGGTGAAGATCCTGACGCTCTAACAAGGGAGCACCTACAACCTACGGCTGACA
This sequence comes from Cryptocoryne crispatula var. balansae, assembly GCA_036172225.1. Taxonomy (NCBI): domain Eukaryota; kingdom Viridiplantae; phylum Streptophyta; class Magnoliopsida; order Alismatales; family Araceae; genus Cryptocoryne; species Cryptocoryne crispatula. Next base: position 11,410,441 of record CM069923.1, on the reverse strand, counting down.
CACTGCAAATTCGGCGCACGCGGAGCCTGTGTTGTCAGCCGTCTGGTAGGGATCTAGGCACTCCGACAGTGGAGCGCCTACATCCTTGGTACAATTTCGACAACGCACTGCTGATCAGTCTAAAAAGTGGCCATCACGGGTAAAAATACAGGCGTCCTAACAGAGGAGCGCTTGGACTCTCGTATGATCTCGGATATGGCATTGACCGACCGGAAAAGAGGGAGAATGGGAGAAAAATACCAGGCACTTCGATATCGCGACGCTAGGTGTAGACACACCAAATTGGCTTGATTTGGAGCCCTCGACTCTTATTCCATAAGCAATATCTTTTATTTGACCGTTATCTGATCCGGATTACCTCGTGGAGATGAGCTAAGGACATTGGTGGAGCCCCTTGTAAGTTAAGAATGGACCAATGATTTTCGGAATATTGCCGTAACCTTCAAGCGAGAGCCGCATGTGAACTGTAAAAACACGAAGCCTGCTCGATGACCGACCTTGAATGGTCCCTAATTGAAGGTCTCGGGAGTACCGCATGTGTTCCGTAACATTCAGGGTTTCCGAGAAGTCATTTCGGTAGGCGTCGGTCAATGACGGCTTTGGTTACGGCTTTTTTGATCTGTGCTGACACGGCTATCCCGAACCACATGTTATGCCTTTCCGGTCATCACCGGGTCTTTTCAGGTCATCCGGGTCGATTCTAGCTGAATATTTTCATCAACCAGGGCCATATGGCCATTTCGGTCAATTTTAGGGTTTCTCGGCTTTTCCAAGTTTCGGTTCATGTTTACCGAGTTAATATCAAATTTTTCTATGACTTTGGGTTTTCCGGTCATACCGGACTTGTTCGGTCATCATTTTAAGTCATCCCAAGTTGACCCGAGATTTTTCGATCGGAACCGTGCTCTTTCGGATCTTCGCCCCGGGTTTCGGCTTTCCGCGAGAGGGTAAACCGGTAGAAATCTCTGTGTGAACATCTCGGTAGTCATGCCGGCTGGTTTACTAACTTGAGAAGGTGAAGCTCAAGGTCCTCTTTCCAACGCAACAAACGGGAGCCGAATCGGACATCCCGTTTGCAAGATACGGCTCGCGGAACACGCGCACAGGAGAGAGAGTGTACTGCGCCCCCGCTCCCTTTGAAAGAGGAGGGCGCGCCCTACGCACCCTCAACCCGGGGGCGCGCGCTGCGTGCCTTCAAACTGGGGGCGCCCCCTGCGCGCCCCCGGTTCCTTTGAAAGGCGGGGACACGGTCAGTTTCTTTAAATCGCAAATTACCCCGATCAACACCTTCTAAACCGGATTTTTGGAAGGTTTCCGCGGAGGATTTTCGATTATTTATACCCTGCCCCCGGTTCGGGGGTGCGTTACGTATGTCAAGTCGATTTTTAGCAATTTTCGGAAGATTCCATTGATTTTTAGCAGTGAGACGCGTAACACACCCCCGCTACCTTTGAAACAGGGGGCGCGCAGACCGCGCCCCCGAACTGGGGGCGCGCCCTGCGCGCCCTTGGTTTGAGGGCGCGCCCTGCGCGCCCTCGTCCCCTTTGAAAAGCTGGGGCGCGGTCGGTCCAGTTTCTAAATTTTGCACTGGCTTCCTTCCCCTATAAATTGAGGGCCATTCTCAACGACCTAAGGTTAATCCCCAGTGCCTAGCTCGTCCAGAGGTCATCCAAGCTCTTCTCCAAAGCCGTCCTGATGTCCAAAGGCGATCCGAAGTCAAGAGATCGATCCCGAGGTGAAGGAGAAGCCTTGATCCAGGTGTTCTGCATCAGCCAAGTTCATCGACTTCTGAAGAAAATCAGAGACTCCTGCAAATGTCTTCATCATAGAAGATGTTCATATCTCCGTCCTCTTTCATCTCCAACTGACGGCACTCAATTCCTACTTGCCGTTTGTTCGTGGCAATTGCTACACTGAGAGCGCGCATCCAAGTTTTGTCTTCTATATCTACCCACTTTCAGAATTTTTACTGACTCTTCCACTCTGAGTCCTCTGTCTACTCCAACAAACGGTACTCGATTCTGACATCGGGGTCGTCCGTAGCATCCTCTGCACCAAATTCGCACTAGAAGGGTGCGAAGGCTACCCGAACCGGCCTTCTTCAAACAACTCGGCTTCAACTCAAGCCGATCCATTCCATAAGCTTTCTCAGCTCCCTTAACTCAGTTTATTTATTGTTTTAAAGCATCTTTTAGTTTATTTACATCATTTTTACCTAATAAAAAATACATAAAAAGGGGTTAGGACTCGCCCCAATCCGGTGAGTTCGATTCCAATTGCTTCTTTCTCATATTCTCTCTACAGTTACTACACTTCCCATAGTTCTAATCATTTTCTTTCACTTGGTTTATTGTTCTAGTTGCACAAGTCTATCAAGCTAGCATCGGTTGGAGACTCTTCTTCATCGGCTGGCTGAAGAAGAAGAAGGTTGAACCCATATCCCGATCTCCCACACTAAGGTACACGGTCAAATCAACTCATCTCTTGTTTTTATTCTATAAAGCGGAGCCCGCGGCTCCTGGCGACCACATTTTTCATGTTTTAATTTCATCTCCTCCTCACTCTCCTCCCACATGACCCGAACCATCTCCGGTACTCGAGCGATGCCGTGAGATGAAAGTTCGGGGATCAATGTGTGTGTGGAATCGAGGTGAGGGCATTTTACCGCTTTCCGAGTGTTTTTCAATTCACTACCCCTTTTTTACCCCTCTTTTATCTTTTACCTTCTTATCTTGAGGTGCCGATCCGGAACCCGTTTTCGGAGTCGACAGCTTTTTGGCGACCACGGTGGGACAACCAATGTCTTCAACCATGCTAGCTTGATTCAACCGTGCAACTAATTGTTTTCCAACTTGGTTCCCGCGTGAACCGGCTTGTCTTTTATCTTCCATGTCAATTTACCTTTAAACTTGCTATTTACTCTTTCTTTAAGATTGTCCCCCATGTGGACTTAATTTGCTTGTCTTTTATTTCAACCCGGTTCCCGCGTGAACCACTTTTCTTCTTATAAACCGGTTCCCGCGTGAACCACCTTTCTTTTCAAACTCGGTTCCTGCGTGAACCAACTTATTTTCAGATCGGTCCCCGTGTGGACCACCTCTTTAAATTGGCCCCACGTGGCCCTCCTTCTATTTTGTCAACTCTTACATCGGTTCCCGTGTGAACCACCCCTTTCTTCATTAAAACCGGTTCCTGCGTGAACCAAACCCTTTTCTAAACCGGTTCCCGCGCGAACCAACTCACTTTCAGATCAGTCCCCGCGTGGACCACCCCTTTGCACCAATTAGATTGGCCCCACGTGGCCCTCCTTTTCTTTTTCCAACCAAACAAACCGGTTCCCGCGTGAACCACCCCTTTTCCTTAAAAAAAAACCGGTTCCCGTGTGAACCACCTACCTTTTCAAAACCCGGCTCCCACGTGAGCCACTTTATTTTCAAATCGGTCCCCGCATGGACCATCCTTTTACCTTCACTTCAGATTTGTCCCCACTTGGACACTCCAACACAAGCCGGTTCCCGCGCGAACCACCTTTTAATTGCTAGTTGCTAGTTACTTGTTTACTCTATCATTGCTTGTCTTGATTGCATGGTTTGATTTATTTAATAGATTTCATTCATGTTTGCATGTTTATTGCTTCTTCTCCTTCTACCCTCCATTTTTCATTTTTGCATTAGCTTTGCATCGGGTACCGGACTTGTTCCGATCCGTAGGGCATTCGAGGCGGGAGCTCTCTCTCCCAACACACCCTCACCCTCCAAACACCTTCTTGGTGGATTCTAACCTCTATTATGGGATATTCCTTCCTAGTTGATTTGGTGGTTTCCATCAAGGCCTCCGTAAGCCCCCATCTGTGGAGTATTCCTCTCCGCACGATTGGGCCGGTTGTACCACTTTCCCAAAACCCGAAGAACCCAAGTACCTACTCGTGGTGATTGAGTGATAACCTTAGGTCTTGAAGATTGAAGCAATAGGAACCATACCCAATTTGAGTGAACAATTGCTAACAATCTATCTAATCTAAGGTTTCAACCCAATAATTGTCGAGTAGTCATTTTAAAACCTTGTTTGCACAACTTGCTTGCTCACAACAATTGAAAACAACAACAAAAAAATCTCTCCTTTCAAAACACCTAAAACAAAAAAAACAAAAAAATCCCTTTAATTTTTGTGTTCAACTTGCTTGCCAAACAACCAAATTGAAACCAAATCAAATCAAACAAACAATCATAACAAAAAAAAGTCTCTTTACATTTACACCTTTCATTTGCTTTCTTTCAACCATTTTGTAAGAAAATTTGACAGGATGCCCATGACACTAAGGTCCGGAAGACACGTCGGGATGTCGGACTACTACGGCCAAGAAGAGGAGTACGAGACGGGTCACTACGAGCTTCAACAACCCATGGTCCAACCAGATGGCCATGTTAATGCCGTGATAGAACCTGAACTCCAAGATCCCGCTCACCGATCCGCCTCACATAGTATAGAACAAGCTCTCAAGGATCTATCTCTTCACCTTGATCCCGAGACCTTTGCAATTATCCAATCTGCCACTAAGGGCAAGATGCCCGCGAATCAAGCTCCGATCGTGGGAAATCAAGCCCCCTCACCACCCCAACCGGCAGTCAGGCCCCTAATCATTTCTTCTCCTGGGCAACCCTGCCATGTCTCCACTCACCCCGTTGTGGGGCATTCACATAACACTATTCCAGTTCCTGTTTCCAACCTACCTCTTCCAACTCAGTCACCTAAACACTTTGCTCCCGTGGCTCAGGAATCCAGCCTCACCCAAGCATTAATGAACAAACTCAACCAGATGGATGAGCGCTTTGAAGAAATGAGGCACCGCCTCGATTCTAAAGCCATCCCTAAAATCTCTGTCCCATTCTTCCCAGTTCTACACCTTCCTCCTTCAGAGATACCAGTCTTCCAACGTTACAATGAGACTGGTAATCCTTTCAACCATCTAAAGAGCTTTCTCTACGACTCCGCATTCTGGAAAAATGACCGCAAAGCCCTTGCCTTCCTATTCCGTCGATCATTGGAAGGATCCGCCCTGGACTGGTTCTATTCTCTTGATTCCATTGAGGCGGCAGATTTGGACATCGTTAAGGCAAAGTTTCTACAGAGGTACAAGGATCGGGTGGGGCCAGCCTGCTCGATAACTGATTTAATTGCCGAAAAGATGAGGTCGGATGAGGACTTTGCCAGATTTGCTGATCGGTGGAGGGGAATGGCTAAGAGGCTAGTAGATACCATCTCAAAGGGGGAGTAGGTGAGGATGCTCATCAGGAACACCACGCCCAACCTTCACAATCTCCTTATCATGCACCGCCCAACAACCATGAGTGAGTTGTGTGATAGCGCCCGCTACCTCCAAGCCCACTTTAAGGATGCATCCATGATCAACCCGTTCGACACCAAGCCCCGTAACACTAGAAAGCCTACACCTGTAGGACCCACCACCGAAGGGGTAGTAAACAATGAGAGCATCAATGCCATGGGTAACCAGGGTGGGTATCGCCAAAGCCAATACCGTAACCCACCACCCAATCAACAATACCGCCCAGCTCCTCAACCAGCTCCTCAGCCCCAGCAACAACTTGCATACAATCGAGCACCACCACAGCAACCCACCTACAACCGAGCGCCCCAGCAACCAAATGCCTACAACCGAGCGCCTCAACAACAACATGTCTACAACCGACCCCAACCACAACAACAAGCCTACAACCAAGTGCCACCACCGGCCAACCGACCTAGGAGGGGGGGACCCAAGAGAGAATACTATCCTCAACTGCCATTCCCCCTCACCGATATCTTTAATGCATTGATGGCGGAACAACAGTTGGAGCTTCCAAAGGAGAGAGAAGGATGGCCGGCCAATGTTGACACAACCAAGTACTGCGCTTATCATCGGTATCCTGGGCGCACGGTGGATGTATGTTTCCAGTTTAAAGACTACATCTATGACCTTAATGATCAAGGGAACATTGACTGGGCACAGATGAGAGAATCTATTCAAGCAATGAAGGCACATCAGAATCAACCGCGGCGACAGCAAGTACAACAGCAGCCCGGCCTGGGCATAGTCCAAGATCCGCTCCCGGTACATGCACCCGTACAAGCACCGGCACCAGCACCACCAAACCAACGACTCGGCCTCGTCCACTCCGCCATCGAGGAGTCAACCCACCATTCCCAGGGTTGGCAGGTCGAGGATCAAATCACCTCCATGCCCGCCATACCAACCCCACCTACAAACCGCACCATAGTCTCCATACCAAGAGTTGCCCCCAGCCCACAAACTCCCCAAACACCACTTCCCCCAACAACCATCAACCCTCCACGGCGCCTAATCATTAGATCGCCACCAACATCCCAACCAGCCCCGCAACCATCACCTAACCTACCAACCACCATTAATCCTCTTCGACGTATAAGCATTAGACCGTCACCAACACCCCAAACGTCACCCAACCCACCAGTCGCCACCACTCCGCGACCCCTCATTATTAGACCATCACCACCAACACCCCAACCATCACCCAACATACCGGCCTCCACCACTCCACGACCCCTCATCATTAGACCATCACCACCAACACCCCAACCATCACCCAACATACCGGCCTCCACCAATCCACGACCCCTCATCATCCGATCCTCACCACCCCTACCTACCATGGGCTCCTCAACCTACCAACCAACCCTACCATCACCATCATCACCACTTCCCCCTACCACGCTGGCGCCGGTACTTCGTAGCGGGAGGATGTTCCAAAGGGTCTTCCCCCAGGCCGGGATGCAACCACAGGAACATGTAGAAGAGGAGGTAGTGGAAGAATCATTGCCCGGCACGGCATATGACCTATTGAAGCATCTGGACAAAATGCTGGCATGGATTTCGATCCTAGAGCTAATTAAGAGGTCAAAGAACCATCAAGACATTCTACAACAATATCTGCAGCGGGTCATGGTCAATGAGGACCTCCCAGCCGAAAAGATCATTACTGTCCTGACCCCGAGAAGTGAACATCCGGCACTCACATTTACACAGGAGGAGTTGGCACGACCAGAAATCAGAAAGTATGCCTTGCGTGTTGCAGTAGTCATCTGAGGCATGTGTCGACTCTGAAAATTCTATGGGGTCCTCTCCTTTTCAGGGAAGTCCGTGAATCCAGATCGTCACCTCAAGAGGGGATGAGAAAAGAAAGGAAGAAAACTCGGAAAGCAACTCTCACCTCGGTCCCACACTCACATTGATCCCCGAACTTTCATCCCTTGGCGTCGCTCGATCACCAAAGAGACGGTTTGGGTCATGTGGGAGGAGGGTGAGAAGAAATAAACGTGGTCGCCAGGAACCGTGGGTTCCGATTTATAGAATTAAAATGACCGTGTGTACCTTAGCGTGAAGAATGTGAGTTAAAGCTTCTCCTTCTTCGGCCGGCCGATGAAGAAGAGTCCTCAACGTGTGGGTGCTTGATATTCTGTGCAACTAGACAAATAAACAAGTGAAATAGACAATTATAAATAGACAAAGTGCAGTATATGTAAAGAGAATAACATAAAAACACACAATTGACTAGAAACTGACCGGATTCGGGTTATCTCTAACCCCCCTTTCTATTTTCGGATTAACAGAGTAAAAGTAATGCAAAAATGTAAAAAAATGATAGGAGGATGTAGAATCACTAAATAAAGAGATAGGAAAAAGAACTGAAAGATTCTGAGTTAAATAGAGAAAGATATAGCCAAATCTGTGTTGTCGAAAAAGCCGAGCAGCAGTCCAGGATCTGCCAGGTGCGACTTTGCTTCTGCGCTTGTCACGACCAGCCCCGACCTCAGAATCAAGTACCGTCGATTGTAAACTCAAGAAGACTTGGAGAGAAAGAACTTTGATGAAGAGATCTCGGGCAGCAGACGTCCACACACTGCTGTAGAGGTCGAGGAAGAGAGACTGGGCAGATCCCCTGCAGAACAACCTTCCTCTCTCTTCAACCGACTTTTCTCTCTCTAAAAACTCGAAATTCTCTCTCTAAAAATCACAAAATCAATACAGGAGGGTGGTTGGACGTCTTGAGATGCCTGGGGAGTCATGCTCATCCCTCTGGAATGACCGGAATCAGAGTTAATTTATAGGAGAACGAACGGCGTCATCTGGACTAAAAAATAGGAGCCTTGCGCCCTGGTGCAGGGTGCATACACCCCACTGAGGGGTGCATGTGCCTCCCAATGAGGGTGCATGGGCACAAATCTCGAGAATTTTACTGTCAGTTCAGTGGTAGAGTCCCGATGAAAAACTGCGTCCCTCGTGCCTCAATGGTGGGGCGCATGTGCCCTCAAGTGAGGGCACAAGGTCACGTGCCTCACTGGTAGGGCGCATGGCCACGTGCCCTGGGACTGGTTTCGCGCGTCCTTCTTCCGAAAGCCATTGCGAACACTCCCGAACTCGGAATTCGATGCCATTTGTTGCGTTGGAAAGATAACAGGCCGAAGAAGCTTTATATAGCATCGTATCAGCCATCACACCCTCCAAAACTTCAGAATTTTATCCGGAAGTTAGGGCAGTGAACAGAAGATCCAATACAGGTCAAAATGACTCCGACGGCAAACCGGAAAGCACGGAATGCAACAAAACTTGTCCGGGGTGTGAATATGACCATAACCTTCAATGCATGATCATTAGGCATTGGTCATTCAGCCAATTTCCGTGTTTACATGATTTACGTGTGGCTTTCGCTCGGAAATTATGGCTTTTTGCAAAAAACTTCGGAAAGCATCCGATTTCATTCGACGAAGCTCCAAATCGACTTTTAAAAGACCCGGCATCATTATAAGGTCAATCACACATGTTACCCTATAAAACATGAGTTTTATGCTCTGAATTAGGCGAATTTGGCGTGTCTACAGCTTGCCTCGCCTTGATGTCGGCTTTGTAAGTGAGTGGCATGTAATGAAGCGTAGTGATTCGTAGTGAATTGTAATGGAATGCAAGTGAATGCAGATGAATGTAGCGGAATGGAATGGTGATGGACTGAAAAGGTGGCATCAAGGTGTAGATATAGACACGCTTATCTACCTGATCCAGCAATATGAATCTCGCTGAGTATTCTAGATTGCTTTCATGTTCTATCAAAACCTCATATAATTGACTGGTAAAAGACATGCCCTTGGCACGAGAGATGAAAAAGTAAATGATAAAGGATAAAAGGATGTAGCCAACCCTCAGCGTGGTGAGGAGTCCTCGAATTCGTAGGTTCATCATCAGCCAGCAACCCGAACTTTGCGGTGTTCTTGTACTGTGATGGGCTAAAGTTTGTAAAAGAGAAGTTGATCTTAAAAAGAAAAGAATACCAATCCATCATATTTTTAATCTCAAGTTCATTCAATTTTCACAAAAATACTCAGTTTAATTCTGAGTGGAAGAACCTCAAGTTCTTAAAGGGTTCGTTTTAAGCATAACAAAATTGCTCGGGTATCGTGAAAACCATGAATCATGCTCTAGCAGAAAACACGGTATTCGGAAAACGACAAAACAGACATAAGCCATAGTGGAATTGAAAGATAATGGTGGGACTAACATAGAATGATGGGAAAGAAGAAACAATGGCATGACCATTGCCATGACACGGTGGGATAAAATAAAAGACACGATGGGGTAAAAGAAAAGACAGAATAAAACATGGTGGAATAAAAAGAAAGGAATAAAACATGAAGAGATAAAAGAAAGAATAAAACATGATGAAATAAAAGAAAGAGAAAACATGATGAAATAAATTTTTGGTAATGATGAAGAAAGAAAAGGAGATGGATGTGAACACATAGAAAATCATGTAGAAAATAGTTGAAGATATAGATTGTCTATTGGAGGTCAAGACACCCGATTAGGAACCATCGTCCCTCCAATGTTCAATTTTGGCTTATCCGTGAGTGTGAAGAAATGACCAAGCCGTCGTAGATTTTGTTGAAGGGGACCTCGGGCCCAGTCATCTTCACTCTCAAGGTCTTCAACATTAATGCATATAATATATATAAAATGGACCTAATATAACTAGGTGACAGATAGTAAGAGTGATGTGAAGTGCAAAAATGAAGTGATGGTGATGATGTAAGATTGATGAGAATGTGGATTTGAGTGAAGTCTTCTGGCATGGTGCATCGACCAGCATCTTTGGTCCATCATTGTCTTGCCTTCTAACGGAATACAACACCATGAGAATGTTCAGCTGGGTGGTGCTTCCTTTCTTTTCTACGTAAGGTTTGCATGACGTTCCTTGGGGAACACTGATCTCGCCAATTCACCTGTTAGGACTAAAAAGGTTGCCTGCACATTTCTGGTTAGTACCCAACAGACAGAATTATCATATGAATCAGATTGTTCATGAAATGACCAATTGAAGATGTTATTATTTAAACCATCATTTGGATGTCAAAACAAAGTTTCTAATGATGGTTCCTTTAGCAAAAATGTCACTTTTAACATTATGGTCAATTTTTAATTTTTTGAGATTTTTATGAATTTTTCGAATTTTTTTGTCCATGTGCCCCTGATCGGGGGCACCTGGCCATGCGCCCTAGGGTGGGGCACCTGGCCATGTGCCCCCAGATGAGGGCACATGCGCCCTGGGGCAAATTTTTTTTTTTCAGAAAAAATTGTACCTGATCGCCCTTCTCCTTTTGCTTCTTCAGCTCCTGAAAATACTTAATGAAAATGATTAAATTTTTATCATTACTCATCCCTTTGCTTGTATATCGTATGCCTTGATTTTGAGTCCAAGGGAGGAGCCTTCTCAACAAGGTGGAATTAAACAAATGACTTAAAATGAAATGGGAGGTTGAGAGAACTTACCTGTCATGGTGTGAATCCTCTCCTCTCCTGTATTGAAATGCCTGAAACACTTGACAGAAGGAGATTAGATCTTCATCAGGACTCATCCCTTTGCCCATTATGGTCAACTTTGACTTAGGTCAAGGGGAAGAGCCTTCTTAACAAGGTAATTAAAGTAAAAATGGATATGCAATGCAGAAATGAAAATATGCATGACAATCAAATAAGCATGGATGCAACTAAGGCAATGATCATGACTAAGCAATTTTTTTTTTTAGATTTTCTCGAAAAATCATTTTTTTTGGATTTTTGAAATGTTCAATTTTTTTGGATTTTGAAATATGCAACATTTTTTTTTGAAGTTTTAAAATATGCAATTTTTTTGGATTTTTGAAATATGTATTTTTTTGGATTTTTGAAATATGTATTTTTTTGGATTTTTGAAATATGCATTTTTTTGGGTTTTTGAAATATGCATTTTTTTGGTTTTTGAAATATGCATTTTTTTTGGTTTTTTGAAATATGTATTTTTTTGGGTTTTTGAAAGATGTATTTTTTTTAGATTTTTTTTTTCAAATATTCAATTTTTTTTTGTAGAGAAAATGCTAGTATTTGAGACAAGTCATCGGTCTTTGGGGTTTGTCAAGACTCAAGTGGTAGATGCCACGTGCAAAAAATAAGGTTCCCTACCTAGAATCCTTCTAACCTTCTTCCTTTGATCGGCTTGGGTTCCACCTGGATTTGGTCGATTTACCCTACCCAAGAGGTTTAAGAAGGAAGAGTATAGAGGAAGTCCTTGATAGGGTTTGAAGATGTTGAGTGGGATTTCTCTACTCTCACTCAAATTACCCATTGGGGTTCGGCCTCTTTGAGTTTTTCTTTCTTTTTTTTTGCTCTTTTCTATGTGGCACATATTTGGACAGGTTTTTGACCGGTGGGGACATTGCCCATCTTTTAATGCCATTTGACTTGACTATCATTCTGGGTACTCATTCAGACAGGTTGATCATTTTTTTCTAACCTGAGGGGTTCATTTCCCATCTTTTGGAACCCTTTTATACCTTCTGAGACGGCCTCCTACTAGGGTGGGAGTGTTTTCGATACTACCCCTCTCTAATCTTCTCTCCCTATCTTGGACCGAGTAGAAGAGAATATGGTAAGGGTACTCCTTTCATTTCTAGATTTCTGCCTTGCCTTTCGCAAGTGTAGGGTTGTCTGGATTCTATGATCGGGAAGTGTGGTGTGTGTAGGATGGTACCTACCCTTGACTTCCCACGAACAACCTAGGATCGATGACTTGAGGTTATACCAGTGGTTTCTCCATTTTTATGGAAAGTACTTTTTGAGGTAAACTCCATTCCAAGGATGATTTAATCTTTCTCCATCTGCATTAGTCAATTCATATGCATTACCTGGATACTTTTCAGTGATTACAAAAGGCCCTTCCCAATTAGGTTGCAACTTGGAGTGGGGACCCCCTGGCTTAACGAATATGCGTTTGACTACCATCTCACCGATCTCGAATTTTCTCTCGACCACCCTCTTTTGATAAAACCTTTTGAGTCTATTCTGATAAGTCCGGGCATGCTCGGCGGCGGCTAGCCTTCTTTCATCCAAGAGTTCAAGCTGTGCAAGGAGAGATTTTCGTCTCTCATCAACAGGAATATCCCTGTCGAGCTGAACTCGGAGAGATGGAAATAATACTTCGTAAGGGACCACTGCTTCCATCCCATATGCCAAAGCATACGGGGTTTGTCCAGTGGGAGTCCTTACAGAAGTATGATAAGCCCATAGAGCATCTACAAGCTTATCAGGCCAGTCGGCAAATTTGCTAGACTTACAAGATTTCTTGATGATTTTGATTAAGGTTTTGTTGGTGGCTTCTGCTTGACCATTGCCTTGAGGATAGTATGGTGATGAATGATGCAATGAAATGTAATACCTGTTGCAAAGATCACGCAGATCTTGAGAAAGAAATTGTGTCCCATTATCGGTGACGATGTCGCTGGGGATCCCGAACCATGCCAGGATGTTGCGCTTGATGAAGGAGCGGTATTGACGCTTTAATCTCCACGAATGCTTCCGCTTCAGCCCACTTTGTGAAGTACTCCGTTGCCGTCAGAATGAACGATTTTGAGCGCATTTCGGAGTTGAGGTCACTCAAGGGGCCAATGATATCAAAAGCCCACATGGCGAAAGGCCATGGGGCATGAATTGGATGAAGGGAAGATGCGGGAGAGTGAATCTTGTCGGCATGGAGTTGACATGAATGACAATGCCGGACAAAGATGGAGCAGTCTTCTTCTAGAGTTGGCCAATAATACCCTTGTCGGATGATTTTCTTAGCAAGGGCTTGGGCATTCACATGACCACCACAAACTCCAGAATGTGCTTCCTTCAGCACCAACTCAGCTTCTTCTTCATCAAGACATCTGAGTAAGATTCCACTTAGGCTTCTCTTGTAGAGCACTCCTCCTAGGAATGTATACCTCTGGGATACTCTTCTGATTGCCTTCTTTTCCTTGGTGGTTGATCCAGGAGGATATGACTGATCTTGGCAATACCTCGCAATCTCGTCATACCAAGGTCTCTCACCTTCTTATAATTCTTCTAACTCAATCAAGGAGATTTCTTCTTTATGTTCCAAATATTCTTTTCTGTTGAATCTTTCCTTAACCTTCAGAAAATGTCCATCCTCAATTGTTGGAATTGTCCTCTTACAAATGTGGATAGTTCGCACTTGCCTGCCTAGCGGGACAGATAGAGATGAAGCTAGTGAAGCTAAGCATCGGCGAGGATATTCTGAGAGCGGGGGACATGAACAAAGGTGAGTTTGAAGAATAGCTTGATGTAGCAGGTGGTGAGCTCCTGGTAGGGTTTGAGGTTTGGATGGGAAGTTCGGTACTTGGATAGGACCTGGCGTAGGATCAATTGACTATCACCTATCACCCTCAGTTCGGTGGCACCATGGAAATGAGCGGCCTCCAGCCCGGCCAGCAAGGCTTCATACTCAGCTATGTTGTTGGTTGCTGGAAAGTTAAGCTGAAAAGCCTGTGGAACGGTGACACCTTCAAGTGACAGAAGGACAATACCTATTCCTCTACCATGAGAGTTCAGAGCCCCGTCAAAATATAATGTCCAAAGATTGGAAGATCGGACTGACATTAGTTCGTCATCCGGGAACTCCGACCGGACTGGGTCAAAGATGGGTATGGGATGATGGGCAAGGTGTTCAGTAATAGCATAACCCTTAATTGCCTTCTGTGGGACATAAGTGATATCAAATTGGGATAAGAAACTCTGCCATCGCCCTAACCGATTAGTCAAAACTGTACACATTTCTGTGCCAATTGTTGCAGATATCTGTTTGGAACTCCTTTACCTCTGACTTTCCTATTTCCTAACCTAACTTGACCTACTGAAGATAAAGCTGAAAAGGTGGTATTTACAGTGGAGGGAGGATCGAGCAAATCGATCAATGATTCAGAAAAGGGGGATCCCTTATTGGTAGTACCCTCTGGGATGAGTAGAGACGTCTCCTCGATGGAAATGTGAGTTTCAGAGAAGGCATTTTTTTTGGGATTCTCAAGTAAAAAGATAGAATGAGCCTCAGTGACTCGAGGCTTACTAGAAGATGACTGAATTAATAGAGAGAAAAACTTAAGAATAAAAGGGAAAAAGGGGCTCGTGGGCCCAATGGTAATAGAAAGTGGACACATGGGTCCAAAACTGATGAAAAAAGTAAACGGGTACGTGGACCCGATCTTAGAAATAAATGGGCATGTGAGCCCATGTTGGGAAAAGCCCTCAGTTCTGAAGTTGATGAGGGAAGAAAATGGGCAAGCTGGCCCAGTAAGAGTAGAAGGTTGAAGAGGGCACATGGGCCCAAAGTGGGTAAGTGGGCCCTGAAGCCCATCCAAAAGATCTAGAAACAAAGGTACGAGGTTCAAACATGGCATTGTTGTATTTGGGCCTCGTGGAATGGTTTTGACTTGGGTGGTATGCTCAACCAGATGATCCAATATTGGTCTGCCCTTGAGTGGTTCCTGGTGCTCTTCCCCACTTGAGAACAGACGAGTCAAAGATAAGCATAAGTCTTCCAAGTCTTCTTCTTCTTCTTCTGGAGCTTTTCTTCTCTTGACAGCTATCACGGAACTTTTGCCATCTTCAACCATCATCATGGTCTCCCCTTTGATAAAGAATGTATGGAGTCCCATGGCATATCCTGGCTGGAAGATCCTCCTTGGGATGGAACCCTCTTCATATCCCATCCCCTACCTGCGTGGCCTTTTCGCATTTTCAATTGGCTGAGTGATCCCTTGAAGATCCTTGCCTAAACCTCTTCCAGACTGATAGCCCAATTTCATCATCATCCGCCATCCGAGTGTGTCTGGTAGAGAGGCGGTCATGTATCCGACTTACGGCAATTCTCCCACCGAGATGCGGGGTTGTATTGACAGACCTAGGGGTAAAGAAGCATCATTCAGCTCGTCCCTTATAGGCATGCTAGTCACCTTGACCACCTGTCCTTTAAAGGGAAATTTTATGCATTGGTGGTTTGTTGAAGCCACAGCTCCTATTGCCTCCAAGTATGGCCTCCCAAGTATAGCCCGTAATGTTGGATCTAATTCTAGAACATGAAAATCTGTTGTGACCGTACATGGTCCAAGTTTGACTTCTAGAGTGACCACCCCACGTGCAGACTTCTTGGAGTTATCATAGGCTATCACCATGGCACAAGATGGCTTGATTTCTTGCTCAGAAATACCGTACAACTACAAAGTTTCTGGCGGCATAACGTTGATAGAAGCTCCAGTGTCAACCAAACATGATTTTACTTCGACATTGCAGATGATAACAGCCACATGCAAAGCATATCTCCTAAAGTCTGGATCTGCTAATTCTTCCTGAGAGAAAGTGAGTGTTGGGTGCTCACATCTAGGGGCTAACACTGTAGTTATCTTTTTAGGTGGGAGATCTTCACTCACTATGACCCTTTGTAAGTACTGTTGTAGAATCTCCTGGTGCACTTTTGATCTTTTGATCAGCTCAAGTATAGAAATACGGGCTGGTGTCTTATCCAAATGTTTTAACAGATCATAAGCTGTGCCTGGCAAGGGTTCTTCCACTTGTTCCTCCTCCACTTGATCCTGTGGTTGAGTACTAGCTTGGGGAAAGAGCCGCTGGAACATCCTCCCACTCCTAAGCACCGGGGCTATTTGGCGGTCGGGTAGAGGTGACGGGTTAACTGGGGTGGGTTGTGGTGGAACAGGTGGTGTAGGTGCAGGTATGATAGGTAATGGGATCGATGGTTCTGGGATGATGGGGTTAGTTGGTAGAGGGGTAGGATTTGGAGGTGGTAATGATGGTGATACTGGTGGCCTAATAAGAAGAGGCCAGGGTGCATAAGTGGTTGATGAGTTTATCGAAGGTGTAGGTTGTGGGATTGGTTGTGGTGCTGGTGGTATGATAGGTTGGGGTTTTGGAGTGGTAGAGCTCATAGGCTGGGGGTTCAGGTTTGGTGATGATTGTGGTGGTCGGATGAGCAAGGGCCGGTGTGTAGCAATGGTTGAAGGAGGTGTGGTTAGAGAGGGGGCTGGCCTAATGATGGGCCGGCGAGAAGAAGTGGCGGCCAGTGGTTGGGTTATTGAGCTTTGTGGTAGTTGTGGAGTAGCATGTGCACGGATTATCTGTCTAGGAGGGTTCCTAGTAGGAGACCTAGCTGGGTTGACAGGCATGGTTGCATTTTGGTTTTCTAGTTGCCAACCTTGAGCACGGCTGGCATATCCCTGGACAATGGAGTGTACTAGACCAATTCCTGGGTTTGGATGTGCTGGTGCCGACGCTGGAGCGGGAGCATGTAATGGGAGCGGATTCTGGACAATCCCCAAGCCAGGTTGTTGTTGAGGTTGAGTCGGTGGACGCTGCCGCTGCTGCTGCCTAGCCTTCATTACCTGTATGCATTCCCCCATTTGGACCCAATCAATGCTTCCTTGGTCATTCAAATCGTGGATGTAATCGTTGAATTGAAAGCACACCTCTACAGTGTGACCAGGACACCGGTGGTAAGCACAGTATCGGGACATATCTGTGTTTACAGGCCAAACCTCTCTTTCTTTGGGCAATTCTAACTATTTTTCTGCCATGAGTACATTGAAGATGTCGGTCAAGGAGTAAGGGAGTTGCTGGTAGTTCTCTCTCCTAGGACCTCCCCTTCGTGGTGCCTGATTGGGTGGTGGTGGTGCCCTATTGTAGGTAGGTTGATGAGGTTGCTGGGGTTGTGCTACTGGTTGCGGGGGTTGTTGTGGTTGTCGTGGTTGTGGTGGCCTAACCTGTTGTTGAGGGGGGTAATAGGAAAGGTTTTGTGGTGGATTTATGAACTGGTTTTGACGGTTCCCTCCCAGGTTCCCCACAATGTTTATTGCTTCGTTGTTAACCACTCCCTCGGTTGTAGGCCCAACTGGTACAGAGGGGGTCTTTCTAAAGTTTCTAGGTTTGGGATCAAATGGATTTATCATTGTGGCATCCTTGAAGTGGGCTTGCAAGTATTGGGCACTGTCATAGAGTTCATTCATTGTGGTAGGACGGTGCATGATCAAGACATTCCTTAGAGCAGGTGTAGTGTTGCCAATAAGCATCTTCACTTGTTCCCCTTCAGAAATCACATCTGTCAATTTTTCTGCTATTTCCCTCCAGCGATCAGCAAACTTTATGAAGTCCTCTTCGGGCTTCATCTTCTCAGCAATCAAATCTGTAATGGAGCATGCTGGTGCCACCCGGTCTCTGTATCTTTGCAAGAATTTTGTCTTCACAATATCGAAGTCTCCTGCCTCAAAGGAGTCGAGTGAGTAGAACCATTCCAATGCAGACCCTTCTAGTGATCGGCGGAATAAGAAAGCAAGAACCCTACGATCATCTTTCCAGAACGAGGATTCGTAAAGAAAATCTTTAAGGTGGAGAAAAGGGTTGCCAGTACCATTGTAGCGGCGATAAACTGGTAGCTCAGAAGGTGGAAGGTGTAGGACTGGCAGAGAAGGAATAGAAATCTCAGGCACTGACTTGGAGTCCAGGCGACATCTCAGCTCTTCATAACATTCATTCATCTGGGCGAGCTGATCCATGATTGCCCTGGTGAGAGCAGGTTCTTGGTTTACTGGTGGGGGTATGTGGATAGAGACATGGTTCTGAAATTGAGGAGCATGACTTGAAGATTGTCCCATGACTTGATGGGCCAAGGGAGCAACATGGTTGAAATAAGATGGCTGAACAAATGAGGGTTGAACCACAGATGTTTGAACTATAGAGGGTTGAACTGTAGATGGTTGTGCTAGTGCCAATGATGGTTGAATCATGGATTGTTGAACAATAGGTGGTTGAACAAAGGGTGATTGAATGAGTGGTGGTCGAACCAGAGGACGAGGAGATAAGGCAACTTGATTGGTTTCAGCCTAATCTGAAGCAACTTTGCCCTTCACCATGGATTGTATACGGGCATAGGTTTCTGGGTCGGTATAGAGAGACAACTCCCTAAAGAGTTGTTCAACATCACGAGGAGCAGATGGTTGAGGGACCTCTTGCGCTTCTGACTCAAACAATGGATTAACACGACCATTTGACGGATTTGGTTGATGACCCATCTCATGTTCTCGATGTTCAGCTTGTTCTGCCATTCCAACGTGCCTTCCAGACCTTAGTTGCATTGAACTTCAAGGAAAAAGTAAAACAAACAAGTTGACAAAGTAAACAAAGAACTTTTTTTGGTTTTTTTTTTTTTTTTGCAAAAAGTTAGAGGTTTGAATTCTTGTTTGACAAGCAAGTTATGCAAACACTTGAAAGCAAAATTACGCAATGATTTTGATTAAACCTTAGGTTTATGAATTTTGTTAAGAATTGTTCTCTCAACAAATGGGTTAGGATCCTAACTCCAATCTCCAATGACCTAGGTTTCACACAATCTCACCACGTGTAGGTAACGTAGGATGCTTCGGGTTTTGGGGAGTGGTACAACCAACCCGATCGTGAAGAGGAATACTCCACGTATGAGGATTTATGGAGGCCTTGATGAAAGCCAACCAAGTCAACTAGGAAGGAATATCCCAGAAGAGAGGTCAGAATCCACCAAGAGGGTGTTTTGGATGGGAGGAGTAAATGGGAGAGTGAGCTCCCGCCTCAAAAAAGTGTAAAAGAAGGAGGTAGAGAGAAGGAGCTGAGAATGCAATCAAGTAACAAAGCAAATAATGAGCAAAACATGTACTTAAATAAACAAGCAATCAACACCAGACAAGCAATTAGAAACTAGACAAGCAACTAGAAACTAGAATCTAGACTTGTTTCTTATGTGAGCCAAATGGAGATAGTGAAAAGGTGATGGAAAGAAGAGGGTTCAGATCTGATAGCCCAGCAAAAGGGTGGTCCACGTGGGGACCGATGTGTGGGAACTGGGGTAGAAGGTAAAGGTGGTTCACGCTGGAACCGGTTTTGGGTAAAAGGGGGTGGTTGACGTGGGAACCGGTTTGAATGGTCAAAAGAGGGCCACGTGGGGCCAATTAAAGGTGAACAAATATCTGATCCAAGTGGGGATAGATCTGAAGTAAAGTGGTTTGGTTCACGTGGGAACCGAAGTAAAGAAAGAGATTGGTTCACGTGGGAACCG
Organism: Cryptocoryne crispatula var. balansae; assembly: GCA_036172225.1. Lineage (NCBI taxonomy): Eukaryota > Viridiplantae > Streptophyta > Magnoliopsida > Alismatales > Araceae > Cryptocoryne > Cryptocoryne crispatula. Next base: position 11,390,957 of record CM069923.1, on the reverse strand, counting down.
GTTTAAAAGGAAAAGGGTGGTTCACGTGGGAACCGGTTTAAATAAAATGCAGAAATTAAATGGCATAGTTGGTACTTCAGATCTGATGAAAGATGGGTAAAATCAGAAATTTTGATATGGCATGAAGTTAAGGAAGGTGGAAGGAAGGAAAGGCTCACGTGGGAACTGGTCTAGAACGAGAACTAGTTGCAAACAAAACACTTAGCACCCACGGTTGAAGACATTGCGTGTCCCACCGTGGTCGCCACAAAGCTGTCGACTCTGAAAATTCGACGGGGTCCTCTCCTTTTCAGGGAAGTCCGTGAATCCAGATCGTCACCTCAAGAGGGGATGAGAAAAGAAAGGAAGAAAACTCGGAAAGCAACTCTCACCTCGGTCCCACACTCACATTGATCGCCGAACTTTCATCCCTTGGTGTCGCTCGATCACCAAAGAGACGGTTCGGGTCATGTGGGAGGAGGGTGAGAATAAATAAACGTGGTCTCCAGGAACCGTGGGTTCCGATTTATAGAATTAAAATGACCGTGTGTACCTTAGCGTGAAGAATGTGAGTTAAAGCTTCTCCTTCTTCGGCCGGCCGATGAAGAAGAGTCCTCAACGTGTGGGTGCTTGATATTCTGTGCAACTAGACAAATAAACAAGTGAAATAGACAATTATAACTAGACAAAGTGCAGTATATGTAAAGAGAATAACATAAAAACACACAATTGACTAGAAACTGACCGGATTCGGGTTATCTCTAACCCATTTTTTTTATTTTCGGATTAACAGAGTAAAAGTAATAAAAAAAAATGTTAAAAAATTATAGGAGGATGGATAATAACTAAATAAAGAGATAGGAAAAAGAACTTAAAGATTCTGAGTTAAATAGAGAAAGATATAGCCAAATCTGTGTTGTCGAAAAAGCCGAGCAGCAGTCCAGGATCTGCCAGGCGCGACTTTGCTTCAGCGCTTGTCACGACCAGCCCCGACCTTAGAATCAAGTACCGTAGATTTTAAACTCAAGAAGACTTGGAGAGGAAGAACTTTTATGAAGAGAGCTCGGGCAGAAAACGTCCACACACTGCTGTAGAGGCCGAGGAAGAGAGACTGGGCAGATCCCCTGCAGAACAGCCTTCCTCTCTCTTGAACCAACTTTTCTCTCTCTAAAAACTCGAAATTCTCTCTTGAACCACACTGAAGGAGGGTGGTTGGACGTCTTGAGATGCCTGGGGAGTCGTGCTCATCCCTCTGGAACGACCGGAATCAGAGTTAATTTATAGGAGAACGAACGGCGTCATCTGGACTAAAAAATAGGAGCCTTGCGCCCCACCCCTAGGCGCATGCGCCCTGGTGCAAGGCGCATGCGCCCCACTGAGGGGCGCATGTGCCCCCCAATGAGGGCGCATGGGTACAAATCTCGAGAATTTTGGTCTTATCCGACCGTCGGTTCAGTGGTAGAGTCTCGGTGAAAAACTGCGTCCCTCATGCCTCAAAGGTGGGGCGCATGTGCCCTCAAGTGAGGGCACAAGGTCATGTGCCTCACTGGTAGGGCGCATGGCCATGTGCCCTGGGTCCCGGGCGCATGTGACCAGGAACCCGGGCGCATGGGACTGGTTTCGCGCGTCCTTCTTCCGAAAGCCATTGCGAACACTCCCGAACTCGGAATTCGACGCCGTTTGTTGCGTTGGAAAGATAACAGGCCGAAGAAGCTTTCTATAGCATCGGATCAGCCATCACACCCTCCAAAACTTCAGAATTTTATCCGGAAGTTAGGGCAGTGAACAGAAGATCCGATACAGGTCAAAATGACTCCGACGGCAAACCGGAAAGGCACGGAATGCAACAAAACTTGTCCGGGGTGTGAATATGACCATAAACTTCAATGCATGATCATTAGGCATTGGTCATTCAGCCAATTTCCGTGTTTACACGATTTTTGTGTGGCTTTCGCTCGAAAATTACGGCTTTTTGTGGAAAACTTCGGAAAGCATCCGATTTCGTTCGACGAAGCTCTAAATCGACTTTTAAAAGACCCGGCATCATTATAAGGTCAATCACACATGTTATCCTATAAAACATGAGTTTTATGCTCTGAATTAGGCGAATTTGGTGTGTCTACAGCATGGAGATTAAATCTTGCTTGATTGACACCGGAGCATCGATAAATGTCAAGCCGCCAGAAACATTGCAACTTTGCGGCATCTCCGATGAAGAAATTGAGCCTTCTGCCGTCACGGTGACCGCATATGACAACTCCCAAAAGCCGGCACGAGGGGTGGTTACATTGGAAGTGGGGCTCGGGCCGTGTGCTGTCACCGCCGAGTTTCACGTTCTAGAATTGGACCCTACATTCAAAGCTATCTTGGGACGCCCATACCTTGAGGCAATAGGAGCTGTTGCCTCCACTAATCATCAGTGTCTAAAGTTCCCATATAAGGGCCAGGTGATCAAAGTAACCAACATCCCCATTCTGAATGACGTGGATGACCCCTCTTCTGCACTGCCAATATCAAAATTTGTCCAACCGTTCGTTTCCACTATAGAGTTGCCTGAGGTCATGATGTTAACGACGCCTCCAGATACAGTTGCATGGCGGATGATGAAAAGGATGGGCTATCAGCCAGGAAAGGGGTTGGGAAAGGAGCTGCAGGGGGTTGTGCACCCCATTAAAGCCGTACAAAGACCAAAGAGACACGGGCTTGGCTAAGAGCCCAGTTTCACTCCGTGGATGGTCTACCGCCCAAAAAATGCCATGGGACTCCAAAAATTTTTTATCAAAGGGAAGACCATGATGATGGCCAGGGACGAAGAAGAAGAACCAGTCAAGAGGAAGAAGGCACCAGAGCAAGAGGAGGACGTGGACAACCTGAGTTCATCTTTGGCCTGGTTGTTCACAGAGGAGGAAGAACCAGTCGAGGGCAAGTCCATCTCTAAAAAACTTGTCCACTCGAACCCACCTCCAAACAACATCCCGCGTGAGCCGTATCCTACGGTCACGTATTTCAAAATCCTCACTCTATCCCTCTTGGATTCACTTGATGGGCTATCTAGCCCAATTCCCACTTCTGGGCCAAAATGGCCACCTGAACTAATCACTGGGCCTGAGAGCCCATTCAAATCTTCTTACTCCACTGGGCTTCTATGCCCATTCCAATCCAACAACCTTGGGCCCGCGTGCCCACCAGTTGGGCCCACGTGCCCTTTAGATATATTTTCTTACTTTGGGCACGCATGCCCACCATTCGGGCCCACGTGCCCCTTAGATCTTTTCACTAGCTTTGGGCCTATCTGCCCATTTCTTGTCGTCATCAGGCCCGCGAGCCCATTTTTCTCCCATTTTCTTAAGCTTTCTATTTCTGCTCAAGCCCCATCGGCTCATTCTCTTTTTGTTATTAAAAATACCCAAAATACCCAAAAAAAACGTCCTCTCGCAAACTCAGTTTTCCATTGAGGAGACGTCTCTACTTGTCTCGGAGGGTGCTCCAAACCAGGGACCCCTCTTCTCCAACTCACTGATCGATCTGCTCGATCCTTCACCTATTGTAAATACCACCTTTTCAATCTCGTCTTCTTTAGGAGTAGTTAGGGTAGAAAAGAATAAAATTTGAGGTAAACGTGTGCTAGAGAGATATCTCCAACAAATAGCTCAAAAATGCAAGGAATGTGAAAGGCTGCCAAGGTTTTTAGAAAATGCTATCCAGCTTGATGAAATCCAATATGAGGATGAATTCAATGTAGATTATACACTGGGAGTTTACGAGGTCTTTTCAGAAAATGATCCTGATTTCGAGGATGTAATTGAGGACTTGGCTGATGTGTATGCATATGGACTTAAAAGGTTTGAAGAACCATCAGCCACGGTGGATGAACCGACAAAAGAATTAAATCTTGGAACACCGGAAGATCCCAAGACAGTCCTCCTAAGTGCAAACCTCACTCCCACTGAGGAACATAGTTTAATTGAAATTTTGAAAGAATACAAGGACACGTTCGCATGGACATACGAAGACATGCTGGGGTTAGACAACTCGTTAGTTGAACATCGTCTAACTTTGAAACCTGGAGCTACCCCGGTTAAACAAAAATTAAGGAGATTCCACCCTGATGTTGCACTTAAGATGAAAGAAGAGGTTGACAAGTTACATCAAGCAAAATTTATTAAGGTTGTCCTTTATCCGCAATGGGTGGCAAACATAGTCCCTGTCATGAAGAAAGATGGTAGAGTTCGGATCTGTATAGACTTCAGGGACTTGAACCGAGCTAGTCCTAAAGATGACTTTCCTCTACCTCATATTGATGTACTAGTTGATAACACTGCTGGATTCGAGATGCTGTCATTCATGGATGGCTATTCTGGATATAATCAAATCCGGATGGCCGAAGAGGACCAGGAGAAGACCTCGTTCACCACACCTTGGGGAACCTACTTCTATGTCGTCATGCCCTTTGGACTGAAGAATGCTGGTGCTACCTATCAGAGGGCAATGATGGCTATCTTCCATGACATGATGCATACCCTTGTAGAGGTGTACGTGGACGGCCTGATCGTTAAGTCCAAAAGCCGAGAAGATCACCCGGAAGTGTTGAGAAAGGTCTTGCAAAGGGCAAGAGAATATAAATTGAAGATGAACCCAAAGAAATGTACGTTTGGAGTATCCTCAGGAAAGTTATTGGGGTTCATAGTGAGCAAAAGGGGCATAGAGATCGACCCAAACAAGGCCAAGGCACTCATTGGTATGCCTCCTCCAAGAAATATGAAAGAACTTCGAGGATTAATCGGGAGGCTACAGTTTGTCCGTCGGTTCATCTCACAACATTCCCAAAGGTGTAAACCTTTCTATGAGTTGACCAAGGAGGGGGCCGAGCTCAAATGGGATTCGAAGTGCCAGGATGCATTCGATGGTTTGAAAAGATACCTGGCTAGTCCCCCTGTGCTTAGACCACCAGTCCTTGGCAAGCCCTCAGTTTTGTATATCTCGGTTTTGGAGAATTCTCTTGGGGCAGTCCTTGCACAAGTGGATGAAGAAGAGAAAGAGAGGGCAAACTACTACTTGTCAAAGATCTTTGATCCATGTGAGCAGAAGTATACTGTAGTGGAGAAGACCTGTGCTGCACTAGTCTGGGTAGTTCAGAAGCTTAAACACTATTTCTTAGCTCATGAGGTCAATCTTATTGCCCGCATCAATCCCATCAAATTCCTTCTGGAGAAAACTGTTCTAACTGATCGGTTAGGTCGTTGGCAGAGCTTCCTTTCCCAGTTTGATATCACCTATGTCCCCCAGAAGGCGATTAAGGGCTATGCCATTGCCGAACATATAGCCCATCACCCTATACCCCTCTTTGACCCGGTCTAGTCAGAGCTCCCGGATGACGAACTAATGTTGATCCGATCTTCCCACCTTTGGACATTATATTTTGACGGGGCTCTGAATTCACACGGTAATGGAATAGGAATCGTCCTTCTATCACCCGAGGGTGTCACCATTCCACAGGCATTTCAGCTTGACTTCCCAGCAACCAACAATATAGCTGAATACGAAGCCTTGCTGGCCAGGCTGGAGGCCGCTCATTTCTATGGTGCCACGGAATTGAGGGTGATAGGTGATAGCCAACTAATCCTTCGCCAAGTCCTAACCAAATACCGAACTTCTCATCCAAACCTCAAACCTTACCAAGAACTCACCTCTTGCTACATCAAACTCTTTTCCAAACTCACTTTTGTTCATGTTCCTCGAGCTCAGAACATCCTTGCTGATGCCCTAGCCTCCTTAGCTTCATCTCTATCAGTCCCGCTAGGTAGACAGGTGCGGACTATCCATGTTCGTAGAAAGTCGATACCGGCAATTAAGGATGGTCGATTTCTAAAAGTCAAGGAGAGATTTGGCAGGAAGGAATATTTGGAGCATAAAGAGGATGTTTCTCTAATCGAGTTGGAAGAGTTAGATGAGGGTGAGAAGCCTTGGTTTGATGAGATCGCAAGGTATTGTCAAGATCAGACATATCCACCTGGATCAAATGCAAAAGAAAAGAAGGCCATCAGGAGAGTATCCCAGAGCTATACCATCCTAGGAGAGGTGCTCTATAAGACGAGCCTGAGCGGAATTTTATTGAGATGCGTTGATGAAGAAGAGGCAGAATTGGTGCTTAAGGAAGCACATTCTGGGGTCTGTGGGGGCCATGTCAATGCTCAAGCTCTTGCTAAGAAAATTATCAGGCAGGGGTATTATTGGCCAACCCTAGAAGAGGATTGCTCCATCTTTGTCTGGCACTGTCATTCTTGCCAACTTCATGCCGACAAGATCCATTCTCCCGCATATTCCCTTCATCCGATTCATGCCCCATGGCCCTTCGCCATGTGGGCTTTCGATATCATTGGCCCTCTAAGTGATCTTAACTCTGAAATCCGTTCCAAATCATTCATCCTGACGGCAACAGAGTACTTCACCAAGTGGGTAGAAGCGGAAGCGTTCGTGGAGATCAAGGCATCAACATTGTGCTCCTTCATCAAACGCAACATCATCGCCAGGTTCGGGATACCCAGCGACATTATCATCGACAACGGACTGCAATTTCTCTCTCAAGATCTGCGTGATCTTTGCAACAGGTACCGCATTGCATTGCATCATTCATCTCCTTATTACCCGCAAGGCAATGGTCAAGCATAAGCCACCAACAAAACTTTGATTAAAATCATTAAGAAAACTTGTAAGTCTAGCAAGCTCGCAGACTGGCCAGGTAAGGTTATAGATGCCCTATGGGCTTATCGTACTTCTGTACGGACCCACACTGGTCAAACCCCGTATGCTCTCGCATATGGGATGGAAGCGGTGGTCCCGTACGAAGTACTCCTTCCATCACTCCGAGTTCAACTCGATAGGGACATCCCTGTCGATGAGAGGCGAGAATCTCTCCTTGCACAACTTGAACTCCTAGATGAAAGAAGATTGGCCGCCTCTGAGCATGCCCGGACTTATCAGAACCAATTGAAAAGGTTTTATCAAAAGAGGGTGGTAGAGAGAAAGTTCGAAATCGGTGAGATGGTAGTAAAATGCATATTCATTAAGCCGGGTGGTCCCCGCTCTAAGTTACAACCTAACTGGGAAGGGCCTTTGTTATAACTGAAAAATATCCAGGCAATGCGTATTAGCTAACCAACGCCGATGGAGAAAAATTGAACCATCCATGGAATGGCGTTTACCTCAAAAAATATTTTCCTTAGAAGAAAAAAAATATGGAGAGTTTCTAGTATGATATTAAGTCATCGATCCAAGGGTGTTAGCTAGAAGTCAAGGGTAGACATCACGTTGCACACACAACACCTCCCGATCCCAGAATCTGGATAGCCCAACACTCGAGAGAGGCAAAGCAGAACCCTGAAGGCAGAAAGGAAACCTTACCCTATTCTCTTCTATTCGGTCCGAAATAGGTGAAGGGGACTAGAGGAGGATAGTATCGAAAATGCCCGCCGCCTTAGTAGGAGGCCGTCTCATAAGGTGCAAAAGGGTGCCAAAAGATGGGCAATGAACCCCACAGGTTTAAACAAATATGGGCTTGTCTGAATGAGTACCCGGAAAAATAGAAAATGAAAAGAAGGCACCAAAAGATGGGCAATGACCCCACAGGTCAAATACTTGTCTAAGTAAGTGCCACATGTAGAAAAGACCCGAAGAGGCCGACCCCCAACGGGCAATTTGGGCATGAGTAGAGAAACCCTCCTCAACATCCCTAAATCCTATCAAAGACCTCATTTATTATTCTTCCATATTAAAACCCCTAGGGTAGGGTAAACTATCCAAACTCAGGGGGAATCCAAACCGATCAAGAGAAGAGGGCAAGAAAGATTCTGGGTAGGGAACCTTATTCACACGTGGTGCTTATTGCTTGAATCTTGATCAACACTCAAAGATTGATGAATGGTCTCAATACTGGCACATTCTCCACAAAAAATCCAAAACATGAATATTTGCAAAAATCTAAAAAAAATGAATATTTTCAAAAATCCAAAAAAATGAATATTTTCAAAAATCTAAATAAAATTGAATATTTTCAAAAATCAAAAAAAAAGTTGAATATTTTCTAAAATGCATCATTTAGCTTGGCATAACCTTGATTTTTGCCTTTGCTAGCATTCATGTTTATTTTTATGTCTTGCATGTTTCATTTCTGCATCGCATATTTATCTTGATTATCACCCCATTAAGAGGGCTCCTCCCTTTGACCTAAGTCAAAGTTGGCCATAATAGGCAAAGGGATGAGTTGTTGTGAAGATCTGATCCTAATTTATCAACTATTTTCAGGGACTTTAAAGTAAGAGGGGGAGGTTCTCTCAACGACAGGTAAGTTCTCTTAACCATTTCATTTCGGTCATCTAGTCTATTTTTATACCTTGTTAATAAGGCTCCTCTCTTTGACCTAAGTCAAGGCAGACAACAATAGGCAAAGAGATAAACCATGGTGAAGATTTAATCCCCTTCATTAAGCATTTCAGGATTCTGAGATCAAGAAGGGAGCGACTCTCGCCATAGCAGGTAAGCACTCTTAACTTTTACCTTGTCTGTCATTTTGTGCATTCTACCTGGTTGATAAGGCTACCCCCTTGACATATAAGCAAGGCAAGACAACAATAGGCAAGGGGGTAAGCCATAGAGCAGATTTAACCATTCTATTAAGTATTTCAGAAAAGAAACACAAATCAAGGAGGGGTGAGAATCTCGCCAACAGATCAAACAAACACTGAAGCAAACAAGTGAAGATCTGATTATGCCATTAAGTGCTACAACAAAGAAGAAAAGCAGCTATAACATCAGAAAAGCTAAGCTTTGCTACGAGAAATCGATTACTGCTGCTACCCTCTCCAGGAGAATGACCACGTGGAGGAGGCATGGTAGCCATGTCCGCCAAAGCTGCTGCGGCTGCCTCATTGCGACGACGCTCTGAAGAAGTGGCCAGGAACGCAGAAGCATCGTGCTCTTGGCTCTGGCTCTGGCCACTCTGCCCCTGCTGGCTCCGCCCATGGTGACCCCGACTACGAGCGGAGCCGCCACTCCGGTGAGTACCACTCCGATAAGAGCTTCTATGATGGGTGCAACTCTGGCTCGGCTGTGGAGGGATGCCCTGGCGGTAAACCTACAATGTCGCCTCTGCTGCCAACAAACGAACCTGTGCCTGCAGGTGCATTTTATCTAGAGATCGCATGGCCTGGCTATGCTGGCGCTCCATCTCGTGCATGGCTCTCTTGTGCTGAAGGCGGAGATCCGAGACGATCATCTGGGAACGAAGATCGGCTGGGGTAGGCCGCAATGTCTCCACCTCAGACTCCATGGATTGGATACGGGAGGACAAGCTACTCTGAAGCTCGGCAACCTGGAAGAAGAGGAAGAATATGAACCAAGAAAATCAACAAGCAGAATAGACAACAATGAAAGATACCTCTGCCTCCTTGGTCGTCAGGGCCTCTCTCGCCTCACTAAGACTCTGGCGGAGCTCAGCCACCTCTTCCCTCGACAGAGAAGGAGGTGAACCCTCCTCACGAGCCTTCCGCTATGAACAGAAGAAAAACACATCAGAGCAAAGCAATCATATGTTGAGGATACAAATGAAGGTCAAAGGCAGTGTCTACATCAGTCTCCAGCATGCCACGAAGAGTGGCCACCTCCTGCCGAAGGTCAACAATCTCAAGTTGTTGGTGTAGCAGTAGAGCCCGAGCCTCCTGAAATGACACGAAGGTCAGAAGAGAACAACAACACAGAATTGAAACAAAGAAAGAAGCATTTACCTTACCCTCTGGAACAAACAAGTGGCCGTACGCCTCCGCGTATCGACGAAGGTAATCTCGGCTATCCTCTGCCCAGCCAATAACTACCTCGCCGCCTTCATACCACAAAGTGATCGAGGAGTGGTACCTCTCCACCCAGTCCATGGGGAGGAGAAGGCGCCTGGGACGAGCACCAACTAGGGGAAGAGGAGAAGGAGGCTCCAACCAATCCTGCTCCAGACCGAGGGCGCGTGCCGAGAACCGAAGCCAGAGACAAAGACGCACAGAAGATGAAGATTGCGGCCAAAGACACGACTAGCGTGGGCAATCCAGGGCTGGAGATGGTCATCGGTCATGAGATATGGCCTCCAACACACCTGTGGGAAGCAAAATCATGATTATTATTTCAATAGGAGAATATTGATACACAAATTAAACACATACCTCAGTGTGTGGGAAGTGGAGAATCTGTGCACGAATTGAAGCCAACTGGCTGCAATGGCCACCAGTAGGGCGGATGGGCTCCCAACGAAACATCAGGGGGAGGAGGTCGGGGTAGGACTGTTGTGCCCGACCCAGGGGGAAATAGAGGTAGCTCCAGACCTGTAAAATGCACAACTAGTCAGAGCAAAGCAGAGCAATACAAGTGTACAAGAAAGGAAAGCTGCTAAAAGGCACCTGGAGAAAAAGAGAGAAGCCGGCAACCGAAACAGAACCCGCCTCAGGCTGGAGGCCACAGAACAAATGGGCGAGCATTGCTGCCCCCCACGCGTACGTGCCAACCTGCTCCAGGTCAAAAAGCAAAGGGAGGAACCGCAGATGGATGCGGTCTGTCTTCGAGCCCAACAGAAGGCGCCCGAAGAAGAAGAGGAAGAAACGGCGCAAGTCTACGTTCGCCTCCAAGGAGCCAGGTAATCCAGTAAATGCCGCTGCAGCCTGGCCGACCATGCGGCAGAAAAAGCTATCCTGGCTCTCGCCACGTACACGCTCGGTATCAACCAAGCCTACCATCTCACCAGCCTCTAGTCTGGCGATGGTGTGTAGGCCATCCTCCGGGTCGAACTCGGGCTTATACGCGAAGAGGACCCGGAACTCCCGCGAATAGTCGGAAGAGGTGGCACACACCACTGGCCTACCGTAAACATGAAGACCGGTGATGTGTGCAACATCCTCTAAGGAGGGCACCATGTTCCCCCATGGGAACAGAAACACGAAGGAGTCTGGGTCCCAGGACTCACGGAGGACCTGCACCAGTGGTAGATCCTCCCAAAAAGGAGTCACCCGGAGAATGGGCCCAAATCCCATCTCCTCTAACCGAACCTGCTGGAAGTCCGGTAGGCCTAGGTAGGCAGCATGCACTAGGTCCCACGAGATCCGGGATTTTATCCGGGCCTACAATGGATTCATTTCATTAGTTCACTCAATTTTTATTGCCAAAATGCAAAGGAGCTAATCATTAAGTGCAGGAAAAGAAAATGTACCTCTCGGACTGCCAGAAGCTCGGGCTCCTCGGAATCGGAGTCGTGGCGGCGAACACGTCTCTACATCTGTGCCAAAAGGGAAGTTGACATCAAACATTGTTACATACATTTTTTATTTATTTCATTTATAAAAAAAAATCATCAGCCGAACGCGCCCTCCCCTTCTGGAGGGCGCGCTGAGTGCGCCCTCATAATAGGGGCGCGCTCTGCGCGCCCCTTCCAGGTGAGGAGAGAGAGGACGCGCAGACTGCGCCCTCCTCTTGGGGGCGCGGTCTGCGCACCCCCGGTCCGAGGGCATGGTCAACATTTTGCGTTGACCGCACCGTCTCAACTGCTCGATCTTTATTTTCGCGATAACTTCGTCGAATCAACTCGGAATCACGTGAAACTTGAACCAAATCGAAGAGGATAACCCGATCTACATTTTTTGTGACAGGGGCACTAACCTTTGATGACGTTTCAGACTCCGGATCTGAGATGAAACTCTGGAGCTTCTGGCGCGAGGAGAGATGGTGTACACGTGGAAATGAGATATTCTTACACCCAGGGGATATTTATAGATAGTAAAAATGTGAAAATGGGAGAAATTTTAAAATATCACCCAAGGTTCTCAAAATCGAGCTGATCGCAACGCCACCGAAAGAATTCCGATCTGATGCACGGTTTGCTCAAAATAATTTTGTGAAGAAAAATTCTTTTTAAATTCTCACCAAAAATACTTATTTTTACATAACTTTAAATGTCTCAATTCCTAAATTAGTTAGACATATTCATGTTTTTTATCATCACTAGCTAATATTTTTCAGGGGTCAGAAGAAAATTCTATACATTTATTAGTCAGAAATGGCTGAAAATGTATTTTTCAGGAGCAAAATTGATACGAAAATTTCAGAAAGTGCCAAGCTGTTCAGAAGATCGAGACGATCAAGGAGTCACCGAAATAAAATTCATCAGACTCACGGTTTGCTCTGAAAATTTACCTAAAGAAAAAAGGCATGTTAAAACCTTTCAAAAATATCTTGTTTCATGTTAAAAAATATTCAAGGTGTTGAAAAATAACAAGGCATATTCATCATAATTGTCAACATCTGTCTTGCATATTTCCGAAACAAGGTAAATTTATTTTGAATTTTCACTCAAACTTGCTATCAATAATTCATTGTTTATTCACAATAAAAACAACATGGCTGACAAGTTAAAGCAGGAAAAGAAGACTCTCAGGCAAGTAGAAGCTTCAACGCAGAGATGTAGCGGCGCTTCTGGTCAGGGTCCTCCTCAATCAGGAGGCCTGGGCGGCACACCCGACTCGTCTCCCACAAGGCAATGACACAAGGCAATGACTGAGATCGCCTCCTCCTCATCATCCACAGAGCCAAGCTGCCTACCCTTGATAGGTGGCAGGTGGGACAGCTTGGGCAACTCGTACCGAGGCAAGCCGATCTGGGAGTGGCAATGGTGAGCGTTGTACAACACAAAGGCCGAACCTGTAACCAAGCGGAGATCAACGCCAGGCACAAAGCACACCTGGAAGTCCTTCTGCATCAAGGCAGCAGAAGAGTGCAAGAAGCTAGAACGGTTCATGGAGGCAAAGTGAGCACGCCAGTCCGACCTCTTCTTCACTAATGCATACCTGTTGGTGACTCTCTCGCCGAAGCCAAGTGCATCGGCATATGGGAACAAGGGGCTACGACGGAAGAGCTGCGACCTGGTGGCCACCTCACCGGCTGGATCGAACTTAAAGTGAAGATCGACCCAGCAAGCCAGTAGAAGCGCACTGCCGAAGGGAGGATGGCCCATGCAAGCTACAGACAGTCCGCAGTACAAGAAGCCCAGAACTGAAGGCCCCAACCGCGCACCACTCTAGATGCCGTGGATGCACGAAAGTTGATCAACCTCCAGGAAACCATCCTCCACAGGAAACAAGAACACCGCGGCAAGGCAAGCCGCGAAACCCTTTGCACCGCGCAGAATCTGGTCCTCGTCCAGACCAGGAGCCGTCAGAAGAGAGATTGACCAAGCCGCCAACTTGGGAACACTAATTCGCTTGCCGGCCAACAAGGTGCTGATCTGCCGAGCCTCGACAAAATCCTGCAAGAATTCCAACCAAGAGAGGGGTCCTGAAGGGATGAACATACCTTCAGTTTCTCCCTTCTTAGTCCGAGGGAGGCCGAGAAGGAGCTCCGCCTCTTCAAGAAGAACTGTACACTCAAAGCTGCCGAACACGAACGTGTGAGTGTCGGGGTGCCACAACTCAACAAGAGCTCCCATCAAACCGAAGTCAAGAGAGTAGCCTGAATATTTCTTGGCATGGATCAAGAGCTCGGTTAAGCCCCAATCTCGAAGAATCGCTCTGACCGACAAGCCGAGGACGTCAAGCAAGCTGGAAAGCTAGGGAGGAGAGCAATACCGGCGTGGTCCTGGGAAGTTTGGGTAATCCTACACCCAAACAGGAGGTAAAAAAAAATTTTAAGAGAAAAGAAGTAGAAAAGTGGTTGAAAGCTAAAATTGGCAGCGAACTTACCAAGTCGGCGCCGATTCTGGCCTTCAATGACCCGGGATGCTTGAAATACCTCGAACTGAGCCAACACGCTGCTTTTTCAAAGGAGGAGCCATCCTGGGTGTTGGTAGGACGATTTGGTCGTCCTAAGAGAAGTTTATAGGGGAAATCGGTCCTGATTTGAACCGGATTCAGATCCGGTCAAAACAGGAAACTGGGATCGAACGTGCTCCAAAAGTGGGGGCGCGGCCCAGGGCGCGCGGGCCGCAAACCCAAAATGAGGGCGCGCAGGCCGCGCCCCTGGTTCGGGGGCATGTTCGGTCAAATTCTTCCTAAATTCTTCAAAAATTCCTCAAGAATTCAGAAAAATTCAGGAAAAATCATAAAAATTCAAAAAATTTTGTTAAATTAAATTTATTTATGTTTGGTTTTTATTAAGGACGAGTGGACATCATTGTCCATTCGAAACTAACATTTTGATGAAAGACAGGAATTACTCGCAGAAACAGAAGAATAGACATGGGAAACCCCCATAACTTGCCGACTAGCATATATGTCGCTAGTCGTGTATTATTATATTATGCATTATTTGTTGAAGACCTTGAGTATGGAGAAGACTTGACCCAAGATCCCCTTCATCAAAATCTATGACGGTCGGGTCATCTCTGATGCTCACGGATAAGCCAAAGTTGTGCTGTGAGGGACGATAGTTCCCGAATGGGTATCTTGACCTCATAGACAATCTATATCTTCAACTATTTGTTATACAAGTTTTGTTTTGTTTTCTTGAGCCCAACATGCATCATGTAGCATTAATTGCATTACATTTTGTTTTGTCATTGCATACATCATTTCTAAGCCTAATCTTTAAACCTTTTCTAATCATTCTGAATCTGACCGTGTTTTCTAATCCCACCATATTTTTTGGTCCCACCAACCTTTCTAATATCCCACCGTGTCTATTAATCCCACCGTGTTCGGTAATCACTTTGTGCCCTCAAATCTTTCATTTCTTTTCACCACTGTGGCCATTGCAACTTCTTTGCTATTCATCTCACCATGTCAGCCAATTCATCCCGCCAAATGCCTTCTATTTGGTCAGAACTTGCACCGTCACTATCTTCACGATCTATGCTTAAACATTTGCCTTTCAGAATCTGAGATTATTCCATTCCGAATCGAATCTTGTCTCTTGAAAGACTTAAATGAATCTGAGAGCCTGAATGTGCTCGATTGGTATTCTTTTACTTTTTCAAAACAAATCTCTTTTTAAATTTTAGCCCGTCACAGTACAGGAACACTACAAAGATCGGGTTACAGGCTGATGATGAACCTACGAACCCATGTTTCGAGGACTCCCCACCGCGTTGGGGGTTGGCTATTCTTCTCTCGTGCCAATGGCACATCTTTTACCAATCGAACATAGGAAGACTTGATGAAACATGGCGGTTAACCAGGAGACTTGAGGAGATTCGTCTTGCCGAATCTGGTCATTGAGCGTGTCTATATCTACACCTTGATGCCACCTTTTCAGTCCATCGCCATTTCACTCTACTACATTCCACTACGATCCATCTCGTTTCACTACGCTTTCTCTACATTTCACTCCGCTCCGCTACATGCCATTCCCTTGCAAAGCCGACATCAAGGCGAGGCAAGATGTAGACACGCCAAATTGGCTTGATTCGGAGCCCTAGACTCTTATTCCATAGGCGATATCTTTTATTTGACCGTTATCTGATCCGGATTACCTTGTAGAGATGAGCTAAGGACATTGGTGGAGCCCCTTGTAAGTTGAGAATGGACCAATGATTTCCGGAATATTGCCGTAACCTTCAAGCGAGAGCCGCACGTGAACTGTAAAAACACGAAGCCTGCTCGATGACTGACCTTGAATGGTCCATAATTGAAGGTCTCGGGAGTCCCGCATGTGTTCCGTAACATTCAGGGTTTCCGAGAAGTCATTTTGGTAGGCGTCGGTCAATGACGGCTTTCGTTATGGCTTTTTCGATCTGTGCTGACACAGCTATCCCGGATCACATATTAGGCCTTTCCAGTCATCACCGGGTCTTTTCAGGTCATCCGGGTCGATTCTAGCCGAATATTTTCATCAACCGGGGCCATATGGCCATTTCGGTCAATTTTAGGGTTTCCCGGCTTTTCCGAGTTTCGGTTCACGTTTACCGAGTTAATATCAAATTTTTCGATGACTTCGGGTTTCCCGGTCATACCGGACTTGTTCAGTCAACTGTTCAGTCAACATTTTAAGTCATCCCAAGTTGACCCGAGATTTTTTAATCGGAACCGTGCTCTTTCGGATCTTCGCCCCGGGTTTCGGCTTTCCGCGAGAGGGTAGACCGGTAGAAAGCCCCGTGTGAACATCTCGGTAGTCATGCCAGCTTGTTTACTGACTTGAGGAGGTGCGGCTTAAGGTCCTCTTTCCAACGCAACAAACGGGAGCCGAATCAGACATCCCGTTTGCAAGATACGGCTCGCCGAACACGCGCGCAGGAGAGAGAGTGTACTGCGCCCCCGCTCCCTTTGAAAGAGGAGGGCGCGCCCTCAACCCGGGGGTGCACCCTGCGCGCCCTCAAACTGGGGGCGCACCCTGCGCACCCCCGGTTCCTTTGAATGGCGGGGGTGCGGTCAGTTTCTTTAAATCGCAAATTACCCCG
This sequence comes from Cryptocoryne crispatula var. balansae, assembly GCA_036172225.1. Classification (NCBI taxonomy): domain Eukaryota; kingdom Viridiplantae; phylum Streptophyta; class Magnoliopsida; order Alismatales; family Araceae; genus Cryptocoryne; species Cryptocoryne crispatula. The sequence continues at coordinate 11,374,567 of CM069923.1, read as the reverse complement.
ATTAGCACCTTCTAAACCGGATTTTTGGAAGGTTTCCACGGAGGATTTTCGATTATTTGTACCGCGCCCCTAGTTCGGGGGCGCGTTACGTATGTCAAGTCGATTTCTAGCAATTTTCGGAAGATTCCGTCGATTTTTAGCAGTGAGACACGTAACGCGCCCCCGCTCCCTTTGAAATAGTGGGGTGTGCAGACCGCGCCCCCGAACTGGGGGCGCGCCCTGCGCGCCCTCGTCCCCTTTGAAAAGCAGGGGAGCGGTCGGTCCAGTTTCTAAATTTTGCACCGGCTTCCTTCCCCTATAAATTGAGGGCCATTCTCAACGACCCAAGGTTAATCCTCGGTGCCTAGCTCGTCCAGAGGTCGTCCAAGCTCTTCTCCAAAGTTGTCCCGACGTCCAAAGGTGATCCGAAGTCAAGAGATCGATCCCGAGGTGAAGGAGAAGGCTCGATCCAGGTGTACTGCATCATCCAACTTAATCGACTTCTGAAGAAAATCAGAGACTCCTTCTTCAAAAGTCTTCAACATATAAGATGTTCATCTCTCCATCCTATTTCATCTTCAACTGACGGCACTCAATTCTGACTTGCCGTTTGTTTGTGGCAATTGCTACACTGAGGGCGCGCATCCAAGTTCTATTTTCTATATCTTCCAAATTTCATAAGTTTTACTGACTTCTACAGGAGGATTTCTGAGAAGTCATAAACATAGGAACTCTTTCTCTCTGATTCCTCTGTCTGCTCCAACAAACGGTACTCGATTCTGACATCGGGGTCATCTGTAGCATCCTCTGCATAAAAGTCGCGCCAGAAGGGTGCAAAGGCTACCCGAACTGGCCTTCTTCAACCAACTCGGCTTCAACTCAAGCCGATCCATTCCATAAACTTTCTCAACTCCCTTAACTCAGTTTATTTATTGTTTTAAATCATCTTTTAGTTTATTTACATCATTTTTACCTAATCAAAAATACAAAAAAGGGGGTTAGGACTCGCCCCAATCCGGTGAGTTCGATTCCAATTGCTTCTTTCTCATATTCTCTCTACAGTTACTACACTTCCCATAGTTCTAATCATTTTCTTTCATTTGGTTTATTGTTCTAGTTGCACAGGTCTATCAAGCTAGCATCGGTTGGAGACTCTTCTTCATCGGCTGGCCGAAGAAGAAGAAAGTTGAACCCATATCCCGATCTCCCACACTAAGGTACACGGTCAAATCAACTCATCTCTTGTTTTTATTCTATAAAGCAGAGCCCACGGCTCCTGGCGACCACATTTTCCATGTTTTAATTTCATCTCCTCCTCACTCTCCTCCCACATGACCCGAACCATCTCCGGTGCTCGAGCGACGCCGTGAGATGAAAGTTCGGGGATCAATGTGAGTGTAGGATCGAGGTGAGGACATTTTACCGCTTTCCGAGTGTTTTTCAATTCACTCCCCCCTTTTTTTCCCCTCTTCTATCTTTCACCTTCTTATCTTGAGGTGCCGATCCGGAACCCGTTTTCGGAGTCGACACCAGGCATTGTGTTGTCGGGGCGCTTTAAGGATTTCACAGGATTTGGTTATTCTATAACGAACCGACTTCCTTGACCGAGAAAATACAAGTGTTGTCCATGAGAATGAGATTATGGTCCCCGTAATCTGGCTGAATTCACATATCTACACCAGTAAGTGGTCAAATCGGTCGATCAAATTGATTTAACCGGGTGTCAGGTGCCCCATTTATAGGGCGCCTGGTGCCCTATAAGCAGGGCGCCTGGTGCCCTATAAGCAGGGCGCCTGGTGCCCTATAAGCAGGGCGCCTGGTGCCCTATATATAGGGTGCCTGGTTCACTATATATAGGGTGCTTTGACCCTTGTTAACGCCCTATCAATCTTCTTTGAAATGTGCCAAAAAACTTGATTTTTTTGTAAGATTCAGTTCCCTTGAAAGGTTACTCAAATATTCTACATGAAAACAATAATTTAAGCTCTCCAATTAGACCAAAATTGCATGTCTACAAGCTGCATACTAGGAGTTGGAATGGGTGCAGACTCACCAAATTCGCCTACTTCAGAGCAAAAAACTCAATTTTTGTAGGGTAACATGTGTGATTGATTTGAGAATAATGCTGGGTCTTTCATTGTTGATTTGGAGCTTTGTCAAGTGAAATTAGATATTTTTTCAGTGTTTTCTTAACAAAGCCATAATTTCCAAGCGAAAGCCATGTGTAAATTATGTAAACATGAAAATAGGTGTAAACATGAAAATAGGCATGATAATCAAAGCCTAGTGATCAAACATTGAAGGCAATGGTCATATTCTTACTTTGGATATATTTGTTTCATGTCATGTCTTTCCAGTTGTCGCTGGAATCATTTCCACCAACGTTGGATCTATGGTTCACTATCCCAAATTATGGATGTAATTCTAAATTTTTTAAGAGTGTGATGGATAATGCATCACTATAGAAAGCTTCCTTGGCCAGTTATCTTTCTAATGCAACAAACAATATCAAATTTTGAGTCCGGGAGTGTCTATAGGGGCTTTAGGAATGGAGGCATGCAAATATAGTACAATGCGCCCTAGGACAGGGTGCACACACCCTCCAGGGGGCACATGCCCATGCACCCTACCAGGGGGCACATTACCATGTTCCCCGACTGAGGGCACATGACACTGGTCTTCAATTTTGATTCTACTTTCAACCGGATTAGTCCAAAAATATCATTCAAATTAATTTTAAATTTTTTAGATTGATTTCTGATTTAGGTTGCACCACAAAGGGGGTGTAGAGAAGCTAAATTTGCCTAATTCAGAACATAGAACTCATATTTTATAGGGTAACATGAATGATTAATCTGAAGATGATGCCGGTCTTTTAATGTTGATTGGGAGCTTTGTCGATTGAAATCGGATGTTGTTCAGAGTTTTCCGAACAAAGCCATAATTTCCAAGCGAAAGCCATGCATAAATCATGTAAACATGAAAATTGTCTGAATGACCAAAATCTAATGATCATGCATTGAATGTTATGGTCATATTCTTGTTCTGGACATGTTCTATTTGACATTTAGTATGCCTTACTATTGGTGGTTTATCATCACATTCTACAACTGAGATGTAATTATTTTAATATAACATTGCAAGCATTCATTAAAAATTAAGATACAGTCTTCCATCCTAATTTATGCTCTCATTAATTTTTGACAAATTTGCAGAACCCTCATTATGCAAAGACAGGATATCACGATGAAATTCTAGTGGACACTAAGATGCTATTAACTTTACAGTGATGACCTTATGAGAAACACAACAACTCATGTCATACTTAATAAATAGGCAACATTTATCAATTGCAACTCATGCAACACTAAGTCAATCAACCTCTAGTGTTACAACTTTGTGAGAAACACAACAAGCTAAATACTCTTGTTAAGTCAAATATGCATGTTACGTTTTGAGAATGAATTTTTAACAAAGCCCTTGTGAGAAACACAACAAGGTGATGCCAATGGTCCACCCCATGTTTCAGCAAATACCTTGCCCATGATCACCAATCCCTTGTTGAATGAGTCTTATAAGAAAAATATAACAAGCCCTTCCATCTAAGATAGGCTCATCAAGACCATACGAATAGAAGGCTACGTGAGTCATTCTTAATCTCTCACATTTATCGACCTAATTAAAATAAAGAGGGATTTTATTTTAATTTCATCAATAATATGTGCTAAGTATATATAAAATACCTTTGAAATATCATATATCTAAGGTATAACATGTACAACACTTCCACGTATCAAATATGCATAAAAATAGGTGATTATGGACTTAACCCTAAACATGCACCTAAGGCACCCCTATAGGTGAAATTCCTTACTTTAAAAGCTTGTGTTGGCATACTCCCACTTTACAAGGGTGCTTCTCCAAGTGATCACGCTCTCTAACCTTCCATGAACTGGCTTCTAACTATTACAAGCGGCTTAAGGGTATGTAAACCCGCAAATGTACATAACTTTATAAGAAACTTTGGTTTTAACCAAAAGGAGTATATTAATGGAAGGAGGTAGAATTTATAATCAGATTGTATAGAGAGAGGAGGCACATGCAAGCCCTATTTAATAACATGACCAATACAATTAACTAAGCAATCACAAGCCAATCACATTTTAGTCAATGATCACCTCCATATATACACTAATATTCATCATATAAATATAGAGCACATATGTGATAGCTACATGATATATATCATATATATCAACATAAAATTATATATTGTTAATTTGAAATTCCAAATTTCATGCATGTCAAATTTTCATGAAATAAATAACATGAAAAGAACATATAAACAATTTATAAAAAATAAATATGCATATGCAAAGTCATAAATTAATATCTTATATTCTATTCTATAAATTCTCATTCAATTGAATTAATTAAGATACTAATAAATTAAATTAAACTCTTAAAACAATTTTAAAGTTTAACTATGAGTGAATCTATGTAAATAGGGCTTAATATCATCTAACATGCTATTAAACACTTTAAAACCTGTTAAATAATATTCTAGAATTTTTTAGATATTTTCTGAAATTGTCAAGGAATGTTTTGGATTTTTAATGATTTTAAACAATTTAATATCTTTGGCATATTGCACCACCCGCGTCGATGCACTACACCACTTTGGCGTGCGCCCATCTACGCCGCTTTGTGCGCTGGTCATCCATCGGCAATGTGCCACTCATGGTGCACTGGCACGTGCATTGGGTGCTTTGCCCAATTAGGGTAGAAAAATATAATCCAATATGACCTAAACTAATTTCTATTGTACACATGTATTCCATTCGTAATTTCATGTACAGGTAAGTAGCTCATATTACAGTATAAAAGGTAACCTGAAGAGAGGTAATCCTCAATTGAGGAGGAAATTTCCCCCTTAGTTCATCGACACAGAGCTCTCTATTTTTTTGTTTCTTCTTTTTATTGTCTAGCTTTGTATTGTAGGTCTTCTGTAGAGTAGAACTACACAGTTCTGCTCTGATATGCAGTAGCTTGAATTACATCACATTGTTTAGATTCAGGTTCTTCACTTGGTATTAGAGCCTGCATTTATTTCTGATCTACAAAGCATGGAGGTGACTTCAAATACTTCATCACTGATCTCTAAGGTGTTTACATGGCCTTTTGCATTAGCTTCTTCTTTTATATTCAATTCTAAACCTAGCATCTTGCATTGTGTCTCTATTAAACTTGCTGGAGAAAATTACACGATCTTGCAAGTTTAGGTTTTACCGTTTCTTAACACTTATGACCTAACAAAATTGCTTGATGGTTCTATTCCTTGTTCACCGATTATGATTCATGTTGCTACCGATTCCATATAATTGGTTCTAATTCTTGATTACAAAGTTTGGAAGAAGTTCGACAGTTTAGTCACCGCATTTTTTTTTCTTCTGTCAGTGATTTCATTCTACTCTTAGTTGTGGGACAAGATACTGCTTCCGGTATTTAGAATACTATAGTTTGAACCTATTCTTCTACTTCACATTCAAGAGTGTTATAGTTAAAGTCTCAACTGCAACAGTTATGGAAAAGTTCTATGAAAGTGGCTGATTATTTGCACTATTCATCCGTGAGGAAATAGCTCCCCTTAAATCAGACATATCTCCTTATCTAGAGGTCCCAGAAATTCAAAATAAATATGCATTGCAATCCTTTTCAAATGTGGATTTCAAAATTGTTAGCTTTATCTGTATAAAGATAGAAATATAATAAAAAATGAGGAAGCAGAGGAGGCGGTCAACCAAATTCTATAGTAGAAATCACCAACTTGCAACAAGGGCAACTTCTTATCTCAAAAGACAAAAAATATCCAAGAATACAATATGAAATCCTCATCAAATAAAATTTTAAAATATTTATATATATATCTCTTTGTATAAAAATTTAATATTGATGTAAAATCTAAGGAATCAGGATGGTGCCGCCAAACCCAACAAAATGCTATATTGTCGAAAAAATATCAAATTCTCTTCCTCCGCCCCCATTCTATGTAGAATATCATGGGAAAGTGTTAACTAATATCATTACCCATATTCTAAAGTATTTTCAAGCTTTAATTTTTTTATGGATGGAGATTTCACAAAATCCCCAAATCTGGGCGATAGTTCGGGCATGACAGAAACACTAAATTTGGGGGCTTCTCCAGGACGCTACAAAGCTCCAAAATTCAATTGGTTTGAGGAGTTGGAAAGCCCTATATCACAAGATTCTAAGGGTGCCAAGTAATTTCTTATTTTTATTCCATACATATTATGGTGGACTCAATAAAATAGACATTTGCACAGATTTAGAAAATAACATTGATTCGATGTCAGTTTTGATCGAGACTTGAACCTAGCTTTGATACCACTATAAGAAATTGTCTTAATAAATTTGGTGTAGTATAATAAATGATTTATATGGGTTCATTTAAAACTTGTATCAATTGGAACCGAACGACGAACATAAAAAATCGATCAAAATGGGTTCAAATATACCTAATAGGAATTCATATAATCTCTTGGAGAAGAAAAAGAAGAGATTATAAATCACTAAAAGCTGTTCAAGTGTATGGTATCTAATGGTATTCACATGAACTTCATTCACAGTTGGTTCTCCCTTTGCCCCAGCCTCAAGAACTCTTCCCGAACAGAGCTCCATCACCCATGGACACTTTCTAAAAAGATAAGAAAATAGGAAGAAGTTGAGGATGTGTTTTCACCTTTGGCATGATAGGGTTTGGCTGAAACCATTAGTATTTATAGAGAATTTTAAACTTTTCATAAAAACCCAAAATCTTTACAAATTATGCCCTTGCCCATGTATTTAGGGATAAGTCCTTATGAATGTGACCCACTAGGCCCAATAGCCTATTTGATTGGGGTATAATTAAAATAAAACAATTATATTCAATTAAATTAAATATGTTATTTAATAACATATTAATCGACCTACCGATCATGAAGGGTACAAGTCACAACCCATGATCCCAAATGGATATGAGGATAATCTTATCTCAATTGAGTCATTCTATCATCAGTTACCACATGGATATAAACCCTCATCCATTCAATGTCTTGGTTGGAAATGAGTATGGCATCGACTGTCAACTCCTTAGTATATTGACTCTATAGGATCTTGTACTCGAAATTGAATCAATTGGAAAACTCATTTTCCAATCATCCTATATACCATAGCTAGGGATTTAAAGTACTATCCGATATGACATTCGTTCTTACTTACCAAGAGTGGACGATTCTTTATTGTTCGCTCAATCATCTCCATCAAGTTTTCCTTGTACTTAATCCATTACTATACTAGATTATTTAAACAGTGATCTATAAGTCAATAGTCAAAGCATAAGTTTCACTCAACAAAGCATCTTTGGTGACTCAGGTTAAAGGTCCAACCATATAACTGTGATGATAGAAAACCCTGATTGATAGTTTGGTAAGATACCATTCAAGGTTTCTAATTTAGTAAGTTCAATGAACTCATTCTACTAATGAGCACGTGTGTGTATCTCAGTGTCTCTACAATAATGACCAATGAGATTACTAATCCTCATCACATGATAAGACATCACATACATTAGTCTGTCCGAATCCTTGATGTCTCATCTCAAGGATATTATGATTAAAATATTTAGATCAAATACCCCTAGATGATAAATCTTATTATCATGATATCATCATGATTTAATCATCATTGCATGTGATCAAGGACTTCATTACGATATTTGCATCTAATAAGTGATAATAATAAAGATTTGTCTTGTTAATTAAATGAGATATTTTTAAAAATGTTGCATCATATCATATATGGTTTACTTGTATGATATACATTTCTATCAGGTGCTACCCTATTGCTTTTTAAAGTGATTTAGAACTAACACACTCACAATGTTGGAAAATGGGTGGATTGGGATTTGGGATAAAAGGTACAACAAGCCTGATCAGTGAAGAGGAAATATTTATGGTCTGGGGACTTATAGAGACTTAAAGAAAGAAAACTTAGTCAACTAGAAGGGAATCCCTGGAAGAGAGATTAGCAATCTCCAAGAAATAGTGTGTTGGATGGGTAAGGCTTTGTGATGTCTTCTCATGTAACGAGGATGATGTGGGAACCTCGAGAATCATTTTGATTTTTAGAACAGATTTTTTGTTTTTGTATGTTTTGAAATATTGGCATCCAAATTTTCTAGTAAAGTAGGTGATAGACCATAAAAATAGTAGATAGTCCAGGTAATATTAAAAGAGTATAGAACCGAGGTTCGGGTTCTGTGAAAATATTTTTGACCTCTCCATCAGATGGTGCGAATATTCAATGTTCATTTACATCGCCCTTGATTACTCGAACACCCTTGATTATCTTGATTAACTACCATAGGGATCTTGTTTGACGAGAGCGTGCACATCCACAACATATAAAGAACACAAAGGGCCCTGGCCTTTCAGGCCCGATGAGATGCAAACAAGTTTGATTAGATTTATTTTGGAGTTGACTTATGTTGATTTATGAATTGATTTTGATATGGTTTGAAGTGTTGATTTCATATTTTGATTTGACTAGGATTTCAATGATATTTGTTTTGAGCTTGTTTGAATTGTTTGGTTTGTTTTACTCCAATTAGTTGAAATTTATTTTATTTTGTTTTGAGTTTTGAATTTTAGATATGTTGATCAATTTGACTTGTTTAAATTTAGTTGACATGAGTTGAGTCATTTTCATGTGGTTTTCTTATATCGGTTGGTGTTTTAATACCGATTCAGGTGCATTCGGTATGTTTTAAATGTTTTGAAGTTTGGTCCAAAATGATTAAACTTGAACATCACATTGTTAATGAATCTAATTTCACATGTTTTAGATGAATTCTAGATGCTTTAATGTGTTTTAAATGTGCTTTATTCAGTTGGTTGTAAGTTATTTGATGTGTACTTGTTTAAGCATTTGAATTCCAATGGATTAAATGTATTGAATCAATTTTTCCATATTGTATTAAATATGATTTTTGTTGAATGTTAAAGTTTTAATGATCTGTTTTAAGCATGTTTTAAGGTTGGTTTGAATGTAGTTTCAGATTTAATTAAGTTAACTTCAGATTTGATTAACTCTTGTTCGGTTTGCATCACATCTGGTCTGTCAGGCTAGTGTCGATGCCTAGTCACATACAATCAACTCAGCACTTGAAATGTTCATGTTCAAAGTATTCCACGTCAATGTACATAAGATGTGGCAGTTCATATGCTATGTTCAATGCTGTCAATGGTGCAAATGTGTGAATGTCCTTCACTTGGTGTAAAATCCACTTGATTGGGAAAATTTTGGCAGCTTGCCGCCTTATTTTCCAATCGGTGTGGAATTTTACCCATCCTACAAGGCATAGTCATTTGACTTTCCAAGTAGTGGAAAGGGTCCATCTGCAGTGGGAAGCGTGTCCCATGCCTACGCCCAGGTCAGCATTCCGATGCATGCCAGATGAGCCGCCTAATGGAGCATCCAGTTGTGGACTAACTCCTTATTTAATTTTGGCATTTTGCCTTCAGATTAATTAAGGTCTATTTTAAGTGTTCAAGGCCCAATAGACCAGCTTCATCAGCACAATTGGCTGGTCTTCATGCTATGTCAGCCCGGTTGGCCTAGTCTTGAGCTTCATGGGCCCTGGCGGCCTGCTTTGAGCTTCATGACCCAATGGGCCTGATTTGCACCTCCATGGCCCGGTTGGCCTGATTTGCACTCCATTTTTTCATCTTGACATCTTGTTGTAGCAGTGAGGTAGGTGAGCCTCAGAGGGGCTAGAATGGGTTGGCTAAGGTGCTGTTTAGGTGGGCTTTTGGTAGGACTGCACAAGGGGTAGGTTTAGGTGTGAACTGATGGTTTAGGAATGCATAAAGGGCATTTTGATATGTAGCAATCAGGGCCACCCGGCTTAACTCTTGGCCCATCCAGCGGATTCCAAGAGGCCCGAGCTGTCACCCCTCCTTCTACACATCAAAGAGGATGATTGGTTTGTTTGGGGGTGCTGTAGGAGCTGTATTGGGTGTGTTGCACATAGGGCAAACTAGGTGACCATCAATGGGGCCTGACATGGGTGCTCACAAGGGCATTTTGACATGTAGAAATCAGGGCCACCCGACTTAACTCTTGGCCCGTTCCACGGATTCCAAGAGGCCCGGGCTGTCATCTCTCCTTCCACACATCAAAGAGGGTGCTTGGCTTGTTTTGGGGTGCTGTAGGAGCTGTATTGGGTGTGTTGCACACAGGGCAAACTAGGTGACCATCAAAGGGGCCTGACATGGGTGCTCACAAGGGGGGCAGAACTTGGACCAACAAGGGGGCCTGTTTTGCATGCCATTCGGGGCCTGATTGGGGGAGGCAGGAGGTGCATGTCCAAGTGACCATCAGTGGGGTCAAACCAAGCATAATAGTGTAAGGTTTAGAGGCCAACATGGAGGGCCAAATTGGTGCACAAAGGGGCTGGTTCAGAGGCCTATTTTAAGGGACAGGAAGGGGCTGTTTTTGTGATGGCCAAATGGAGGGTACCCTTGGGGCTAAAGGATGGCTTTCTGTAGACCAACGTGGAGGGAAATCAAAGGGGCTGAATGGGAATTACATAGAGGGTATTCCACCATAGAGAGGAGTAGAGAAGATAAGAGGAAGAGTAGAATTAAAGGGCTACATCGGAGCACACTTCTCCAACTCACCGGTTTTTTTCTTCTCTCTTGCACTGCAGGTGGTGTTGAAGATGATAGGATAAAGGTGCCACCAAACCCTTATCCTCTTGCTGTTGGATGAAGAAAATGGGTCTTCTTCTTGCTTATGTTGATGGATGAAGCAAAGGTATGAAGAGAGCTTGCTGCACTTGCTAAAGTTGGCACACCAATCAGGTGGGCTGGTTGCACCTGCTGGAGGAAGCCTTTTTCTTCTTCTTCTTTTTCACTTGGAACACCCAAAATAGGTAGGAAAGCTTGATGACTTGATGTTGAAGATGCCCAAGCAAGATGAGGAAGTCTTGTACCAAGGTAGAGGGTGCACCAAAGAGAGGAATGGGCTGGAGCAGAGCTGGCACACAGGTGGGCTGAGCTAGCTACTGCTGGCGCACTTGCTGTAGCTAGCCTGATTCTCTCTTATTCTCCTTCACTTGGAACATCAAAGGTAGGAAGAAAAGCTTGCTAACTTTCTGTTTAAGATGTCCAAGAAAGATGAGGTGAGGTCTGGTTCAGCCAGAGATGGTGAGGGGAAGGAGAGGCAGAGCTTCCGCAGGGTGATTAGCTTGTCCTTCACATGGCCAGAAGAGGGGAGCTTTTATAGGGGCTGAGGGTGCCATCTGCAGAAGAGGATAAGCCATGGGATGTTGAGGTGGATAAGGATAATGTAAGGAATCAATACATGACAGCGGAAAAATTTTGATTCCATAAAACCACGATCTTTGCCTTGATCGATGCCGAACGAGTAAAACCGGGAACCGAATATGAAGTAGAACGAGAGTACCTCATGGGATTTCTCAAATCCCTCACCATGGATGAAGAGAGGACGTTCCTCCTTGCTGAAAACCGTTCAAGTGTCCGGTCTCTAGCGGTATCCACACGATCTGCTTCAATAGACGAGTTCTCTCTTCCTTCGGGCCTCCAGAAACCTCCCAGATCCAAGCTTGACCATGGGAGATCGCCTTCTAGAGGAGAGAGGAGGGAGAGAGGAGGCTAGGGACGTGCTCCAGCCCTATGGCTTGTTAGGGTATGGCTTCATAAGCCATTTATATATAGAAGATGAAATTTTTCACAAAAACCCAAAACTTCTATAAATTGTGTCCATGCCCTCATCTTATTGACCAAATCTATTGTGTGTGACCCACTAGGCCCAAAAGTCAATTTGGTTGAAGCCTTAATTAATTTAAAAGAACAATTCCTTTAAATTAAATCAAAACCGTTATCTGATAACAGTTTTTACGGCTTTTTGATCATAAAGGGTACAAGCCACATCCTATGATCCCAAATGACTTTGGGGAGTTTAAATAACATCCATTGAGCCTTTACATCATCAATTACCACACGGATTTAAATCCTCGTTCATACAATGTCCCGGTCGGTCAGGGGTTCGGCACTGACTGTCAACCCCTTTAATAATCCGACTCTATGAAATCTTGTACTCAGGAATGGATCATCTGGAAAACTCTTTTTCCAATTATCCTATCTACCTTGGCCAAGGATTTAGAGTACTATTCATAGGACATTCTCTCTCTCCTACCGAGAGTGAACGATCCCCTATTGTCCGCTCAATTGCCTCCACCAGGTTTCCCATATACCCAATCCATTAACTATATAGGACCACAATACTAAGTGATCCATCAGTCAATAGTCAAAGTACATAGTACGCCCGGCAAGACATCTTTGGCGACTCAGGTCAAAGATCCAACCGTGCTATTGAGATGTAAGAATAACCTGATAGACAGTTCGGTAAGATACCGATCAGGTTTTCCTAAATTGGTCAGTTCAGTGAACTCATTCCACTAATGAGCACCTGTGTGTGTATCTCAGTGTCCCCACACTGATGACCAATGAGATCAGTCATTCTCATCATATGAGAAGACATCACACACACTAGTTTTTCTTATCAACCTGATTGCTCATTTGCGGAGTTTTCACCCAGGTTGACACTTTTTTTTTGCCTGTGCGTCCCATTGCAGGATTTTCACACTACATGGTTATCCAATTTTACCCAAGGTGCCTTTGCAGGTTGTCACCTTGACTAGATTATTTTGACATTTTTACCCTTAGCCAATCATGGTGTTTGACCGACTAAGTCCATCAGGCATCTCCATTTTTAGCCCCTTTTTTCATCTTTTCTTTTTTATTTTTTTTGTAGGGAATCAAGGCTTCTTTCAAGCCATATGCCAGAAGAATGAACCAAGTCAAAATTGGAGGTAATTCAATAGGGGGGTTCGACAAGAGTTGAGATATCGAGCACTAGGGGCTTCAGCTAACTGTCACAAAGGGGATTTCTCAAGGGGATGAGGCCAATCCAAGTGTGGAGGGCAGCTTGGCATGAGGGTTTAATCTTCAAACTGGCAAAAAAGGGAGGTTTCAAATGGATAAGTGGAGAAACCATATAAAGATGTTTCCTCAGAGGAATAAGGCCAATCCAAGTGAGATAGGTAACTTAGCCTGAGGGTCAAAATTTGAAACATACTAAAAGGGGATTTCAAGTAGGATAAGACCAATCCAAGTGTGAAAGGAAACTTAGCATGAGGGTCAGAATTTGAAACCTACTCAAAGGGGGTTTCAAGTAAGATAAGACCAATCCGAGTGTAAAAGGAACCTTGTCATGAAGGTCAGATGAAGGCTCAAATAAAGGTAAGAGTGATCCAAGTGCAGAAGGCAACTTGGCATGAAGGTCTAATGAAGGCTCATGAAGGTAACACAAAGGAGCTTCAATCTTGCCTAAAGAGCAAAGTTTAAAAGCTATAATGGGGCCAATAAGGAACCACAAAGGAGCTATCCTTTTGTAAACATTTGCACTAAAGGCAGAAATAAAGCCTCGAAGGGGTGAGCATGGAGTCTCAAAGAAACTAGATTTTTAAGAAAAGCAAGCACAAATAGTAGCAATAAGGAGTCATAGAGGGACCAATAAAGAGCCTCATAACGGCTAAGTAGGGAGCCTCAAAGGGGCTAGATTTCCAAGGGTCTACACAAAGGTATGACTAAAATGCCACAAAGGGGTGAAGGGGAGCCTCAAAGGGGCTGGATTCCCAAGAGTCTACACAAAGGGTAGAAGTAAAATGCCACAAAGGGGCAAAGAGGAGCCTCAAGGGGCTAGATTCCCAAGAGTCTACACAAAGGTAGGACTAAAGTGATGCAAAGGGGCAAAAGGGAGCCTTAAAGGGGATGGATTCCAAAGTGTCTACATAAAGGGTAGGACAAAAATGCCCTAAAGGGCAAAAGGGAGCCTCAAAGGGATTGGATTCCCAAGGGTCTACACAAGGGTAAAATTAAAATGCCACAAAGGGGCAAATGGGAGCCTCAAGGGGCTAGATTCCCAAGTGTCTACACATAGGGTAGGACTAAAGCGCCGCAAAGGGGTGAAGGGGAGCCTCAAAGGGCTAGACTCCCAAGGGTCTACACAAAGGGTAGAACTAAAATGACACAAAGGGGCGAAAAGGGAGCCTCAATGGTGCTAGATTCCCAAGGGTCTACATAAAGGGTAGAACTAGAATGCCATAAAGGGGCAAATGGAAGCCTCAAGGGGCTGAATTCCCAAGGGTCTACACAAAGGGTAGAACTAAAATACTGCAAAGGGGTAAATGGGAGCCTCAAGGGGCTGGATTCCCAAGTGTTTACACAAAGGGTAGGATGAAAGTGCCTCAAAGGGGCGAAAGGGAGCCTCAAAGGGGCTAGATTCCCAAGTGTCAACACAAAGGGTATGGCTAAAATACCACGAAGGGGTGAAAAGGGAGCCTCAAAGGGGCTGGATTCCTAAGGGTCGACACAAAGGGTAGAACTAGAATGCCACAAAGAGGCAAATGGGAGCCTCAAGGGGCTGAATTTCCATGGGTCTACACAAAGGGTAAAACTAAAATGCCACAAAGGGGCAAAAGGGAGCCGCAAAGGGGCTGAACTCCCAAGGGACTACATAAAGGGTAGGAGAAAAATGCCGCATAGGGGCAAAGAGGAAGTTCAATGTGCTGGACTTTAAGGAAGGTCTACATAGAGGGAAGCAATAGATGGCCATAGAGGGACCAACGGGAGAACCTCAAAGGAGCTGATTTAAAAGGTTGCACAAAGGGCAGGACTACTGCAAAGGGACGAATGGGAGCCTTAAAGGGGATGATAAGAGAGGATCTATGCAAAGGTCATAGGTAGACGGTCATAAAGCTGCAAAAGGAAGCCTCAAAAGGGCTAAGAGATGAAACCACAAAGGTCCATTCTGGAAGGGTTTGCACAAAAGGCTAGAATGACAGAGACTACTAAAGCCAAAGAGGTATTTACAATAGCCTCGCTGCACGAATGAGTGGTCAAGGCAGCAAGTTGTGTAGGCTACCAAGATCAGGGTGATCAGGGTAGTAAGGGTTTTAGGGCCATATGGGCCAGAATGGGCAAGATAGTAAAAGTGTTGGGAGTCATCTTGAATGGGAGGAAAGTGGTGTGTATGTGTTTGTTTTTTGTAGGGCCATGTGGACTGAAAAGCAAAGGCTAGGGAATATTTTTGTAAACCACTAAAATCGGATTGATCAAGGTGGTGGGACTCCAAAGCATCACTAAGTATGAACATACGTGAGTGATAGAGGCTTGTAGCACCATAATCATAATGGTTACAATGGCGATGATTTTCTGAAATTGTTATGGAAAGGAGGACCTAGGGCAACAATTTAAGAATGGCCCTCAGTGTGGTCAAGGCCAGGGTTTCAACCTGGAAGGGCTCGCATCCGAGTGTTGTGAATGACCAAGCTTATAAGGTAGAAGCTCCACTGGGGAAACATTGGTATTTGATAGACACATTTGTTTGAGGACTAGGGCAGAGGGTTTGGATCCTTGCCCCCAGTTGGTACAAGAGTCCGCTGTCTAGGGCTCTCGGTGGGGTGTAGCTTGTGCGAGAAACTTGCCACCAATCAGCAATGGTAAGTCAGTAGGATGACCGAAGGACTAGACCAATGGTCAGTCAACTTGTTGAAGAGTGGCTTGGACAAGAAGGCTGCCCCTAGTTGCTTGAGCCGAGCATGGACAATGTTGATCAGCTCCCCCCCCCCCAATTGCTAGAATTTTCTAATGGTAGGTGTTGATGTCTACTAGCTATCTTCAAGTTAGACCACTGATCGGTCCAATTTATATAAGGACCTGGGCAGAGGGTATGGAACCTTGCTTTTGAGCATGAGAGTCCACTGTCTGGGACCCTAGGCATGGAGTAGCTTGAACAGAGAACTTGCCACCAGTCAGTAGAGCAAAGTGTTGGAAGAGTCAGTCAACAGACTAACCAAATGTAAGGAATTTTTTGTTTAATGGCAAGTGTTGGGGCCTGCCGGCTCTCTCCCGGTAAGATGGCTGATTAGTCTAGTTGAGGAATACGGGCTAAGAGATGATCTCTCACCCGGACTGCAACCTTTATAACCATAGTAGGTTGGCTCATGTTTTCAAGTTTCAAAGGAGAGGGCTGCCCCCACTCCTTGTCCTGCTTGGCCATTGGTCGGCTAATCTTCTTAAGTTGAATAGAGGACTTGAGCTCCTATTGTGTAGCTATTGTAGCAACAATGGTGGGCATGGCATGGGCCCTGTCTTTGTCATCCAACCTGTCAAAAATAGAAAATTGGTTGTTGAGTGGCAGATCAACGTGTTGAGGTCATCATGTTTGGATAAAGGCAGTCGAGCGAGTGCAATCCCATGGGCAATGCACACTGTCAACCATCAGGTTGTGGCAAGAGCCATGTCTGAGCCAAATCTTGAGGAGATATGACTTTTGTTGTATGGGTTCAAGCCCAGACTGCTGGTGTTTAATTTTACAGCAGGCATTTGCTACTAGATCCTCGTGGGCCAGACTACTAGTTAGTTGGCATGAAGGAAGGGACCAACAAGGAGCTTCCCCCAATCAGCTAAGATGGGGTAGCCTAAACTACAGCGGAGCAACACGCATGGTACTCAACAGTGGCAGCTATTAGGATTTCAGCACGGAAGCCCCTCGTCTGAGAATGGTAGACAACAAACCTTGTTAGAGGCTAGTTCCATTGAGGAGAAGCCAAATTCAGTTAGGGACCATGGTAGAGGGTCTGGCACCTTGCCCCTGGTCAGCAAGGGGATCCATTGGATGGACTTCCTGGTGAAGAATAACATGTGTGGGGAACATGCACCCGATCGGCGAAGCTGGGTGCCGAAGTAGTGAGCCAACAGCTAGGCTGATTGATGTTTACATTGCAGCTAGTGGCTGCTACCAGGTCTTCATGGGCCAGACCACTGATTGGTTAGCCAGGTGAAGGGAATGACCTACGGGGAGTCTGCCTACAGTTGGTTGAGTAGTGAACTTGAAAGGGTGGTCAATGAACCAACCATTCATAAAGAATTTTTCCATGGTAGGTGGTGGCACCTGCAAGCTTTGTTCAGCTTAGACTGCTGGTCAGTCCGATGCAGGAAGGCGGGTCTGTAGACATGCCAAATTCACCTAATTCAGAGCATAAAACTCATGTTTTACAGGGTAACATGTATGATTGACCTTTGAATGATTCCGGGTCTTTTAAAGTTGATTTGGAGCTTCGCCGAACGAAATTGGATGCTTTCTGAAGTTTTCCACATAAAGCCATAATCTCTAAGTGAAAGCCACACGTAAATCGTGTAAACATGGAAATTGGATGAATGACCAATGCCTAATGATCATGCATTAAAGGTTATGGTCATATTCACACTCCAGACAAGTTTTGTTGCATACCGTACCTTTCCGGTTTGCCGTCGGAGTCATTTTGACCTGTATCGGATCTTCTGTTCACTGTCCTAACTTCCGGACAAATTTATGAAGTTTTGTAGGATGTGATGGCTTATCCAATGCTATATAAAACTTCTTTTGCCTGTTATCTTTCCAACGCAACAAACAGCATCGAATTCTGAGTTCGGGAGTGTTCGCAATGGCTTCCGAAAGAAGGACGCGCAAAAACAGTCCCATGCGCCCGGGTCCCTGGTCACATGTGCCCAGGACCCAGGGCACGTGCCCATGTGCCCTACCAGTGAGGCACGTGACCTTGTGCCCTCACTTGAGGGCACATGCGCCCTACCCTTGAGGCATGAGGGAACCAGTTTTTCACCGGGACTCTACCACTGAACCGATCGACCGGATAAGGTCAAATTTTTCGGGAACAGTGCCATGCACCCCCACTTGGAGGCATATGCGCCCTAGGGGTTAGGGCACATGCGCCCTGGGGTAGGGCGCAAGGTCCCCTTTTTTCTAGTCCGGATAGGTCTGTTCGTTCTCTTATAAATAAACTCTGATTTTGGTCGTTCCAAAGACATGAGCACGACCCCCCAGGCATCTCAAGACGTCCAACCTCCCTCCTGCATTGATTTTGTGATTTTTAGAGAGATAATTTCGAGTTTTTAGAGAGAGAAAAGTTGGTTCAAGAGAGAGAAAGGCTGTTCTGCAGGTGATCAGTCAGGTCTTTCTTCTTCAGCCTCTACAGCAGCGTGTGGACGTCTTCTTCCCGAGCTCTCTTCATCAAAGTTCTTCCTCTCCATGTCTTATTGAGTTTGAAATCAATGGCACTTGATTCCGTGGTTAGGGCTGGTAGTGACAAGTGCGGAAGCAAAGTCGTGCCTGGCAGATCCTGGACTGCTGCTCGGCTTTTTCGACAACCCAGATTTGGCCATATCCTTCTCTATTCAACTCAGAATCTTTCTATTCTTTTTCCTATCTCTTTTTTAGTGATTATACATCCTCCTATATTTTTTTAAATTTTTTGAATTATTTTTAGTCTGTTAATTCAAAAATAAAAAAGAGGGGTTAGAGATAACCCGAATCCGGTCAGTTTCTAGTCAATTGTGTGTTTCATGTCATTTTCTTTACATATACTCCACTTTGTCTAGTTCTAATAGTCTCTTTCACTTGTTTATTTGTCTAGTTGAACATAAAATCTAGCACCCACCGCGTTGAGGACTCTTCTTCATCGGCCAGCCGAAGAAGGAGAAGCTTTAACCCGCATTCTTCACGCTAAGGTACACACGGTCAAATTTAATTTCATAAATCGGAACCCGCGGATCCTGGCGACCACATGTTTTAGTTTTATTCTTCTCACCCTTCTCCCCATGACCCGAACCGTCTCTTTGGTGATCGAGCGACGCCAAGGGATGAAAGTTTGGTTATCAATGTGAGTGTGGGACCGAGGTGAGAGTTGCTTTCCAAGTTTTCTTCCTTTCTTTCTCATCCCCTCTTGAGGTGACGATCTGGGTTCATGGACTTCCCTGAAAAAGAGAGGACCCCGTCGAATTTTCAGAGTTGATAGCTTTGTGGCGATCATGGTGGGACAAGCAATGTCTTCAATGTCTTCAATCGTGGGTGCTTAGTGTTTTGTTTGCAACTAGTTCTAGTTCTAGACCGGTTCCCACGTGAGCCTTTCATTCTTACCACCTCTCTTAAACTTCATGCCATCTCAAAATTTCTGATTTCACCCATATTTCATCAGATCTGAAGTGCCAAGTATGCTATTTAATTTCTGTCATTTTATTTAAACCGGTTCCCACGTGAACCACCCTTTTCCTTTTAAACAGGTTCCCGCATGAACCAATCTCTTTCTTTACTTCGGTTCCCACATGAACCAAACCACTTTTTTTCAGATCTATACCCACTTGGATCAGATCCTTATTCACCTTTAATTGGCCCCACGTGGCCCTCTTTGGACCATTCAAACCGGTTCCCACGTGAACCACCCTTTTTTACACAAAACCGGTTCCCGCGTGAACCACCTTTCCTTTTTACCCCAGTTCCCACGTGAACCAACTTATTCTTACATCGGTCCCCACGTGGACCACCCCTTTTGCTTGGCTATCAGATCTGAACCCTCTTCTTTCTATCACCTTTTCACTATCTCCATTTGGCTCACATAAGAAACAAGGTATAGATTCTAGTTTCTAGTTGTTTGTCTAGTTTCTAATTGCTTGTCTTATGTGATTGCTTGTTTATTTAAGTTTATGTTTTGCTTATTACTTGCTTTATTACTTGATTGCATTCTTTGCTCCTTCTCTCTACCTCCTTCTTTTACACTTTTTTGAGGCGGGAGCTCACTCTCCCATTTACCCCTCCCATCCAAAGCACCCTCTTGGTGGATTCTGACCTCTCTTCTGGGATATTCCTTCCTAGTTGACTTGGTTGGCTTTCATCAAGGCCTCCGTAATTCCTCATACGTGGAGTATTCCTCTTCACGATCGGGTTGGTTGTACCACTCCCCAAAACCCAAAGCATCCTATGTTACCTACACGTGGTGAGATTGTGTGAAACCTAGGTCATTGGAGATTGGAGTTAGGATCCTAACCCATTTGTTGAGAGAACAATTCTTAATAAAATTCATAAACCTAAGGTTTAATCAAAATCATTGTGTAATCTTTCTTTCAAGTCTTTGCATCACTTGTTTGTCAAACAAAAATTCAAACCTCTAACTTTTTGCAAGATACTAAAAACCAGAAAAAGTTCTTTGTTTGCTTTGTCAACTTGTTTGTTTTACTTTCTCCTTGAAGTTCAATGCAATTAAGGTCTGGAAGGCACGTTGGAATGGCGGAACAAGCTGAACATCGAGAGCACGAGATGGGTCACCAACCAATTCCGTCAGATGGTCTTGTTCACCAACCATCTGCTCCCCGTGATGTTGAACAACTCTTTAGGGAGTTGTCTCTCTATACTGACATAGAAACCTACGCCCGCATACAATTCATGGTGAAAAGCAAAAGTGCCTCAGATCAGGCTGAAGCCAACCAAGTTGCTTCATCTCCTTGTCCTATGGTTCGACCACCACTCATTCAGTCACCCTTTGTTCAACCACCTATTGTTCAACAATCTGTGATTTAACCATCACTAGAGCAACCATCTGTAGTTCAACCATCTATAGTTCAACCATCTGTGGTTCAACTCTCATTTGTTCAGCCATCTTATTTTAACCATGTTACTCCCCTGACCCATCAAGTCATGGTACAATCTTCAAGTCATGCTCCTCAATTCCAGAACCATGCCTCTAACCACATACCCTCACCAGTAAACTAAGAACCTGCTCTCACCCAGGCAATCATGGATCAACTCACCCAGATGAATGAACGTTATGAACAGCTGAGATGACACCTGGACTCCAAGTCAGTTCCTGAGATTTCTATTCCTTCTTTGCCAGTTCTCCACTTGCCACCTTCTGAGCTACCAGTTTATCGCCGCTACAATGGTACTGACAATCCTTTTCTCCACTTAAAAGATTTTCTCTACGAGTCCTCTTTCTGGAAAGACGATCATAGGGTCCTTGCTTTCTTATTTCGCCGATCACTGGAAGGGTCTTCATTGGAATGGTTCTACTCGCTCGACTCCTTTGAGGCAGGAGACTTCGATATTGTCAAGACCAAATTCTTGCAGAGATACAGAGACCGGGTGGCACCAGCATGCTCCATCACGGATTTGATTGCTGAGAAGATGAAGCCCGAAGAGGACTTCATAAAGTTTGCTGATCGCTGGAGAGGAATGGCAGAAAAATTGACAGATGTGATTTTTGAAGGGGAACAAGTGAAGATGGTTATTGGCAACACTACACCTGCCTTGAGGAATGTATTTATCATGCACCGTCCTACCACCATGAATGAAATCTATGACAGTTCCCGATACTTGCAAGCCCACTAAAAAGATGCCACCATGATAAATCCTTTTGATCCTAAACCTAGAAACTTCAGGAAAAACTCCTCTGCACCAGTTGGGCCTACAACCGAAGGAGTGGTCAACAACGAAGCTATAAACACTATGGGGAACCAGGGAGGGAACCATCAAAACCAGTTCAGAAACCCACCACAGAACCTTTCCTATTACCCCCCTCAACAACAGGTTAGGCCACCACAACCACCACAAAAACCCCTCAGCCAGTAGCACAACCCCAGCAACCTCATCAACCTACCTACAATAGGGCACCGCCACCACCCAATCAGGCACCACGAAGGGGAGGTCCTAGGATAGAGAACTACCAACAACTCCCTTACTCCTTGACCGACATCTTCAATGTACTCATGGCGGAGAAACAGTTGGAATTGCCCAAGGAAAGAGAGGTTTGGCCAACAAATGCAGATATGTCCCGATACTGTGCTTACCACCGGTGCCCTGGTCACACTGTTGAAGTGTGTTTTCAATTCAAGGATTACATCCACGATCTGAATGACCAAGGTAGCATTGATTGGGATCAAATGGGGGAATGCATACAAGCTATGAAGGCTAGGCAGCAGCAGCGGCAGCGTCCACCGGCTCAACCTCAACAATAACCCGACATGGGGATTGTTCAGAATCCGCTCCCATTACATGCTCCCACTCCAGCACCGGCACCAGCACATCCAAACCCAGGAATTGGTATAGTACACTCCGTTGTCCGGAGAGATGCCAGCCGTGCTCAAGGTTGGCAACTAGAAAACCAAAATGCAACCATGCCGGTCAACCCAGCTAGGCCTCCTGCTAGACAAATAATTCGTGCACCTGCTACTCCAAAATCACCACCTAGTTCAATAACCCAACCACTGGCCGCCACTTCTTCTCACCGACTCATCATTAGGCCAGCCCTCGCCTTAACTACACCTCCTTCAACCATTGCTACACACCGGCCCTTGCTCATCCGACCACCACAATCACCACCAAACCTGAATCCCCAGCCTATGAGCTCTGCCACTCAAAAACCTCAACCTATCATCGTCAATTGATCCTATGCTAAGTCCCATCCAAGTACTGAACTTCCCATCCAAACCTCAAACCCTACCGGGAACTCACCACCTGCTACATCAAGCTATTCTTCAAACTCACCTTTGTCCATGTCCCCCGTTCTCAGAATATCCTCGCTGATGCCTTAGCTTCACTAGCTTCATCTCTATCTGTCCCGCTAGGCAGACAAGTGCGGACTATCCACATCTGTAAAAGGAAAATTTCAGCAATTGAGGATGGACATTTTCTGAAGGTTAAGGAAAGGTTCAATAGAAAGGAATACTAAGAACATAAATAAGAAATTTCCTTGATTGAGTTAGAAGAATTAGAAGAAGGTGAGAGACCTTGGTATGACGAGATTGCGAGGTATTGCCAAGATCAGTCATATCCGCCTGGATCAACCACCAAGGAAAAGAAGGCAATTAGAAGAGTATCCCAGAGGTATACAATCCTAGGAGGAGTGCTCTATA
Organism: Cryptocoryne crispatula var. balansae; assembly: GCA_036172225.1. Taxonomy (NCBI): domain Eukaryota; kingdom Viridiplantae; phylum Streptophyta; class Magnoliopsida; order Alismatales; family Araceae; genus Cryptocoryne; species Cryptocoryne crispatula. The sequence continues at coordinate 11,351,699 of CM069923.1, read as the reverse complement.
AGAGAAGCCTAAGTGGAATCTTACTCAGATGTCTTGATGAAGAAGAAGCTGAGTTGGTGCTGAAGGAAGCACATTCTGGAGTTTGTGGTGGTCATGTGAATGCCCAAGCCCTTGCTAAGAAAATCATTCGACAAAGGTATTATTGGCAAACTCTAGAAGAAGACTGCTCCATCTTTGTCCGGCATTATCCTTCATGTCAACTCCATGCTGACAAGATTCACTCTCCCGCATCTTCCCATCATCCAACTCATGCCCCATGGCCTTTCGCCATGTGGGCTTTTGATATCATTGGCCCCTTGAGTGACCTCAACTCCGAAATGCGCTCAAAATCATTCATTCTGATGGCAATGGAGTACTTCACAAAGTGAGCTGAAGCGGAAGCATTCGTGGAGATTAAAGCGTCAACAGTCTGCTCCTTCATCAAGCGCAACATCCTAGCAAGGTTCGGGATCCCCAGCGACATCGTCATCGATAATGGGCCACAATTTCTCTCTCAAGATCTGCGTGATCTTTGCAACAGTTATTTCATTTCATTGCATCATTCATCACCATACTATCCTCAAGGCAATGGTCAAGCAGAAGCCACCAATAAAACCTTAATCAAAATCATCAAGAAATCTTGTAAGTCTAGCAAATTTGCTGACTGGCCTGATAAGCTTGTAGATGCTCTATGGGCTTATCATACTTCTGTAAGGACTCCCACTGGACAAACCTCGTATGCTTTGGCATATGGGATGAGAGCAGTGGTCCCCTACGAAGTATTACTTCCATCTCTCCGAGTTCAGCTCGGCAGGGATATTCCTGTTGATGAGAGACGAGAATCTCTCCTTGCACAGCTTGAACTCTTGGATGAAAGAAGGCTAGCTGCCGCCGAGCATGCTCGGACTTATCAGAATAGACTTAAAAGGTTTTATCAAAAGAGGGTGGTCGAGAGAAAATTTGAGATCGGTGAGATGGTAGTCAAACACATGTTCGTTAAGCCAGGGGGTCCCCGCTCCAAGTTGCAACCTAACTGGGAAGGGCCTTTTGTAATCACTGAAAAGTATCCAGGTAATGCATATGAATTGACTAATGCAGATGAAGAAAAATTAAATCATCCTTGAAATGGAGTTTACCTCAAAAAGTACTTTCCATAAAAATGGAGAAACCACTAGTATAATCTCAAGTCATCGATCCTAGGTTGTTCGTGAGAAGTCAAGGGTAGGTACCATTCTATACACACAACACCTCCCGATCCTAGAATCCAGACAACCTGACACTTGCGAAAGGCAAGGCAGAAATCTAGAAATGGAAGGAGTACCCTTACCCTATTCTCTTCTACTCGGTCCAAGATAGGGAGAGAAGATGAGAGAATGGTAGTATTGAAAACACTCGCCACCCTAGTAGGAGGCCGTCTCAGAGGGTACAAAAGAGTGCCAAAAGATGGGCAATGAACCCCTCAGGTTAGAAAAGGAAGAATGATCAACCTATCTGAATGAGTACCTAGAATGATAGTCAAGGCAAAAGGCACTAAAAGATAGGCAATGTCCCCACGGGTCAAAAACCTGTCTAATATGTGCCATATAGAAAAGAGCAAAAAAATAAGAGAGACCCAAAGAGGCCGAACCCCAATGGGTAATTTGAGTGAGAGTGGAGAAATCCCTCTCAACATCTTCAAACCCTATAAAGGACTTCCTCTATACTCTTCCTCCTTAAATCCCTAGGGTAGGGTAAACTGACCAAATCCAGGTGGAATCCAAACTGATCAAAGGAAGAAGGTTAGAAGGATTCTAGGTAGGGAACTTTATTTTACACATGGTATCTACCACTTGAGTCTTCACAAACCCCAAAGATCGATGGATTGTCTAAAATACCAGCATTTTCTCCAAAAAAATGAATATTTCAAAAATCCAAAAAAATGCATATTTCAAAAACCCAAGAAATGAATATTTTAAAAATTTTAAAAAATAAATATTTCAAAAATCCAAAAAAATTGAATACTTTTGAAAATCCAAAAAAATGATTGTTTTCAAGAAAATCCAAAAAAATGCTTAGTCATGATCATTGCCTTAGTTGCATCCATGTTTATTTGATTGTCATGCATATTTCCATTTCTGCATTGCATATCCATTTTTTTACTTTAATTACCTTGTTAAGAAGGCTCTTCCCTTTGACCTAAGTCAAAGTTGACCGTAATAGGTAAAGTGATGAGTCGTGGTGAAGATCTAATCCCTTTCTATCAAGTGTTTCAGGCATTTCAATGTAGGAGAGGAGAGGATTCACACCACGGCAGGTAAGTTCTCTTAACCCTTACCCCTATTTCATTTAAGTCATTTGTTTTATTCCACCTTGTTAAGAAGGCTCCTCCATTTGACTCAAAATCAAGGCAAACGATATACAGGCAAAGGGATGAGTCATGATGAAAATTTAATCATCTTTGTTAAGTGTTTTCAAGAGCTGAAGAAGCGAAAGAGGAGGGCCATCAGGCAATCTTTTAAGTCCTAACAGGTGAATTGGTGAGATCAGTGTTCCCTAAGGAACGTCTTGCCAACCTTGTGGCGAAAAGAGAGGAAGCACTACCTTTCGTGGTGCTGTATTCCGTCAAAAGGCAAGACAAGGATGGACCAGAGATGCTGATGAATCAAGAAGTCGATGCAAGTTGATAAATCATGTCTGAAGATTTCATCCACATTCTCATCAATCTCACATCATCACCATCACTCCATTTTTCACTTCACATCACTCCTACTATCTGTCACCTAGTTATGTTAGGTCCATTTAATATGTATTAAATGCATCGATGTTGAAGACCTTGAGGGTGAAGGTGACTAGGCCCGAGATCCCCTTCAACAAAATCTACGATGGCTTGGTCATTTCTTACACTCACGGATAAGCCAAAATTGAACTTTGGAGAAACGATGGTTCCTAATTGGGTGTCTTGACCTCCAATAGACAATCTATATCTTCAACTATTTTCTACATAATTTTCTATGTTTTCACATCCATTTCCTTTCCATTCTTCATAATTACCAATTTTATTTCATCATGTATGTCCTTTCTTTTATTCCATCATGTTTTATTCTTTCCTTTCTTTTATCCCACCGTGTCTTTTATTTTATCCCATCATGGCAATTGTCATGCCATTGTTTCTTCTTTCCCATCATTCTATGTTAGTCCTACCATTATCTTTCAATCCCATTATGGCTTAAGTCTGTTTTGTCATTTTCCGAATACTTGATTTTCTGCCAGAGCGTGATTAATGGTTTTCACGATACCCGAGCAATTTTGTTATGCTTAAATGGTCGAAATTAGCATCATCAAATGATGGCAATCCAACTTGTTGTCTTATACATCAAAACTTGCCATTTTTAGAAAAGATTTGTTTCCTCTTCAAGTGGAGACATATTTTGAACATGAAGAAGGTGATCCACGGTTTATAATCCCTCTCAATTATTTGGGTAAGTTTCTAGATGCTTCAGGATGAAAATTAGCAACATTAAATGGAGGAAATCCAACCTATGGTCGGATGTATCAAAACTTGCTATTTTTTGACCTGTTTTTCATCCCCTATAAAGGGAGACTCATATGAACGACCTAAGAAGGGCATCCCCATCCTCCAGAACTCCTCTCCTAGTCCTCCAGCCACCCTAGGCTCATCCCAACCTCCCCAAATCGTCCTCTCTTCATCCCGGTGCCCGGAGATCATTCCAAAGTGAAGAAGAAGCCGGTCTATGCTCTAACGTGCTGCACTGCTGATCATTGGCTTCTACAGATCTTTATAGTCATTTTATGGCCTTACTTTCTTCATAATAAGTGTGATACATCAAGATATATTTCATATCCAACAAACATAAATTAATTCTGACATTCCCTTGGCTTTTTAAAGCTTCAACACTGGCACTGCATAGACAGATCCGAAGTGTTCTTTTCTAAGTCATCATTTTCTCAGTATATTTCAGTACATTTAGTGGTGGATTCGGCCTATACATCCTTCATATAAATTGTTCCCTGGTGAGTTCTATTTTATTTAAAATAAGAATCATTCAATTTATATATCTGTGGTGCCCATAACACATCCTACATCAACATTGTGTTGAGAGTTTCTGGAACTTCACTATCCAAGATCCAAATTATCAAGTAAAATTAGATTTCTTATCATAAGATTCAAGAAAACTTGTCTTCATATAAAAACACCCCCGGTGAGTCCTCTTTATTTTGAAATAAATATCACTTTATTCTGACATTGGTACTGCTCGTTACGGTCTCTGTATCAGAGCTGCGCAGTTTATGTTGAATCTGTTCAACCTGTTTGCCACTTTGCCTGGGTTGTGTTGTCTTTAACCATTCATATTCTCTTTGCTAACTCTTCATTAAAATCATTTAGTTCATATTTAACCATCATTTTTATTCAGTTTTTCATCATTTTATACATCATAAAAAAACCAAAAAAAAGGGGTTAGGGCTAACCCCGAATCCGGTGAGTTTGTTTCCAATTGCAGTTTTGTGTTATTATCTTTATAGTTACTACACTTCACACAGTTCTAATCCTCCCTTCACTTGTTTTCTTGTCTTCTTTGTCTACTAGTTGCACAGGTACATCAAGCTAGCATCGGTTGGAGACTCTTCTTCATCGGCCGGCTGTAGAAGAAGAAGGTTGAACCCACATCCCAATCTCCCACGCTAAGGTACCCGGTCAATTCAACTCAATCTTGTTTTTATTCTATAAAGCGGAGCCCGTGGCTCTTGGAGACCACCTCTTATCATGTTCTAAGTTAATTCATTCCTCACTCTCTTCCCCACATGACCCGAACCATTTCTAGTGCTCGAGCGACGCCGTGAGATGAAAGTTCGGGGATCAATGTGAGTGTGGGGCCGAGGTGAGGACTCTTTACCGCTTTCCAAGTGTTTACCTATTCACTCCCTTTTCCCCTATTCCATCTTTCACCTTATCTTGAGGTGCCGATCTGGAACCCGTTTCTGGAGTCGATAGCTTTTTGGCGACCACGGTGGGATATCTGATGTCTTCAACCGTGCTAGCTTGATGGATCCGTGCAACTAGTTGTTTTCCGATTTGGTTCCCGTGCGAACCGGCTTGTCCTTTACCTTTTCCATGTTCATTCACTTTTAAACTTGCTGTTTACTCTTTCTTTAAGATTGTCCCCCATGTGGACTTGAGTTACTTGTCTTTAATTTCAATCTGGTTACCGCGTGAACCTCTTTTCTTCTTATAAACTGGTTCTCATGTGAACCACCTTTCTTTTCCAACTCGGTTCCCGCGTGAACCAACTTATTTTCAGATCGGTCCCCACGTGGACCACTCATTTGAAGCACCTTCAGATTGGCCCCACGCGGCCCTCCTTCCCTTTTTTCCAATCAAACAAACCGGTTCCCGCGTGAACCACGTATTAGTTGCTAGTTGCTAGTTACTTGTTTACTTTATCATTGCTTGTCTCGATTGCGTTAACTTGATTGATTTATTTAATAGCTTTAATTCATTTCATGTTGGCATATTGATTGCTTCTTCTCCTCCTACCCTCCATTTTTTTATTTTTGCATTAGCTTTTGCATCGGGTACCGGACTTGCTCCGATCATAGGGCATTCGAGGCGGGGGCTCTCTCTCCCAACACGCCCTCACCCTCCAAACACCTTCTTGGTGGATTCTAACCTCTCGTCTGGGATATTCATTCCTAGTTTATTTGGTTGTTTCCATCAAGGCCTCCATAAGTCCCCATCCATGGAGTATTCCTCTCCGCACAATTGGGCCAGTTGTACCACTTTCCCAAAACCCGAAGAACCCAAGTACCTACTCGTGGTGATTAAGTGACAACCTTAGGTCTTGAAGATTGAAGTAATAGAAACCATACCCATTTGAGTGAACAATTGCTAACAATCTATCTAATCTAAGGTTTCAACCCAAGTATTGTCGAGTAGTTATTTTAAAACCACTACAAGAAATAAAGTTATTAGGGACGGTTTAATGGCGACGGCTTTACTAAGCCGTCTCTATAAGAGTTAATTGCGACGGCTTAAGCCGTCCCTATTAAAGCCGTCGACAAATACAAAGATATAAGCGACGGCTCTATGAGACCGTCGCAATATCGCTTATTAGCGACGGCCTAAGCCGTCGCCAAACCAGAAAATGCACCCGGAACACCCATCGGTCCGGGTAAATGGCGACGGCTACGGATAGCCGTCGCCAACTTAGTTAATAGCGACGGCTCGAAGCCGTCGCAATAAAATTTTTCGCCCGTTCAACGGTCGACTAATTTTTGCGACGGCCTGAGCCGTCGCTGTTGTACTTAAACGTACCAAATGCGACGGCTTCAGCCGTCGCCAATACATTAGGGGTTTACAAAACCCCGTCGGCACCTTCCCTCTTCCCCCCCCCCGCTTGCTCTCGACGCGCTGCCGCCGCCGCAACCGCCGCCGCCGCGCTGCCTCCTTGCGCCGCCGCGGCTTCTGCCTCCTTGCGCCGGCGCCGCCGCCTTGTTGCGCCGCCGCCAGTCTGCCGGCACCCTCCCCTCGCTACATCCGTCCGGGCATTATCCTCCAAGGTATATTTTAACTGAAATTATTTTATTCATTAGTTTCTATTTGAATTTTATTTAAAGTCTTATGAAAAGTGGATGTTTGTTGATAAATCTTTCATTTCATATCGGCTAGGGTTAGTTGTGTGGTCAATCATCTAGCACTCGTGTGTTTTGAGACCATGTAATTTTTTTAGGAAATCATGATATATGCCAAATTAAGTAGAAAGCATTTTAGTGTAATAAATTGTTTAGAAAAATAGTCGTATTGTAGTGTATTAAGTCTTTTATAATTAGATTATGCTGATTTCTTTAAATTATACGTCAGCATGAATCAAAAAGATCACTCGTATAGCTAAACGATCCGGCTTCTTCGGCTCGGTGTGAACCCCTGTTTCAATTTCATCGATTCGGAAGGCTCACAAATCGAATGAAACCGGACCGAACTGCTTGGATCGAATTGTTTAAAACATTACATTATTATTAATAAAAATAATATGTATATAGTTTGATTCGGTTTGATGAGTTATCTATTTGGTTTTTTGAACCAAACCGAACCGATAACTTTTTATCGATTTAGTTCGGTTCGGCACCTCCCCAAACCGAACCGAACCGGTAAACTAGTTGACCCAATTTGTCAAAATTTGACCCACTTTATTTACATATTATGTTACATTTAAATATATATATTACATCAATTATAAATATATATTATTATAAATACATATTATGTTACATATTATTACGTAGTTGGATTTTTCTTTAACAAGAGTAGAAGATAAAAAATTTATAAGAATTTTTTAATGAAACTCAATGTCATTAATATGTTTATCTTATGACGGCTTTAATTCTTATTTTCAGGTAGTTTCAAACGACATTCTCGTTCGAGACCTTCTTCTCTTGGAGGTGGTTTGGTTTGTGTTTATTTTGTTTCGAGACTTTCTTATCTCATTGTTTATTTTTGTGCATATATATCTTTATTTATATTAACACATGACGAGGAGCTTAGATAAGTCTTGGATAGATATTCCTAACATATTAAGTCCTAGGTATCTTCAAGGAGTAGAAGAATTTTTAGATTATGCTTACGATGAATGTAGGACTCGATTTAGACATGGATTAGACAAAACTTTGATTCAATGTCCATGTAGACGGTGTTGTAACACATTTACTTTAAAAAGAGATGTAGTTAAAGAACATCTAATATGTGATGGCATATGGTCCAATTATCGAACGTGGATAAGTCACGGAGAAATTGAACCTAGTTTAAGTATCGTTAATGAAGTTCGATTAGATGAAGCACAACATGAGAATTTAAATGACGATGTAATAGAAATGCTTGAAGACATTCAAAATATTCAACGAGCATCTATACATCATGAAAGCGAACCAAGTATAGAAACACACAAGCATTTCTTGCTATTAAGAGATGCAGAAACACCATTATATGAAGGATGCACAGAAATATCTAAGTTAAAATTTATTTTAAAGTTGATTCAGTTGAAGTCAGTAATTAGTTTGACTGGAAAATGCATGAGTAGTATATTGTCTTTATTTAAGGATGTATTACCGAAGGATGCAAGTGTTCCTGACACTTGGTATGAACTTAAGAAAATTGTTAAGGACTTAGGACTTAGTTATGAAAAGATAGATGCATGTAAGAACGATTGTGTTTTCTTTTGGAAAGAGAATGCACATAGAATTAGTTGTCCACATTGTGAGTCTCCCAGATACAAAGATGATCAACAACATAAGACTAAGAAGGTGGCATGGAAGTTATTACACTACTTCCCTTTAAAAGATAGGTTGCAGCGTTTGTTTATATCAACAAACACTGCTAGGTGGATGTCATGGCATAGTGAGCAACGTTCGTATATATCGAGAGGTGAAATGCGTCATCCAGCATATTCCCCCGCTTGGAAAAGAGTGGATGAACTTTATCCGGATTTTGCATCATAAAAACGCAACATTCGGCTTGGATTGGCCGCCGATGGTTTTAACCCATTTGGCAACATGTCTTCAAAGTATAGTGTGTGGCCTATAGTTACATTGGTTTATAACTTACCACCATGGATGTGTATGAAAGCGGCTAACACGTTGATTTCATGTCTAATACTGGGTCCAAGAGCCCCCGGAAATGATATCGATGTATACTTACAGCCGTTGGTGGAAGAGTTAAGAAATTTGTGGGAGATCGGATTGGAGACATATGATGTTTTAGCGAAAGAGAATTTTCTATTGAGAACTATATTGTTGGGTTCCATAAACGATTTTCCGTGTTATGCCAACCTTTTCGGCTGGAGTACTAAGGGAAAATTAGCATGTCCGATATGTAATGAAGAAACAAATTCGGTTCGACTAGTTCTTAGTCGAAAACAATGTTATTTAGGACATCGGCGATTCTTACCCATATCACATCGGTGGAGAAAGAATCATTACAGACATCTATTTGATGGTCTCCGGTGTGAGAGGGGTACACCAAAGATACTAACCGGACATGAGATTTGGAGACAACAATAGGAGACTGACCCTGTAAGATTCGGAAAAACATTTAAGAAAGATTTGGAGAGCTTGAGAAAGAATTTGACAAAAAATAAGAACTGGAAGAAAAGAAGTATCTTCTTTGAAAGACTGCCATATTGGGCATCGCTGATTGTCCGACATCATTTATACGTGATGCACATCGAGAAGAATGTGTGTGACAATATTTTAGATATGTTCAACCTATCCGTATCGGATAAAGACAACCTGAACTCTAGAAAAGACTTGGTAGAGTTAGGAATCCGTCCAGAGTTACATCCACATGAGAGTTCATCTAGGTTTCCAGATGCTATCTATAAGCTGAGTAACGCACAAAAGACTTGCATACTCGAATTTGTAAAGAGCATTCGAGTGCCGGATGGGTATTCATCAAATTTGAGTAGGTGCGTAGATCTAAGTAGTAGGATCATTAGTGGATTAAAAAGTCATGATTGTCATGTAATGATGCAAGTTATTATTCCTCTTGCTTTTCAAGGGATCGTACCAAAGGACGTACTCAAGCCCATTGTAGAGTTATGTCAGTATTTTAAAGTAATTTGTGCTAAGGTTTTAGATACTAGTATTTTAAGGGATTGGGAATCAAAGATTGCAATCACAATGTGTAAGTTAGAACAAATCTTTCCACCGTCATTTTTTGATATTATGGTTCACCTTGTTGTGCATTTGGCTTACGAAGCTAGGATATCCGGACCAATTCAATACCGGTGGATGTATCCGATTGAAAGATATTTAAAGAGATTGAAAGATTATGTTGGCAACAAGGCGAGAGTTGAAGGTTCCATTGCCCAGGGCTATTTGGTAGAGGAGTGCACGCAGTTTATTTCTTAGTACATGCGACATGAAAATGAAGATGAGCGAGATCGTAACTACGATGGTGGTCCCTATGATGATGATCGTGAGCAGGGTTCAATGTTTAAGGCAGTTGGACGTCCGTTGAGATGCACTCGTGTACCTAGAATGTTGACGGAAAGAGAACAAGCTTTAATCCACTCATATGTGTTAAATCAAATTGAATATATCGAGGATTTTCGTCAAAATATAATGATGCTCTTATTAACGGAGGTAGGAATGAGTGTAGTTTTTCGGTTTGGTTTAGAGCACACGTTACAGAATTAAGGAACACAGGGTCTTCTAGATACAGTAAGGATCTAGAGATTTTATCACTTGGTCCATCCCGTTTTGCATCTTCATTATCCGGGTATATTTGCAATGGGTTTAGATTTCGGACAATGAATTCGGATTCAACCAAGGCCACTCAACTATGTGGGGTCATTGTAACTTCAGAACTTCCATCTCGTTGTGATGGATATTATGGACGAATTTTAGATATAGTAGAGGTATCGTTTGATAGGAATAGACGTTTAGTATTGTTTGAATGTCAATGGTGGGATGTGTACAATAAGGACAGAGGATTTAAGATTAATGAGTATGGATTTATTTCATTGAATACACAAAGGCAATTAGGGACAGATGAACCGTTTGCACTTGCAAATCAAGTCGAACAAGTTTTTTATGTGGAAGACAATATGAGTAAGGGATGAATGATACCAGTGAAGTCACTTCCACGTAACTACTATAACTTATCGGAAGGAAGCGATGATGAAGTAGAACCATATCAAGATGAACTTGTGAGCGTACCCGTCACATTTGGTGTAGCCGATGAAGATGTACAACTACAAACAACCTATCAGATAGAAGTGGAAATGTGATTGTCCGAAATCCAGCCGGATAGCTTGGAAAAATGCATAACACCCCACCCCGAGGCCGGTTTGCCCGATCGAAGCCGGATTCCGGCTTTGATCGGGCAAACCGGCCGGTTAGCTTGGAAAAATGCATAACACCCCACCCCGAGGCCGGTTTGCCCGATCGAAGCCGGATTCCGGCTTGGATCGGGCAAACCGGCCGGTTAGCTTGGAAAAATGCATAACACCCCACCCCGAGGCCGGTTTGCCCGATCGAAGCCGGATTCCGGCTTGGATCGGGCAAACCGGCCGGATATCTTGGAAAAATGCATAACACCCCACCTCGAGGCCGGATTGCCCGATCGAAGCCGGATTCCGGCTTGGATCGGGCAAACCGGCCGGATAGCTTGGAAAAATGCATAACACCCCACCCCGAGGCCGGTTTGCCCGATCGAAGCCGGATTCCGGCTTGGATCGGGCAAACCGGCCGGTTAGCTTGGAAAAATGCATAACACCCCACCCCGAGGCCGGATTGCCCGATCGAAGCCGGATTCCGACTTGGATCGGGCAAACCGGCCGGTTAGCTTGGAAAAATGCATAACACCCCACCCCGAGGCCGGTTTACCCGATCGAAACCGGATTCCGGCTTGGATCGGGCAAACCGGCCGGTTAGCTTGGAAAAATGCATAACACCCCACCCCGAGGCCGGATTGCCCGATCGAAGCCGGATTCCGGCTTGGATCGGGCAAACCGGCCGGATAGCTTGGAAAAATGCATAACACCCCACCCCGAGGCCAGATTGCCCGATCGAAGCCGGATTCCGGCTTGGATCGGGCAAACCGGCCGGTTAGCTTAGAAAAATGCATAACACCCCTCCCCGAGGCCGGTTTGCCCGATCGAAGCCGGATTCCGGCTTGGATCGGGCAAACCGTCCGGATAGCTTGGAAAAATGCATAACACCCAACCCCGAGGCCGGATTGCCCCATTCAAGCCGGATTCCGACTTGGATCGGGCAAACCGGCCGGTTAGCTTGGAAAAATGCATAACACCCCACCCCGAGGCTGGTTTGCCCGATCGATGCCGGATTCCGGCTTGGATCGGGCAAACCGGCCGGTTAGCTTGGAAAAATGCATAACACCCCACCCCGAGCCCGGTTTGCCCGATCGAAGCCGGATTCCGACTTGGATCGGGCAAACCAGCCGGTTAGCTTGGAAAAATGCATAACACCCCACCCCGAGGCCGGTTTGCCCGATCGAAGCCGGATTCCAGCTTGGATCGGGCAAACCGGCCGGATAGCTTGGAAAAATGCATAACACCCCACCTCGAGGCCGGATTGCCCGATCGAAGCCGGATTCCGGCTTGGATCGGGCAAACCGGCCGGTTAGCTTGGAAAAATGCATAACACCCCACCCCGAGGCCGGTTTGCCCGATCGAAGCCGGATTCCGGCTTGGAACGGGCAAACCGGACTGTCAGCTTGGAAAAATGCATAACACCCAACCCCGAGGCCGGTTTGCCCGGTCCAAGTCGGAATCCGGCTTGGATCGGACAAACTGGTAGGTTAGCTTGAAAAAATGCATAACACCCCACCCGATTAAAATTTAAAGATTATATTGCAGATGAAGGAATTTAGCAAGAGTCGACGTACATCGAGGAGTGGGATCAAGCGGTGGATCCACCGATCAAAGCCGGTGGTTCTCGTGGCCCATCTCTGCCTACCCAGATGCGATGACATCGTGGACCATCCCGGCGGTTGACACTCGCCCTACCACGCGACGCCCCGACCGACCGTCCACCTTCTTCCGCCTCCAAGTAAATATCAATTTTTTATATTTTGTAGATTTATAAATATCAATTTTTAAATGTGTTTAAAATTTTGGCATGCAACATACGGTTGCTAGACGTGGGAGAGGTCCCGAAAGGCGTATAATGTGCGGACATTAGCGCCTGGGGAGACCTTGAACGTCCGGGTCATTGGAGGATCGGGTGTAGGCCCGAATGGCCAGGAGTTCACCTCATATCTTGGAGTTTGCAATAGGGTACATTGTAACTTATGGCAACAGGATTACATGACCCTTCCAGATGACAAGAAGGAGGCGATATTTAGAGACCTCGAGGTAAATAAAAGTACTTGAGTTTATTTGTTTCTTTTCACTTTAAAATTACTAATCTATGTATTCTTCCTGTAGCAACATTTTACATTTGAGCGGTCTCCATCCATAGATGCGGAAATTTTAAGGCATATGGGAGAGATGCAAAGAAAACAAAGGGGTCATCTTAAGAAGAAGGTAAAAATTTCATATTTATTTTTTTAGTCAACGATTATGTACTGTAACTAATACAATTTTGGCGTACGGTATTTTACGGACGCTCACCTTTGGAGGAGGCACTTGTCGTTGTGCCTCCACAATGCGATCCTGCACTGGGCGTCATATGTGTGAGATATGGCGTAGGACGACAATAAGGTAAATAATTTATTTAATTTAAAAGTAATCCACATTTGATAACTCATTTTATTAGCTTGTCTTAACAAAACTAATGTGTTATGAACTTGTTTGTAGGCACTTAGCCAAAGGAATAAAACAAACAGGGCTAATTTGAGCATGCCTTATAGGCGAGGTAGAACCAACATTCATCAGCTGCAGATAGATTTTGTAAGTTTATAAGGTCTTTCTTATTCACTATTGTATATCTCGATAATAGTACTAATGTGTTCATAATGTTTTCTTTTAACAGACAAACAAAGAAAGGCGCCGTCCTACCCGTCCAGAGGTCTTCGAGATGACCCAGACGAAAGAGGCGGAGGATGGATCCCTCGTATGGCGCAACGAGGAAAGTCGTCAAGTTATGGTACGCAATATATTTATTTGTATCAACATTAGACAATTTTTATTTCATATAACAAATGACTTTATATTTACATTATGTAGGATGAGATACGCCAGTTGATGAATGCCCCCCAGTCAGAGGAATCAGATGCTAGGAATTCTGAGCATCCATTCTCTCCTGAGGATGCATTCATCACCGTGTTCGGCAGAGACAGGCCGTGACGGATCCGATGTGGGGGGAGAGGACAGACCCGCAACACCTGGTATGGTGTATGCAGTGGAGGTGCGAGTACCTCTGCGGGTCCGGGCTACCAAGAGTTGGTGGACAAAGTCGATGCTCAAGCTACACAAATCGAGAAACAAAACTCGATGATCGACTCGCTCCAACAACAATTGGACACCCAACGTCAACAATTCCAAGAGTCGATGACACGGCTAACACAAGAAATGTTAGCTCAATTAAACAGTAGGCTCCCACTTGCAAATCCGTCTAGTTCGAGGCCACCCCAAGGCCGTACAGGCGCACGGGGAGACGAGGAGGAGGAGGACAATGACGATGACGCAGAAGACGATGAGCGTTCTTTTGGGGAGGATGAGTGAGAGAGTTTACTCTCTATTTTATTATTTCTTTGTATTTGAGGTAGTTGTTGTGTAATGATACGTTTTATAAATATGAACTTTTCTTATTAAAGAATGTCAGTGTTTATTATGTATGAATGAATGTGAATGGCTTCGATCGGGCAAACCGACAAATTATTTGTGTATGTAGGTCTTGCTATGAGAATACAATTGTGTGAAAAAAAAAAATTCAAAAACTGTAAGTTATTCGCGACGGCTCCTCTAAGCCGTCGCTAAAGTTCGTTTAAGCGACGGTTATTCATGTAATAGCGACGGCTCAAAGCCGTCCCAAAACCAGAAAATGCACCCCGGCGGGCGTTGCCGGGGCCAAAAAATGGGTTTTAGCGACGGCTCTGTAAGTCGTCGCTATTATTAACCTTAAGCGACGACTGTGTATGTAATGGCGACGGCTCTAAGCAGTCGCAAAACCAGAAAATGCACCCCCGTGGGTGTTGCCGGGGCTGAAAATTGGGTATTAGCGACGACTGGGAGCCGTCGCTTATAATTACTGTCGTTTACTAGCGACGGCTACTAGTAGCCGTCGCAAAAAAAGTTTAAAGCGACGGCTTGCGCGTCATCGCAAAACTAGAAAACTGAGCCTCCGGAGATGAAAAATTGATGTTTTGGCGACGGCGAGAAGCCATCGCTAATGGCTTTTACGGGTTTAAATTTATTTGCGACGGCTTAGTGCCGTCGCTAAAAACTTTATGAGGGACGGTTTCAGCCGTCTCTAATAACTTAATTGCGACGGCGTTAATCGTCGCAAATAATGCTAAAAGCGACGACTTATCATTAGCCGTCACCATTAAAATTGGCGATGGGCTTATTTGCGACAGGATTGCGACGGCGGAACAGTCGTCGCTATTACCTTCTGGCGACAGCTTTTGTATTTGTGGCGACGGCGGTCAGCCGTCGCTAATGACCTTATTTCCTGTAGTGAACCTTGTTTACATAACTTGCTTGCTCACCAAAAATTGAAAACAATCAAAAATTTCTTCTTGCAAAACACCTAAAAAACAAAACAAACAAAAACCTCTTTAATTTTGTGTTCAACTTGTTTTCCAAACAACCAAATTAAAACAAAAAAATAAAACAAAACATAACAAAAAATCTTTAATTGTGTGCTTGACTTGCCCTTCCTTTTTTAACCATCTTTGAAGAAATATCGACAGGATGACCATGATGCTAAGGTCTGGAAGCCACGTTGGGAGGTCGGACTACTACAAGCAACAAGAATACGAGCTGACTTTCTACAAGCTTCAAAAACAACCCATGGTCCAACCAAAGGGCCATGTCAATGCCGTCAGGGAACCTGAAATTCAGGATCCCACCCATCCACCTGCTTCACTTAGTGTGGAACAAATTTTTTATGGTCTATCTCTCCACCTTGATCCTAAATCCTTCTCAATTGTGCAGTCCCTAGCAAAGGGCAAGACGCCTGCTAATCAAGGTCCAGCCAAAGTCAACCGAGCTACCTTGCCTCCCCAATTGGCAGTTCGAACTCTTGTCATAACCCCACCTGGGCAGCCCTGCCATGTTACTTCACCTACTCACCCCATTGTGGGTCATTCTTCAGCTCGCACACCAACCCACCTTTCTCCCATCCAGGTGCCACATGCACACCCCCTGGTGAATTACTCCCCACTTGTTGCCATGGATAAAGAAACCGTCGAATTTCCCATCTATACTATTTACACCCCCAATCACAAATGCCAACCTACCATCGCTATAATGACTCAGGTGATCCCTTCACCCATGTCAATGATTTCCTGAGCAAATCATCTCGATGGCAGAATGATAGAAAGACCCTTGCCTTTATTTTTATGAGATCTTTAGAGGGTGCAGCCCTAGATTGGTTTTTTTCATTGAACGAAGTAGAGATATGAGATTTTGAAATTGTCAAGACCAAATTCTTGAAATGATATGGGCCAGGCTATTCAATAATTGGGGAAGTAAAAGAAGATGTGGAATTAATGCAATATTCTGATGAATTGAGGCCCAGGCTTGAGAGGAGCATTGATGCTATGCATAAACCTAGGAGTCCTCCCCAATCACATCCTGATCATCTTCATCGGCCGATTCCTCGAAGCCAGTTGATTAGGCCACCCATGTCACAACCTCAGCCGGTCATGCAACCCTTGCCAACGGCACAGTCAATTGTGCACAATCAAGCTCCTCATGTCAATTGTGCCCACACCTCATTATCAAAATCGAATTCTCAGCCTATTCCACCAACAATTTCTCAGCCAACCATCCAAGACATGACTCCTCAACCAATTTCACCAATAGCTCTTCAGCCTGAACCAACTTCTATACCAACACCACTTCAATCATTCCTCAACAAAGGGTTCCCCCTCAGTTAGTCAAACCACTTGTTTCATCTATTGCTCCTGCCATGGTAGAGGAACCAGTCACTCCGATCATCCATGCTCTTGCCATGGCAGATAATTCAGTCACTTTGACCCTTTATGCTCCTGCCCTGGCAGAGGAATCAACTCCTCAACATATCCTTGCTCTCTCTCTCAAGATCAAAGTCAGCTAGTAGGGGAGGTTGAACCAAACCCTTCGATACTTCCAGAATCCCCTAAACTAGGCATGCCCTCTTCCCCAAAAAAACCTGAGGAAAAGCCTACTGTAAGGAGCATAGGTGAGGGGATCATAAATTTAGTTGATTGTCAAGGACTAGGCAAGGATTCTCCAAGTATAGATCAAATGTTGCCATCATTGGAGTTGATCCCTGAAGCTGGGAAGATAGAATTGACCCTTGAACTGAAAAATAAAGGAATAGAATTGGTCAGTGAAATAGGGAATGAATCGACAAGCCTCCTGAAGGATGTAGACCTTAGCAAAAGGATACTAGGACCTTCTCCAGCTAGGCAGGCAAAATCCTCGAAATCAGTCTTAGGACCACGACCCTTGCCTCATTCTCCTTATAAAGAACAATCGGGCCCATGGGCCCACAATCAATCAATCATAGGGCCACAACCCTTTCTTTAACCTCCTCCCAATCAACAATCGGACCCATGGGCCCACAATTCCTCAATCTTAGAGCCACTGCCCTTTCTGTATCCTTCTTACAACCATCAATTAGGCCCATGAGTCCAAAATCTGTCAATCTTAGGGCCATGGACCACACCCCATCCCACTCAATTGGGACCATATGCCCCATTTTTTGGCACTTATGCCCCATTTTCTGGCACTTATGCCCCTTTTTGTCAATCGAGCTCTTATGCCCCTTTTCATCAACTGGGCCCATGTGCCCCTTTCCATCAACCGGGCCCATGTGCCCTCTTTATCCAACCGGGCCCATGTGCCCCTTTTAATCAACTAGGCTCTTATGCCCCTTTTCTTCAACCGGGCCCACGTGCCCCTTTTAATCAATCAGGCTTGCATGCCCCTTTCCTTCAATTGGGCCCATATGCCCCTTTTCCCCAATTGGGCCTACGTGCCCCTTTCCTTCCATCGGGCCCACGTGCCCATAATTCTCTCCAATCGGGCCCATGTACCCTTAATTTTTCTAAATCGGGCCCATGTGCCCTTAATTTTTCTAAATCGGGCCCACCTGCCCACAATTCACCTCAAATGGGCCCACGTGCCCGTAATTCACCTCAATTAGGCTCACATGCCCATGTTTTTCTACAACCGGGCCCATGTGCCCAAATTTCTTCTAAATCGGGCCTACGTGCCCATTTTCCATCAACCTTGGGCACACATACCCACACTCCTTCAACTTCGGGCCTGTATACCCCCACTTCTTCACCATCGGGCCCGTGTGCCCAAACTTCTTCAAAATCGGGCCCCCATGCCCCCACTTCTTCAACTTTGGGATTACGCACCCATACTCTTCAATGGCGCTAGCGAGCCCATCACAAATCACAATCTTGGTCCAAACCATTTAAATCGGGTCCATGTGCCCACTCTTTTCATTGGGTCCCTCGGGCTCAACCTCCAATTAGGCCCTCATGCCCATCAACATCAACCAGGCCCTCTATCCCACATTCAAATCTTGGGCTCATGTGCCTCTTGATTCCGACTACTCTTGGGCCTTCAAGCCCACTTTCATCTCACGGGCCCAAGAGCCCATTTTAACACAATTTTATTTCCAAGTATGTTTATTTCCTTTCAAATTCTCTTTCATTCTCTAAATTTTACTTTCAACAAAAAAATCAAGGTAAAGAAATTTCCTGGGTGATACCACAATATTTGCCTTTTACATCATTAATTTTAACTCCGCCATGCTAAATCAGATCCTCCACATTTTCACTTCATCCTATGACTATGAATCTTCAATCCAATGCAATATGGTGCATATCAACAGTGGAAGCAATTGGGCAAGGCAAGGCAAGGCATGGCAGACAAGGCAAGGCAATCACAAGCAAAGCCATCATCAGCAATGAACTTCTTCTCTCAGGTATTACATGAAATTGCATTCATCATCATTATGTCATTTGCAAAGTAATATTTTTTTTAAAAAATGATTTTGAATTTCACATGACAATTTTAATTGAGATAAATTCATGACTGACGATATTTGTAGCTACCTTGTTCTTATTAAACAAATTCTTTACATTACAAGGCATGTTTTCAATTGATTCACCTATGAAATGTAATCTACCTCAAAAAAATAGAGAGAACTACTAGTATGACTTAAGTCCGCATGTTCTAGGTTGTTGTCAAGGAGTCGAGGGTAGATACCATTCTACACACACAACACGTCATGATCTCAAAATCTAGATGACCTGACACCCGAGAGAAGCTTGGCAAGGCTTAGAGATTAGGAAAACCCTCACCATATTCTCTTCTGTTCAGTCCAAGATAGGCAAAGGGGACTAGAGGGGGAGAGTATCAAAAGCATCCACCGCCTTAGTAAGAGGCCGTCTCGAAAGGTCCAACTTCTCAAAGAAAAAGGGTGCCAAAAGATGGGCAATGAACCCCACAGGTTTAAACAAATATGGGCCTATCTTAATGCGTACCCAAAATGTAGAAAATGAAAAAGGCACCAAAAGATGGGCAATGACCCCACAGGTCAAAGACCTATCCGAATGTGTGCCACAAAAATAGGTTTGTCAATAAAGAAGAAGAGACCGAAGAGGCCGAATCCCAACGGGAAATTGGGTGTGAGTAGAGAAATTCCTCTCAACATCTCCAAAGCTTATCAAAGACTTCCTTATCAATTCTTCATTCTTAACCCCCCAAGGTGCGGGTGGCCAACCAAATCAAAGCTAAACTCTAGCCGATCAAAGGTTGAAGGTCGGAAAGATTATAGGTAAGGAACCCCATTTTGCACATGGTATCTACCAGTGAACCTAGAAAAACAACCAAGTGATGAGAACTTGTGTCAATACTAAATTTTCTCTCGAAACAAAAAATATTTTCAAAAAAAAACTCCAAAAAAAGCTGAATATCTTCAAAACTCTAAAAAAAATTCTCAAAACTCAGAAAAAGAATATTTTAAAAAAACTCAAAAAATTTGAATCTTTTCAAAAAAACCTTCTTTTTCAAATTCAACAAAAAATTTCAGAATTTTTAAAATATTTTATCACTATGCTTAGTTTGAATTTTTATCTTTATATTCATATTTACTTTCAATCTCTCATGTTTCAAATTCTTCATTGCATATTTGCTACTTGATTTTTACACTCCTAAGAAGGCTATACCCCTTGACAAAGGTCAAGGCATACTGTAACTTGCAAGGGGGATAAGCCACATTGTTGTTCTAATCTCTTTCTTCTAAGTGTTTCAGGCACAAGAAAAACTTTACACCCCTTGACAAAGGTCAAGACATACTGCAACTTGCAAGGGGGATAAGCCATACTGGCATTCTAATCTCGTTTTTTGAGTGTTTCAGACACAAAGAACAAATAAGGAGAATTGCACAACAAGGCGATGCTCGCCACTTCCCTCCTCCAAGGATTCTTAGGAGGAGGTGTCACCATGACCTCGGCCTCAACTTTGCCGAGGAGCATTTTTCATGATTTCAGTAAGGCGATGCTCGCCATTTTCCTCCCTTGAGGATTCTCAGCAGGAGGAGTCATCATTACCTCGGCCTCAACTTTGCCGAGAAGCTTTTACTCTATGTCCTCATTAGGACACATGAACTCTTTTGTGAGAATGCATGTCATCACATTGCAAACTCACTGTTATCATTTCCTTTCTTAGAATATGTTAGGTGCATTACTATTTATTTTATGCATTGATGTTGAAGACCATGAATGCAAAGAAGACCAGGCCCGAGATCCCCTTCATCAAAATCCATGACGGTCGGGTCATTCTTTGTGCTCACGGATAAGCCAAAATTGTGCAGTGAGGGACGATGGTTCCCGAATGGGTATCTTGACCACATAGACAATCTATATCTTCAACTAATTGTTAGACAAGTTTTGTTTTTGTTTTCTTGAGCCCATCATGCATCATATAGTATTAGTTGCATTGCATTTTTCATTATCATTGCATACATCATTTCATAATCTTCACCTTCTCACCCTCTTGTATCATAATTCTGATCATTCTGAATCCCATCATGCTTTCTAATCCCACTGTGTTTTCTAATCCCACCGTGTTTTCTAGTCCTACCAACTTTTCTAATATCCCACCGTGTCTGTTAATCCCACCATGTTCAGTAATCACCTTGTGCCTTCAAATCTTTTATTTCTATCCCCACTGTGGCCACTGCAACTCTTTTTCTATTCATCCCACCGTGGCAGTCACTTCCTCCTGCCAAGGGCCTCCTATTCGATCTAAACTTGCACCATCATGGTCTGTACTTAAACATTTGCCTTTTGGAATTCGAGATCATTCCATTCCGAATTGAATCTTGTCTCCTGGAAGACTTAAATGAATCTAAGAGCCTGAATGTGCTCAATTGTTATTCTTTTACTTTTTCAAAAACAAATCTCTTTTTAAACTTTAGCCTATCACAGTACAGAAACACCCCAAAGATCGGGTTACCGGCTGATGATGAACCTACGAACCCATGTTTCGGGGACTCCCCACCGCGTTGGGGTTGGCTATTCTTCTCTCGTGCCAATGGCACATCTTTTACCAATCGAACATAGGAAGACTTGATGAAACATGGCGGTAAACTAGGAGACTTGAGGAGATTCGTCTTGCTGAATCTGGTCATTGAGTGTGTCTATATCTACACCATGATGCCACCTTTTCAGTCCATCGCCATTTTTCTCCACTACATTCCACTACGATCCATATCACTTCGCTACTCTTTCTCTACATTTCACTTCGCTACGCTACATGCC